>JAQAHW010000066.1:10000-1210000 GCA_027580185.1 Tuta absoluta | reverse complement strand
ATTGTCCATTGCTCATCCATCATGCGAATAAACCACGAGTAAAGCACTTTATATGAAAGCTTGGACATTATTTTATAAATTCTGATCATATCCAGATGCCTAAGTAATACAGTTTTGCCGCAATAAGACGATATCATGACAGGGTGCATTTGTTACAACCGTACCCATACCAGGGTCGGTTGTAACAGTGATTGGGGACAGTTGTAACAATAAACGTTTAACGTTATTAATGTATTTTAATAATTTTTAATATATTTATTAAATATAATTAACCTTTTCAGACACTGTTAACTGATAAATATAATTAATTTAACAAAAATCACTCAAAATTTAACAAACCTAGAATTTCAATTTTTTTTCTTGAGAATTGGTAGCAAAATCATTTTTTGTATGCCCAAACAGAATCTTAATGTAAAAATAATGATACAATAATGAAATAATAGTAATTATCACCTTCAAAATTAAATGAATATTTTTTTTACTCAGTTAGGCCCATTCCCCATAACTCGTCTAAAAAATAACTTCAAGTTACAACTCGTCGACGCGTGCTTGTTCATCTACATGTCGCTTTTGCCTTTCCCAGTAGTTATTGTGCGTTTTCTAGGCATCTTTGAATAAAAAAACATTAAGAATATTGTTACAACCGTCCCACAAAAAATGTTACAACCGTACCCACCCCCCCATTTCGGAATTACAAAGGTCACAGTTAGATGGCTTTGAACCCTAAGCAAAAAATAATTAGTCTCTGACAATACCAAAACACCACAAAAACTTATGTTAGAACTTCAATTCAGCAAGTACACTGAAAATTAAATAATCTGACAAACAAATTGGTAAAAAATCCTTACTTTTCGTTGTCAAAACACAATAGGCTTATTTTTAAGCGTTTAAAGCATGCGGAGTGCGACGAAACACTGTGAATAATGGCGGGACTGTCAGCGCGCGTAACTCTTCCCTCGTATCTAACCCTAACCCTATCGCGTATAGTTTCGGAAATAATCGAGTTGTTACAACCGTACCCTGTTACAACCGTACCCAGTCTACTATTGCAATTTTAGGCGATGGGCTGACAACCTGTCACTATGGCGATACACAATTTTCCGAATGACCCTCAAAAATTGTCTGACGTTTCGTAAGTGTCCGTTTTTGCGGCCACCGTTTACGCTCTGCCTACCCCGCAAGGGATTATAGGCGTGATATATGTATGTATGTACTGCACCTTTTTCTGTTTTCTCTCCCGTTTTTAGCGTGTTTTGCTAAAACTGTTCTCATTGTTGGCGAGTGCGCTCATTTATTTGTCAAAATTTGGCAGGTTTCGTTACTTTCCATGCATGATTCAAGCATTTTTCAAAGTAGTCATTATGAAAAAGTGGTCCTTTTGGTAAAGTGGGCTTTTTGGTGAAGTCTGTGTTTCCAAACGCAACAAACCTATTCTCTTCAAAGTAAGAGTGAACAGGCTGCTTCTGGGTGAGCTCCCTCCATCTTAGACTCTGTCTCTGTCCTATGACCTAGACTAGAGTCAAGAGCAAACCCATCATTAATAAAATAAAAAAGTACACTTTCTGTGCCTAAAGTTTGCATTCATATATTAGATTTTTTAAGTTGCATATAATCTAGTCCCTAGTGATAATAATAAAAGCTGGGAATTTCACTGACCAAGCTGCAAACACTGATTAGCTACAGAGTGCTTTAATGTAGGCATGATACATACAAAGTACCATATCGACTGGTCCAATGGTGTAGTGGATACTACCCTTGCCTGCCACGCCGAGGGTCATGGGTCCAATCTTCGCGCAGTCTAGGCGTTTTTTATTTACAAATAAAGTATTTATGTATAATATTAGCTATTTAGTTCCCATAGTACAAGCTTTGCTTAATTTGGAGCTAGGTGGCGCTGTGTGAAAATGTCCAGGATATTATTATTTATTAGTCAAAGGTTCGAATTCCACTTTGGTACAATTTTTATTCCTGTATTTCTTCTATAAAGTCTATACCACTACCACATGATTACCTTAAGGCGAATGGGTATGATTTTAAACCGGTTTGATTTATTTATTTTATTGCACATGGTATAAAAGGCGGGCCTAGACTGTGATATGCCGAGTTGTCAAATCAGTCAAACACCAAACATGGCAGCTACGGCGGCGTCAGTTGGAATGGAGCTGTCTGAGATATTGTTGTTAACAATAGTGGTAGCAATAGCCGTTTTTGTGCTGCTCAAAGCATTTAAATATTTTAATGGGCACCTTCTGGAGGAATTGGATCGGCGTGCTGCGCGTCGTACTATTCGCTCCCAACCGGAAAGCGTGTAGGTTTGGGATCTACGTGTCACCTACAATTCTCCGTTCAGGACCGTGAGTGTGTGTGTAACTGTTATTAATGTTTCAGTGAATTAGTGTACTTTTAAGTTAAACCAATAATGTATTGCGGATGGCTAGTTTACAAGGACTTTTAGATGATTTAAAAGAAGTTCGTGATAGTATAATTAGGTTGTCAAAAGATAAACGGGTAACTTCGCAGGGTCAGTCTAAGTTCTTAAAGGCAAAATCAATTAAGGAGAATTTTGATAGTTTGTTTCTAACTTTAAGTAAAAAAGAAGAAGTGGCTGCTGGGGATTTAAATTTACTTATTCAAATTTCAGACAAATTTAAGGCACAGTTCAGGGAAATAGAGTCCTTAGTCAGCACAATGGCGTCTTTTGACTTAAAAACAGCACTAACTCTGCTTCCAGTCATTGATAACAGTGAATCCCAATTAGGCCAACTTATAGACGGGCTAGAATTTTATAAAAGCACTCTTAAACCTGAGGAACACAAAACATTAGTTGATTTTGTGCTAAGAACTAGGTTATCAAGTAGAGCTAAGATAAAATTGAGTAAAACGTATGCTAAAGTTGATGATCTAATAAAAGATATTAAAAAATACTTATTGCCTAAAAAGTCGTATACAGCAATTTTAGCGCGGTTACAGCAATGTAGACAGGGCAACAGAAGTATTACGTCATTCGGTGATGAGGTTGAAAAACTGATGACTGACTTAACGTTGGCCCAGGCTGATGGAAATGAAGAAATAGAAAAGGTCCTAAGTCCACTCAATGAAAAAACAGCGATCAAGCGTTTTGCTGATGGTTTAAATAGTCAGCGAATTGGGACGATTGTTTCTTCGAGGGGTTTGAGTTGTCTTAAGGAGGCAATTATGGTAGCGTTAGAGGAGGATGACGTAATCGCGGGTCCGTCAACTGGTTGCATGAGTTTTGTAGCTGGGGCAAGGCGCTGGCCACAAAATAATTATCATCGCGGTAATAATTATACACGGAACAGTAGTAGGGGTAGCGGCGCGAAAATACCTAATGGGCGTTATGTATCTAGTCAGCAAGGTCAGGGCCGCGCACATTACTCGGACAGAGGTCGTAGTCAGCAAAATAAGCGTAATCAATCTTATCGGCCATTCACGCATAATAGAGTAGTGAACTATGCGGAAGCACAAATTACGTGCCCGAGTGAAGATGAGTCACAGAGCACGTTTTTTCGAGACCACGAGAAATGATATAGAGATACTTAGTTATGGCAAAGGTAATCACGTAGTTTTTGATAGCTATGATAAGCGGTTATCTTTATTAGTGGACACGGGTGCCAATATTTCAGTTTTAAAGTTAGAATGGTTATCATCATCGGTTGGTAAATTAAAAATAGTGCCAGATAAGCTTAAAATTAAGGGAGTATGTGGAGATTTGGTTTCCGTTGGTTATGTTTATTTAGATTTATGTCTAGATGGTTATAGGTTTTCCCATAAATTTTATGTTTTTGAAGGGTTGCAGTGTAAAAAAGATGGAATCCTGGGGGAAGAATTTCTTTTAAAGTACAAGAGCTCTGTAGATTATGAGAAAAAGGTAGTTAGTTTTCACCATAGCTCAGGTATAAAATTATTTACGCAGTTGTTTCTAGGTCAAGAAAACACAGTGACTATTCCGGGTAGGTGTGAAATTATTAAGTACGTATCGACAGGGTTGAAAGGTGTTTTTGTTATTCAGTCCGAGGTGGTTTCGCCAGGGATATTTGTAGCAGCTGCAGTTGTAGAGGGTGATGGCAGTTCGATTCCAGTGAGATTTTTGAATACGCGGGAAGAAAATGTATCGTTACGGAGTTTTAGTCCAAAAGTAAAGAGTTTATCACAGTATGATGTATGTAGTTTTGATACAGAGTATAGGTTATCTGTTGATAGAGTTAAAGAGTTGTTTGAGCTGCTTAAGTTAGGGTCTTATCTGGAAGAAGATGAGCGAGATTCCATTGAGAAAATATGTGCTAAGTATGCGGATGTTTTTCACATGCCGGGAGATAAATTGTCAGTGACGAATTTATTTGAATATGATATAAAGTTGCAAAATGATGCAACTCCTGTTTATGTAAAGCCATATAGGATACCTCGGGCACGGAAAATTTTGAACAAAATGTATGTTATTGTTCAGTATCTAAAAGATGCAAATTCACTTTCAGTTGCACAATTTGACACACTTTACTTGACAGAAAAAAAAATATAAATTTACGTCTTATTTTATCATTTTTCTCCATAATATTATTTCGAAAGTTTTAAAGTCGATTCCGATTTATTTGTACTAAAATTTAGATACTTTCATCTTACATACATACATAAATCACGCCTGTATTCCTTACGGGGTAGGCAGAGCGTTAACGGCCGTAAAACGCATATTAACACCATGTCTGACTTACATCTTTTCTAGTAAAAATGGCTGTATTTGACATTATGGTGGTATTTCTCTAGTTTTCATGTCGGAAAAGCTGAAAAATCTCGCGAATGTCTAAGTTTAAAATGTTAGGTTGTTTCCTTTCTGGCGCAGCGTAAATGATAGAGACCAACTATTCAGGAGAACAGAGTCTTAAAACCATTTCGACCCAACAATTTATGAGACAATTTGCTATAGCAATTCAGTGATCCTTGTTCACAGTCAAGGATTTGCCGGACAAACTGAAGCTTAAAGCACAGCTTAAAGCTTAAGCTCCATCAAAACAAAGGACATTTGAGATTGCTATTGAACTTCGACTTTCAACAACAAACAATGGATTCTACCTTTTGTTCTTCTGTGGACGGACAGAAATAACATAGAAATACATCTGGATTAAATAGTCCGATACGACTGGCATTATTTGACGACGTAACTTACAAAAAAAATTAAGTTACTCATTTTTGTACGATTGCGTTTTGTGTATCTATCTGTAAAGCTTATATTAAAATTTGTGCTATTTTTTATGTTTGCGTAAATTTTCGATTCAATGTATGGTAGCTCGACAGAGGCACATCTGTCGTAGATCCGACGGCTGGTGGAGCTAGTGGGTTCTCGAATGGAGGCCACGCCTCGGCAAGTGTGGCGTTGAACGACCTCCGGTCAGATGGAGAGATGATGTCCTATGGCGTACCCT
Source organism: Tuta absoluta (assembly GCA_027580185.1). Classification (NCBI taxonomy): domain Eukaryota; kingdom Metazoa; phylum Arthropoda; class Insecta; order Lepidoptera; family Gelechiidae; genus Tuta; species Tuta absoluta. The sequence continues at coordinate 1,204,565 of JAQAHW010000066.1, read as the reverse complement.
GGGGGAGGCCTACATCCAGCAGTGGACTGCAATAGGCTGATGTATGTATGGAAGCTCAAAAACAACTCTAACTCCAAATTAAAAATAAACTTCCATTTTGAAAGGGTTTTTTCGGTCCAATGATAATTCCAACCAGGGATTTCCATTCTAGGAATTATTCAACCCAGTGATCTTGGGTCTGGAAAGATAAATTCCATGTTTGCATTTGCAGTTCGCATGAAAATGTCTGCAATTTCTGAACATATATCACGCCTATAATCCCTTGCGGGGTAGGCAGAGCGTAAACAGCCGCATAAAACGGACATTTACGCCACGTCTGACAAATATTTGAGGGTTATTTGGAAAATTGTGTATTGCTATAGTGACAGGTTGTCAGCCCATCGCCTAAAATTGCAATACACACCCTCAAGTCCCTAAGTCGCCTCTTACGACTCCCACGGGCAAGAAATGGGGTGATGCTATTCTCAGCCGGCAACACACGGCAATTTCTGAAATTATACATTAATACACAAAGTGAAGCTTTTCCACACGACAACCATAATAGCCCAGTATACAAGGCCTGTAGCTTAGCATAGCTTTCAAGTTTCAAAAATATTTAAGTTGTTTATTTTTGGCTCAATGTTTTCTGGACCATTGGCTGAACCCAATTTATTATTTTGTGGCATTTTAGGTATATCTAACATACTTTCGTTTGCAATGAAAAAAAACGACTCAAACAGGTTTTTTACAACGGGTTAACTGTCACATAGACAACACTGGTATATTTATTAATTTTTGAAAACTTGCAACATTTTCAAGTGCGGCCAGGATTTGAATCTGCGACTTTCGCCATTACTAGTGGCGACACCTCTTCCATCTGGACTACCTGCCCGCACCTGAAGTTATGCAAGTTTTCAAAAATTGTATACCTAACATGGGAAGTGTTTTAAAAATTTGGTATTGATTATAGACACTTAAACATTTTATTTAAAGAAATGAGCTATCTTTTTATATATATATCCTTTATTGCATAAAAAGAAACAAAAAATGTACAAACAGTACGAACATAGGCGAGCTTATCTCTAAGAAGAGATCTCTTCCAGCCAACCCGTCGGTAGTGCGGGAATTAATATTTTTGTGGGGCAAAACAATGCAACAATTAAAACGAATTTTAATTATACTACAGTACTTTACATAAATATATACATTATTTATATACTTATATAAAATTTTATACATTAAATCGTAAATTTTTCCTAGTGTAAAAAAATGACACAAAATGTAAAATGTGCTTTACAGGCACACATAACACAATCAAACAAAAAATGAGCTACTTTTGATTTTTTGTAAGTTATGTCCTTAAATAATGCCAGCCGTACCGGACTACAAGGCCTGTCTTATGTTACTCATGTAAAATACCACCAAGATACTTTACTCAGTTTAATAGAGCGAATAACATAACCTACTTGGCTTCAAGGATCGGTTGTTGCGCCAAGTGGGTGCCAAGCGTTTGCGGTTCGATTCTTTCCTGTTGTATTTTATTGCAACATCTATGTTTCATTGTTTTCTTGGTAAACCATGATGGTTGTTTAGAGGTTTAAAGTGGGTTTGTATGCAAAATAAATCTGTTGAATATGGATTTAACGTTTGTTATACTTGTATGTTGAGGAAGAGCAAAGATATGATGCCATAGTTTATTAGTTCATATAGAATTTTCAAGTGCGGGCAGGATTTGAACCTGCGACTTTCGTAATTACTAGTGACGACGCCTCTTCCATCTGGTCTACCGCAGCAAATTCCTTGCCCGCCAATTTTGCAATTGAATGAAATTATATTATCTGCCGCATGCATTCTGAAAAATTGGCAAAAATAGCAACGGATTGGGTACCAGAAAATAGTCACCCTCGTCTCGACCGGCCTAAAAGAAGATGGCGAGATGACTTGGACGCTTTTTACAGAACTGGTAATTTGAAGCGCTTAATCAAGAAAGTAGGCGCGGAAGAGGGTAGACCTTTGCTCTGCAGTGGGACGCTAAACAGGCTACATAAAACAAGCTTAATAAATTAAAAAATTCAAAACGCGACTGCTTTCTGAGATAAAGCCTAGCTTTAACACTCGGGATAATGTAAGGATTCTTCCGATACAATTCCCATTCGATCTGTTCAGTGGTTAACGAGTTACAGTCCTTTAAAGATCCTCACATATATAACATACTTACATGCATGAAATATATAAACATTACACTCCTTTTTTGGTTGGGCATTCGTGTAAAAAGAATAAAGATATTGTCAGATGGGTGTCACACATGACAATTAAGCACTTGTATAGCAATCGATTCGGAAAATTCTTGAGTGGCGGATATGCGAATAGTAGACGAAGCATGTAAAAGCTTTTTACAAAGTTGGTAGGGGTTAGGAAAGAAAGAAAAGAAAATTATATGATTGCCGGCAAAGTAAAAAACAGCAATATAGTACAAAAAAATAAACTTAACAACCGAACCAAAACAGTTTCATACATACATACACATAGGCAGAGCCCAATCGGCCGCAAAAAACGGATATTTACGCCACGTCCGACAAATATTTGAGGGCCATTCGGAAAATTTTGTATCGCCATAGTAACACGATGTCAGCCCTTCGCCTAAAATTGCAATACACACCCTCGAGTCCCTCAGTCGCCTCTTACAACTGCCATGGGTAAGAAATGGAGTGATGCTATTCTAAGCCGGCATCACACGGCATCAAAACAGTTTCAGCTTTTCATAATGCTATAGCCAAAGCTGTGGCGCTGACATGATTGTGTATCGACCGCCGTCTAAGTAATCATAGACAGCAACCGGGACCGACGGTTTAACGTGCCCTCCAAAGCACGGAACCATCTTTCTTACGGACATCAGGTGGTCCAGACTGGAAACAAATTCACAAAGTGATAATATCCCCACCAGGATTTGAACCCGAAACCTTCGCGCCGCATTCAGTCGCACTACCACTGCGCCACATCAATCATCATGGTAAAATCCATTTGAATAAGCAATATTTCTTACGAAAGAAAACTTCCGCCATCCATTCGACAAACCCACATACAATCAACAAAAGTATATCATCAAAATAGATTCCCTTAAAGCCCCTACGACAAAAACAAGGGCATTCAACATGTGGACAGTATCAATCAGCGGACAAGGAAAATAATCCTAGGACGATTTTCTACATGAGCTATTTTAGTGCTGGTTGTGGATGTATCGATAGAATGACTTTGAAAATTGTGGCCTCGATTCCCTAATTTTTTGCCATTGTAATGCCACCGACAGTAAACAATAATTGGCTTTTCTATTTCCTGAACTAAGAATGTGAATTCCTATATCTCAGGTAAACAGATGGCCGACATAGCTATTCTCTTGTATAGAAAATAAAAATACTATACTATCACGCCTATGTCACTTGCAGGGTAGGTAGGTAGGCTTCAAAAAACGGTTATTTACGGCGCGTCTGACAAACATTTAGGGTTCATTTAAAAAAATCTGTATCACCATAGGTTGTAAAGCCTAAAATTGCAATGCACATAAACTCTAGAGTCTCATAGTCGCGTCCCTTTTTCTATACCAAGATAGGTTGATCACATAAATGGATATCTCGAAGTGCTGCTAAAAGTATATCGATTCAAGTCCATCCTTAAGTTGATGGTCGAATTTGATGCTATTTTCGACATGGTCACACAAGGAAAACGACATAAATATTATTCCGTTTTTTCCGTCCTGGTTTTAACAGAAAAAAGGGGAGTGAAAAATGCGCGTTCGTCTAGAAATAACATTTAGATGAAGCGGAAGTTGCGCTCAGAATTCATTGTAAGTGATTTAATCTTTAACAATTTCTTAGGGATAGAAATATTACAAATAAGTTAAATGTATTGGGATAAATTTTACTAACTGACCGATTCTGGAAACTAAGCACGGGCCAAAGTGCAAAGAGCGAAGGTTTTTTTTTTGGTAAAAACAACTTTACCCAAAGAACATAGGTCGAAATATAAAAAAAAATTTGGATCTCCCATACAAAAACCAGCCTTTCAAATCTATTCGCATGGCAGATCGATCTTTCTTTATATTTCAACCTATGTTCTCATCGCTTAGACTACATTCAATCTGTTAAGAATAAATTTGTCGCTGGGTATTTGTTGCAAAACTAACCCGTTAAATAGAGCCGTTCCACGCGTTATTGGAATCAAGATACACTTGCAAAATTCGTGGGCAAGGGATGAGCTGCGGTAGCATGTGGAAGAGGCGTAGCCCCTAGTAATACAAAAATCGCAGGTTCAAACTTGAAAATTTTGCAAGTTTTCGAAAATGGTATACCTAACACGGGAATTGTTTTAAAATTTGGCATTCAAACTTTCTGTCTGTGGTTCTATCGATGGTAGTTCAGAATATAGTGAACTAAAAATATAGTGTAATATTTGGGTAACAAAATTTTGCTAAAACCTAAACCGGTCTACTGCTAGACATATGAGTTATTAGGATGTTTCTCGTACCAACTTACTACATTTTCCACCTGCCTGGGCCCTAATTTGCTTATTTTTTTGCCATTGTAATGGCGTCGTAACTCAACTGTCATTCTATTGCCATTGTAATTTTTTATACTTCAAATTGTTAGAGGAATGTAAAACGGCCAAAACCATCCATTTGACACTATTGAAACACAGCCGAGACGTTTTTTATACAGCAAAATACGCCCCTCCTGTTTCAACGAATACTGTTGTTCTAGTCATACAAATTTCTTTTTTTTACAATGACGGTTCATGACGTCAATAAGTGATATGATAATACTATCCTACATTGAATAAAGAATTTCAATTTCAATTTCAATTTTGGAAATTCGTGCTGGATTCATGGTATTAGTCATTTTTATAACACAAGCAAATGGAATGATGCTATCATAAACCGGCGTCACACTACACCTAAATCCGAAATTCTATAAAAGAAATATTTCAAAATATCGTCGACGTAGAGATCATTCTGAGGCACATACGTGAAAATATCATTTCAGTACGATTAACCGTTAAAATGAAGCAGAATAAAATCTAATTCGCCATTCAAATGTATGCCCAGACACGGCTGCCACCACAGTATGAAAATCAAAAGTAAAGTAACATTATTCAGAACTCAGAGGACCTACTTTTGGTTACCAGCCAGATTTCCGACGTAACTGATGGGGAGGGAGACGTTTGAGAAATCGGTCTAATGTTACAACTTCAGCGCCACTCCAATTCGGAGATACACTTGAGGACACAGTGATGTGTCTAGCTTTAGTTTTTATCTAGGACGTAAAAATACATACATACATCAACCTTTTGTAGTTTACTGCTGGACGTAGGCTTCCCTAGGGCACGATCTCTCATTTTGCGCCAACCAGTCGATACCAGTAAAACAATTTAGGGTCATTCATAAAATTGAGTGTCAGCATAGTGAATGGTTGCCAGCCCATCGCCAAATATTGCAATACAGACGTAACTCTTGAGTCCCTTAGTCGCCTCTTACGACAACCACGGAAAAAGAGTGATGCTTTTCAAAGCCGGCATCACACGGCGTTAAAAATATGCTGAAAATAATGTTAAAGGGTGAACCAGTCCATTAAAACTTATTATTTTTCCACAAGAAAGTTGAATTTTGAGGAATAATTTAACCATCTGGAGTAACCTACTCGTAGAACCAACAATTGATGGGAATAGAATGTTCTGGAATGGTGTTAAGCAAACCATCCAGCGTGGAGCCATTGGATATAGTTAATCCAAAGTAACAATCATTTGTTCTCAAGAGAGGAGTAATGTACAGCATTGAATGTCTGACAGCTGTTGGCGTAGAACAATTATCTACTTTTGTGTTACTTTTTTATTATTTTAAGTAACCTAATAGATTCCACTGCTGGGCAAAGGCCTCCCTGTTATTTATATAAATTAAAATCGTACCGCTCCATGTTATTCTCAACTGGCGGTTTAACACGCTGCTGACCGTTTTTCCGCGGTAACAAGACCTTTTGTCTGCATGAATTATAAATTAAAACCTTTCTCTTGAATCAACCTATTTACCTTGAGATCTCAGCATACATACAGCAACAGGAAGCGACTTAATTTTATACTTTTTAACAATTTTTCATAGTTATTGTTTCAGGTGAGTGTAGTTGCCATAACTTTTATTACAGCGAATATTTCATTGAATTTGCAGGTTCTAATTTTACTTAAGGATAATACTTAAAATTTGGGCAACGGACATTCTCATAGATTGTTTGTATATAGAGAAAATATTTTTTTATGAAGTGGTGCCACTGTCAAAGTCATTCACGAGTACATTCGTCTTAAGTTTTTTTGTGTGTATACGCCCAGTAAGGGAATCTAGGTCGATTTCAATGTCTTCAAGTGTACAAATGGCTACCCCACCACCCCATACCTCTCACACCTTCCCGAGGATGATAAATCGTGACGTATACATGTATTAACACGTGCGGTGTGAACTTGAGCCGCTACAGAAAGTGTGTTAAGTGTGTTAAAATATACAAAACATGGACTGAATTCCAACGTTACTGTGTTTGGTATAAAAATCTCGAAAAAAAAATCTTCTGATGTTCAACTTTTTTCGGCTGTCACAAAATCTTAGAGTTTTTAAATTATAACAGAGATTATAACACCACCATCTAAAAATGTTTTTAGACATTGTTTTTTTTTTTTACGTTGGCCGAAGATTAAGCCGTCCCTTCGTAAAATAACACTTTTAGTGCAAAATAAACCATGGAACAACCTAAAATAATTACTAATAATCAATTCAATTCAGAAAAAGATAAAGAGATCTTTTTTTTCTGCGATTTTACGCAGATTTAAAATTTCAACAGGCTGTAAAATATAAACTGAGTTATTACAAAATAAGGTTCAACATGGTTTAAGCTGTTTTCTATACGAAAATATTTTTCACGTCTAACATTTTTGTAATAACACCAAAAATGTAAAAGAAAATGTGTGTGCTAAAAGGTAGTTTTTTAGGTAGAGATTTTAGTTGGTATTGTAGAATCGTGTCCAATATGTCTGGTTTGATGCATAAGAAATAACACGGGAGACTTGCTTTAAGTCACATAAATTGTGCTTAAGTCACGCAGAATGTAGGACATACCTACACATTACACATTATGTAGTTCGCCGTGTGATATCGGATAGCATCACCCTATTCTGCCTGTTGATGTTGTAAGACGCGACTATGGGACTATTACACATGTATTGCAATTTTAGGCGATTGGTGGACAACCTGTCACTATAGTTACACAAGATTTTTATGAAATGGCCCTCAAATATATGTCAGACGTGGCGATAGCGACCGTATTTTCAGTGTTGTTTACGCTTTGCCTACCCAGCAAAGGATATAGGAGTGATATATGTATGTACACATGTAAGTTTTTTTTTTTTGATTCTGCAAGCACATTTAGAGACAGAAAATTTTATTCATTCTAACAATCATAATATAAGTAAATATCCTGGATACAAGCTGTATATGAACTAGAAAGCTGCTATATAATATACTTTTGCTGTAAATAAATACATATTTTAAATGGAAAACTAAACACAAATATCTGAAAATGACTTAGAAATATTTGCGTCTTGTGTAGATCGAAGCGGAGTCCATGTTCAACAGTGGACTTTTGTGGCTGAACTTTATCTCGATGGAACTAAACCTAAAACATGGGCCAAAGTTTGATCAAGGTAAAAGAGTTTGATTTCTTATTCGGTAATATTTCAACATACATTAAATGCTGTAGGTCATCCAAAACCGTTTTATGCGCAATGCTACCAGGGCGCCCTGGTACATACAAAACGCCAACCTCCATATCGAATTAGGTCCTCGTACCATTAAAGGTAATATGAAGGAAGCGTCTCGTCTCTTCTTTGACAACGCTCCCCATCATAAAAACCCCTTAACTGTTGCCGCGTCCAACTACTTCCCCCTTCCAACCTTATGTTTTAAACGCGATCCCAGACACGTCCTTTGATGATGATGACGACATCACAGTAGCCGCTGCTGCAGCCGTTGCAAGTAGATCTCACTCCACAAGCTCCTCAAGCAACCGACGGCTCCGCCGGCGGGGGTGCTGAGGTCCCTCTTTTGTTCCCCATTTTGGGAAATACAGACACGTGCCGGGTAGATTCAGTATAATTCGTTCTTTCCAAAACAACTCGTAAGCCCATTATTGTTTGAACAACCACATAAACTTTTCCGGGTGATCTCCAGCTTTAGAAAAGTCAGTTGTAGATTTTTAAGTCCCGGAGCTAAAACTTGCAGAGTCCAGCACTAAATAAAAAAACCTACACAGCATTTTGATATTTCATTAGAATTCTTGACCATTAAATGCAGACATTCAATTAGTGAATAAACGTCAATGGTATCGATGTTCCCGAACGCTGTTATTTTTGGTTTGTGGATTTTTCGTTACTGAATCAAAAATACTCGTTAGCAAATCACTGTCAAAATATATATTTTTGGAACAGTTTGTTTATTTTTTAATACTATGCGAACTGTGAACAAGTTTCAATGTACTCATGGGTAAATTGATTTGGTCGTTTTGATTGGAAAAGCGTTTTGTCAATTTCAATTAAATGAGGACATTTTGATACAGTGTTTTTTCTATACAGCCGTAATTCAGGCATAGCAGGCATTCTGGTACTGTACTGTACAATGGTATTTTTTTATTTGTGACCCTTTAGTCATATTAACCCAAAGCTTAAGAATTTAATTTACCAAATAATTACAATGCCCAATAACCAGCAGGATATAGAAAGTATGTTTTTGAATATTATAAACTACAAAAAAGTCCCCAAGGGTTAAAATAAAACTCTATGTGATACTGTGTGATGTTGGCTTACAATAGCATCACCCCATTTCTTTCCCATGGGTGTCGTAAGACGCGACTAAGGGACTCGTAGGCTACACGTGTATCACAATTTTAGGCGATTGGCTGACATCCTGTCTCTTTAGGGATACACAATTTTCGGAATGACCCTCAAATGTTTGCCAGACTTGGCGTAAATTATCGTTTTTAAGAAATTTTATAAGCTTTCAAGCATACACTAGCCAGAATACAAAAAAATATTTAACGCTTAAATTTTTTATTTCAGTGTAGTCAATTTTGAGCAATACTTGTTTATTTATTTTCATCCTAGCCTAAAAAATCGGCCTAACATGCCTGTTAAGAAGTATAAATACGAACCTTATAATAGTAGTTTATGCAACTGTTATCTAATGCCTAGTTATATGCAGTTGCATACACTATTTTATCTACACTCTCCAAAAAAAAAAAATAAGTTATACACTTTTCCAAACGTTCGCACCGGCGATTGCAAGGCCCGATACAAGGTCGAATTCTATATGAGAACGTAATATGGCTTGATATGAATTTTTGAAAATTGTTCAGCAGTTGTTCAGATGTCGAGTCAGCAACTGAACAACTAAACTGAACAATATCTGAACAACATCGGAACAACATCGAAACAACAACTGAATAACAACTGAACAACATCTGAACAACATCGGTACAACAATTAGACAACATCTGAACAACATCTCAACGACAAATGAACAACAATATAATAAAACAACTTAACAACCGAACAATTACCGTACAATAACAACTGACAGGTGCGGCGGAAGATAGCGATATGAGTATTGGCAAAAAAAAACTTCTTTTCATTTCTCAACTCTATCGAAGTAACAGCCTTCTCATCAAGTCATTACGCTTCTGTTATTTCTATGAAACTGTTATTTCTTTAGGCAGAATGCATAAAATAGGTCTTTGTGCAAGTGTTTTCGAGTTCATAATTCGAACATTATGAGACGAGTGTAGATAAAAGCCATTACAAGCATCAAAACACTGATTATGAGTGTTATATCCACCATGAAGATTACCAAAGTCAAATTAATTTTCCAAGCTTCCCGGGCCTTGGGCTGCCCACACATACTCTGGTAAAATGTATATTTTTTAAATACTTTGATAAGTACATACTGCCCTTTATTCTGGATGTAGCCTACAATTCAAGATATAAATTACCTGCGCTATATTCGGGATATAGCCTTCAATTCGAGATATAAATGACCTGCCCTATTTTCGGGATAATAGCCTTCAATTCGGGATATCAATTACCTTAAATTATCGCTGTCTTTTTCCGTTAAATAGGTTTAGAAAAGGATAGAAGATATCTATGTTCTGTCATGTTTAAAATGTCGATGGGTTCTTTACAGTTATATTTTCAGTTGCAGTCAATTTAGTCGCCATTGTTTTTATCATCGGCATATTTTGACAGATAACACGTATTTTGCGTCAAATTATAAGACCTTACATGACTAAGATATTTCCTATCCCTTTCTAAATCTATTTGACGGAGAGTGACAGCACTAACTATATCCCTTGCGGGGTAATCAAAGCGTAAACGGCCGTTAGAAAAACTACGTCTGACAAACATTTGAGGGTCATTCTAAAAATTGTGTATCACCTTAAAACTGGTTGTCAGCCCATCACCTGAAATTGCTATATACATGTAACCCACGAGTCCTTTAGTCGCTTCTTACGATACCCACAGGAAAGAAATGGGGTGATGCTACCTAAGCCGGCATCAAAATAAAAATAAGATTTAAGACATTATGTGGGCAGCCTTAGACGCTCACATTCCCTTGCAATATTAAACCCTTAGCCCTTGTTAAGGGCTATAATTTGGCAGAATATGCCATGTCATATGAGGGCCTTGGAGGCGTAAACAATATAAATCTCATACGCGTTGCAGTGTGACATACTTTTTTTCAGGCCGTCAAACATAACTTGGAGGCAGGAAAATCAGATGCGCCTTAAAAGAAGATTATATTACATACACATTAGACGGCCGAGGTGGCGCAGTTGTGGGGCGACTGCCTGCTACGCAAAGGTTCTGGGTTCGAATCCCGGTAGTCACAACGTTGATATTATCACTTTCTAAATTAGTTTCCGGCCTGTTTATTTTTTATTTTTGTTTATCAAAACATAAAAACAACAATCACAAAAGAACGCAACAAAAACCTGTCAAGGTTTGTCCGTGCGGTCTGATATCGCCACTACGGTGGCGTTGCTCAGGCGCTGTTAGGACATTGCAGGCTAAACCACCTGATTGTCCGAAAGAAAGATGGTTCCGTGCTTCGGAGGGCACGTTAATCACGGTGTTTCTTATCACCAGCCCGTCTTGAGATTTCGCTCTCGGTCACTAGTAAAATTTCATCCTTCATAAGTTGTTCTCATTTTGGACGAAACATGCAAAATTATTTGAAATTGTGTCATTTAAGTACAATTTCACATGGACATTATTAACGGAGGTGAACTGTATAGAATAGCTAACACTATAGCATTAAATTCATTAATTATGCCGTGTGATGCCGGCTTAGAATAGCATCACCCCATTTCTGACCCATGGGTGTCGTAAGAGACAACTAAGGGACGCGAGGGTTAGATGTGTAATGCAATTTTAAGCGATGGGCTGAAAACCTGTCACTAAAATATAACGTGTAAAAAAATTAGCTAAGAATATTTTAAGGGGTGAACCAGTACGTGAAACTGAACAACTTTCCCCAAGGAACATAGGTCGAAATATGAAAAAATAATTTGACGCTCCCATACTTGTGTGTTACCCGGCCGGGATAATTTGTATGGGAGGGCCAATTTTTTTTTCATATTTCGACCTATGTTCCTTGGGGAAAGTTGTTCAGTTTCACGTACTGGTTCACCTCTTAAAATATTCTTAGCTAATTTTTTTACACCATGTATACACCCTCAGACTTTCGTCAGACGTGGTGTTAATATTTACGGCCGTTAACGCTCTGCCTATACCGTAAAGGATATAGGCGTGATTTATATATGTATACAATAAATATTCTACAATTCAATTGTATATTCCGACTGAACGTATCTTTGGGTTCAATTAGCTATGTTTCTTGTTAGGTATTGTTTCTTGACGTCAATCAATTGTCAATCAGTCAATCAGTCAACCACAAGGCCCCGATTGGTTATTCATGTGTCTGAAGTGTCAATATGTCCACATGACACCAACGTTATAATTCGATACTACACACACACATATCACGCCTATAATCCCTTGCAGGGTAGGCAGAGCATAAACAGCCGCAAAAAACGGACATTTACACCACGTCTGACAATTATTTGAGGGTAGTTTGGAAATTTTTGTATCGCTATTGTGACATGTTGTCAGTCCATTGCCTAAAATTGCAATACACACACGCGAATCTCTTAGTCTCCTCTAAAGACTCCTAATGGAAAGAAATGGGGTGATGCTATTCTAAGCCGGCATCACACGGCACACATCATCACCTTAACCTATATAAATAAATGGTTTGGGGTTAAAAAACATAACCGGGTATTCAAAATAGCCGTATTCTGATGTCTCTTTGTGACAATCAAATGTAGAAGCAGTGAATTTCTGTTGAACAGAACTAGTAACTTCCTAAGTACATAAAGAATTAATCACTCAGACCGTAAACTTGATCGGAATCAAATTCAATCTCTTCAACTAGCAGGTAACAAACAAACTAGAAACAATAGAAATAGAATTAGTTAGGGACTTCACGGAATAGGGTCCGAAACAGTTAAACAGAGACAGTTCGGTTCACAATTTCGGCTGAAAATCAAACAACTGCTTTAATCACGGATGCGAAACATACGAGTATAAGGGACACACACATATCACGCCTATAATCCCTTGTAAGGTGGGCAGAGCGTAAACGGCTGCAGAAACGGTTATTTACGCCACGTCTGACAAATATTCGAGGATCATTCGGAAAATTGTGTATCGCCATAGTGACAGGTTGTCAGCCCATCCTCTAAAATTGCAATACACACCATTGAATCCCTTAGTCGCTTACGGGAAAGAAATGGGGTGATGCTATTCTAATCCGGCATCACATGGCATTGTAAGAGACAGCGTTCCGAATACTGATAGGGTGCATGCAGACCATGAGACTGACCGACTTTCCCCTCGGAACGTATGTCAGGAAACGACAAAAAATGACCTCCCATACAAAATTACGATCAGCTGACTGCAATTGATATGCAGTTAGGAGTTTTCATATCCTAAAATTGCAGTACACACTCACGGGAAAAAATGATGTGATGCTATTCTAATCCGGCATCTCACGGCAAAATCTTTAATATACTGAAAATATCGTGTTCGAAAATATTCATGCCTCCATGTACGGTGACGACATACGATCACCCGTGTGGAAAATGACGCGATAGCGAAGTTATTGTGCGGCAAAATACAACGCTCGCTCAGAACCATACGAGTTGGGCTTAACGGGTGGTGGCCTTGTTCATTATTACATGTTTTACTGGATCTTTAAACGACCGTTTCGTTCTGCGGTTTTGGGTGGCCGTTGTGTCTTTTTTTGGGTAATTTAACGAACTGTAATTGTTAAACAGCTGTGTTGGCTAAGAATATACCCGAATATGATAGCGTAGCGGATAGTAGTACCCTTGACTGCCACACCGAGAGTCGTGGGTTCGATCCCCACCCGACACAAATATTTACTAGGAAATTTTTAAGATGTGTTAAGTCTGGGTATTTTCTATGTAAATATTATGAAAAAAAGAAGGTATACAGGTTGTAAGGGACAGCCCTCCGAATACTGATAGGGTGCATGTAGACCATGAAACTGAACAACTTTCCCCTAAAACATATGTCAGGAAAAGAAAAAACAACGACAACAAAATCACAATCTGCTGACTGCATTTACTATGGAAAGTCAAAAATTGTTTTACGATTCCAGGGGGCCAATCGCGGTAATTTATAACGTAAATACCAAAACAAAACCAAACCAAAAACGCTACGTTACGCACTTTTCGTATCGCGGTAACCGCATGAACGGAAACGTTTCGACTTTTGTTTGGAAGTTACGCTGGAGCGGCGAACGTTCGATCTTTTAGTACGCGTTTGGTATCGCGGTAATTTTTTGACAGCGTTTTAAACCACTAACGTTACGTTGGGAAGGTCTCAGACGCTGTCAAATGAACGTTTTTGTTGTAGTTCGTCGAGAGCAACTTTTGCTGAGACGTTGGCCGTTTTAAATACGTTTTTGATAAAAAAAAATGCTTGAGCTCTATCTCCACACCCTCGATAAGGCCCATGAGGTGGACGTGGCTGAATAAAGAGCCTAGAGCCGCAGGAAGAATACCACAAGTGCCTTAATCACACGCAGCGAGTGTAGTGGACAGAGTGGCAAGTCAGTGCTCTTGGCTGTGTTTGTTTGTATGATTGCCTTGACCACATGTAGCGAGTACATTGGACAATAGAGGAAAAGTCAGTGCGCTCGCCTCCTACTCACCAAAAGCCTTGATCACACATAGCGAGTGCAGTGAACAGAGAGTGGCAAGTCAGTGCTCTTGGCTGTGTTTGTTTGTATGATTGCCTTGACCACATGTAGCAAGTACATTGGACAATAGAGGAAAAGTCAGTGCGCTCGCCTCCTACTCACTAAAAGCCTTGATCACACATAGTGAGTGCAGTGGACAGAGTGGCAAGTCAGTGCTCTTGGCTGTGTTTGTTTGTATGATTGCCTTGACCACATGTAGCGAGTACATTGGACAATAGAGGAAAAGTCAGTGCGCTCGCCTCCTACTCACCAAAAGCCTTGATCACACATAGCGAGTGCAGTGGACAGAGTGGCAAGTCAGTGCTCTTGGCTGTGTTTGTTTGTATGATTGCCTTGACCACATGTAGCGAGTACATTGGACAATAGAGGAAAAGTCAGTGCGCTCGCCTCCTACTCACCAAAAGCCTTGATCACACATAGCGAGTGCAGTGGACAGAGAGTGGCAAGTCAGTGCTCTTGGCTGTGTTTGTTTGTATGATTGCCTTGACCACATGTAGCAAGTACATTGGACAATAGAGGAAAAGTCAGTGCGATCGCCTCCTACTCACCAAAAGCCTTGATCACACATAGCAAGTGAAGAGGACAGTGAGTGGCGAGACAGAGAAATATTTTTAGCCTAGCTGAGGGAGCGAGCGATGGTGGAATAAATTTGTAAATAAAAGAAATATATATTTAAATATACTTTGTTTATTTTATTTTTCTTTAGCTAGTTTACATCCATGTTGGCTGCATCAGATGATGGTAGCTGTAACAATATAATAATAGTGTAAATAGCTACCCCATGTCCCATGCAAATGGGATGTTTTCCTGCTGTAAAAAGAAGCAACTTTTATTATTATTGATATCTATATATTATTTCTATCTTCCCCGAGACTACATACATACAGTTATGACCCTTTATCTCAATTCTTTATTTCTGCTTACATCAAGATCTTAAAATTTAATTGGACACTAACATGCACCTTGCTAGGGTATTGCAGTTTAGATAAAAAACTTAAATAAACTAGCAAATTTTAAATTAAAAATTATATTTTACATATATTACCTGCCGGGTAGGCAGAAAGAAAACAGCTGCAAAAATACAGTTGCTATGGCGCTATGGCCATGTCTGATAAATAAGTGTGGGCTGTATAAGAAAAATCTATATAGTGATAGGTTCTCAGTCTGTGGCCTAACGTGGTAATACACATAACACCTTCAACTCCCTTAGTCACCTCTGACAAACTACATACATGGGAAAGAAATGAATTGATGCTATTCTAAGCAGTCATCACATGACAAAATTAAATAAATTAAGTAATTTTAAATTCAAATGCATATGTACCTGTAGGAATGGATCTTCAACAACACTTGGCCTTGACATCTTGTCCTATTATATTGCCACACTCAATTCCATTGAAAAGGGTGACATTTACTGGAGTTCCACGTCTGGTGCCATGTTGAGACTGGATGAAGCTAGATAATTTAGACCTCATCCTGTCTTACGTTGTTCCAAACCTGAAAAATAGTACATCATTGAGACAAATTTAACAAGACATTGCGGTTGGGAAGAGACAACTTTGAGGCTGAAATCACCCGACAGCTAAATTGAATCATAAAACCATTGAATCATACGTTCTTTATTTAAGTAATATATTATGTACTTACTGAAAGGCCAATAAATACACGGCGGCAATCCAATTTCTTACTTTCTTATGTATTTCATCTTATTTTCATACTTCACATTTAAAAATAGTACTGTACATTACGCGACATTATGGGGTTTAGAAATCCCATGGATCTTTAAATAAAAGTAGATGGCTATCTAATACACTTGTTTTTTTAGTGATAGCTAAATAAAACATAGAAATCAACAAAACATGGAAAACCACAGATCACTTGTACAGTTAATATTCTTAAATCTAAGAAAAGGCCTAGAGCCTGAGGTCATTATTGCTATACAGCCGTTTTACACTCATAATCGATCATCGATTATGAAAGTAACACCTAGTATTTTGGAATACTCATTGCAATCTCTTAACGTTTCAAGTTTGGTTTTACATTGGCAACGTTAACGATTAATACGTTCAGAAAAAATACCGCGATAGCGTTTTTGACATTAACCATTGCCAAACCATTTCCGAACCGCTAACGTTACGTTGAAATGGTAAAACCTTTGACAAATACCGCGATTGGCCTCCAGTATTCGGAGGGCTGTCTTTTACATACTGTATATAAGTATTAACATCAACTATATTGTTCCTATAGTACAACCTTTTCTTAGTTTAGGGCTAGATTGTGCTGTGTGAATTGTCTAGGATAGGCTATTTATTTTTATATCTGTGGTTTCTCAACTAGTCATGCAAGGTAATAAATACAATGAGCGTTCTATTGGTAGTCAACTATTTTCTTCCTCGTCACCTTAAAGGTCCTCCCGGACCTAAGTCGGCGACTGTATCCGACATTTAGATACATCCGAACTTGTCGTCGGTTGTAGTCGGATGTCGTCGGTTGTATACGGTTGTCGTCGGATGTCGTCGGTTGTTGTCGGTTGTCGTCGGTTCTTGAAAAACACGTGTTGCCAGCACAGAAACAAGAAAGGGAAAAAATCATTTTGACTATTCGACACTAAATACCATTAAAATAACTTCTAAACACATACTCTACAATCTTCACTATCGACTCACAAATACAAAAAAATATTATTTAAACGTATTAACTTTTTCAGTAAAGCTTATATTTTTTGCTTTCTTTGACAATAATACACAATGAGCATTTACTCATTTATGATTTTAATGTTGACTTTATAAATAAATCATTTAAATCGTGTTTAAAACCAATTCTTTGTGCTGCTATCTTTGATAAAATTTGTAAACAATCCTTTATAAATATATATAGTATCAGACAGATTAAATTGTGCTGATAACACTACGTTTGACGGTACGTTGATGACGTGTACATAGTGATGTGTATTATAAGAAAAGATAAAATATAACAGATACTATAACACTCGCCACCAACATAAATGTATCAATTTGAAATCTTAAATTTAAAGACCGACTCACACTGGATGCGTGTGCAACAGTGTACGTTGCAGTAGAGGAAGTATCTACTATGTTGTACTGAAAGTGTGATAAATGTATTTGCACATGTATTTATATATATTTATCTCTTTATCAATGTGAAGTCCTTCCGTAACCAAACATTTAGCCCCTCTGACGCCCCGTACAATTTTGTGGTTATATTTCTGGTCCAAAATTACTGATGACAATAGTTAAATGCAACCGCACTACACACCGCATCACTGTGCCGTAATTATATGTCATATATGACACATCACGCATCACATCAGCTTAATAGCAGTCCACTGCTGAACGTAAGTGCCATACGGATATGCCATAAGGCACGATATCCCGTTTCCGGCATCAAGTTTGCTTGGAGAACGTCCCGCCGCTACGCTTGCTGAGGCATGGGATCCACCCAAAAACCGGCTTACTCTACCATACATCGGCATTGACAGATGTGACCAGACCACTGCCGCAGTACCAGATGAAACATGTTTGCCATATTAACTATCCAATACCGCAACATCGTGTGGTACGCGTAAAGCCAATCGTGTCATCTTTCCCATGCCCTTAAAACCACTGTTTACATACTTAACATATTTTTTTGCAACATTTCATTCAATCGAAGATTTTATTTCGCGAAATGTTAAAGTCCGCAAGTTTGCATTGTTGCAAATTATATTCTCTATTATTTACATATCAAATGTTTAACATAAACTTGATAAAGAGTAGGTATAGGTAAGGGAAAAGTAATTTATTTCTATTGACTGATAACGCCTCGGCGTATATTGCGTGAGGGCGAGTGTGTGACTGACAATTGTTAACATAAATGTTATTGCGCAATCCTGATGCTGTGCTGTATTTTATTTTTTTGCTGCAACGTAAAATCACACGCACGCGTTTTGCTCGTACAATTGGTCTGCTTCAGTCTTTAAACAAAGTAACTGACTGATGGATACAAAAACTTCATAGAAATCTTCATGGAAATAGTTTCATCATGGATCATTGTCTAGTTCTCTATGGGATTATAGTTGTACTTTTTAACAAAAAACTAAACCACCTTCAAGAATAAAATCACCAATCAATCAAATCATAAAATACTGAAAATGAATTTTCATGGGATATCTATCCCATTTTTTTTTCTAGTTACCTAATAACTTTATTATTTATTTATTCATTATATTACCTATTTAACTACATTATATTATCCACACTATCCACACTAATATTATAAATGCGAAAGTAACTCTGTCTGTCTGTCTGTCTGCTACGCTTTCACGGCCAAACCGCTGAACCGATCTTCATGAAACTTGGCACAGAGATTGCTAGCATACCGAGAACGGACATGGGCTACTTTTTATTACCACTTGAGCGTCTGGAGTATAGATGTAGACCACCAGGTGTACCACCAGGAGCCCAGCTAAAATATTAGAGATACAGGCATGGTTCCAAAACAAAAGTTGTTCAGTATGAGGGGCCGCTTCTTTTCACAAGGACATTGGGGCTCATAAGTACCTTATGTAGACGACCAGGTGTATCATCAGGAGCCCAGCTAAACTATTGGAGACATTTGGAGATACAGAAATGGTTCTAAAACAAAAGTTGTTTAGTACGATTTGCCGCTTCTTTTCACAAGGACATTGAGGAGCTGGAGTTCCTTATGTAGACCACCAGGTGTACCATCAGGAACCCACGTAAACTATTAGAGAAACAGAAATGGTTCCAAAACAAAAGTTGTTCAGAATAATGGGCCGTTTTATTTACACAAGGACATTGGGGATCTGGAGTATCTTATGTAGACCACCAGGTCTATCAGCAGGAGCCCACCTAAACTATTGGAGATACAGAAATGGTTCCAGAACAAAAGATGTTCAGTTTGATGGGAATAAGTTGAGAAAGGACATTGCCTTCTTTACCGAGGACAGAAAAACAAAAAATGTGGTATAGAAGTATAAAAATGTATTACAGTAACTAAAGTTACCTTCTTATCTGTTTTATCTACTTATGCTGACCATTTTAGTGTGCTCAAATCGGCACCTTTTGGAGTAAGTACTCTGTTATCTACTGACTTTTGTATTCAATGGTTTTAAATATTGATCTCTCAGTCCGGATAGCAAATTTTGAATTATCCCTTTAACAACAGGAGCAAGCAAGTCATCTTTAAACAGTAGAGATAAGAACTGTTCTAATATCACTGTCACACTTACTATGATATGAATACACATACCTACTTTAGAACTTCTGCCTAAAAAAACTATCTAACGCGGACGAAGTCGCGGGTTAAAGCTAGTTATAAATAAAATTGGCCTAGAATGATGCACCTCTGTGGAGGGTTCAGGAGGGCAAGGGAAGACTTCATATTAACTTATTTAATTATAAACAAGCCTAATTTTTAAAACTTGATTCATTGAAATGGACTCAGTAGCCAAGCTGAACGTAATGGCCTTTATTCGGGATAACAATTTTCTTTACTTGCCTTATATTAGTGCTGTCACTTTTCGTCAAATACTTAGGTTTAGGAACGGATTGGAGATATGTAAGTCTTGTCATGAAATGCGCGTAATCTGTCAAAATGACACATACACACATACATACACATATCACGCCTATTATCCCTTGCGGGGTAGGCAGAGCGTAAACAGCCGCAAAAAAGGCCATTTACACCACGTCTGACAAATGTTTGAGGGTCATTCAGAAAATTGTGTATCGCCATGGTGACAGGTTGTCACCCCATCGCCTAAAATTGCAATTCACACCCTCAAGTCCCTTAGTCAAGTCTTACGAGTCCTACGGAAAAAAAATGGGGTGATGCTATTCTAGACCGGCATCACACATCAATGCTATTCTAGACCGGCATCACACGGCAATTCTCAATCTCAAATTCTATTCTAGACCGGCATCACACGGCAATATTGATGTCTTTTGTCAAAATGAGGCGACGATAAAACAATGGTGGCTAAATTTACTAGAAATGGCGTAGAAGCCATTGAAGTTTTCAAACATGATAGGACTTGGATATCTCATATCCTTCTCCATACCTATTTGACAGAAAGAGGCAGCGCTAATATAAGGTAAGTAAGGAGGATACCTACACTCAGCATTAGGTGGCAACGGGTTAAAAGAGAAGAAGAAGATGAATAGAATTGTTATTCTGATTTTAGACTTACCCACATTACAACAAAAGATATAATCTACCTCTATAATTGATTACATTGAGAGAACATTGGATCACGAACGTTACCTCCCCTTTTTAACGCTTTTGACAAAAAATTACGTCTTTTCTCGTAGAAGGAAGAAAACCAAAGAAAATCTTATTTATGTACTCCTACTTCTTTCAAAGTACATTCTCTATGGTATTTCAGGGCAAGAGAAGATTTCAGAGAGAACCCTAGAAGCAAGTAAAATGAAGCCATGAAATACTCATTGCAATCAAAGGCATGCGTTAAAATAAAATAAAAACAAATGCTTATAGACACAAAATACTACTTATTTAATCAAGCTTATGAGAGCATGTTTAATCTTTACACAGAATATACGCACCATATTTTTATTAGGTATAGGTATTTTTGGTAGTTAACACGTTATGACACTATGAATTTCGTCTGACTGGATTTTTTTTTCTAGCCAAAACAGCAAATGATAGTGTGATAAACCCCGCTTCTGCCACTCCACACATGACATGTAACATAATGTTGCTTATTTACATGTTTAATGTAACTGGTGGTTTTGATAATTATTACACTCATGATTAAATACAACTATTACTCAGGCACGAATAATGTTGCGTAGTTTGTACCGGCGCGACGTTGCTATTGCACATTTTAAGATGAAAAAGTAGTTATTGTGGCATAACTGTAATAGATAGACACGTCATAGTATTGCGGCTTTTTTTTAGATATTGATGTCTTTTATAAAACTGTGGTACATCATTTTGCTCTATTGTCAATAATTTCCACAGCGTACGCGATATAAGATTTTTTTTTGTACTTTTTTCATGCGTTGGGTTACAATATCAAAATTTTCACGCGGATCCCTATTTTTTCTCGTACCAAATAATATAAAATTCTAATGGTATTTTTTTTATTGGTTTAGTAGTTTCGAAGCCTATTCAATTCATACAAACAAACAACCAAATCTTTCCTCTTTATAATATTAGTGTAGACAAGCCAAGTCTAATTGCGGTGAGATGAGTTTTTCATAGCTTCAAGTATAATATTGGTAGGTTTCACTTTTACTTGCTCTGAGTCTGACATGATATTGACCTGTAAGTTGACATAACTCTCTGGATCACTGATATTGACTTATAGGCTGTCAAAGTTGCGTGCTGACTTTTGGAACCATAAATGCACGACATTGATTATGCACAATACGATTACGCCCGACAATGTTTTGTACAAAATAACTATGTACGACTAGCAATGTGCCGTTCCCGGTAACAATGGGAATATTCCCCGGAAACCCGGGTACCCCTGCCTGCTACGCCAAGGGTCGTGGGTTCGATCTCCACAAGACACAAATATTTGTTAAGTCAATTTTCAAGTATTTGTGTTTGGTCTGGGTGTTTTCTATGTATAATACGTATTTATTTACAAAAAAGTACTGATATCAGCTATCTAGTTCTCATAGTACAAGCTTTGTTTAGTTTGGGGCCAGATGGCGCTGTGTGAATTGTTCTGGATATTAATTTTTTTTTAATTAATCAACAATATTTAATAAATAATAAATAAATATCCTGGACAATTCATTTTAAGTGTTTTTTGAAGTAACATAAGTATAAATAATAAGTAAGTAAACATTACATAATCGTATATTAGACAGAATGTGACAAAATACGATTATTTTAGGAATTTTAAAGTTAAATATTGTAGTGAGAGATTAGGAATTACCAATGCGAAGAATATTATGCTGTAGGCATGTATTTCTGTAGGGTGCATTTTAAGAAGTGAATACTTAAAGGTTTGCTTTAGTTCGAAAACATTCCCTTGGGAATATTCTCAGTAAATTACTAAAGTAGGAACGGCACATATTGATATGTACGATACAGTCATTGGATCGTGTTCAGTAACTGGCCCGGACAATTAATGAACCGGGGTATAATTCAAATTTAAATAAAATTACGTCGACGAGTAAATGAACTCATATACTATATTGTTGGCTATAATCGACTTCTTGATTAATTATTGGAATATGACATATAAGGCCGTGGAGGGGGAGTGAAACGAAGCCCCCCGCATTAAAATTTTCTGACACAAATCCGACCCAGTAGGTTAGGTCTGGTACGAGTTGTGACCCACTGGAGCGAACGAAGTGAGCGAGTCGTAAAAAATATATAAGAAAAAAACAATATCGATTAAGTTATACGAGAATGTAAAACTATCGATTAGGTTACATCACTATTTTCAAAATGGTCACGTGATGTCTTTGATGATCGTGTCGTGCATGCGCGGGGTGTAAATTGTTACTACAGGGGTGTTTTTGGCGAAACTGTTTTGATTTCATTGCCATTGTCGTGCATGCTTGGGTTGTGTATAGCTCTGACGTTCATGATTATGCAGTGCAAAACACTGTCATACATTGTTTGGACTCTGACTGTTTATATTTACAATTTTACAATTTATTTTATTACATTAATTTCAATCCTATATTTTATTTATTTTTGGAATAATTTGTGTCATCACGACAAATATTATGCAGGTGTTTTATGTAGCCGTGTTTGTGTTATATTTAACCTATCTATAATAACAAAACTATACTGTGACAATGACTTACCTACCTACTTGTTTTATTTATTTTATAGAATAAATTATTCTGTCTATCAGTAACGGCTATGTAACTCAACCGTTATACAAGTAAAATACATATTTGTTATAAGTACTTTATTTAGAAAGAGATACATGCTTAATAATCAGATATTCATCGGGTATTTCGTTGATTTAGTACATTTTGTACCTATTACGTAGAATGGAAGAATTTAGACGACAAAACGGGTATAAGGTGTAAATTTCATGTCGTCAAATTGTCGTAAGCTGCTGGTTTTAGATTGGGTTTTACTGTTATATTGGTCCACCGACATAAGCATCGCTCTTATTAATTTGGAAAGATGGTCGCAGTTCTCCCTGCAGGACCGTCCACAAGTTCTAAAACCAGATAGAAGCTTGATAAGCTGTCCGTTGTTTATTATCCTCCGAACTTCGAAATCTTGCTGAGATTCTGCTACGCAAAAGATCCAATATCATCTAGTTCTGAAGATAACGAGTATTCAAGTAAACCTAGATGATCAGAAATTGAAAAACTAACCTCTATATTTATTTATAGCACCGAAACACCGTATTTAAGTATTACTATCAGAATGATGAATGATATCCATAAAAATACACAAATTATTATGAATTCATAAACAAATTTGACACAATAGGTAACTATGCGGTGTAAATCGAAATTATGAGAGTTTTAGAGTTCCGTAGTCAACTTCTTGCAGGCTGCAAAAAACGCTCATAATTTACCTAATCGCTATGCTGGTCTAGACCAGTGGCGCATACAGCTTCTGATCATGGGGGGTCACAACACATACCATAGCAAGACTACCGTCGGGTGAAAGAAAATATTCATCACAAGAAAAGCGACTAGACACATCACATTAAAAAAGACAAGGGTAACTACACGTATTGCGAGCGAATCAAGCTCTACATTTACGTTTAAAAAGTTGCTTGCAAAGCAAGCTTGAAAATGTTAAAGCCAAGAGAGTTCCGCCTTACAGCAACAATAAACATATTGCGAGCAAAGCGAGCTCGACATTTGACGTTAAAAAAGCAAAGCGAGGACCTACACCACGCTCCACGAATATAACTTATAATATAGAGCGATGCAAGCTCTAAATTTCATATTAGAAAGGCAACAGAGGAGCCTGTTGTTTTTTTACTTTGCGCCACAGCAACACTAAACTTAACATGTCCCCCTCTCTATGAAAAAATATTCTCCAAATTTTTGGGAGAACAAATATTTTCGTTCTTAGAAAAGTAAAAAAAGTTTTTCAGTTTCACGTCCAGGAAACGCTCCGAAAGTTTGCATTCATTTCTAAGACACACTGTATACAGGGTGGCCTGTTAAGTGACGTCCAAAGACGAAATTCAAATGCCTTGTACTTATGGGTAACCAAATCACTAACATTTTGTATTGTAACCCGCAATTTCTTGTAGTTTTCGAGTTATTCAACATTTCTGGCAGGCTTCCTTCCTTCTGTTCTTTAGTTCCATAAAAGGGATTTTTGAGTTGTTGTTTTTGTAGCATTTTTATTTATCGCGTACAAAAAAAGAAAAAAAGGCCTGCCAGTCATGTTTTTCTCATACAACTTCAAAAGTTGAATAACTTGGAAATTACCAAAAGTCGCAGAACACACATGGGGGTGATATAAATAGCCCTCAGTATAACGCATATAAATGTTGTCTTTAGTTTTACTCTACCTACTTAAGTTTTACGCATGCGACACAGGCCAGCAAAGCCAAAAATTTGTAATATAAAGGATATCCTAAAATATGGTTACAGTAGCTGCAAATGTAGAATCATCTCGAGGCTTTCACGGTTTTTCATCACTTTTTTATATTTTTTATAATAAGATTCCACGTATTTGATTACAAAAACCCTAGATTTAGGTGTGACTGACACGCTCTTAGCAGGTTTTTATGCCACGTAAGAACAAGTATTGAAGTTTAACAGGTATCCCATCCCTTTTTAATCAAATAAAATTAATCGAATAGCTGTGACGTCATATGTATAGAAATGTAGAGAAAAGTCGGAGAATGTAGGAAAATGTCGGTGGCCGACATGCCGGCGTCGCTCCCACACTGGATGTATGGAACAGTCACCGACTGTAGGGAACAGTCACCGACTTAGGTTCGGGAGCACCCTTATGGTGCTTCTTTATCCACTCTTTGACACGCAGTCCTCAATCATTGTTAGCCATTTCAAATGCGCTGAGAAAACCACCACTAGTACCGCAAATACTATTCCAAACTATTAATATAAATCCAATTAAAACTTCTTAATATTTTTAAGTACGTTCATTGGAAAAGAATCAAACTCCCCAGCAAATATGTCGCCCAGATATTTAACGCCATTTGTCGATGATTATTTATTGGTGTTTGTCAAAAAACGCGTCATTGCTGAACCAAAAGCTTGCTAGTCAAATTTTATTGCAATAAAATACTTGCAAAGAAATATTTCATTCAGTTACGACGCATCTACAAACAATGCAAAAACGAGTTTCTCGTATGTACGGAACTATATCACGGAATTTCCAATAATTTTTCTGAAGTTTTCGTAGGT
Organism: Tuta absoluta; assembly: GCA_027580185.1. Lineage (NCBI taxonomy): Eukaryota > Metazoa > Arthropoda > Insecta > Lepidoptera > Gelechiidae > Tuta > Tuta absoluta. The sequence goes on along the minus strand of JAQAHW010000066.1, from coordinate 1,178,795 downwards.
ACATTTTATTTCAAACAAGATTATTATTTAATCAGTATCTACGTAATTGGCGGTTCACCCACTTGTGGAAAACACGCTGCGTTTTTTAATGCACCTGTAACTGACACGTCTGTCGGACTTGTATGGGGAGTAAGATCGGATATGACAATTTCCTTTCATCCGACAGACGCAAACACACACATGCGTCATAGTGCGTGTGTGTCAATGTTTGTTACCTCTTTACGCTCAAACAACTTGAAAGATTTGGATGAAATTTGGAACACAGGTAGAATAAAACCCGAAATAACAAATATGCCACTTTTTACCGCGAGAAAACAACTATTACTACGGGAAAACAACTATTACCACGGGAAAAGGAATGGCAGTGGGTGAAACCGCTGGGCAGAAATCGAGTTCTACATAATTTTTGTAAGGAAATCACGAAAACGTATTCCGTTTCCGTAAATTTTTAATTAATAGGTTTTTTTTTCAATCCAGACCGTAGACATTACTTTTGTATCATAAAAGCTTCCTCTGTGGTCAAGTGATTTAAATTGAATCTGAGGATACATAAGTAACATCACGCTTTATATCTTTTACGGGGTAGGCAGAGCGTTAACTCCACAAAAAAGTTTACTCTTTAAACAAACAATCTATCAGAATATCCGATGCCCAAGTTTTTAGTATTGTCTCAACCGCGATCAAAAAAACCGAATGAGTCTCAAAATGTTTGTCAGTCGTGGCATATAGGTATGTATGTAAAAATATTTCAGTGAGATTTTGTGCCAGTTAGTTAGTTTTTAAAGTAGGAGCAACTGTATCTCATATATTTTTATTTACGCTTTCAAAATGCAGACTAGGAAATGCGAAAATCTGCATCTAAGATACAACTTCACGCGGGGAATACGTAAAATATCGCCAAGTTGCAAAGTAGCGTATTTTGTAGTCCCAACACGAACTACTTCCTTGGTCTTGTAGTGTTGGGAGTTGGTCTCGCTACTTGGAGGGTGTAGGTTTGAAATAAAGGAATGAATCCTGGTAGGTTAAATTTGAGCCTACTAGGATTAATTACTACGTAGGCTTTACGTGTGATGCCGGCTTAGAATAGTATCACCCCATTTATTTCCCGTGGGGGTCGTAAGAAGCGACTACTGGACTCGAGGGTGTGTATTGCAATTTTAGGCAACAATCCCTTGCAGGATAGGCGGAGCATAAACGGCTGCAATAACGGACATTTACGCCACGACTGACAAATATTTGAGGATCATTTGGGAAATTGTATATCGCCATAGTAACAGGTTGTCAGCCTATCGCCTATAATTGCAATACACACCCTCGAGTCCCTTAGTCGCCTCTTACGATGCCATTCTAAGCCGGCATCACACAGCATAGGAAGGTATGATATATGTATGTAGTATCATTACATCCCTGGGATATAGGGTAGACTATGAGCAAAACAAAACAGTATCGCGCCTAAAATTGCAATACACACCCTAGTCGCCTCTTACGACTCCCAAAGGAAAGAAATGGGGTGATGCCTCCATTAGATGATAATGTTTGCCATACTCACCACGCTTGCCAAGTAAAGTAAAATGGTTTATTCACAGGGAACGCTCTTGCCTATTCTCTTAAGGTCACTCACAATTAGATATGCGATAATACCTCTATTATTGTAAACTAGCACCATTCTGTATGCCGAGAGGTATCTACGTAAAATATCGTCAATATTGAAATTGGCGTATCTAGAAGTCTGGACACGCTCTGCAATGAATAGAAGCGGAAATACCCCCCCGGCTCAGGTGCGTATTTACGTAATATACAAGGCCACAACGCCGGGGGTGAATCTGATCGTGTATAGATCGTAAGTTACTATTCTGAGTGTGGTCTTACAAACTATACACCAGCATAATGCAGTACTTGCGTATACTTTATAGTAGACAAGTATACACAAGCAGATTCCTATGTATGCGTTGTGGCCCTGTATTAACGAGTCACATGCCGTGTAATTAACCAAGCGAGTCCCAAAGCAGTGCTTTTATTTAGAATTTTATCCTTATATTTCGTAGTGACAGATTCGGCTATGGAATTAAGGGCGCACCGTGAGAAAAATGAGTATTTTGGATGCACGCAATTTTGTTGTGTTGCAAAGTTTTTGCGTAATGTATAGCAATCTCATGAACATAACTCATTAGTTTTTTAGAACACGATACGTCTCGTACATTACCAGATTCTTGTCGTACAGATTTTTGATAACTGGTTTATTTGGCGAGAAATTTCTAAAAGAGTGATAAATCGTCTAAATATGGCGAGTCCGCTCTGTTCTCACACACAGGATTTGCTATTAGTGGGAAAGGGACGTTTAAAAGTTCAAGGCAGGCCCCTAAGGAATTATACACAAGCAGATTCCTATGGCGGCGTTGTGGCCCTGTATAGGGTGAAATTTAAAATGTAGTGACCGATAGCGAAATCTCAAGTCAGACTGGTAATAAGAGACAATTTTCCCCAAACCACATAAAATGAAATATGTTTTGAGTATTTACAAAAATATTTTAAGTCTCCATTGTAACTTAAAACAGCTGATCGGCAATTTTGTATGGGAAGTTCAAATGTTTGTTTTCTTTTTCAGGGGAAAGTTCTTCATATCACTATAATAATGATTACCACCACGCCCGTTTTGATTTTCGCTATCGGTCAATAGTAAAAGTTTAACCTAAATTACCTAAATACGCGGCACAGGTTACTGGAAAATACTGGTAGGTGTGTTGTGCATTAGCAGAGCAGTAGGTCAATCTACATAGATGACTAACCTACCAAAATTGGCAGGCTTAGATTGACCGGCCTTACAGCGTAAAGAACAGTACCCTTGCTAGTGAAATTCAAATATTAGTGCTGAATATGGTGTTTAATAATTTATATGTAACTCTTGAATGTGTATGTAAAACTTTTGAGACAAAGGGATATGTAACAAAAAAAATGTTATTTTTATTAACTTAATCTTTCCTGCAATTGAATTTGCAGAATAAAGTCAATTTTAACGTTCCTTACTTCATCACTACATAGTATAAAATAAAGTCGCTTCCCGTTTGGTGTCTCCTTATATCTCTAGAATTACCCAACGGATTTTGATACGGTTTTTTTTAATAGATAGAGTAACTTGAGAGGAAGGTTTATAAGTATAATTTATTCCGGGAAAATGTCACATTCCCATGGAAAAACGGGTAGCCCAACTGGAAGTAAACTTTTGACCTTTTTTTGACACCTTTAAGGGTTAAAATTTCAAAAATCCTGAAACACGTATTTAATTATTTTAAGTTATGAGTCTAATCAGAAATTTTGAGACAGATCACTTTTAAGATAAAAAACTTTCATACAAACTTTTAACCCCCTTTTCACCCATTAAAGGGTTAAAATTTCAAAAATGCTGAAACACGTGTTTAATTATTTTGAGTTATTAGTCTAATCATAAATTTTGAAACAGATCACTATCATTTAAAAAAACGAACTTTCATACAAACTTTTAACCCCCTTTTGACCCTATTAAGGGTTAAAATTTCAAATATGCTGAAAAACGTGTTTAATTATTTTAAGTCATAAGTCTAATCACTTATTTTGAAACGGATCACACCTAAGACAACGAACTTTCATACAAACTTTGAATCCCCTTTTCATCCCTTGAAGGATTAAAAAAAACGGAATTTTATCAGCTTATGCACTATGTAGTGATACAATTCTAGCGTACACCTCCGTCAATGCATTTTGCCACTATAAAATCTTTAAATTACCTTATCTGGGCTTCATACAAAATTGTATGTACATCCTAGCCTAATGCGTTAATGAAGCGAGACGGATTATCACTACATAGTATAAAGTAAAGTCGCTTCCCACGTCTGTCCCTGTCTGATTGTTTGTTTGTATGCTTAAATCTTCAAAACCACTTATGGGATCTGGATGAAGTTTTTTTTTAAAGATTGTGATTCAAGAGGAAGGTTTTATGTATGATTTATTTAGGGAGAAGGTCTGTTTCCCGTGGGAAATCAGTTAGCAGCGGGTGAAACCGCTGGACGGGCCGCTAGTGTTTAATATTTATATGTAACTCTTGAATGCGTTTGTAAAGCTTTTGAGACAAAGGGATATTTAACAAAAAACATATTATTTTTATCAACTTTATCTTTCCTCCAATTTAATTTGCAGAATAAAGACAATTTTTACGTTCCTCAAGTACCTTTCCTTATGAGTGTGTATAGTAAATAGTAATCAGTTAAGAGCCTCTCAAAACGTTTATGGCATATTTTATGGACTGTATGAATTCCTTAGTTGTTTTATTAGCTTGTAAATATTCTTATGACTTATCGGACAGAGCAAAGCTTAAGACAAGTCATAATATTCCAAATTCTTTATTCCTGTTGTTATTTAATAGTTGGACTCAATATAATCTGTCAGATTTACAAAAAGCTTGCAAAGTTGCCACCATCTTTTAAACGAGATGTCTTACAAAAACAAAACTTTAATATTTTATTTTGAGTTAGTTAGGCTGTTCTCCCAATTATCGGTCGTCGCTGCGTTTTTGACAGACGCATCCGTTATACACCATAGTAGTGTTCGAATGGGAATAAGTTCGGAATTTCCTTTCGTCTGACAGACGCATGCGTTGTGATGCAAAACGCAGCGACGGACTACAAGTGCGAAAACCGCCTTAGCTTAGTTTTGATTGCTATTTGATCACACTTTTATTTACCTTAGAATACACCTGTATTTAGAATGATAAAAATAATATAAATACATATTCGAAAGGGATAAACAATCTTACAAAGTCATTAACGAAGGTAGAAAAAAATCTTCTTCTTCTTTTCGTGTTGGACAACGAGTAGACGAACGAACCGATGAACTCTGGTGTCAGAGTTTTTCAACCTTCAAAGTCTTACAAAGTTAAGAGCTAAAAGTCTAGACCACTTGACCATAATGCTAGTGTACAGCTACTTACTTTATAGTTTAGAAAATAGTCTTTATTATTAAATCCACATGGTTGATTGTTTGTTTGTGTGTATATTATCATAGGAAACTACTTTATTTCCGACTAGCTTTCCGCCAAGAGGTTTCACCCGCTGCCACTCATTTTCCCGTGGTAATAGTTGTTTTCCCTCGGTAAAAGTGGCTTGTGTGTTATTCCAGGTTATACTAATATAATAATAATAAAACAAATTTCATCCAAATCGGTCAAGGCATTTCAGCGTAAAGAGGTAAAGATACATACATTGGGGTGGTATGGGATCTACCTCCTAGCGGTCCACCCCGGGCAACGGCAACACAGGCTTGCCTGTGGATAAGTCCGGCTGAACGATCCCACCAAGCGGTGGAAGGCTCCGTAAGGAGCCGCCTGGCTCGCGACCACCATCCCACCGAAGTCTGGCGCCAAGTAGCTTGCTGCGTTCCGTCAGTGTGTGGGAGTGCCAGTGCCTTAACAGGCTTCTTCTGGGTGAGCTCGCTCCATCTTAGACTCTGTCTCTGTCCTATGACCTAGACTAGAGTCAAGAGCAAACACATCATTAATAAAAATAAAAAAAACATACACATACACAAACTCTCAGATTTATAATATTAGTACGGATTATGAAGGGCAAAATGAGCAAAATCTGTTTTCACTATCATCACTATGTTATCCGTTCGTCCGTCTGTCAGTCAATACCTTTTATCTTGGGAATGAATGTAGATATTGAGTTGAAATTAAAACCAAATATTCAGGTATGCGGCCGCATGTAAATTATAGCTCCTAACTTAACTTTAAAAAAAGATACGGCCGTTCATGCTGTAAATGCGTGTTTTTGACTCTCTCAAAGAATTTTAAGTATTAGACCGGGTCTATCGCGATAGTATTTAGGTAAATATTAGTAATTTACCTGTGTCCAGTTCAGTTCAGTTCATTTATTAATAAAATATATTTTACACGTCAAATGCTTAAATCTACCTTTAAATAACCTTAAAATTACTTAAAATAGATTCATTATTATTAATTGTATTACATTATTTTTAATATCATTATTAGGTATTTCACATTACATTCAGTTATCTTTCAATATTACGTTTAATTCTAATTTATTATTTCGCTTCATTATGTCAGTCATATTAATAAATTAATTTATCAGTCAGTTAGGTCCCGACGATTCAATACAGTTTCATGTATTGTTGAATCTCTCAAAGAAATCAAAATTCGCAGGTAACCTCCCTTAGATCCTACTTCTACGAAAGCTTAACTTTGAAGTACAAGTTTAGTAAAAATCGTAAAAATCTTTATTTTACCTGGATTTTATAGGCGGGGAATTAGGAACACAATTTAAAAAAATGGAGTCACTCAGAAACTACATTGACCATTTTAAAATACTTTCACCAGAAGAAATCTACTATTTCAGACTGCCTGACTGATTTATTACCTCGTGAAAAACGGATGCCAGTAAGTAAAACCGCAGTATTTATCACTGATATAGAATAAATGCCCACTACCACTTGTGTACTAAAATAGAACCGTTTTCCCCCCGAAGGGTAGAAAACGAATATTTAGGTTTCAGCCGAAGCTTGACCCACTGTGAGATTACCCCTTGAATTTTACGCGGTGGCAGTGTGAATCTTATGCCATTTGCCATGACATTTAACTAGGTTTGTCTGTGGTTTGTTTATGGTCAACGTGACGTCATCGCCGGTGGTCTGAACATTCATCAGTACTCTCACAGGTCTAAGCCGGCAAGAACCTTAGGTTTAGTGGGTCAAGCTTCGGCTGAAACCTAAATATTCGTTTTCTACCCTTCGGGGGGAAAACGGTTCTATTTAGGTGTTCGAGCCTTCGCTTGACCCACTGTGAGATGTGTTTACAATCTGCCGGCGATGGCGGGACGTACTGAGTATAAGGCTAAAATGATATATTGTAAAAATGGTACTGAAAGAAACCATGAAATTATGCAAATAAATCAATTATTTATTTATTAACTAAAAAGTTCTTAATCAGTCTTCATGATATTATTCAAATTACAGAATAAAGCGTTATGCTTATCTATTATTATTCAACTTTTAAAATTTAGGTATAATCAGTCTTCTTAATGATAATAGACTTACAAAATATAGTGTAGGTACTGCCTAATATAATAACCAGGAATCATATGGGATAAAAATAATCAGATACACTATGAGATACATTATTTGAAATTCTAGGAACCTCCTTAAAATAGAATTTGATGAATGTGTCTTTGGACCTCCAGTTTCCTCTTTTAATCACCTCATCTAGGTTAAGGTTTCTATTAGACCAATTGTCTGAATTGACGGCTGCCCTGCAGCTGCCAGGAGAGGCCTGGATATTCGCCTCTCGAAAGAGGGTTCGCATCCACCCTGCGATTATTGAGCGTGATGCTGGTTTAACTTGCCCCCTTGTAGTGATAAAAAGGCTTGACAGGGTATTGTCACAAGCCCGCCTGGAACTTGATACTTCTATCAATCTATTGACCCACAATACAATATTTATTCTGTCGCTATCAGAGCTTAGTATTTTCCATCCGGACTGCCTGTAGGAAGCTGAGTCTGTTTTTGATCCGTACCTCGGCCAGAAGATCAAATCATCATTTGAAGTTTCATAGTGCTCGGAGCTGATGTCTAATAAAGTGAGGTCATGAATCCTGCGTCCACTCGCTAACAGTAATAGCGCCGCGGTGTGGCGGGAGACTTGAAAAATGCTGTTCATATCGATTTCATAATTCTCCAAAAATGTTATGAGTTGTCCAACATTCCAGGTACGCGGTCTTATCGCTGGTGGACGAGAGATAGCAACTGCTTTTAAAGTTTGTCTTACGAGCGGGTGACTACTAAGGGATTCTGATGCCTCTGGGTTAGCAAATGTAGTAACCACCGATTTGTGAAGCGCTATGGACCTTGGGGCCAATTTAATTATTTTGTGAAGAAAGCAGATAAATTTTGCGATTTGATCTGGTTTTGGGTCATTAACTTTACAGCCATTAGATAAAGCCCAGGTCCTCCATCTGGCCCAAGCGGTTTTATAGGTTTTCAATGTGGACTTACGCCACGATGTTTCAACCAAATCTCTGTTTTCCCTTGGCCACAATTTTAGCATGCGGGCCCAGCCCGAATCTTCCATACCTGCAAACACAAGTCTTTGACTGCCGGGGGCGGTTTCATCGTTTTCAAGTCCTTCAGGTGATATTTCAAGTTCCGTATTGTCAGAGGATAGTCTAGAGCTCTTTGTTTTAGATCTGCCTTCCAGAAGGTTCGCTCCCATTTCGGAGCGACTAAAAGATACGTTCCGCTGCATAGCGTCAAGTGACGTAACACTCGCGGAATCATCGCTGGAGGAGGGAATATCCATCCGAGGTGGAAATGCCACTGTCTGCTGAACGCGTCTACAAATAGGCAGCTTCGATCTCTGGCATCCTCGCTGACGTAGGTTTTCAATATTGCAGATCTGCTGCTGGCAAAGAGGTCTACTGTCGGTGTCCCCCAGTGTCTGAATATTTTCTCTAGAATCTGTTTGCTCAGCGTCCATTCTGACAGCTCTTTGTACCTGGACAGACAGTCTGCTGTAAGATTGTATCGTCCAGGGAGGTAGCGGGCGATCAGATCTATCTTGTAATTGCTCGCTAAACACAAGATTTCTTGAGTGGTCTTCAGGAGCTTTTTCGACTTGGTACCACCTTCTTTCATTATATAAGCTACTACAGATTTGTTGTCCGTCTGGATCATCACCGTTTGGTCTTTGAGTCTTGGGGCTGTGATTTGGAGAACTTTGAGTACTGACCAGAGTTCTTTTTGGTTGCTGTGCCACGTTTCTTGGTCCTTGGTCCAGCGGCCGAACAGTCGTTCTCCGTTTATTGTCCCCCCCCACCCCTTTTTTGCAGCGTCGGTCGTTATGAATGCTGTGGCATCCTTTTTGTGGATTGGAGATGTCTTTTTTATGTTTGTCAGCCACCACCTTAATTCTTTCGACACTATTTCCGGTAGGGGAAACTTCTTGTACCGATTTTCTTTTGGTAGAAATCTGGCTTCTATTTGGATTCTGCGACAGTGGAGTCGACCTAAAGGCACAACAAAGCTGGCAAAGTTTATGTTTCCAAGAAGAACTTTTGCCGACCACCATGTCCAATGCTGTTTCTTTAGTATATCTTGTATTACATTTGAATTCTTCAATATTTTGGGTTCCGGGAGAGACTTTTTGTTTAATTTCGTATTCCAGATTATTCCAAGGTATTCGACGACTTGCAACGCCCTGAGGGAAGACTTCTGGAAGTTTACAAACCAACCCAGATCTTGTAAGCGATGAAGAACTTGTTGAGTTTGATGATGAAGAACATTGGGATTGGAGTGCATGACGAGAAAGTCGTCGAGATAAACGATTACTCGTATACCGTCCTCCCTGAAAGAATTCGCGATCCAGTTAGTAATCTTTGCGAAGATGGAAGGAGCCGTTGACAACCCAAATGGTAAACAAGTCATTTCATAAAGATTTTCATTATAACAAAATGTAAGGAACCTGCGGTGAGCCTCAGCAATCGGTATGTGAAAATAGGCTTGAGATAAATCGATTTTTACCATGAAATCATTACTGTGTAGACATTCCGGAATTTTTAAGTGATTTATGAGATGAAATTTAGGAGGCTTCAGAAATTTATTTAGCGTCTTAAGATTGAGAATAGGCCTGAATGACCCATCTGACTTATGTCTAAGGAACAAAGGTGATAGGAAGCCAGAGTGTTTATTAGATTTAACGATAGCGCCGCACAGTAACATTTTATCAATCTCTGCAGACATAGCTGCTGAACATCTTGGTTGAAATTTACTGCAAATTGATCGATCAAATTGGACCGCTGGGGGAGAACAGGTAAAAGGAATTCGATAGCCTGCAATTATTGACAAAATGCTTTTAGGTGCCCCTAACAGTTCCCAAGTGACTGTTTTACTACCAACCTGACCTGCTTTAAACTTGGAATTTCTTTCTGTCATATCTGGGCTTTTGTGGCTTTGAAGCGCCTGGTCGCTTAAATCCGGGTTTGGATTGGCCTGGTTTATCAGGGAACTTGTAAGACGATTTTCTGTAAGAGTCTGTCGCTCGGGTCCTTGCCCTATCTTCCGTGCGCCTGGGGCCAACTTTGTATGCTGTTTTCGGTTTGAACTTTGATTGACCAGGAAAAAACTTGTTTATTCCACCTTGATCTTTCACCAGGTCTGACAACTGCGTTTCTGAAAACAGGTGCGTCGAAGATGGGGGAATGGCATGTAGAAGGTCATTCATAATCTTATTTGAAGGTTTGTAAATGCTCCTTCTTTGCTGAATTATTTCCGCTCGTTTTCCGCAAGTGTATTGCAGCAGGGCATCTGAAGTGCGCCGAAATGGAGAGTCATTGTCTAAGAAGTTCTTACTAATCACTTTTTTCACCTCCAGAGAGGCATTTTGGTAGATGTTCTGAAACTCGCTTCTTTGTTGCAGAAGACCATGTGAAATAGCCCCTAAACAGAGATCCATCTTTTCTAACACTGATACCAGCTGCCATGAAGGGGTAGCTGTGGCTAGGACACTATTTACTTTCAGACTTGTGAAGACTGGGGCGGCTTGAAATTTCTTTTGGACTTCTGCGTACCTTATGTTTTGCCAACTATCAGAATTGAGACGCTGGCAGCTTATTCCTTGTTTAACCAAATTATCACTTGCCGTGCCTATTTTGGCTTCGGATTCCTTAGTTTCTGGGGCAAAATCTAGGAGTTTCTCCTCGCCTTCACTATGGTCAGAAAGGTCTGAATCGTTGCTTGGTGGTGTGGGAGAACTTGGGCTACTTTGATCTTGTTCCACAAAGGGAGGTGCCAACCAGCTGTTTGATTCCTCAGAATTCTCGCTATCTTTTTCTCTTTGGGCTGTTGAGTGATGCAACAGATGCTCTTGAATATGACGTATGTTCTCACTTTGATTGGAGGAAATGGAGTAAAGTTTTTCAAGAATAGTATTTTGCTGTCTCATGAAATCTAGAAAGGTGTCGTCCGTATGTTTGGCTTTCTTTGCCTGTTCCATATCAGGACTGTGGGAGCGTTTGGAGGAACTAGTCGGTGATCTACTTGCAGACGCTCGATTATTTGCTTCATTTTTTAATATATTTTCTGCTTCTGGTCTCGATAGAAAAAGAGGTTTTAGAACAGGAAGCAGGTTAGCGAACTCATTGAAAGCCTCTGTCGGATGAATTAGTCTCATGGTTGAAAAAGGACTGTAGATTGTTGCCCTGGCAAGGGGCCACGATAAAAGCTTCCTCTTAATCACTTTGTATCTTCGTTCGCTTAGTGAAGGTTGTTCCTTGTTCAAGATTTTTGCTAGCTCCACCGTCGGCAAAGCAAAACGAAGTCTGCACTCATCATCTGACGTAATTTCGTCACCAAACAAGTCTTCAAAAGAGACATTGTTCACTTGCCACAACCTCCAGTTGTCAGGATAGAACTTGTCGAGGATTCCGATGAAGCGACCAAATTGCTCAGACTCCTCGGGTGGCGGTTCCCATGTAGCAAGCTCTCCAAGCGTAGTGAGTGCCATGATCTGAAAAGATCAATATGCTAGGTTAGAAAAAGAAATACAATCTCCATTGACTGAATGCTAGATGGCGATTCAGACTGCCTTTGTCGGCTGAGCAGCCGACATTTCGGCTGAACCAGCGTGGTGTCGGATGCAACGTCGGCTGAAAACCACGTGTATTGATCGAAAGAAAATGCGGGTCATGAAGCTGTATATCTGGCATTTGTGCACAAAGGGCTTTCCTTTGAGTGTAGCTGTGACCCAGCGACCATTTGAAATTGGGGCTTACCCAATTTTTTAACGAATCTGCCGTCCTGAGAGCGGGCAGTCGTAGAATATGGATATTGGTACATAAATAACTTACCTAGGATTTGTAGCACTGAAATATATGTTGAAGTTAACTTGCATACATTAAAAACACACTTTGAACAAAAGTTTTTTAGAAATTGTTTAGCTTATTTTAATATTTTAAAAACACACTGCTCACAACGAAAAAATTCAAGACGTACTGATGAATGTTCAGACCACCGGCGATGACGTCACGTTGACCATAAACAAACCACAGACAAACCTAGTTAAATGTCATGGCAAATGGCATAAGATTCACACTGCCACCGCGTAAAATTCAAGGGGTAATCTCACAGTGGGTCAAGCGAAGGCTCGAACACCTAAATGATTGATTATAGTTGTGTGCAGGTGATGGTATGAGAGTAATCACTTATCGACAACGAGTCATTTACCCGCAAAGTAGGTTACCTAACTTTTTACGCTTGGCAACATTCGGTTTCATAAAAATTGCATTCTTTTCGAACGTGTACTTACCCTACTAAGGATAAATTGCTACTAGATTCGAAAATTATAAAGTTTCAAGTACCTAGATTCTATTTTTAAGGTTTTTTTTATTGAAAATAAAACTAACACCAGTGTTCTATGCTATGAAACTACAGGCTAACAAGTCTTTTAGTGAAAATTTTCGTACATTGCGTACCCGGGATAATATTCATATTCTATCATAATGGCTAATCGACTAAGCAATAAAGATCGAATTTTGTCTGTTAAATTGTAGCCAGTAGTTTGTTAATATCAGCCACTTGGTTAGTTGGAAAATAATATATAAAATATAAATTTAGTAAGTAATGAAAATGTGAAAGTAATATACTTAATATTCGATTGTACGACAGAGTTCTATGAAATAAGAACTAAAAACTTCTTGTTGATATTTAAGTTTTAAAATTTCAATGTTTTAAGGCTATTCCATAAGAAAAATTGTTTTCTTTTCAAAGCACACAACTTGATAGATTTATTTTTAATTGAAATTTGTTAGTGTGTTATTTTCTTTTAAATGATTATATTTTTTTATTTTTATATACTTGAACATTATTTTCGTACACAATTAAATTTTATTATAATATATATAAGGTGTAAAAAAATTAACTAAGAATATTTTAAGGGGTGAACCAGTACGTGAAACTGAACAACTTTCCCCAAGGAACATAGGTCGAAATATGAAAAAAAAATTGATTCTCCCATACTTAGTGTGTAACCCGGCCGGGATAATTTGTATGGGAGGGCCAATTTTTTTTTTCATATTTCGACCTATGTTCCTTGGGGAAAGTTGTTCAGTTTCACGTACTGGTTCACCCCTTAAAATATTCTTAGCTAATTTTTTTACACCATGTATATTAAATAAATATGAAATATGGTATAAGTACACCTTTTTTTTGTGGATAACGGTTGTTAATCATAATATCTGTATTTTATTCGCGGATTTAAGATAGTTGGCTAAATAGATTTAATTTTCAAAGTTATCTATTTATACAATTTTTCGACTGGTAGCAATTTCAACAACATTATATATTTTAAAAAAAACTATTTACGAATACAATTTTATACATCTTGTACATTACAAGGTACTCCTTGTACAGTTTTAAGTTAATTTATTTATTTGACAGGTTGTCAGCCCATCGTCTAAAATTGCAATACACACCCTCAAGTCCCTTTGTCGCCTCTTACGAATCCCATGGGAAGGAAACGGGGTGATGCTATTCTAAGCCGGCATCACACGGGTAAATTAAGCATTATCATCATTGCAGTAAAAAATATAGTTGACAGTTCAATAAGAATATACAAGGGTTATATTTTTAAAGGTAATGTCTTAAAACAATACCTACCAGGCATGGGGCTATAAGTAACCTTGTATTATTTTTAACATTTGTAGTTACATGCCTTGTGATGAATTCGGCCAGTCCCCAGGCAGTGCTTATATTTTTATTTTTTTATCCCGCCTGAGCCGGTTATCTATTAGGAAATTACAAAATAGTTATAAAAAAAGAAAATTGTGTGATACAAGTTCCTTTTTTTACCATGCCGAATCATGACATCAATAACTGATAGTAAAAAAAAAACAAAATTTATCCATTTTATATAAAGTAATACTTCCCTATATTGAATTAATTTAATCGTGTCATTGGACGACTCGGTGTCCCACACGAAAGGAGATAGAGTAAATTTAATTTTCTAGAAATACTTAGGTACCTATAAAACCTATTAGACAAAGAGTGACCAAAAAATATTGAAAGCTCATCGTGCTGTTAAAAGTTTCCTTTCAAATTCTCCGATCTGCGAGGCTCTATTCAGAAAGATTATTTTATATCCTGACTCACTGAATCGGAGTAAACTGGTATATTGTAGAGATAAGAATTTCTTTAGAGGGAGTCTTTTGAACGAATATGACTGTTGAATATAAAATAAGTAAAACATATCTCGTGTTAGGTGTACGATTTTTAGAAAACTTGAAAAATCTCTACTGCCAGCAGGATTTGAACCTGTGATTTTCGCCATCACTAATGGCGACGCTTGTTCCATTTAGGCTACCTCGGCTCATCAAATCCTGCCCACGGTAGAAAATTTGAAATTTTCTAAGAATTTATACCCAACACATTTGGTATTACATATCATAATAATTAAGAATATGACTGTTGCCGAAATGTGATTTAAGAGCAATTTGACAACAAATATTTTTGAGTTTGATAAAAGCCACAATCACATAAAATTTGATAAAGGGTAACATTACAAAAACTTAAAACACTTTCGGCCTTAGCCTATGACAATTTTTGGGTGGAGCCAATGAAATAATATAATGTCAAGACGAGTATCTAGTTATCGGGTATGTGTTTGGTCAAGTGGTATCTCAGTTGGCAGATCAGATAGACGACAGGCTGGCGACCTGCCAATTAGTAACTACATAATTTTCTCAACGGTCCTCAATTATTTGTCAGACGTGGCGATTATTTTGTATATCAACAACTACTTTCAAGTTATATATCTACATGTAGAATTTCAACTTAACTTGTTCTTTGGCTTTACTTAATTACTTTGTTTGCTCTCTCTACTTTATATTTTCATCGTATTGCCTTGGATTTCAAATCCAAGTGAGTACGCTAAAATAGTTCCTAAAAGCGGAATTCTAAAGCGGTGCCAGTCCAAAGCAGCCAATTTTGCAGTTTATATGTTTTGGAGCTATTTCACGAAATGAAGATAAGTAAGTCTTTGGTACTGAATATCTAAGTAAGTAAATAATACATATGTTGAAAATGTGCAACTTCGAAATACTACACAGCGTTTTATAACGTCGGAATCCACGTAACTGGCATAATATTTGCCTACAAACTATCACGATAAAACTCGTTTTAATAACCACCGTATATGTTGTATATTATAAATAGCTTTTTTTATTTTTAATGTAGTTATACTGTATTAATCTAGATTTTAAATTATGGGTGGTTACCTGAATTAAAAATTTATTATTATTATTATGATACTTTAGTTTACAGTATCATATATTATATTCTCCGATTTCGAACCAGCCCATGAAATTGAACAGTTTTTCCCGAGGTTTGTTTTTCAAAACAATTTTTTTTTCGTCAGTAATACAATTCGAAACATCAACGATTTATAAAGGTAGCGGCGATCATTAGTGGGACAGCGGACGTATCTAATGAAATGTCCCGGCTTAAGTGGACGGTAATAGGACAAGTCGTAGGGTGACAATGCCCTCAATTCGGGATATAAATTCCCTTAGCTCACCTTAAATTTGTGCTGTCACTTTCTGTCAAATAGGTTTAGAAAGGAATAGGAGATATCTTTAGTCCTGTCATTTAAAAAAATATCAATAGATTCCTCACAGTTAATTTAGTCTAGTAAATTTAGTCGCCATTGACAGATAACACGTATTTTGCGTAACATTTTAAGAGACGACGTGACTTAAATGTCTCCTATCCTTTTTCTAAACCTATTATAAGTAACCTACGCTTAGATTTTTAAATAATATTTCCAAACCAGTGATTGACAGGGAAAGATACGTGCTGAAGATAAAAACATCACTTTCCTATTTGTCTTTATATCAGATGTTGAATATTTCCGCTATAAATCAATTTTTTTAAATAAAAATAATATATTTTTGAATATTTTGTTCTGAAATGACGATGAATAGGGAATTATACAAACCAAGCAGTAGACACATAGCTCTCCAAATCGATCCAATCATAAAATGTTCCTTCAAAAATTACAAAAAATGTAAGACGTGGTTTAAGCTTTTGACAGCATCAAATCGTACATAAAAATATGTTAAGCACTGCCTTTGAGGCAGTGCTTAACGTGCAGTGCATGTCTCACTTTTTTATAATAACACGGTAAATGTACTGTCCATTCCGGTATGACAATATTTTTTTTTTTATTCAATGTCTTTCAAAAGGTTTACCTTGTCTAAAATTTGTCTTTGGAATTCCTTTCTTCTCGAAATAAAGTAAGCGGTAATCCTTGTCACCCTACACTCTTGTTCATTACCAAGGTCTAGCAGACATCTCGAGTTACATTCCTCCTAGTTAAGTCAGTAACGTGTGGACTCTTCGTAGATCTTCAACTAAACTAGTGGCTTTTCTGAAAGACGTAGGTAAACCATTTGGAGGATTTGATGTAGTTATAAGTTGCTATAGGATTTTAATATTTAAGTTACTGTGTTAGGTTTTTATAATTTTAAATATATTATTTATACATACATACATCACGCCTATATACCGTGCGGGGTACGCAGAGCATAAACGGCCGTATAAAATGAACATTTCGCCAAGCCCGACAAACATTGAGGGTCATTCGCATAATTGTAAATCGCTATAGTGATAGGTTGTTAGCCCATCGCCTAAAATTGCAATACACATGTATCCCTCGAGTCCTTTAGTCGCCTCTTACGACACCCACAGGAAAGCAATCGGGTGATGCTATTCTTAGCCGTCATCACACGGCAAAATATTATTTAATATTATTTATAATTTGTATTAATTTTGATTTTATTTGTCATTTTATTTTATTTTTCACTGTGACTATAACTATGTTTTCCACTATGTGGCACCGGCAATGGAATCACACCGAAAATTTACCCACGGGTGTTGTTAAAAGCGGCTAAGTGTCCTGAATACAGGAAATTACAAAAAAAGTATAACAGACCAAAGGGGTCAAGGTGGTCATGAAACTGAACAAATTTCCTTTTGAAAAATTGCTCAAACTATGAAAAAAAGACTTATCATAGTTACTTAACCAGTTAATTATGTTCGTAAGCACTTTGAGTCTCAATGTGGATACTGTTGATGGTTGTTCGCCATCTTAGATAGTCACTTTGTGTAAAGTCAGTATTTATTAATTAGTGTGTAGTATATGTATAGTAGTTATTATATTATATTTGGAGCCTGTATAGTATTGTATAGAACGTAGTATATTTTATGACCATTTATTTATTTATAATTTGTTCGTAGTAATTAGTTAACGTATAGTCCTATGCAAATACGATTATGCACTGCTCCCGCTGCTCCATATACAATTACCTGTACCTAGGTTGCCTGGAAGAGATTGCCTGTTAGCAATAAGGCCGCCTAATTGTACGCTAATTAAGTTCTACTTTGGCTGTATATATTTATGTTGTTTCCTTTTGTGTGCAAATAAAGTATTCTTATCTTATCTTATCTTTATTGGCAATATTTTATTTATTTATTATTTTATTTACTTATTGAACTAAATTTTACAGCATTACAGCTTAGCCTATATTGTATAGCAGGTCCATTATTTTACATATTTCGATCTTTATTCTATAGGGAAAGTTGTTCAGTTTCATGCGTACTTTTGCCTCAGTTTGACTTGTTATACCCTTATTGTTGCTGTCTGTATATAGGGTGTGTATAACAATTTTAGGCGATGGGCTGACAACCTGTCACTATGGCGATACACAATTTTCCGAATTACCCTCAAACGTTTGTCAGACGTGGCGTAAGTGGCCGTTTTTTCGGTCGTTTACGCTTTGCCTACCCCGCAAGGGATAAAGGCGTGATATATGTATGTATGTATATAGGGCACTTAGCCGTTTTTAACGAAACTGTTCGGTATATCTTCAGGGTGCTTCCATTCTGAGCCATATGACACCATACAGTGGCAAACATAATTACGTTTATTTAAATAAATTTCAAAATAAATGTCGTTACCGTATTTTAAAACTTTCAAAAACTTTCGTGTCTGCCAGCACCAAGATTTGACCGCAAACATTGACAATGGTCAAAGTTTGGAAAGTTCCAGCACTGCTCTTCAAATTTATTATGCCATTTTAGAGTTTTCATTCGCAAAAATACGAATAAAAAGTCACAGCGGTTCAGAGGTTAAAAATAGGTCTTTGTTCTGTTGACTTACAAAGATTTTCAAAGAAAAATAAATCTGTGAACGGAATGAGCAAGTAGCTATTTTTTTATCGGGTCACTGGCCAAGGTTGAAGAAGTAGTGCAAAATGAAATAAGAATTATTGAATTCTTTGTATCATATTAACGTCCTCAGAGGCATTTCGTATGCCCTAATACTGGCACATACTTGTTGAAGATAATGTAAGGCCAAAATAAAGGTAAATAGTATGTTTTTGAAAAAAAAAAACTAACCTATACTAGACAGGTGAAAATAATACACAGTATTTTAATCGAGCTTGAAAATGACAGTTTACGTAATAAACAAACCGTAGTATATAGTCTGTAAGTTTTGATACTTATATTTTTGTAAACAAGTAAAAGCGGTAGTTTTATTTCCAACTTTTTACGTACTACAGAGATAAATATATTTTTAACAAAACGGACTAATTTGTAATCAACGAAAAATACAATAGCAATAGTAGTTGTTAAATAATGTTATCAATTAAAAAAAAGACAACTTCTTATTGAGAAAGTTATACACCTAAAACGTAAAAAAAACACCTGCTCAAACCAATATAACACTGCAAAACGAAAATAGTCGGCGCTTTCGTAGCGACAATTGTATTGTGCATTACACTTGTATTATTAGGTCGTGTAACTGATCTGTCAAATATGGCAAAATAAATAGTCTACACGTACAAACTATAGCTTAAATAACTTAATCATTTTATCTCAGCATTATTTTCTTCACACAACTAACTAAAATGCAATGTCAGCTGTATCAACAAACAATATCGTCGGTTGAGAACAATCAGTGTCCATATTGGAATTGGCACTGTCGCGTCGGCGAAGACAGCTTTTTCTGTGGCATTTTCCTGCAATAAGCTGAAAGTGTTCATAGTTAATATAGTTAATACTTGTGATTGTTGGCGCTTGGTGAAACTCCATGTTTAATTAATTTTGTCAAAAAACACTTACACTCGTTTCACAGTTTTATTGCGGGGTAACCCGGTTTCGCTCACTTGAGCATTTTCAAGGATTTTACAAAACACAAAACATTATTCAAGAAAGAACATCACATCCACTACATTATAATTATTTACATATTTATTTGTTGTATCTGTGTGATAAAAGTGTTCAATTTAAAAAAATAATTTTAGATTGTAAGTATGAAATATGACAACCTGCGCGATTTAAAATTTATACCTCATGTAATAAAAAAAAACTCAAAACACTAAAACAAGGCTCTTACCGCGATTTTCGAGGATTTTGTAACCAATTTTATTTAGTCAATTTCAGCCATAAAAATCTGAAAAATATATTGTTAATGTCGAGGATCAAACAGATAACATACACCTATCAGTTACACAATTTGACTAACTTTACTCGATAAAAAAAAAAACAAACTCTATTTAAATATTTTTTTCAATGTACAAAAAGAGTTCTAGCGTTAACCTGCTACTCTGCCAAAAGTTCAGTCACCAAGTTGTCATATCCTGTACCTGTCATAAAAATTTTAAACTGATTCTATGTAATCATTCAATAATCTGAATATAGTATGCAAGAAGTAACAAAAAGGTAAGGGTTTGTCCGAAACACGGTCAAACTCATGAAACTGAAAAATTTCCCCATAGAACATAGTGGGGAAATTTAAAAAATGGCCCTCCCATGGTAAAATTAACCAGCTTATCGGCTTATTTGTATTGGAAGTCCAAAATAGTTTTGAGAAAGTTGTTCAACTTGATATACCCTTTTGTTACACCCTGTATAAGCTAATTTAAATATAGTACCTATTAAAATATTTTCTGCTCTCTCATCAATTAAAAACGAACACGAATAAAAAGCAAAGAAAGTTTAACCCATTAAAAATATTTTATCCGACACTTCAATTTTTCAAAGTAATAAAATAAGATAGATCCAAAAAGTTTGCCAGACCAATTACATTTCTAGTCTGAAATATCTTGTTCATTGCAAAGTTTCGTTTCTGCAAATATTGATAAAGTGGTCAAAGTCAAAGGACTCGCTTTTAAAATATAAGTTTACCTTTCAAATTGTTCACCAGCCGTGTGATGCCGGCTTAGAATAGCATCACACCATTTCTTTCCCGTGTGTGAGTAAGAGGCGACTAAGGGACTCGAGGGTAACATGTGTGTTGTAAATTTAGGTGATGGGCTTACAATCTGTCTATACATATAGCGACACACAATTATCTTAATGGTTAGTCTCTAATTAAGGATCCCAAATGTTTGTCATACGTAATAAATGTAAGTTTTTTAAAGCCGTTGACGCTCTGCTTACTCCCGTTAGAAATATAGGCGTGATGAATGTGTTTATTTTAAAATTATTTCTATTAAGCTCTTTCTCTATTTAGTTCTTCTTGTAGCTTCTTGTTAAAAACCATTGCATACAATTTGATTGTGTGAAAATGTGTATGATGGGCACATTGGTAGATCATATGTCTGCCACGCAAAGGTTCCGGGTTCGATTACTGGCTGGACCATACACATGAATGACAGATTATGTATTTTATTATTAAACACTATTTGAAATACACCCTACAAAAAAAACGTTATTTCCAATCCTCTTTTATCGTAGTAGCAGTTGTTTAGATGTTGAGTCAACAACTTAAAAACAGCTGAACAACATAAACTGATTAACAGCTGAACAATATTTGAACAACATCTAAACAACAACTGCACAACAGCTTAACAAAACATCTGAACAACAACCGAAAAGTTAAATCAAAATAAAAGAACCATACAACAATATCACAATAAAAAAATTTAAACGGGTTTTAAGAGCTCAAAACGATAACGGAATGATAAATTCTTTAATAAACACAACTTAAGTCCGTTTTAAATTGTTTTATTGTGATGACTGATAAGTAATACTCAAGAAAATATTATACAACAACATCTGACAGGTGCGGCGGAAGATGGCGGCAAATATAAATATTGGCCAAAAACTCTTCATTTCATTTCTGCATTTTATTGAAAAGCGTACCTTCTCATGACACGTAATGCTGCAGCGTTTGAGATGAAACTGTAATTTCTATAGGCAGAATGCATAAAGCGGTCTTTATACAACTGTTTTCAAGTACGTAATCCGAATATTATGGGACGAGTGTAGATACCCGTACAAAATACACCAGCCATTCGAGTCAAATTGTATGGTAGATCCAAAATTCTTTCTTCATTTTGACCTATGTTCCTTATCACCAGCCCATCCTGATTTTTTGCTATCGGTCACTAATAAAATTTCCTCCTTTATAGTAGCAAATATGTATTAACAAAGTTATTTTTAAACTTACTCTATGGAGAGTGTGACCAACTACTGAGGAAAATATTTTTTGCAGCGAAATTACCCATGAAAAAATAACAACTTACCCCAAAGAACATGGGTCGAAATATTTAAAAAAAAAATTGGGCCCTTAATACAAAATGTAACGGCCGAACGACTCTGTTTGTATAAGAGGTCAAATTGTAAATTATTTCGACCTATGTTCCCTAGGAAAAGTTGTTCAGTTGCGTGGGCAATTTCACCCCTTAAATTTTTTGCCCTTGTTGTAGGCCATACATTGTATATTCATTCTACAACAAACTGTTTATTTTATTTTACCCTAGGGTTGTCGCATAAACAATAAGCTTTGAAGCAGAAAATAACTATAATCTACCCGACAAGTGATGTGGAATGCTGTATCGATAACGTCATGTTGGGTGGACATTGTGGACTAGTGATAGGACGCATTCTATCGATAATTTTGACCAAGTATTCAATTTCTGACTGCCATTATTCAGTTCTTTTGGGATTGGTTTTTACTTACTTTGTACTTAAAATCATGTTGCAATATCGTTTGAGTTAGATGAACGTCAGTTCTGCCTGCCTGACATCAACCTTCTTTTAAAATGCTGTTGTAGATGGATTCGATGCCACCATGTTTGAAAATAATATTAATTTTAGCAAAAAATGCCATAAGCAGACGCATTGTCGTCACATAAATGGGATGCGAAAAACTTATAAATTTTTTGAACAAAAATTTATTTGTTTTTTCGTGCTAAATATTCTGCGTTAAAATGTAGAGAGTAACAACACACACACACATACACATATCACGCCTATAATCCCTTGCGGGGTAGGCAGAGCGTAAACAGCTGCAAAAAACGTCCATTTACACCACGTCTGACAATTGTTTGAGGGTTATTCAGAATATTGTGTATCGCTATAGTGACAGGTTGTCAGCCCATCGTCCAAAATTGCAATACACACCCTCGAGTCCCTTAATGACAGCAAAATGATTTTAATTAAGTTTGAATTTTACTTATTTAAATTTGTTACTGAATTGTGGGTTATTAAAAGAGAAATGCTTATATAATGCTAAGAGAAATGCTTATATAAATGTAATAATAATGTGATATCAAGTGATTCTAATACACATTTATATAGGAAAAAACTTTACTTGTGGCTAATAAAAAACTCAAAACGGGCTGGTGATCAGGAATAAGTTTTCCTAAGCAACATAGGTTGAAATACGTCAATCAAATTGGACACTGGTGAAATTTCACCCTGTAATTTTGAGAAATTCTACTAATATTATAAATGTGAAAGTTTGTTTGATATTTCTTCACGCAAAAACTACTGAACTGATGGTAATGAAATTTGGCACAAGTAGGTAACATAGATCAACACAGGATAGTTTTTATCACTATTAATGCGGGCAACGCAGCGGGTAACAGCTAGTTAGCGAAATTTTTTTTATAAATTCTATCGACAAGGTGCCCATCCCTATTCTAATGTAGTGGCAACAAGGTGAAATCGTGTGGTTTCGATAGCACGTGACCTAATGGACTCTTAGGGTTAAATATGAGATATTGGTATTGTAGAGACTGGACGTTTTGAGCTTATACAGGGTATACAATTTGACAGCAGGGTTAATCGAATTATTCACCTACACCCTACACTTTATCCATTGCGGGGTAGGCAGTTTAAGGCCGATAAGTGCGATCGCTATTGCCATATCTGACAAATATTTGAGCTGTTTCAGATAAGTCGTGTGTCACTTTAGTGACAGGTTGTCAGCCTGTCGTCTAAAATGATTGTGATACATATAAAACCCTCGAGTCCCTTAGTCGCTTCTTATAAAACCCGTGCAAAAGAAATGGGGTGATTCTATTCTAAGCTGGCATCACACGGACGACAAGAAAGATGTATTTCGAAAAATTTATAAACAAAGATACATAATCAAAACTTTATCTGTTGTGGGGTAAGCAGACAGCATCCATGGTTGTAGATGTAGTCGTTATGTTATGTCTGATAAATTTAACTATACCAACAAGAATTTGCCCTACACCACGCTTACAAGGTTATAATTTATACAGGAAACGCCTGTTGTTAGTTCTCTGAGTTTATCACTAAGAGGTTTTTTATGCTGCCCGCGGGTAGAAATGGGCTGATGCTATTCTTACCTAGCATCACACGGTTACACCATGTATAGAATATTTATATTATGGCTGGACTTAGTAAGCTTATGTGTGACCGTGGCTTAGGAACTAACTAGAACGTATGTGTTAAGACTTGTGTGAGGATTTGGGACAAATAAACAAGATTACTTTTGCCTAAACTGTTCCCACTAACATATTACACATGATGTAAGGGACAGCCCTTCTAATACTGATAGGGTGCATGCAGACCATGAAACTGAACAACTTCCCATAGGATCATAATGTCAGGAAACGAAAAAAAATATTCGATCGACGATACAAAATCACGATCAGCTGACTGCATTAACTATGGGAAGTCCAAAAAATGTTTAACGTATCCGTTTTTTTTTTAATGGAATGTTGTTCACTTACATGGTCAGAATGTGCCCTATTAGTATTCAGAGGGCTGTCCCTTACACTCTGTATACATACACATACAAATATCACGTCTTTATCACTTGCGGGGCAGGCGCCGTGTAAACGGCCGTAACAAACGAACATTTACGCCAGGTCTGACAAATGTTTGAGCGTTATTTAGAAAAATGTGTACCACCATAGAACAGGTTGTCAACTTATTGCCTAAAATTACAATACACATGTAGCCGTCACGTTCCTTAGTCGCCTCATACGACACCCGTAAGAAAGAAATGGAACGATGCTTTTATAAGCCACGGCAAAGTTATAGTAGCAGAATAATTTTTGAGGAAACCAAAAAATTATTCATTTAAAAATTATTGCAAATCTCTCGTAGCAAGATGCTACGAACCTGTCCAATAGCTACGGTTGATGCTACGGACCTAAATAAGAAATACGGAGCGCAAATTTCTTTACAACAAATACAGAATAGTATACACTTATATTATACCAATATATGGACCCAACAGAACAGTGGCAAAGGGTCCATACAACATGATTTCCATCGGCTTTAAAATGACAGACCGCCCTTACCTAATTTGATTTAATCCACCATTTCTCTTTTATAGACGAACTAGATTTCGCCCGCTGCCACTCATTTTCCCGTGGTAATAGTCGTTTTCTTGCGGTAAAAAGTGGTTTATATGTTATTCCAGTTTGTACTCTACCTGTGTTCGAAATTTCATCCAAATCGGTTAAGCTGTTTGAGCGTGAAGGTAACAGACATACATACACACCCACAAACTCTCAGATTTATAATATTAGTACGGACTAGCTGTTACCCACGGCCTTGCTCGAAAATAAAAACTATACATACATACACATATCACGCCTATTATCAGGTAGGCAGAGCGTAAACGGCCGCAAAAAACGACCATTTTCACCACGTCTTACAAATATTTGAGGGCAATTCGGAAAATTGTGTGAAAATAAAAACTATCCTTTTTGTTAATCTATGTAACTTTCTACATGTATGCCAAATTTCATTGCAATCGGTTCAGTAATGTTTTGCGTGAAGAAGTAACAAACAAACATCAAACTTTTGCATTTATAATATTAGTAGTATGCCGACAAATTACGAGTTGTGATGTTTGTGTCCGCAAAATAACGGAAAGTTTAGAATGTTTAAGCCGAACAACGTTTTAAATAACGTTTTTGAACAATTTTAATATACAGGGTTATTTTTTATTTACCCCGGAAATTTTACAGGATGATTCTTCTCATGATTCTGAACAACTTTTATTATGAGGTCACCTGTGAAATCGCGGAAGAAAGTCCAGCTGCTCCATAGAAAAATCCAAACCTACTCGACCAAAATGTATGGAACAGCTGGTTTTTTATTTTCGCGATTTCGCAGGTGACCCCATTATAAAATTTGTTCAGAATCATGAGTAGATTCGCCCTGTAAAATTTCCGGGGTAAATAAAAAATAACCCTGTATAATTGATATTAGTACAACTTCGGCTTACCTTTTGCTAATAATCACGATTCCCCACTGCAACAGAGTAATGTATGCACCATAAAATTTGCTTTTGCTGCAATATATAACGGAATACTGCTAAATGATTGGTCACGTAGGTAAATGTGTTATGTAAATTCATGTTAAGGTGGTTTGGGAGCCCAATGGCCCAATCAAACGAAAAAAAATCCTGGCTGGACACGCTGGTCATCTGGAAAGCAAAGTATCAATTCGCAGCATTAAATAACTATAAGAGGCATTTTCAACAACTGCATATTTTTGTCAATTTCGGTGGATTTTTTAATTTTCTGCTTATTTGATGTTTTTTGTAGCTGTATAGCAAAAGATACTCATTTTGAATATAATATATTAACAGGGAAATATATATTTAGGTTATTTGGGTCACCGAAATTGCTTTGTCACCGAAATTGAATTCATGCCACCGAAATTGGGTTAGTGCCACCGAAGTTGCAATTGTGCCTCAGATCCTCCAATGCTGAAACCTGTGGGATCGCTGGCTCACTCTGCAAGTGAGAAGGCAAATTTGTTGACGCTGGCACCAAGCAACCACCTACTGTACCTCGTTGCGATTCTTCGATGTCGGAGATCGCAGTACACACTAAAGAGGTTCGAAGAGTATTGTGCAGTCTAGACGTGAACAAAGCCAGCGGACCTGATGGCATACCAGCGAGAGTGTTAAGACTTTGTGCGCATGAACTATATCCTGTGCTGACACGCTTTTTCCGCCTCTTTCTTAAAGAAAGAACGGTGCCGGGGGCCTGGAAGGTTGCTAATCTGCAACCAGTTCCCAAAAAGGGCGACCGTGCTGACCCTGCCCATTAACGTCCAATTGCCATTACCTCCATCCTATGCAAGGTCATGAAGACGGTACTTAACAGTAAGTTGCTGACCTACCTTGAAGACAATGATCTTCTCAGTGACCGTCAATATGGCTTTCGCCGGGGGCGGTCTACTGGTGATCTTCTTGTGTATGTCACGCACTGTTGGGGCGAAGCCATCGAGAAAAACGGCGAAGCACTTGCCGTTTCACTCGATATCTCGAAGGCCTTTGACAGGGTCTGGCATGCAAGTCTGCTCAGCAAGCTTCCTGCTTATGGCATCCCAGCTGATTTTTGTACTTGGATTTCAGACTTCCTTAGTGAACGGTCCATCAGAGTAGTCGTTGACGGCTGCTCCTCTGACCTTATGGCCATTGATGCCGGAGTTCCTCAGGGGTCTGTTCTCTCTGCAACTCTTTTCCTGCTGCACATCAATGACCTCCTTCAGCATGGTATTGTTGGTTAGGCAGATGATAGTACCGTTTCAGAGAGATACTTGACAGGTGTAAAGACCAGTGGGGATGAAATACGTTCGTTAAGAAAGGCCATGGTAGAGCGAACAGATCTGACCTTAAGTCTTGTCTCCCAATGGGGCGACGACAATCTGATCTCATTCAATGCCACCAAAACACAGGCGTGTCCCATTCACTGACAGGCTTGAGCTTTTAGGCGTAGGAGTTGACATCAAATCTAAACTTCGGCGCGACCATCGAGTACAAGGCTCAAACGGCGGCTAAGAAGCTGGGCATCCTGAATAGAGTGAAGCGATACTTTACGCCTGGACAGCTTTTAACTCTTTACAAAGCACAAGTCCGATCCTGAATGGAGTATTGCAGTCACCTTTGGGATGGCTCAG
The DNA here is from genome assembly GCA_027580185.1 of Tuta absoluta. Lineage (NCBI taxonomy): Eukaryota > Metazoa > Arthropoda > Insecta > Lepidoptera > Gelechiidae > Tuta > Tuta absoluta. The sequence continues at coordinate 1,151,516 of JAQAHW010000066.1, read as the reverse complement.
CCAAATACCAACTTGCCGCTCTTGACTCGGTGGAACCCAGGGCCAAGAGGCTCATTGGCGCCATAAAACTGGTGGACACCAAGCTACATAGCCTGGCACATCGCCGCAAGGTTGCCTGCTTGTCGGTTTTTACAGATGTACTTCAGAGAGTGTGCTCAAGAGCTTCACGACCTAGTTCCACCAGCTCCCTCCCTTCTACCATCGGACATCCAGACGCACCGCCGGATACCATCCATACCTGGTTGCCATTCCACCAATTCGGACTAAGCGCTTCCAGTCATCATTTATAATGCGCACTGTTAAAGAGTGGAACTCACTACCTGCGTCTGTGCTCCCAAACGCATACAACCCTAATATCTTCAAAGTAAGAGTGAACAGGCTTCTTCTGGGTGAGCTCGCTCCATCTTAGACTCTGTCTCTGTTCTATGACCTAGACTAGAGTCAAGAGCAAACCCATCAATAATTTAAAAAAAATGCCTTGTTTGGCTGCTTACATATGGATGGCATTGTGTTGAAGATAGCTTTAGACCCCTGTTAGCGGCAGCCGTCCACACCTGTTAGCACCTGCCGGTCGACAAATCAACTGATACCTGCGACTACAAATAGTAGCCACGTCTTCGGCTATCGCTGACGGGTGTCAATGACTGAGCAGGAGGACCTTGCGGGATCGCCGGGCAGGAGGGCCATGAGGGATCGCCGGGCAGGAGGGCCTCGCGGGAGCGCCGGGCTGGAGAGCCACGAGGGATCGCCGGGCTGGAGGGCCACGAGGGTCGCTAGGCAGGAGGACCTCGTGGGTGCACCGGGCTGGAGGGCCACGAGGGATCGCCGGGCTGGAGGGCCACGAGGGATCGCCGTGCAGGAAGACCACGAGAGATCGCCGGGCTGGCTCAAAAATCCACAGCTGGACATGGGCCTCACCTTATCGGGAGTATTGCCATCCTCTACACGCTCGGCTAGTCACAAAATTTTGCATTCAGTGGGAACGCTGTTCTCTATTCCCTCAATGAATTTATCCCTTAGTCTTCTTTTACGACGCAGATTTTGTTTTTTTCTGAAATAACCGCAATTTTTTTGCAAACAAACGACCTAAAGCGACTGCATTTTACAGGCTTTTTCGATCTGTTTACCCCGCAAGGAGTGAAAGCGTGATATTTCTAAATATGTTTGTAATTTGTATCAATTAAGCAATTTCGGTGGAGCTTTGCAATTTCGGTGGGCTTCTAGCAGCCCTAAAAGCCACCGAAATGTGCCCACCGAAATTGCAAATTAGTCATTTATTTAAAAAATATACAAAAGTATTAAGGTTATTCCAGTTTGCAACTTATATCTCAAAAGTGTACCTAAAGGCTATTTAGAATGCATTACTGTAATATTTTTAACCCTTGAGGAAATATTTTAACCCTGAGCACCGAAATTGCAAAATTTTGTTCCGAGTAAACAGAAATTGTTTACTAAAATTTTTGGCGGGAAGACGCAAGGAGGTAGTGCACAACCGTTCACACTGCGCGTGAGTGCTCGGCTGATCCTAGCGAGGAAAGGGTTTTAGGGCTGGATATACTCAACAGTGTGAGCAGGGAGCGTCGAAACAAAATTGCCACCGATATTGCTATTTTTGCTGGGACAAATCTAGTTTTGACATAGTTCATAAACTTTTCATCGAAAAATTAAATTTTTAATAATTTCTCGTAGGGTCACTAATCCTTAACATAATCAAAATTAATTTTCCTAAATATGTTGGACATAATTTTCCTGAGAGATGAATATGTTGTGAAAAACGGATTGGGGACAAGCCACCGAACATTGAAATTCGACACTTACTATTTTTTTTCTAAAAAAATAATAACTCTCCAAACATTATTTATATGGCTTCATATCAGAACAAGTGTCCTATATTTTGAAAAAAAATATCATAGTCATATCTGCAAAGCATCACCTCGTTTTCAGCGAGGACAAGAAAAATTTCCGCTTGAGAAATCCACTCATAAAAATTATTTAGAATCAGTATAACCTTGTAAAAAAAATGCGATTTGGTGATGTATGCAAAAATGCTAAAAGTTACCACTTTTAGCAAAATTACAATTCATAACTAAAGCGCTTAGTTTTTACAAGGTCTTATTGATTCTTAATAACTTTTGTAGGTATTTATTGCCGCAAATTGATAATTTGGTTACCAAATGACTAGACTATGGATTATTTTCCTGTTTAGGGGGGCCACTAGGCTCTCAAACCAACTTAAATAGGTCACATGGACAGACAATTACTATACATACATACATACATAAATCACGCCCATATCCCTTACGGGGTAGGCAGAGTATTAACGGCCGTAAAACGGATATTAACACCACGCCTGAAAGCTTGAGGGTCAACTAGATAACTATGCATGACCATAGTGTCAGGTTAGAAAAGGGGTGATGCTATTCTAAGCCGGCATCACACAGCATTGATATTTTATTGAAACACAACTGAGGCGATTTTCAAATAGCGGAATACTGCCCCAGTTCATTTTCCAAATTAAATCTATTTAGTATCACGCCCTATCTCCAGAATTTTCACCGCGGAAAGTTCCGCTCGTCACGTTTACATGTATTTAATATAGCAATTTCCTGAAAAGTATGACTATGCATGTAAGTAAGTATAATTTCAAATAAAATATTCCGAATTGTTGGTGTGATTTGATATTGGCACTAAAATAGCAAATATTTCTGAAAACTTGCAAAATTTTCAAGCGCGGCCAAAATTGAAAAGTTTGCCAGTTTTCAACAATTTTATACTAACACGGGAAGTGTTTGAAAATTTGGTATTCTATAGCAAATATTTTAGGCGTAACGCATGCTTCTGTCAAACGAAAGGAAATTGCAAATTCAAATCTTATTCCCATACAAATACGACGACGGTGCGTTTACAGATGCGTCTATCAAAACACTGTCACTGTCAAACATTTGACAGACGCATCCAAATGAATTAAATTATTTCGTATTTTGTATCTGTAAACACACCGTAGCCGTATTTGTATGGGACTACGATCGGAACTCGAAATTTCTATACGTCTGATAGACGCGTGCGTTAGTAGGAAAACCGCCTTAAATAAACCAACAGCAAATTAATTTTATTTACGTTCCCAATGAAAATTATTTCAAGAAGCCATTTCCATAATGTAATGAAATGTAAATACGACAAGAAAATGGAAACAATATAAACAAACAAAAAGCGCGATCAAATTCGGAAATCATGTCATGAAACTGTCTCCGTGGTTCTCATTCGTGGTAGTCTTAGGTTCGGAGGTCCCAGGTTTGATTCCCAAGGGTACTCATAATGTTGATATTTATTGATTGTAGATTTTGTTTGTCAAAGCACGAACGCGTGTAGAATGTATTGCTATCTCGCTCACTTATATTTGTGCAAAAAGTATAACGGCAGTGTGTAAACACTCACTCGAGTGGAAGTAATTCGAGCAATATTCGCGACAGCAGCAGGAGCAGGTGCATGGTCGTGTGAACGTGCTATTACGCGCATGTGCAATCAAATTCCTCCTAACTTCCTCGTAATCTATGAGGAAGCGGAAGAAGAATTTCGGAACTTTCTTTTATGTGCTAGTGTTATTGCATGAGTAACGTCAAAAATTGCGGAACTTCCGGTGACATGAGACTGACCCGATGGCGTAGTGGATAGTACCCCTGCCTGATACGCCAAGGGTCGTGGGTTCGATCTCGACGCACCACAAGTATTTTTAAGTTACTTTTCAAATATGTGTGTTGTTGTGTTTTCTACGTATTGTATGTATTTATACAAAAAAAATGTATTTATGTATATTATATCAGCTATAATATTCCCATAGTACAAGCTTTGCTTAATATGGGTTAGATGGCGCTGTGTGAAATGTCCAGAGATTTATTTATTGTTCTTTCATTTATGAGGATTTCGAAGAAAATTCCTGATCAACACTAGTATCAAACCCATTTCCATCAATTGAGATCACACAGCACGACTACATCATAAAAGCAGAAAAAAAAATACAAATAATAACACAACAGTCGACTAACGATGTGTAAATAACAATTTATTTCACAACAACGTGAAATACCGTAGTCTTCGTAAAGATATTCTCGTTATTACGCTTTTAAAGCCCAAATCTCTTTAAACATCCGTCATACTCCGTGGCACGTCGAAATTGGACAGTCGTGGAGAGGAGTGTTTATTTTTTCTTCGTAAATTACAACCGATTTTAAATTCATATTTAATTCAACTTCCGTTTACATTATCATTTTATTTTACGCATTTACCACTTCTACTAAAATAGCTACAATGTTCCACTAATGGAGGGTATTTGTTATATATTCACCACGCTATGGCAGCTGGATTAGTGAGTGCAGTGCAAGGTATTCTATTGACAAAAACGACGCTGCCAACTCCTTGGATTCATCTCATATCTGGTCACCATTTGCGACACCAACATGGTGATGCTATTCTAATCCGAGGTCACATTTTACGCAATTACTTCACACTACACAAATATCATGTGGGTTAAACGGCCGTAAAGAACAGACATTTACGCCATGTCTGACAAATATTTAGGTGTCATTCGGAAAATTGTGAATCGCCATAGTGACAGGTTGTCAGCCGATCACGTGAAATTGCAATACACACCCTCGAGTCCCTTAGCTGCCTTTACGACTCCCACGGGAAAGAAATGGGGTGATGCCATTCTAAGCCGGCATTACACGACGCTTGTTGTTGTTGTACGAATAATTCAAATTTACGAAAAATATGAACATATCACATATTGGGTGAAATTTTAGTAGTGACCGAAAGCGAAAGACGGGCTGGTGATAAGGAATAATTGTAGTAAAATTTCGCACAATATATGCTATATACTGTTGGTGGTCTCATTGTCACTAAGTCAGGATTTATAAAATGTCAAGAGAATTATTTAGAAACATTCTAAAGTAAGTAACATAAAGATAAAGTAACAACTAGTGTAAACGTGAATTTTGAAAGCGAAGTCGTTCTTTTTTAATGAAACTTGTTAATTTACTCGTAATACGGTGCCCTGAACAACTACAACAGTCTACTGCTGGATATAGGCCTCCCCCACATTAGGGGGAATTTGCCATACTCACCATGCTTGGCAGGCAGATTGGTGAGCACAATACAAGTTGTTGTAGACGTTTACAGAGAACGCTACTGTCTATACCCTAGATTCATCACATAATTGACAACATTTAATTTTACGTTAGATACATAATATATATATATATATCGTTTAGAGTGTTTGGGATGCTGATTAAGATATACATATTTCATAATTTTTAATGCAATTGTTTTTGAAATATTTTGAAGAGATGTGAAAACTTCCAAAGTTAGGATTACTCTGAAAAAATCCTTTGCTCATAGTAGAAAAAAAACATATTGAGGCAGCATGGTCTTGGACCTTCCAGAATACACAAAGCAAAAAAGAAACTCAATAGCCATTTAAAAAAAACAATGACAGACACGTGCACTATCTGCCAAGTCAACCAAAACTTCATTCATTCATCTGTCATCTGTTTTTTTTTCATAAACGTCATATAAGTATTAGGCAAATGAATTTTGTTTTCAGCAGCTTCGTTGTTGGAGCTAAACTAAGGCACTTTTTAAATTTGAAATCTCTGATTATGAAACATAAGAAAATAAAAAGTACTTGCCTTTTATTTAATGATGCGATAAACTATCTATTAAAAATATAAAAAGTCTTGTTAGAAATTTTAAATGTTGTGGATTGCCTTTTGCGTCTCCCACTGGTAGAAATAGGTTGATGCTATTCGAAACCAACACGATACGACCAACACAATATGACGAATATAATTTAGGATTTTTCTACTCGCTATTACTATCAGGTTGAATGACAAGGCGTTATACACCTTGTAACCCGCAAAATGTATATCATAGGGTCGGGTGAAACCCTTGCTTCATTTCCCGCGCTTGTAATGAAAGTGTAAAGAGGTCCTCCTTAATAGGAGGTGTAAGGGACAGAATACTTGGCCGGCAGGAACATTATACAATAGCTGGTACTACCCCTGCTACGCCTAGAGTCTTGGGTTCGATCTCCACAGGACACAAATATTTGTTACGTCCATTTTTGATTATTTATTTTAGTCTGGTTATATTTCTATGTATAATTATTTACCAACCAGAAAATTAATGTAGTATTATTATCAGTTGTCTAGTGCCCACAGTAAAAGCTATGCGTTGTTTAGGGATTGATACACATGTAACTAGTAGTCTCTTAGTCGCCTTTCATAACACCCACGTCAAAAATATGGGGTGATGCTATTCCAAGCCGACATCACATTAAAACAAATGTCGTTTACTGGTGGTGGTGGCGTAAACTTACATGCCGTGTGACTAATTTGGCCAGCCCCGTGGCAGTGCCTTTATTTTTGTTTTTATCCCGCCTGAGCCGGTTTTATATTAGGACAATAGAAAATTATTGTAAAATGAAGATATTTGTATCATAATTTTATTTAAATGATGACGGATTATGACGTCAATCCGTAGTAATATTATAAATCTGAGAGTTAGTGTGTGTGTGTATATGTATGTTTGTTACCTCTTCACGCTCAAACGGCTTGACTAATTTGGAATACAATTGGAGTATAACTTGGAATAACTCACAGGCCACTTTTTACCGCAGGAAAACAACTATTACCACGGGAAAATGAGTAGCAACGGGTGAGACCGCTGGGCTAAAATCCGGTTAGTAATAATACTATCCTACATTGAATAAAGTAAATTTTATTTTACAATGCATTATATTCTCATGGCGAAATATCGAACAAATCGTTGAACGAAAACGAATTAACACAGTTAAACATTTATTCGGTTTGACACGTTGTTGTGAAAAATCTGAACGGCTCGTTTACATTTTTTAGATTGGTTTATCGACACGCGCCAAATCTGTGCGATTCTCGGAACTGAAAGTGTTGAAACGTATTATAAACGTAAAATGTTTTTTCAAGAGTGCCTTGTGATGCCGGCTAAGAATAGCATCACCCCATTGCTTCCCGTGGGAGTCGTAAGACTAAGGGACTCGAGGGTGTGTATTTGAATGTTAGGCGATGGGCTGACAACCTGTCACTATGGCGATACACATTTCTCCGAATGACCCACAAATATTTGTCAAACGTGGCGTAAATGTCCGTTCTGCTTACCCCGCATGGGATTACAGGCGTGATATGTTTTTTTCTCTACCTGCATAAATGATATTTTACGAAACTGAAAATATCTGTATTGGATCATAAAATAAAGATGGTTTCCAACCGAGAAAGCTTTAAACTTAACTTGATGGGCGCTATAATAAAATTTTATTTAACTACCGATATATTATTACCCCTATTGATCGTAAAGAAATTTTATATTACACTTTTAGCGGTTGTTAAGCATTTTATTTTACATTTTCATACTTCGCAAGGTTGGCAGTTCCTGAAATATATATTGTATCTTGTGATGTCGGGTTAGATTATATAAACAGTCCACTGCTGGACATGGGCGTTCCTCTATTGGGGGGTATTGTCATATTCACCACGCTTGGCAAACGGATTAGCGGAGGATTGACAGGGAACGCTACTGCCCATTCCCTGGGTGAATTTAAGCCTCAGTCGCTTTTTACGATGCCCTCGGGTAATATTGGGGAGATGCTATTCTAAACCAGTATCACACGGCATGTACACTACCTTTATATGAACAAAAAAACTCATAAACAAAAACAAATTCAGTTGGTCAAAACCGTATTAATTTCCGTAATAAATTCAGCCACACAACATAATAATGAGCTTAAAATTTGTGGCGGCAACAGATGACGGCAACATGTTTTTATTTAAACGACAATATGACAAAGGTGAATTGCACACATACCGGGCGATAATGCGGTTTATGACAGCCACCACACAAATGATAACCTGTAACAGGCGTAATTTGACAGCCCTCCGAACACTTATAGGGTGCATTCAGACCATTAAACTGAACAACTTCCCATGAATTTTACTTTTTTATTATTTTTTATGAATGATGGGTTTGCTCTTGACTCTAGTCTAGGTCATAGGACAGAGACAGAGTCTAAGATGGAGCGAGCTCACCCAGAAGAAGCCTGTTCACTCTTACTTTAAAATATTACAGGAAACGCCAAAACAAATTGACTTCCCATAGTAATTGCAGTCAGCTGATCTTAATTTTGTATATGAGGCATTTTCAACAACTGCATATTTTTGTCAATTTCGGTGGATTTTTAAATTTTCTGCTTATTTGATGTTTTATGTAGCTGTATGGCAAAAGATACTCATTTTGAATATAATATATTAACAGGGAAATATATAACAATAGTATTTGGTGAGTTATTTGGGTCACCGAAATTGCCTTGTCACCGAAATTGAATTCATGCCAACGAAATTGGGTTTGTGCCACCGAAGTTGCAATTGTGCCTCAGATCCTCCAATGCTGAAACCTGTGGGATCGCTGGCTCACTCTGCAAGTGAGAAGGCAAATTTGTTGACGCTGGCACCAAGCAACCACCTACTGTACCTCGTTGCGATTCTTCGATGTTGGAGATCGCAGTACACACTAAAGAGGTTCGAAGACTATTGTGCAGTCTAGACGTGAACAAAGCCAGCGGACCTGATTGCATACCAGCGAGAGTATTAAGACTTTGTGCGCCTGACTGAACTGTCTCCTGTGCTGACACGCTTGTTCCGCCTCTCTCTTAAAGAAAGAACGGTACCGGGGGCCTGGAAGCTTACTAATGTGCAACCAGTTCCAAAAAAGGGTGAGCGTGCTGACCCTGCCCATAACCGTCCAATTGCCATTACCTCCATCCTATGCAAGGTCATGGAGAGGGTACTTAACAGTAAGTTGCTGACCTACCTTGAAGACAATGATCTTCTCAGTGACCGTCAATATGGCTTTCGCCGGGGGCGGTCTACTGGTGATCTTCTTGTGTATGTCACGCACTGCTGGGGCGAAGCCATCGAGAAGAACGGCGAAGCATTTGCCGTTTCACTCGATATCTCGAAGGCCTTTGAGAGGGTCTGGCATGCAAGTCTGCTCAATAAGCTTCCTGCTTATGACATCCCAGCTGATTTTTGTACTTGGATTTCAGACTTTCTTAGTGAACGGTCCATCAAAGTCGTCGTTAACGGCTGCTCCTCTGACCTTATGGCCATTGATGCCGGAGTTCCTCAGGGGTCTGTTCTCTCTGCAACTCTTTTCCTGCTGCACATCAATGACCTCCTTCAGTATGGTATTGTTGGATACGCAGATGATAGTACCGTTTCAGAGAGATACTTGACAGGTGCAAGAACCAGTGGGGATGAAATACGTTCGTTAAGAAAGGCCATGGTAGAGCGAACAAATCTGACCTTAAGTCTTGTCTCCCAATGGGGTGATGACAATCTGGTGTCATTCAACGCCACCAAAACATAGGCGTGTCTTTTCAATGCAAAAAGGAGTCCTTTCGACTGGACACCTACTTTGACACCGGCTTGAGTTTCTAGGCATGGAGTTGACATCAAATCTGAACTTCGGCGCGACCATCGAGTACAAAGCTCAAACGACGGCTAAGAAGCTGGGCATCCTGAATAGAGTGAAGCGATACTTTACGCCTGGACAGCTTTTAACTCTTTACAAAGCACAAGTCCGATCCTGCATGGAGTATTGCAGTCACCTTTGGGATGGCTCAGCCAAATCCCAGGTAGCACAAATTGCTGCACAAGCGCTTAATTAAAGCTGCCATGAAAACGCAAAACTGTATAAAGGTGTAGAGATTGCCCTTAATAAGGTGTTAGCAGTGCTGTGAACTCAAAAAATGGCCCCAAATTATACAGCCTTTGGTATTACAAAGGCTGGATAAAAGCTGAAATAAGACTTGTCATAGGCTTTAAAAGAGATTTATTATGGTATTATGATATGTTTAATTCTGTACAAGGCTCCCATCTTCAGCTCTTGTACGGTCGCGTTCTAAAGTGGAGTCATAGTTAACACAAACCTCAGAAAACAAGTCGCTCGCACCCGCGGCGACACTCACACAATGACACAAATGACGTATAACATACTATTATTTGACGAACTACCATTGTATAATAGGCTGAGTAGTATTGACTATTTCACTACATGAATCATTAGCTTCGGTAGCGTGGTCAGTAGCGCGGTCAAGCAAATTCTTGACCGTTATTGTGGAGACAATGGATCGAATCCCGATTTCTTCGTTCTAGTTTTTATTTTATCAAATGAAGCAAAATTTAGTAAATTTTGAATTACATTTTAGTTGTTGCTAGATCGTTTGCGAGATAGTGCGTGTGCTAAGTGATTTTTTTTAACCTAAGTTTATTTATTAAACTTCAGTGTTTATTTCTTCGAAATGCATACTATTATCAGTTTGCAGGATAAGCAGCGTATTGTTGCGCTGCAATTATCTGCGGCGCTGCATGATATTGGATTTAATTTAACTCAAATTGCTAATCAGACTGGTCTGGCCGTAAGTATAGTTTTATTTCATTACAATTGTATTTTAAATATTAAAAACTTTGACTCATAGTATGTTGGTAGCTGTGAACCGATTAGTATAAACTTTTTTATTAATAATGCTACTTTGTTTTAGTGGAAGACTGTTAAACGTTGGGTTACACGTTTTGAAGAGGAAGGTAGCGTAAAAACTCGACTCGTCTTATTAATGATTCACAGCGGAGGATGATGGTGTAACAATATGAAGAAAATGGTTCTGCCGCTGGTCCAGGCGAATTAGTAGCACAAGAAACAGGGCGTGCAACTGCCGCTAATTATGTTGATATGCTACAGGAAAGCATGCTACCGACGACGGTGCGAAATGTTTAACTGTTTATCCTGCTAGTGAAGTTCCTCGTTTTGCATTTGTCCAGGATAAATTGTCCAGTGCATCGAGCTGCCGTGGTGTATAATTGGTTTAGCCAGCACCCAGATATCCAAGTTATTCGTTGGCCAGCAAAATCTCCGGACTTAAATCCCATAGAGAATTTATGGGGTTTAATGGTGCAAAGGTGGGACATGCGCAATGAAAGAACTACAGAAGCTTTAGAGGCTCACTGCCTGGGAGTGTGGGAGAGTACCAGAGGAACAGATATATGCACTTATTTGATCGAGTCTATTAAGTGTTTATTAAGTGTTGTTGAAAACAGCGGAGGTAACACCAAATACTAATTATGTAAGCGGCGATTTTTACTTAAGATTCCAATCAGACCCGAGCTAGCATACATTGCTGATTATCTTGTGTATTTCATTATAATATATGAATATACACAAAATAATCAGCAATGTATGCCGAAGCAGGCCTGATAAATCGTTGCTCACTCAACCTCTGTTTACCTGCTTACCCGCCTACTATTGCAGTAGGTATTTGTGGAGCATTACATTAGCAATTAAATTATGCTAAAACATCGATATATATTTATATAAGATTGATAATTATTAGTCAGTTATCTTAAGGCCTTGCTTCAATATCTTTTCATTACGAAAACGAGTACTTAAGCTTAAACCTTGAGATGTAGGCAAATAACTGATTTATTATTATTACAATTACTTTTACTTCCGAGGAAAGTGCATCATCGTTAAACATAGAACAATAAAATAATTACTAACGAAATTATTACTTAAATAACTTTATTGAAAGATTCAATCCAAGACTTGGATCATTCCTATGATCTTATAAATAATTACCTATCGATGTTTCAGCTAATGAACACTTAATATCATTTTACATAATATTGTGTTTTATCATTCAAACAAAACTATTAACTAAGTATTACGACAGCAAGTATTTTATGTAGTTTTACATACTCGTATCTTATGGTTACCAAAAGTTCTCATTCATGTCATTATGTTATTTACATAAAGTTATACCATACCTACCTACCTACCAATAAAATAATTTCTTACCTTACTTTTTGTTTTATTACAATATTATAGGTTTATGTTTTTAGATATAATATTTTGATACATAATTTACAATAAACATTTATAGATATAATACATAGATGAATATATAGAACAATATTATATAAAATAATTACTACTGGAGAAAATATGGTAAAAACATTTAAAAAAACATTATTCAACATACAGAGATCGGATGGGAACCCGGTTCCGTTCTGATTAGAAGGTAAGAACTATTACCGCTAAGCTACGGTTGCTTGTGATCAACACGACGAAATAAAGATATGTAATCTATTGCTTTACTACAAGTGAACGAATAAGGATAACTATAATACGGTTTTAGACAAACCAGTGTGATGTATACTTTGTGGTGATGTGGTGGCGAATAGGCAATCACCGAGTAATTATTTCAAAGATTACATAGATGTCGCTTATAGGTGGTAATCTGTTTAAGTTTTAATGCTACGCCTTAAGGTGGACTTTTCTACTTACAGTCGATAATCTTACGTGTGTGCGTAAGTTAGTAAAGTAAGTACAGAGGATAATAACCCGTATTGAAATCTGTCAAGTGGTCTAACTATGACTCCACTTATGAATCCGACCGTACAGCTTGTTACCTTTGCAACGTTGTATTTAGATTTTATTTCAGCTTTTTTGACAATTGTTATTTCTAATAATAATATTAAAAAAGAACATCCATCTTAGACGTTATCGAAGCAGACTCCATTTTAAATGTAAAATTATATTATCATATGCTGAATATGTGATTGCAAGTGATCATAGTGCGTTCATAATGCGAGTGCTACTTGATCGTGTAGTTTATACCAATTATCTAACTAAATTTTCATGCGCCGTTCAAATAATTAGATTTTAATCTTAAAAATGTTTAGAAATACAAAGAGTTCCTATAATTATTTACGTGTTTGAACTTAAGTTATATTCATCCCCCTTATGAAATTATTTTCTTTACAGTTGATGTTTAAATTAATGTTTGAAAATGGGATTTCATAGAATCTACTTTATTTATAAAAATACAAATGTAATTATTTTTAGGCTAGATATGGCTTCCATATTGTGTTCAGCTTATATCGTTGAAAAAATATTTTGTGACTCTTTTGGCTGACCAAAATACCGTTAATCAGCCATTGACTTCTTATGTTACTTTAAGAGACTTTTATTCATACTTCTAGTTGTATGTTGGTATTGAATAATGCAGTTCTAATGACTTCAGCGTTATATAGTATTATAATACCTATTGTTCGCAGCCAATTCGGGATTTCTAGCAAAAGCAAATGGTAAATTTGATTTAAGACCAGTCAATAAGTTATTAAGTGCTAATATAAGTTAGATTTATAATATGTCATGTAAAAATTATAGAATAAAGGCCTTTTTAACTTTATTATTTATTTTGATATGTTAGCAGGATCTGCAGTCTGAACAACCATTTTAACAATTGGATTAAAAAAGCTGTAATAGGGTGTCAATAAAAGCAACGAGTTTTAATGTGGTGTACCCAGATATAAAAAAGTGTTTAATTGTATTAAAAAATACACTATAACTCTTTGAGAATTACAAAGCACCTGAAAAATGGCGTTAAAAAACTTCTCAAACAAAGCTGTTTAAAGGTACAACTTCATACGCGTTTTCAGCTAAAGGAATTATTATTTTCTACTTAGGCGTCCTTTAAGCAGCTTCAAGCTGATATAAGTATTTTATACACACCTTTAAACAAAATACCCTACAGTGGTTCCAAATTACACCACATGTACGTCAACAGCTGTATAAAAGTTTCCTTCAATGCTTACTAACAGCTTTTAACGTTAAAATACCCTTCGGACACAATGCTAAGCAGCTGGTGTTACAAAAGAATTGTCTTTCACCATTAAACAGCAAAATACTTTAATAAAAAGTAATTATAATCCTTTAACCAGCCAAAAGCTGATATAAATATTTTTGAAGTGTCTTATGCAGACTATTGAATTTATAAATATTTTGAATGCTTCTTATCAGCTTTGAGTAGCGGCCAGAACCGCTATACATCTTTAATTACACTTTTAACCTCAAGTAGGTGAAAAATTCGACAATTAATCAGCTAGTGTGTTACCTGGGATACTAACTTGCCGCTCTTGACTCGGTGGAACGCAGGGCCAAGAGGCTCATAGGTGACAAAAAACTGGTGGACACAAAGCTACATAGCCTGGCACATCACCGCAAGGTTGCCTGCTTGTCGGATTTACAGATTGTACTTCGGAGAGTCTGCTCAAGAGCTTCACGACCTTGTTCCACCAGCTCCCTTCTACCATCGGACATCCAGACGCACCGCCGGATACCATCCATACCTGGTTGCCATTCCACCAATTCGGACTAAGCGCTTCCAGTCATCATTTATAATGCGCACTGCTAAAGAGTGGAACTCACTACCTGCGTCTGTGCTCCCAAACGCATACAACCCTAATATCTTCAAAGTAAGAGTGAACAGGCTTCTTCTGGGTGAGCTCGCTCCATCTTAGACTCTGTCTCTGTTCTATGACCTAGAATAGAGTCAAGAGCAAACCCATCAATAATTTTAAAAAAATGCCTTGTTTGGCTGCTTACATATGGATGGCATTGTGTTGAAAATAGCTTTAGACCCCTGTTAGCGGCAGCCGTCCACACCTGTTAGCACCTGCCGGTCGACAAATCAACTGATACCTGCGACTACAAATAGTAGCCACGTCTGCGGCTATCGCTGACGGGTGTCAATGACTGAGCAGTAGGACCTCACAGGAACGCCGGGCTGGAGAGCCACGAGGGATCGCCGGGCTGGAGGGCCACGAGGGATCGCCAGGCAGGAGGACCTCGTGGGTGCACCGGGCTGGAGGGCCTCGAGGGATCGCCAGGCAGGAGGACCTCGTGGTAGCGCCGGGCTGGAGGGTCACGAGGGATCGCCGGGCTGGAGGTCCTCGCGGGAGCGCCGGGCTGGAAGGCCACGAGGGATCGCCGGGCTGGCTCAAAAATCCACTGCTGGACATGGGCCTCCCCTTATCGGGAGTATTGCCATCCTCTACACGCTCGGCTGGTCACAAAATTTTGCATTCAGAGGGAACGCTGTTCTCTATTCCCTCAATGAATTTATCCCTTAGTCTTCTTTTAAGACGCAGATTTTGATTTTTTAATAAATTACCGCAATTTTTTGTCAAACAAACGACCTAAAGCGAAAGCATTTTACAGGCTTTTTCGATCTGTTTACCCCGCAAGGAGTGAAAGCGTGATATTTCTAAATATGTTTGTAATTTGTATCAATTGAGCAAATTTGGTGGAGCTTTGCAATTTCGGTGGGCTTCTAGCAGCCCTAAAAGCCACCGAAATGTGCCCACAGAAATTGCAAATTAGTAATTTATTGAAACAATATACAAAAGTATCAAGGTTATTCCAGTTTGCAACTTATATCTCAAAAGTGTACCTAAAGGCTATTTAGAATGCATTACTGTAATATTTTTAAACCTTGAGGAAATATTTTAACCCCGAGCACCGAAATTGCAAAATTTTGTTCCGAGTAAACGGAAATTGTGTACTAAAATTTTTGGCGGGAAGACGCAAGGAGGTAGTGCACAACCGTTCACACTGCGCGTGATTGCTCGGCTGATCCTAGCGGGGAAAGGGTTTTAGGTCTGGATATACTCAACAGTGTGAGCAGGGAGCGTCCAAACAAAATTGCCACCGATATTGCTATTTTTGCTGGGACAAATCTAGTTTTGACATAGTTCATAAACTTTTCATCTAAAAATTCAATTTTTAATAATTTCTCGTAGGGTCACTAATCCTTAACATAATCAAAATTAATTTTTCTAAATATGTTGGACATAATTTTCCTGAGAGATGAATATGTTGTTAAAAACGGATTGGGGACAAGCCACCGAACATTAAAATTCGACACTTACTATTTTTTTTCTAAAAAAATAATACCTCTCCAAACATTATTTATATGGCTTCATATCATATCAACAAGTGTCTTATATTTTGAAAAAAAATATCATAGTCATATCTGCAAAGCGTCACCTCGTTTTCAGCGAGGACATGAAAAATTTCCGCTTGAGAAATCCACTCATATGTGGTTATTTTTTTTGGCGTTTAGATAGTGAGATAGTTGTTCAGTTTCATGGTCTGCATGCACGCACCCGTATTCGGAGGGCTGGCTCCCCTTACACCCAGAATATTCGGAAAAAACGTTTAAATACCGGATCCGGCAAAACACCGGAACATCTTGCGGTGAATGTGGGAACAGCCTTTACGACAGAATGACTGAAAACAAAATTTATTTGCGGCATAATGGTAACAAAGAATTAAAATTCAGATTCTTGTTTTAAACTGGAACTTAACGAATTTTATTATCTTTATTTTATTCAGTTCAATGAAGTTATTTTAATACGTAATGGAATGGAATTAAAATACATAAGAATTTTATTTTATGCAAGAATTGTGTTTTAATTACGTAATAATGAAACTTACTTCAAATTATTTTGTTTTTGGTCTTAATTCGGAAAATAAATTACCTTTACTTACCTCAAATTTGTGCTGTCACTTTACATCAAATAGGCTTTGAAAAAGATAGGAGACATACATGTCATGTTAGATAACGCGTATTATGCATCAAATTTTAAGTAACTTGATGCAAAATACGCGTTATCTGTCAAAATAAGGTGGCATGCCTTTCGATGCCGGCATAGAATAGCATCACCCCATTTCTTTTTAGGTGGGTCCGTATCGTAAGAGACGACTTAGTGACACAAGGGTTTCATGTTTTTTACAATTTTTGGGCGATATACTGATAACTAAAGTGATAAACGATTTTTCTGAAAAGACCCTCAAATATTTGTCAGACTTGGCAATTGTGACTGTATTTTGATGGCCTATTACGCTCTGCCTACCCCGCAAGTGATCACCACGTAATTGTGTATGTATGTATGGTATTTAGATTAGTAAGTAATAAAGAGGTAGGCAAAGGAAATTCTGATGTAATTGTTTTGTTCACCTGCATCTCCGCTAGTTTGTTTTCTGTGTATCAAGTTTTGTTCTTGAATGTATTTGTCAGTTCTATAAAATCTATATCACTGCCACTAATTGTGTGAGGTAACAAAATATACCTCGGTGCGAAGCTGGTGATAATTTATCACTGCCTTTTACATGCTCAGATCATAATAGTGTTCCAAAGGGATCCCTACACAAAACCAGTATAAAGCAATGAATAACTCGTCGAAACCAGTGAAAAACTCGTCGCAGTTTGAGGCGTGGCTTGTGCTTAACACGTTCACAGCGGCGCTATTTTGTAAGGACTTTCAGACAGTGCGGATGAGGCCTTTCTGGGCCAACGTTGAACTTCTTTTCAGTGCGTATGAGAACTTTTCGGCCTCAGAAAGTTGGTTTTTAAAATAAACCTCTTATACAGGTCTACAATGATTCTATGTTGTTGATTTTTGACGCGTGTAAACTTAGATATATAATTCGTTGAATTCTAGCTTCGCCAGCGTTTACGACATTTCCTTTTTAAATAAATAAATAAGTAAAATATGTCATCTCTTCTGCCTCATAACGCACTGAAAGAAAGTTTGGTTTGTATATCGACTAGTGATGGGAACAAATGAAAGTTGCAAGTTACGATAATCGTAATATTTTTATTTGAAGAAAAATTAAATGCTTAATCAAAATGTTTTTCATTGAAACAGGGCAAACAAAGAGATTTTTCACACTGGTCGCAAAAAGTAATATTTTTTTAATATAAGAAAAATTAAAAAATTCAAAATGTGAAAATTTTAGGAAAATTATATGCTTAATAAAAATGTTTTTCATTGAAACAGGGCAAACAAAGAGCTTTTTCACACTGGCCGCAAAAAGTTTTTATTTTTTTAGTCTTTTTTGCAGCTTGACTTGCACTTAAAAATAAATGTGATACGAGCGGGCTAGTGGTAGCGAAACGCGGCGTGCTCTCTTATCGAAAGTTAGCGCGTCACTAAAAGAAGACGACCGGCGCCCGCGCTGCCCGCGCCCCGCTCCGTGCGTCTGTGAGGCCTACAATTCATGACACAATGTAAACCTCAATCCGCACTGAACGTGAATAATTTACCTTTAGTGCGTATGAGACCTTTTCAACCTCATCCACACTAATCCACACTAATATTATAAATGCGTAAGTAACTCTGTCTGTCTGTCTGTCTGTCTGCTACGCTTTCACGGCCAAACCGCTGAACCGATCTTCATGAAACTTGGCACAGAGATTGCTAGCATACCGAGAACGGACATAGGCTACTTTTTATCACCATTCGAGGGTCTGGAGTACAGATGTAGACCACCAGGTGTATCACCAGGAGCCCAGCTAAACTTTTAGAGATACAGACAATGGTTCCGAAATAAAAGTTGTTCAGTATGATGGGCCGCTTCTTTTCACAAGGACATTGAGGATCTGGAGTACCTTATGTAGACCACCAGGTGTACCATCAGGAGCCCAGCTAAACTATTAGAGATACAGGCATGGTTCCAAAACAAAAGTTGTTCAGTATGATGGGCCGCTTCTTTTCACAAGGACATTGAGGATCTGGAGTACCTTATGTAGACCACCAGGTATACCATCAGGATCTCAGCTAAACTATTAGAGATACAGGCATGGTTCCAAAACAAAAGTTGTTCAGTATGATGGGCCGCTTCTTTTCACAAGGACATTGAGAATCTGGAGTACCTTATGTAGACCACCAGGTGTACCATCAGGAGCCCAGCTAAACTATTAGAGATACAGGCATGGTTCTTAATCAAAAATTGTTCAGTATGATAGGCCGCTTCTTTTCACAAGGACATTGAGGATCTGGTGTACCTTATGTAGACCACCAGGTGTACCACCAGGAGCCCAGCTAAACTATTAGATATACAGGCATGGTTCCAAAACAAAACTTGTTCAGTAAGATGGGCCGCTTCTTTTCACAAGGACATTGAGGATATGGAGTACCTTATATAGACCACCAGGTGTACTATCAGGAGCCCACTTAAACTATTAGAGATACAGAAATGGTTCCAAAACAAAAGTTGTTCAGTATGATGGGCCGCTTCTTTTCAAAAGGACATTGAGGATATGGAGTACCTTATATAGACCACCAGGTGCCTATGTTATGAAACTACAGGCTACAAGTCTACAGGTGAAATTCTTAGTACATTGCGTAGCCGGTTCATATTCCTGGTATCATAAAGGCTAACCGAATACGCAATGAACATCGAATTTCACCTGTAAAATTGTAGTCTGTAGTTTGATAATATCGGGTACAGGTGTACTATCAGGAGCCCACTTAAACTATTAGAGATACAGAAATGGTTCCAAAACAAAAGTTGTTCAGTATGATGGGCTGCTTCTTTTCACAAGGACATTGAGGATCTGGAGTACCTTATGTAGACCACCAGGTGTACCACCAGGAGCCCAGCTAAACCTGAACCTGTTTCTAAAAAAACTATCTAACGCGGACGAAGTCGCGGGTAAAAGCTAGTTAACAAATAAATGTGCCACTAACATAGACTTCACGAGAGAAGCAAAATGTATATTTGTCTCTGTCACACCTAAAGAAATACCAATGGAGCAGCTCCCCGCACAGAGTGAGATCGCGCGATTTTGTGCGCCGCAACAGGAAGAAGACACGCATGTGGCTTTTTCTACCTCATAACGCAACGAACGTGTTAAATATAATGAACAAAATTTTACTTTTTCAAACAGTTTACAGAATAAAAATATATCACACTTTGTGTTGTTATTTCTTGATGGTACTTCAGATTTTCTAATAAAACGCTTTTTCACTAGTTCCACTAATTAAATATTTGATATTACACTAAATATGCAACCTCTTTCGAACATCATCGTCTGGCAGTTAGTTTAATATCGAATTAAACAAATATATTTAATTTGTGGAATTAGGGAAAAAGTACTTTAAAAGCTTAAAAAAAATTGTGTATCTAGCTAACAGTGATGCAAAAGGTACGTTGTTAAATCCATTTCACGACGCATGTCACTTTTGACAAAGCGTGTTGCGGTTTTTCTTATAAGTATTTTTTTGGGATTCTCTTCTTTTACTCTTCTTTTGTGATTCAAATGAAGTGACATTAAGTTTTTTTTTTTTGCATTTTGTTTGTTTTAGCACGTTTCAAACCTGGTTGTGATGAGTTTTTATGGCTTCATTTCATTTATTCTACAAGTTCTCTCTGAAATATTCTTTTGTTCTGAGTGGACACGTTGCTGTCGGTATATGCACAAAAATAATGCGGTGCAGGCGACAATGTGCCCAGGCAGAAAGATTGCAGATATTTGTGTTTTTAACTAGGTTATAAAAAGTTAGTCTATTTAGCGCCGTATTTATAAAATATTCTCAGAATTGTGAAATATTTAGATATTTTTTTTGGCTTGAAATACAGCCAACACTAGTCTTCTAAGGGTCTGTTTCTTAAATAGCGCCAATACGTATGAAGTATACCTTTATTTTCATAAAATCTATATAAAGGCTAAAAACCTTAATTCTAGAATATTGAAACGATCTTTCCAATATTTCATTTCAGGTTTAAGAGCTTTAAAATATTTTGAACCGGTTTAAGAAATACATACACATATCACGCCTATGATCCCTAGCGGGGTAGGCAGAGCATAAACATTTACGCCACGTCTGACACATTTGAGGGTCATTCGGAAAATTGTGTATCGCCATAGTGACAGGTTGTCAGCCCATCGCCTAAAATTGCAATACACACCCTCGAGTCCCTAAGTCGCCTCTTACGACTCCCACGGGCAAGAAATGGGGTATTGCTATTCTAAGCCGGCATCACAGGCATACAGGTATTTTTATGCTGTCCATATATTTTGGGGGCATCACCATTGAAAATAATTTTATTTTGCTAATTATAATTTACCAAAACCGGAATTCCGGAATTGATATCTAATAACGAAAGTCAAAACCGTTATTAAAAACCTTTCGATTTACATGACCCACATGATCCCAAAATTAAAAGCCAGACAAATCAGATTCTGAATAAGATTGTAAATACAAGATATGTATTGGAGAAATCAAGTTTATTTTTATGATATGATGTTTAGTTTCATAGGCCCTTAAAATATTTACAGCAAATATTACTGCCTGTATTTTCGTAAAATACCTTCCGCTATGTAATAAAGTTGTCTATGATATTCAGTTGAGAATTAATCCCAATAAGTTTTCCCGAATATGTTTCCAATTAATCTGAAACACAAAGATACAGAAACCCAGATCTGCATACCGGCTTATTGTTCGCCAGCGGTTGTCAAAGCTTGTAATACATCGCCAGCCAAAAGACAGTGCAGTTTTTATTTTTTTATTGAAATTTGTATAACACAATTTTATTCTTTTTATAATATTTTGTAATGGCCTAATAGAAATACGGTTAGGGCGATATAAAAAAATAGAGGCACTGCCTCGGGCTGGCCAGGTTAATCACACAGCATGTAACTTTACGCTACCACCATCTGAAAACGACATGAAATCCACTACTAGAAAATTTTATAGACGGCTAATGAAATCGGTTTATCATTGACGTTTTAGTTGTAGCTCTAGACGTTTCTAAGATCATAAAATACTTATAAATCAACAAAAAAAACAATAATTTATTTTAGTGCGATGCATATTAATTTCAGACAATATTATAAATTTCAGACACAGTATAGAGAAACCAAAGTTTAAGTTCACTTTCAAACAATTTATGAAGTTCACCATCCGGTCGTTATTATGTAAGCAGTACAAGTAGTTCACCCTCCAAAAGCTGCAAATTTGTTTGTAAACGCTCGTGAAACTTTGAGAAGCGCAGCGGCTCAGTGAATTAGGAAACTCAATATTTGAGTTACTGGCCGGTTCCACAGATTATGCGCCTCCTATATAGATATTAGAATTCGGAATGGCTACTTATCTGTTTTGTGGGATGAGCGTTTATAATCTTCAAAGAAATTGGTGCGGAAGGTTGGGAAAAACATCCCTGTTTTTTGAAGAAATATAAGTTGGTCCTTCCAGAGACGAGTGCTTGCAACTGACTGTTGGCTATATTTTTACGTTTTTTGGTAGTTAGTTAAATTTAGCGGCATTTGACAAACGTTATTTACCAAAATTGACTGACTCGATAGTGTAGCAGATAGTAAGTACTTCTGCCTGATACACCACACAAGGCACAATTTGTATTTGTACAGTCATTTTCAGATATTTGTGTTTAGTCTGGATGTTTTCTATGTATAATATGAATTTATTTACAAAAATAAGTGTATAAGTATTAATAAGGGTCTTGAGCAATACACACCGTATTGCAATTGTAGGCGATGGGCCGACAACCTGTCACTATGGCGATAAACAATTTTCCGAATGACCCTCAAATATATGTCAGACGTGGCGTAAATGTCCGTTTTTGCGGCCGTTTACGCTCTGCCTACCCCGCATGGGATAATAGGCGTGATATGTGTATGTATGTGTATATATGTATAAGTATTAATATCAGCTGTCTAGTTTCCATAGGTACAAGCTTGGCTTCGTTTGGGGCAACATAGCGCTGTGTGAATTTTACAGGATATTAATAAAATAACAAGTTCATCAGTAAGAGTGATATAAGCAAATGTTAATAAAAGTTTCTTATAATGGAAGCCAATTATTAACTTCTGGGTGTGTTGTGAGGGGCTAATTTAAATTATCATATTTGTCGTCCGATATATAGAGTGAAATTTTACCAGTGACGGATGGTAAAAACTCAAATCGGGCTGGTGTAAAGAACAACTTTCCCTAAGGAAAATATAATAATTTTGTGCCTCAATGCATTGCAAATAATATTTTATGACGGGAAAATTTAGGTCAGCCACCTGTTCCCAAAAAAGGTCATCAGAAATACCCTTCGGATTAAAATATTAGGGTTTGATAGTTATGTTGATTCATCATCCATATTGTGGGCCTCAACTCTATTATTTTTTGTCATTGCAATGCCATCGACACTCAATTATCATTCGATTACCATTCTGATTTTCTATACCTCACCTTTTTTTTAACTTATACATTTTTTATAAATTTCTTTTATATTTTGTCAAAGCAATGCCATTGATACTCAATTATCATTCGATTACCATTCTGATTTTCTACCTTATTTTTAATTTATAATTTTTTCAAGCGCAGGCTGTATTTCAACCTGTGACTTTCGCCAGCACTAGTGGCGATGCCTCTTCCATCTAGGCTACCGCGGCTCGTCTCTAGCTCGCGAATTTTGCAAGTGTATCTTGATGCCAATAACGCCTGACACGGTTCCATCTGTTTGAAACTTTTGCATGTTTTAAAAAATTTATACCTAACACGGGAAGTGTTTTAAAATTTGGTATTCAATACTTTAAACTGTTATACGAAACGATCAAAATAAACACATCATACTAATTGTAATCCTATCCCAGTGACACTCAACTATCATTCTATAGCCATTTTGATATCTCCATATACTTACATTCTTATTTAAAAACGACAAGCTTGATTTCAGTCATGAATCGGTAAACAGAAAGAAGGAAAAACAGATAGAAATATAATTATTCCATGAATAGTTGATTTAAAAGACAGGAGCTCAATTTTTAATTATAAACAACCCGTACTTACGCCCAACTGAAATGGCAGTGGGCTGGGCACATCTGTCGTAGAACTGATTGACAGTGGAGTAAGCGGGTTGTCGAGTGGAGGCCACGCCTCAGCAAGCGTAGCGTTGGACGACCTCCAGCCAGATGGACCGATGACTTAAACAAGGCGGCTGGTAGCAATTGGATGGTGAAAACATGTGATCGTGTCATATGGCGTACTACCCTGGGGGAGGCCTCCGTGAAGCCGATGTAAGTATACGTATATACGTACGTCTGAATATGAATAAGCTACACAAGGGTTCTGGAAACGAATTAAAAAAAAAAAATCAGTAAAAATATTAAAATTCTTAAAATTAATTTTGACATAAAATAACTTCCTGTACGAGAATCCATTACCACAATTCTTATACTTTCATTGGGGATCAAAATATTTCAATCCTTTTGGAGTTCACCTGTGAAGCTTATTTCTTTGCTGTGTGTACCTACACCTACTTCTTATGTCTTTTTTCATCTTACTAACAGAGACTCATATTGTAATGTACAATATTTGGGTATGATTTTTACAAATGACTCTTCTTTTTTCTCTGTATGTAGGTCACAACATTCCGCTTAATGTTGGTATGTCAACGATGCATAGAAAAAAATGGATATGGCAATAAAAATGAATACGAGACTTCGTGGTTGGCCCCGAAAAAGTTGGTGCAATGAACTCCGCGCCTATCTACAAAACTGACAAAGTCTGGAACTAGACCGAGACACGTGGAAAAAGAGGAAAGAGGCCTTTACCCTTCAATGGCACCGGCTCTTAAATAAATTAATATTGATGGCAAGAAACACACACACATTTCACGCCTATAATCCCTTGCGGAGTAGGCAGAGCGTAAACGGCAATAAAAACGGACATTTACGCCACGTCTGACGAACATTGGAAGGTCATTCTGAAAATTGAGTATCGCTATAGTGACAGGTCGTCAGACCATCGCCCAAATTTGCAATACACACCCTCGAGTTCATTAGTCGATTCTTACGACTTCCACGGGAAATAAATGGGGTGCTGTAAGCACTGTAAGCTGGGTTAGCAAGCATCACACAGCAATGACAAGGAAATAATGACGTAATGGCGGATATACAGACATATTATTTAGTGCGTAGGCTTTCTAGTAAACGTTTAGAAATAAGCCCTATCATAATCATAGAAATAATCTCTTAGTTACATTAGCTTGATAATTCATATGAGAGTGTTGTTAGCCAGAGAAATATTTTCTCACAAGAAAGTTCCATTTTGTATTTAAGCTCGAATGCCTCAGGCAAAATAAAAATCCCGCCAAATCAATTTTGTGAAGGTGTGTTCAGAAATATCACATGTCCCAATACTAAAATATTAACTCGCTGAAATAATTTTCGGAACAAACCGCCGCCATTGTCGTGATAAGTTTCGATAAAATGAAATTAAATGTTCGAAATTCAAACTACTTTCTCCGTCTTGTGGATAAACGACTGTTGGTCCATTTACGCGCCAAAACTAGTCTTTTCAAGTTGGAAAGAAGAACAAAATAAGTTGAGCAGAAGATTTTTGATGCCATGTCAATATCAAAGAACGCTACGAAACTAAACGAAGAAACCACATCAAATTATTTCGCTAGTCGTAGGTCTGCTTATGTTCCAGACGTTTTTCATTTCTCAGTGTAGATATTACTCACATACGAAACGTCAAGTGATATTTTGAAGTTCTTTGTTTCTTTGGTGGAACCTTGAACATTGCTGAAAGTACCTACTCTCTGCAGATTTTTCAATTTGTCTTCCTTAACACGTTCGCGTTAACAACGTTATATGACGTCACAGAAATGTCCACTCAGATTTGCACACAAATTTTCCATACAAATCCATAGACGTTTATTCACGCTGTGGTCTTTAGAAAAAGTAACCATAGTTTGTGATATGACACATTCGTGTCTTGACGTTGACGTGCCAACACGTTGTTCCTTACTGCAAAACCAGAATGGTACGTGATACGCATAAACGTCTTTTAACGTCGACGTTAAAAGACGTTCTGCAGTATAGTTTACATACAAAACTGGTAGATAAGGCGGTGACGTGAAGTCAATGTAACGGCCATAGACGTTTTGCAATATATAATTGTGATTTATGGATACATTGTTGATGAACGTGTCCTGACGTTAACGTCTATAAACGTTCTTCAATATATAACTAGTATCTAATGTATACGGTGGTGATGAACATGTAGTTACGTTGACTTCAATTCACGTTCAACCATATTTATGTACAATAATCTGTAAGGAAGGGGAAGACCAAGACGCACGTACTTGGATCAGATTGGGACGTTCTAAAGAAAGGTCAGGTCAAGAGTACCCTAACCCGAAGAGCATGTATGAAAAGGTTGATGCATGTTGAAGAAACGAAAGAGGTATATTAGGATCGTAGCAAGTAGAAAAATGTAGTCTCTGCCTATCCCTATGGGAAAGAGGCGTGATTATATGTATGTATGTATGGAACAATCCGTAGAACAAACAACAAACATTTCTTCAGGATTAGTATCTTTGTAAGAATAACGTCTTGATTTCCGAGTTGTAAGCCTGTTTGATAAATTTCTACCATATATGTTCATTCCTTTGACTAAATAGTCAAGCAATTGTGAGAAAATAATTTCTCAAAACCATTTCAGAAGTATTTTCATATATTTCAAATTGAGGGCCAACTGAATCGTCATCAAAATTTAATTCTGGTATATCGCTTGTAGATTCTTCCCAAATTTCTTCTAGTGATGGTGTTTGAGACCGTAAACGCCGTCTTTGTGGTGCACGAGGAACAGGATTGTCTTCCATTAGAGCAAGATCATGTCCATGCTAAAAATCTTCTATGGAATTAGGCTCAGAATTTGGTCGAGGTGAGTTGCGAGTTACTGAACGATCTTCTCTTTCATCAATCTCTGCAGAATCACGACGAGACGGCATATGGAGATATCTACCTTCCTCTTTTCCCTGGGTAGAGTCACGGCGCTGTGACGAGCTACCCGCTGGGCTGCCAGCGATGATTGATGATTGAGGCGATGTGGGGCGACTTACACTGATTCCGTCATTTCCCTGCGAAGAGTTACGAATCGGCAATAAGGAACTGACTACGTTGCTAGGTTCTGCTGTGTCGTCTGCCGTACGTTGAAGTAATGCGGGCTTAATTCGCTGGACGAAGTTGCAATTTGGTGATGACATGCCTACGTTGCTAGATTCTGCTGTTTCACTAGTCGTTAGTCGTACGTCGAGGCGATGCGGGGTCAGTTTCCTAACTGAACGGTCTTCTTTCTCATCAATCTCTGCAGAATCACGAGGAGATGGTATATGAAGATCTATACAACCTTCCTTATTTCCTTGAGCAGGGTAACGATGCTGCAACGAGCTGCTGCGCTACTAGCTGCTGCTGCAGTCTCGTCTGCATCGCGTTGAGGCGATGTGGGGTGACCTCCACAGCTTCCGTCATTATCTTGGGCATAGTAACGTTGTGACGATGTGGGATACCCTGCACTGCTTGGTTCTTTCCTTACTGCTACCGAATAATGACTTAGTGACAGACCATATGCAAACTTGTGTTCTACCTCAGGAGATAAACGACGAGATGGTGGTGAAATACTTCTCAGAGGATCTACATCTGAGGTAAGTTTAAATTTTCAAGGCCTAGGTTCTAATTCGGCATCATCTTGAGAATTTAAATCAGTACCGAAAATACTCTCGCCGCTCAAAGAGTGGTCATGCAGTTCTTCAAGCTCCTCGTCATAACTGTCAGTGTCTGCAGAACCAGTATTACCACCGCAGACGTTAGAATCCGAACCGACCTGATATTGATTGTGTGGTTGTTTATTCTTGCGATGAGTTGGTAATGAATTCATTTACAGAACTGTCACTGCAGTCGTCACTCCCTGGATCCTATTCCTTATCATAAAAGTGTTTACAGTCGTCACTGAATTGATCGGGAATGGTTTAACGAGATGGTAAATTTTCGTAAAAAACCGCCATATTGCATTCTTTGTTTTTTATTTTATTTTTTCTCCATCTAAAACATAATCAGTGCATAAAATAACCACATAACACAGAAGGTATTACAAAGTATGCAATAAACAATTGAAATGCAATAAAATGTAAACAAAAGCTTGACAAAAATAGCACATTTTACTCACATTTACTATGTGGCGTTACAAACACGTGGCGTCGTCAAGCAAAACGCGTGCTCCCCCCGGCGTGTGCGCAACTTGACTGAGTGTTCGACGGTTCATACACAGAGCGGCGTGTAATGACGTTGTTCATGTGTGCGTAAAAACATGCGTATGTGTGAGTGACCTTGAAACTATGTCCCATAACTTGATACTGCGCGGCGCTAAAAAGTGGAAGTTTTGATGTGGCGTGGCGCAAAGTCGTAGCTTAACGGAAAAGTAAGGGAAATCGACGTGTCTTAACGTTTGAGCCATAAACTGAAGATTGACCAACGACGTGATTGTACGTTGTGCCACACTGCGTTGATCTTTTATTGACGTTATATGACGTACCGTACGCGAACGTGTTAAGATATTGTAAAAGAAAATATCATTTTTTTTGTCAGTAAGAATTTTATTTTTCTGCAAACCGACTAGATCGATTTTCAAAGTTCTTTTTATTTCTGTTAGTAAGCTTTACATACATACATAAACATATCAAGCCTATTATCCATTGCGGGGTAGGCAGAGCGTAGACTGCAACCAAAAACGGCCATTTACGCCACGTCTGACACATATTTGAGGGTTATTCGGAAAATTGTGTATCGCCTTAGTGACAGGTTGTCAGACAATCGCCTAAAATTGCAATATGAAAAAGATAAAAAGTACGAATTTAGACTAGGAACACGACACGGCATCACGGTTTTATCTCTTGCGCGGAAGGCAGACCATCTTCAGCTACAAAAGTTATCAGCCCATATGCGCATATCGCGAAAATATTTGTTTGCTATTACTAATGACATCACTAACAACCACAACGGTCTACTGCTGGCAATGACCTATTAGGGGGGTTTTGCGATACTCACCATTAATGGCACGTGGATTGTCGAGCCCATCGCAAGATTTTGCATGCATGGGGAACTCTGCTGCCCATTTCCTGGACAAATTTATCCCCTAGTCGCTTCTTACGATACCCACCGGTAGAATACTGCTAAGCGGGTTTCTATTTTACATTTAGAAAAGTAATGCTACGTTCACACCATGCTTTTGCTTTTGCTTATGCCGCTGCCGCAAATAATGCTTGAAATACTTCCACAGAAATATCAACGCGAGTGAGTGTTCACACACTGCCGTCAGACTCTTCTCGCAACAACACAAGTAAGCGAGATACTTGTATCAATATATTACACTCGCACTCAAGCTGCCGTTCCTTTGCCTCGCACACAAAGAGCCGACACTAGCGGAGCATTGGAAGTGGCAGTGGCAAGACGAGTAACAGCGCGGAAACAGTAATAAAAGTGGGTAGCGAGAGTAACAGGCTACTCGCGCTGCTACTAGTCATTCTGCTTCCATTTCCCGTGCTCCCGCTAGCACCGCTTCTGGGCAGATTTTTGGGGAGATTTTCCTGTTCAGGAAGTCCGCTTAATTATACGCATGGAAATAACACGCTTTGAAAATCTGGACTTCAATTTGAAACAATTGGCGTTTCCAGATGGTAATGGCGTAAAGTTACATTCCGTGTGATTAACCTGGCCAGGACATTACAAATTTTATATGAAAAAATGTGTTTTACAAATATATATTTTTAACAATGACGGATCATGACATCAATAAGTGATAATACTATCCTTTATTGAATAAAGAATGTCAATTTCTATTGTCGGCGTTCCTGCGCGAGTCAAAGGAACGACAGCACGAGCGTAAGTAGAATGTATTGCTATCTCGGTCACTCGTATTGCTGCAAGAAAAGTATGACTCAAGCGTGTGAAGACTCACTCGCGTTGATCCGCGGAAAAATTTCGAACAATATTTTGCAAAAGTAGCAGGAGCATAGTGAGAACGTAGCATTAAGAGTAGACAAAGGAAAACTTTAAATTTCGTCAGCAAAAGATAGCTACTGAATACGAGATTTTTTGAGACACAATGTTTTAAAAAACTAAACAAAACAGTCTGTTTGTTCAATCAAGTATAATCCTATTTGACTAAACACAGCAGTGTAGACGTCTACCCCCTTTCCTTATGACTCGGCTATAAAGTCTGTCTGGCATCATAGACCAATCATCAAAAGACTCAGCTCTCTCTATTTTTCTATCTGTTGACAATATGATCATATTTTAAGCTGATAACTAGCTTGTTTCATTTAACCTAATAGAAAGTTGTCGATTCGACTCAAAGGTAGTTCTCCAATTGTCGTCCGTATTTAAAGCACCGTAACGCGTGCGTCTGTCGGACGGAAATAAATTGCGAATTCCGATCTTATTCCCATACGAATACGTTACGGTTCGAAACGGATTCTTCTCTAAGGCGTTTGACAAACGTACTCTAGCCGTATTTGCAACATAATAAATCAATGGCCGCTTTTAGTTGTAAAAGACGAAGCTTTCTAATTTAACGTAAAAAAATACGGCTGTTCATGGTGTGAAAAACGCGTGTTTTGAATAAAAATTCATAGGGTACTTTCCGTAGACCTAAAATTATAAAATTAGGCAAGTAACTTTTATTTATGTTTAGTTTTTTCTGGGGAGCCAAAAAACAATATAATAACATTACCTATTTAAAAAGAAGTTTATGTGGGGCATCATATAAAACGGCTTCATGGACGAGTCCGACTCACACTTGGCCGTTTTTTTTAATACAAAGTCCAGTCAGTAGATTATACGTCTTTGGTCCATCGCAATATCTCTGGATTAATGACGAGGCAAAAGCGTCCTATAATGTACAGACTGCAATTGTGTACAGCTTCTTTGAAACTCTATAGAAGTAGAATAGGGTGGATGTTCCAGTGACGAACCAGGCTTCAGTCCCAAACCACTGTTAGCGTTCTTGCGATTGTGTACAGTTTCTTACTAAATACGATTGAAGATTAAAATACCAGTAGCAACCAGTCACCAGTCCTGAATCATTTCTTATTCAAATAATAGAATATGACGATAGATCTCATTATTTGGTGATACTACTTGATGACAAATATAAATGTTTTTGATAGAAAATATAGTTCCCATAGAATACTTGGTTAATCGAATCAACATATTGCGTCATTTGTAGGAAAACAATTCACAAAAAAATGAGAATCGAAGAATTCAGTTATAAATAAATATACAATTTTGTTTATCTACACTCTTTTCATAATGTTAAAATTATGAACTCGAAAACAGTTGTATAAAGACCTGTTTAATGCATTCTGCCTATAGAAATTACAGTTTCATAGTAATTAGAGAAGCGTTATGTCTTATTAGGAAGGCTCTCACTTCGATAAACTTGAGAAATGAAACGAAGTTTTTTTTGCAATACTCAAATCGCCATCTTCCACTGTACCTGTCAGTTTTTGTGGTACGGTAATTGTTCGTTTACTGTTCGGTTGTTATTCAGTTTTTTATGAGATTGTTGTTCAGTTGTTGTTGAGATGTTGTTAGTTTGTTGTTTAGATATTCAGTTGTTGTACCAATGTTGTTAGGATGTTGTACAGTGGTTGTTAAGTTGTTTAGTTTTCCATGTTTTTTAGTTGTTGTTCACTTGTTTAGTGAAGTTGTTGATCAGTTGCTGACTCGGCATCTGAACCACTGCTGAAATAGAAAATTTTCGAAAATTACACACATATTACGTTCTCGTATTGAATTTGATCTTGTATCAGGCCTTGCAATCGCCGGTGCGGACGTTTGGACAAGTGTCTAACTGAGTTTTTTTGGAGAGTGTAAATAAAATAGTGTATGCAACTGCATATAATTAGACATTAGAATGCTCGTGTCAAACTATTATCACACTCGGCAACGCCTCGTGTGATAAACAGACACTCGCATTATCATGGCCACAATATACGTTAGTTGTATAAACTACTATTAAAGGTATAAGACAGGTGATTTCAAGATTAGTGGCAATAAATATAATACTCCGGCATTTGAACATACAGGATTATTTTTTAGTCAGTGCGCAGCTTCAACATACGTAATGGTTATCAAATTTTGGAAAATATGTATTTATTTTTTACACCTGACTTAGAACAAAAAAATTGAAATAATCGCACTTAAACTTATCCCAGGATCGTACGTAAGTGTGGATCACCCTATTAGGTTCACTAGCTATCTTTCGATATGGCAACGTCGCGCGCGGCCCTGTTATACCTATCAGCTGACTGTGTTCTAGCTTCTACCTACAGCACAGGTCAATGACCAGTCCAGGTTAATGACCGCTATTGGTACCGTACCGGGATGCGTGCGGGTGATACCTACAACAACTAAGTACCTATCTCACAAGTACCTACACTTAAACTGCCTCCGTGGTGTAGTGGTTTGAAAGTTGGTCTCTTGATTTGATGGTCCCTGTTTCTAGTTTATGCGGAGAGACAAGATTATTTTGTTAATCACGTAGTTGGATTTTTCCCAGTTTGGTTAAGAATTAGCAGCTACTACTAGCATAAGCAAGACATGTAAATGTTTAATCCATAACGGTAACTCGGGATTGTACAGCACCTCGAGTAACCATCTACGTGATCAACTTAAGAATGGTTTTTCTTACAGTTAACAAGAATAACCAGAAAAGATTGATACCCATTTTAAAAGATCAACATTGAAAAGGTTTTTCTAATATTCTTTAAAAATAACCAGTAAAGACTTTAATGGCAACTGGAGCCGTTGCTGATAGTACCTAAAAAGCCTACACAACCTGCATACAACAGAGGTTGTGATGGTTTGACAACGTCGCGATTAGTCACCGCGTCTTACAGCGCCAGACATAGTGGCGCCAACGATTAAATTTTTAGAAGAAATCTGACGCCGGCGCCGGCCGCCCGCGCCGCGCCGCCGCCGCCGGCACGGCGTGGCGGGAAATTCATCTGCACTGCTAGAAAGCTTTATGTACACAGATGATATGAGGTAGCTCGTATTGTGCGT
The DNA here is from genome assembly GCA_027580185.1 of Tuta absoluta. Lineage (NCBI taxonomy): Eukaryota > Metazoa > Arthropoda > Insecta > Lepidoptera > Gelechiidae > Tuta > Tuta absoluta. The sequence continues at coordinate 1,118,884 of JAQAHW010000066.1, read as the reverse complement.
GCCTGCCCTTCGATGATTTTAACCGAATTATCCTTAAAGTACAACTGCTTTTAAAGTAAAGTAAACGGCAATTTTGTGCGCTTATGAGAGTGGAGCGAAAAATTCAGTAAAGTATGACAGTCAAAGTTGATTAGGCCACCAAAATGTTGCTACTACGTCAGTGTGAACTAACCTTGAGTGGTTATTTAGGAATAAAGATTAAAAACGGTCTACTCACACAAAAATAACAGGGTGTGATTTGATCGGGCATTCATAAAAAAAACGTATGGCCGGAACGCGGCTATCGCGCGCCGGTCTTGTGTAGCTGAGCCTTTAAAAATATGATTCCAATTTTCCCTTCATACTTTTACGGGCTTAGGACCGTCAAAATGAAAAGTTTACCTAGAACACTAGGTAGGCGTAGGCAGTAGGTAGCTAAGTACAATAGTCGTTTAATTAACATTTACTTACCGTAAACTGCCCGTGATCCAACAGCCGCTGCATAACGTTGAGGAATGTTCTTGGGTTCGGTAAACGAGGGTCCACAACGCCAGCATTACGCAGTCGAGGTAAACTTTCGTCCGCGTACATTCATTGGGCTACTCGGGTATTTTCCCCATTAAAAAAGTACGAACGCACCATTTCGTAAAACTCGCGAAACGTAAAATTCGACATCGCGAAATCAATTTGGGATCGGCGGGAAAAGTAGTGTCACGCAGGTGCGCGCCCGCCCGCGACGGAATCAAAGCGAGAACTGAAACTGACTGAAGGGTGCGCTGCGCGAGCGCTGTTGCCATTTTCACGCACCCCCGATTGATAAGTAGTGTGTCCATGATTTATTTTTTATGAGGTAGACAAAAATAAAAAAATAATAAAAATAAAACATATTTTTTTATTTGCCTAAAATGTCCTATTAACGATTCTGATATCATGGTATAAGTTTGCGCACTGACTAAAAAATAACCCTGTATATTTAAATATTTTTTATATGTATGACAGCCATTCTTACATTCACATGCAATTCTAAAATTAATTTTACAAAGTTTATGTTACTGGAAGTAGTGTAAAAAGATTTTTAATTTACCTCGAATATAAAATTTCACCAAGAAACCACAACAGAAAGTATCAGCACGGTTTTTATGAAACATTGGAAGAAATTTGTTATTGAACTGAGCTGAATATACAATAGCATTGAATGTCACCTTTTTGAATTCATACAAAACAAAAGATCTACTTAAGTTTTTATATTTTTTTTGTTTATTTTATACTTTATTGCACATCATACAAAAGTCGGGCTTATTGCTCCTCATTTTCTACCGGCCAACCAGAGGGTAAGCAGGGAGAAAAAGAAGCGGGGTTTATGCTTTGACTTGACTTTATACTAGGACTAAACTACGTAATTATAATTTTATGTAGATGTAGATTATTGACATCTTACTATTGTAATTTTTATTCTACTTTTATATATTTTTGTGGAGCGTTCATATTGTTATTTTTTCTATATTGTATTTTTGACGAGCACATTATCCTCTGACATTTTATTTAGTTTTAGTGCTGTAATTATAAATTTGATAATGTAAAATAAATGAAATCAAATCAAATCAATGTACATTTTTTATTATTTTCTGATTATATCAGGCAATATTTACTGTTACAGTTATCTGTTACTGTTGTTGGGTTTACCTTTACTGTTTTGCGATTGGGACATCCACCCTAGAAGACACTTAGTGCAGACTTATGGTACGATATTGCTTGTTCAGAAGCTATTAATGGAAGTCGTAAATAACCACACCTTTCAGGAAGAAATGGTTATGATAAGTTATTTTTAAATTCATTTTAAACTGTTAGTAAATTTTTTCTTAGAATTGAAGACACTACAGAATGTAAGGGACTGCCTTTTGAATACTAATAGGGTCCCTTAGAACATATTTACTACAATTTTACACACTTTTTCGTAATATGAAATTTTTGATGATTTGTAGCCTACCTATATATCTAATATATTTATTTTTATTTGACGAACACATTGTGAATACTTATAATGATACTGATATGTAATATTGTAATGTTATTTCCATTGAATGATAAATAAACTAAACTAAACTATGGTAATGACAAAAAAAACTACTTCCCATACAAAATCTACTACGTAGGGTGAAATTTAACTATTGACCGACACTGAAAACAGAGTATGTGCTGGAGATAAGGAACAACTTTCCCCAAGGAACATAAAACAGGTGGGAAAACCGCCTCAGTCAAAGATGGCCGACGGCCAATGTGGCGCAGTGGTAGTGCGACTGCCTGCGACGCAAAGGTTCCGATTTCAATTCTCGGTGGGACACTCACAAAGTTGATATTTACCACTTTGTGAATTTGTTCCCGGTCTGGTTAGCACATTGCAGGGTGAACCACCTGATTGTCTGAAAAACAAATGGTTCCGTGCTTCGGAGGGCACGTTAAGCCGTCGGCTCCGGTTGCTGTCTATGATTACTTAGACGGCGGTTGTTATACAATCATGTCAGAGGCCTACTACTAGTAGAACGGTTGAAAAACTCTGACACCAAGGTTCATCGGGTCGTTGGACGACTCGGTGTCTGAAAAGAGAGAGTTCTACATACATACATACATCACGCTTTTATCCCTTGCATGGTAGGCAGAGGGTAAACGGTCGCAAAAAACGGTAATTTACGCCACGTCTGACACACGTTTGAGGGTCATTCGGAAAATTGTGTATCGCCATAGTGACAGGTTGTCAGCCCATTGCCTAAAATTGCTAAACACACCCTCGCGTACCTTCGTCGCCTCTTACGACTCCCACGGGAAAGAAATGGGGTGATGCTATTCTAAGCCGGCATCACACGGCATAGCCGGCATCACACGAGAGAGTTCTCCATAGCCAAAACGCGATGTAACATGCAACTAAATCACTGAAGAAATCCGACGACACCGCACACGATTTATAGTTTCGGTTCATTTAACGTGGTGTCCTGTTGTAACGAAGATTTGTAGATTTGATTGGTTGAATTCAAGCCGCAATGGTCATGATACTCGGAATTTGTAGAAAGTTTGTAAAGAAATACATGGTTAATAGCTATAGGCAAAACAGATAACTCGAAGGGCAGGGAGCGGAGGAATTGACAGTCTACATTCTTGGTAGGTATTTTATTTTGCATTAGAGTAATATATCTCAAGATGGATTTTGGAACAACTAATTAACTGTGCTGCCGTGTGGCGCCGGCTTAGAATAGCATCACCCCATTTCTTTCCATTGGATTCGTTAGAGGCGACTAAGGGACTCGTGGGTGTGTATTGCATTTTTAGGCGATGGGCTGACAACTTGTCACTATGGCGATACTCAATTTTACGAATGACCTTCAAATATTTATATGTAAATGCCAGTTTTTGCGGCTGTTTGCGCTCCTTCTACCCTGCAAGGGATTATAGGCGTGATATGTGTATGTATGTATGTAAATAGCTAAAAGCCAAAAGTGTGGTACATACATACAAACATACATAAATCACGCCTATATCCCTTACGGGGTAGGCAGAGCGTTAACGGCCGTAAAACGGATAATAACACCACGTCTGACAAAAGCTTGAGGGTCAATCAGATAACTGTGTATCACTATAGTGATAGGTTGTCAGCCCGTCGCCTAAAATTGCAATACACATCCCTCGAGTCCCTTAGTCGGGTCTTACGACACCCATGGGTAAGAAATGGGGTGATGCTATTCTAAGCCGGCATTGGTGCCGGCATAAAATAGCATCACACCATTTCTAACCGTGGGTGTCGTAGAAGGATACTATGGGATGATTTAAGGGAATGGGAAGCAGCGTTCCTTATGAATACTAAACATTGCATTGCGCTCGCTAATCCTGCCAAGCGTGGTGGATATAGCAATCACCCCCCTATCGGGGGAGGCCCATGTCCAGCAGTGGACTTTAGTGGCTGTTTCAGTTGAAGCTAGAAGCACAGCTATATCGACCAACATTTGAGGGTCATTCAGAAAAGAGTGTATCAACATAGTGACAGGTTGTCAGCTCATCGCCTAAAATCGCCATACACATTATGTTACCCTCGAGTCCGTCGCATCTTACGACCCCACGGGAAAAATTTCATATTTCGTTTATTGCGTTCATATATAAATGGGTGATGCTATTCTAAGCAGGCAAGCGGTAAAATCAACAAAAACCTTTTCAAATCTAATGAAAACTAAAGCGACAGTCACCTTGATCACGATCAAAATATATTTCGTAAATAAAAAAATTCAAAACACGACTACTTTCTGAGATAAGCCTAGCTTATGACACTCGGGATAATGTAAGGATTATTCCGATACAATTCCCATTCGAATCTGTTAAAAGGTTAACGAGTTGCAGCACTTTAAAGAATCGCACATACATATATAGATACATGAACTCTAAAAACATTACACTCCTTTTTTGGTCGTGTAAAAATATTATCCAATATTCTCGTGACTAGCAACCCGAGCACCATTTTGAAACGGGAGATATCCTTGCGATAAAGTGCTATAAACTCTCTAAATATCCCTTTTTGGGACGCTTTTTCGTGAAACATTATCTTAGTACTCGTACTTTTGACAAATTTAAAGAAATGTCAACCTTATTTCACAGCAGAAAGGTAGAAAATATAAAAGATGATGGTAAATAGATATTTGTAGTAAATAAAGATTAAACTGAAATCGATACAAAGTAGTACGATAGATTTTGTTATGTTTTGGCCATCGGCATTCGGTTTTGAGACGAAAGAAGCATATTAAAATGTAATATTTTCTTGAGTTATTACTCATCACAATAAAACGATTTTAAACGTATTAAGAAACAAAATTAATTTATATTCTAAATAATGACGTCTAACACCTTAATAATCCGTGGCCACAAGCTCTGTAAAGAGCTTGAAACGTAGGAATTTTAAAATCCAATATAAACACAACTTAAATATCCCTTTTCGGGACACTTTTTCGTGAAACATTATCTCAGTACTCGTACTTTTGACAAATTTAAAGCAAAATCAACCTTATTTCACAGCAGAGAGGGAGAAAATATAAAAGACGATGGTAAATAGATATTTGTTGTAAATAAAGATTAAACTGAAATCGATACAAAGTAGTACGATAGATTTTGTTATGTTTTGGCCATCGGCATTCGGTTTTGAGACGAAAGAAGCATATTAAAATGTAATATTTTCTTGAGTTATTACTCATCACAATAAAACGATTTTAAACGTATTAAGAAACAAAATTAATTTATATTCTAAATAATGACGTCTAACACCTTAATAATCCGTGGCCACAAGCTCTGTAAAGAGCTTGAAACGTAGGAATTTTAAAATCCAATATAAACACAACTTAAATCCGTTTAAAATTGTTTTATTGTCATATTAAAATTATTCGGATTTGCGTATGGTATGGTTAATCATAGATTTACAGAATGTAATTTATGTCACTTAATATTATAAAAAAGTAAGATTTGATTGTTTGTTTGATTTGAATAGGCTCTGAAACAACTGTGCGGATAAAAATATATATTTTACCATTAGAATCCTACAGTATCCCTGATGAACATAGGCTATATTAAAATGTTAGCGCCACCGGATAAAACCACTGAGAAATCCGCTAGTCTATGATAAATAGATAATAATCTGTAGACACACGAAAACAAATTACTTACTTATTGACGAGTTTGGTTGTGATTCGGTTAACATATTTTTTGTTTATTTGAGATGTCTGTCTCGCGCAGGTCAGAAATGACAGAGTCAAAGTCAAAATAAAGCGAGTTAGTTTACTCACATTGTGAAATTATTCGAATGAAGGTATGCAAATGTTATAATAAAATATGTTTACTTCAGACTATTGATGTATTATCGCTATTTAAAAACAAAAAGTATACGGGGTGTAAGGGACAGCGCTCCGAATACTGATAAAGTGCATTTAGACCATGAAACTGAACAACGTTGCAACAACTGTGCCGTGTGTTGCCGGCTGAGAATAGCATCACCCCATTTCTTGCCCGTGGGAGTCGTAAGAAGCGTCTAAGGGAGTCGAGGGTGTGTATTGCAATTTTAGGCGATGGGCTGACAACCTGTCACTATAGGGATACACAATTTTCCGAATAACCCTCAAATATTTGTCAGACGTGGCGTAAATGTCCGTTTTATGCGGCTGTTTACGCTCTGCCTACCCCGCAAGGGATTATAGGCGTGATATATGTATGTATGTATGTAAACTGAACAACTTTCACCTACAAACATTTGTCAAGAAATGTATAAAAAAACCTCTAATACAAAATCAAGATCAGCTGACTGCAATTACTATGGGAACTCAAAAAATATTTGGCGTTTCCTGAAATATTTTTTCATGATAAGTTGTTTAGTTTCATAGTCTCAATGCACTCTATATAAGTATTCTAATATGAAATATAAAAATTACATTTATTTAAATAAGTAATTTCAAGCAAATAAGACACTTAAACTACCTCTTCATTTGCCTCTGCGAAATTTCTCATTACGCTTTTATAGCAACGAATATCTGAGAGCGAAATTGTGATTTCTGATCACGTTCCCGGGTCCCGACGAAGCCCGGTCATTCCCGGGAATACGGGAATAAATCCGGGTCAACCCGACGCTCATGAGTTGTATGCGTCGCGGGTGAAGTTTGAAAAGTTTTGAACGGGTGTTTTGTGGAATGACTAGTTATTTCACAAAACACCCGCTCGCGATTAATTTGTCAAAAAATATATTTTCTGCTCTTCAAGGGCAAAACTTAACTGAGTCTGCCAAAAACAAATGAAAAATGAAAATGAAAAGTCACGAATCACGCATTATGCGTGATTCACGCATGTCAAATACGAATATTTCTTAAAAAGGACAGCAATTACTAACAAAAAATTAATACTCACGATTAAAAACTATCAGTTACTATAATCGATAATTTTTCGTACGAGTATTCTTAAGTTCAAATTCTCTTTCCGGTGCAATTTTGCAAGTTCTCGGAAATTGTATGTCGGTTGTTCTATTGATAATGGGATAAATTGCAATGTGCCTGAGTGTCACTTTTACACGTGACAGAAACTGGGTGTTTCCTATTTTGCACGCGTCGCGTCAGAGTCAAATTTTTAAATTGGATTTTCAGATATTGCTTTCATACTTTGATTGATGGTTACTTTGAGCGCAAAATATATCTTCTGGTTTTTAGTTTTGTGAATTTATAAGATGTCACCTCTACACGGGTTGACAACTTTTTTGTAACTAAGTTAAATAGGGTGAAATTTTACTAGTGACTGATAGTGAAATCTGAAGACGGGCTGGTGATAAGGAACAACTTTCCCCAAGGAACATTGGTTGAAATAATGATAAAATATTTTGAGTTTACACTGTAAATATTTTAAACCAGCCCACGAAACTGAACAACTGTCCCCTAGGAACATAGGTCGAAATATGTTTACAAAAGGTAAACATCCTACAAAATGTTTTAACCGACCAGGTCAATTTGTATGTAAGGTCCAATTTTTTTTTCATATTGCTACTGAAAACATATACTTACTTACGATAGAAAATCAATTAAATAAAAGAAAAAAATCAATAGCTAAGTAAGTAAATTAATATTCTGGATATTTCACACAGCCATCTAGCCCAAAACTACGTATAGCTTGTGCTATGGAAACTAAATAGCTAATATTATTACTTATGTACTTTTAAATGAATACATATCATACATAGGGAACACCCAGACTAAACACAAATATCTGAAATATTTAACAAATATTTGTATCTTGTGGGGATCGAACCCACGACCCTCGGCGTAGCAGGCAGGGGTACTATCCGCTGCGCCATCGCGGCAGTCACCATTAAAATAATTCTTACTAAGATTGCTTTCTAGAACTAAGCCAAGCCTTTCATTTTTGATGTGAGGGTTCCACAAATCCCTTATGATTATTATGTCTTGGTTCTGAACAGTTAGTTATTAGGCGTTGTATCGATTTACAAATGATACTACGATGTAACAGCCTGGAGTTTCTGGTATAGGGTTGAAACGTTAGTACGGTCAGTGATCACATAACATTAGCCTATAGCTGCCTCCAGCAAGATACGCCATAAGGCACACACACACACACATACGCCTTTAATCCCTTGCGGGGTAGGCAGAGCGTTAGCAGCCGCAAATAACGGACATTTAAGCCACGTCTGACAAATATTTGAGGGTCATTTGGAAAATTGTATATTGCCATAGCGACAGGTTGTCAGCCCATTGTCTAAAATTGCAATACACAACCTCGAGTTCCTTAGTTGCCTCCTACGACTCCCACAGGGCAGGAATGGGGTGATTCTATCCTAAGCCGGCATCACACGGTCATAAGGCACGATCTACCCTTTTTCGCCATCCAGTTACTACCAACCGCCTTGTTTAAGGCGAGTGTAGCCGTAAACGACCTCGATAATGGTGCCACTTCATATTTTCTCTTTATACAAACAATCTATCAGAATGTCCGTTGTTCAAGTTTTTAGTATTATCCTGAAGTAAAATAAGAACCTGCAAACTTAATAAATTATACGCTGTTATTATGTATATATATACAATTTCCAAACTGTATTTAGGTGGACCAGTCGGTCCCCTGGACACATCACCCGGCCAGGCAGTTAGTTATTTATCCTATTTTCAGTAATATACGTCCTATGGCTGACATAATTATGATAATATTTAAATTTAGCGCAGACAAGATTCAAGAACAAAGATACGCAATATTCTATTAGAGCTGTAGGTAGCCCTTAGCCCTTAATCACTACCTCAGACAGCCTTCGAACAGTGTTCTAGGAAGGCTCTAACCAATTCAGCTACACCGATATTGATTACTGCTAATACTTGTGTGAATTGAGGCCAGTGTCTCATTTTATAAACGATATTAGATTTTTGTAAGTAATGCTAGGCATAGATACCGGTCTAATATAAGATACTCAGAATGTAAGTCGCTGTAGTTACCTCTCAAGAAGCTTAAGAAGCAAGAAAGATGCAACAGAAGTTCCAAAATATCTGCAAGATGGCGCCACTTGACAGATTGACAGAGAACAATGGGCCTGAAACGCGGTATCGAAGTGTGATGATATTTAAATCTAACGCAGACAAGAATCTAGAACAAAGCTACGCGATATTCTATTAGAGCTGGTAGGTAGCCCTTAGCCCTTAATCATTACCTCAGACAGCCTTCGAACAGTGTTCTAGGAAGGATCTAACAAATTCAACCACACCGATATTGATTACTGCTAATACTTGTGTGAATTGAGGCCAGTGTCTCATTTTATAAACGGTATTAGATTTTTGTAAGGAATGCTAGGCATACTGGTCTAATATAAGATACTCAGAATGTAAGTCGCTGTAGTTACCTCTCAAGAAGCTTAAGAAGCAAGAAAGATGTGTATAATGTATATGCGTATAAATATATAATGAATTGTAACTGTACGACTGCTATATGTGATATTTTATAATTTAAATTGTTTTTTTTTTGTATGATGTTTTAAAATCTGATTTTACTTTTGACTTTTGATATTTCAAGTGATAGATGACGAATGTATTTTATTATTATTATTACTAAATGAAACTATTGTACACACTGGTTATGAAATGATATATTTTTAGACATTTATTATTATTTCACTTGTTTGTACCTACACTGATCTGCATATCAGTTGTAAACTTGGTTTTTAAGATGGCAAATAAATTAATTTTATCTTATCTTATCTTTATGCAACAGAAGTTCTAAAATATCTGCAAGATGGCGCCACTTGACAGATTGACAGAGAACAATGGGCCTGAAACGCGGTATCGATATTAAATCTAACGCAGACAAGAACAAAACTACTCGATATTCTAGTAGCCCTCAGCCCTTTATCACTACCTCAGACAGCCTTCGAACAGTGTTCTAGGAAGGCTCTAACCAATTCAGCCACACCGATATTGATTACTGCTAATACTTGTGTGAATTGAGGCCAGTATCTCTTTTGCGAACAGCGTGTTTTAAGCCCAATAAATGAACAGTTTTTAATGTCTCATAAATATTTAAATCGTTTTATTTTGGCATATAGTTTCTGGACCATTGGCCGAAACCAATTTTTTTTGTAATTTCAGATAGATAAATGCAAAAAAAACGACTGTAGTATTTTTGAAACACGAAAAGCTAGCCAAAATAGCAGTCTATGAAAAAGCCTGAGGAAGGCCTATGTCCAGTAGTGGACGACCCACGGCTGGTGATAATATTATATTAAATTTTGATGAAAAATAAAACGTAGAAGGAACTTAACAATGTATAAGCACACATTCAATTTTAAAATCAAACTCCACCCAAATACTAAAAAGTGTCTTCGTAAACGAAAATATAAAATTTCAACACAAGAAATTCGTCGAGTCAACAAAGAATGGACAAAGAAAGTAACTCTATTCAAGTACCGGCGCGTAGTTTTTCTGTTATTTCAATTTAGTTCATTCTCTTTGGGGTCACTCAGATCAGCAAATAAGAATATAGACGGAATGTTACTTAAAGCGGGGATAGCTCATGAGCAAGATATTTAAACCGGTTTTATTTAGACAATTACAGCCATATTATATTGTTATTGTCGAGGGTCTAATAAATAGATAACATACACTAATCAATTACACAATTTGGTAAACTTTATACAATACAAAAAATGTTAAGACTTCTCTATTTGAATATTTTTTTTCATTATAATGACTACAGATGTACAGTTATTACAAAAAGAAGCTGTAATTTTTTACACTTTCTTGTAATCTTTATTTATTATTTTGATGTGACAACGCCACTGGCTTCAGATCTCGTGAGTTGAGACGTATTTCGCCATTAATGTCAGGTTATAGTCAAGTCGTTGTAAGGTTATGTTAAGTCAGTCGTTTGTAAGTCAGTTGTCATTTTGTTTTTCAAAAACCGTTTGTAAGGTGTATTGGCACTACGCCGAGGGAGAGTCCACAATACAGAGATCCTAGTCTTATAACTAGTGGCTGTGTTGTGCAGTTTATGTAGCAGCAGAAACGTGATAGTAAAATTTCCGCGCCACGTCCTGACACGCCCGTCACTATACCACATTGTCAAACATACATACATACATACATATATCACGCCTTTATCCCTTGCGGGGTAGGCAGAGCGTAAACGACCGAAAAAACGGCCACTTACGCCACGTCTGACAAACGTTTGAAGGTCATTCGGAAAATTGTGTATCGCCATAGTGACAGGTTGTCAGCCCATCGCCTAAAATTGCTATACACACCCTCGAGTCCCTTCGTCGCCTCTTACGACTCCCAAGGGGAAGAAATGGAGTGATGCTATTCTAAGCCGGCATCACACGGCAAAGCCGGCATCACACGGCAAAGCCGGCATCACACGGCAATTGTCAAATATGTGCTTTTATTACAATTTCCTATTTATTGTCCAGTTCAAGAATAGTTTGTTGCTTAAAACAATATCAGAATTATTTACCAAATACTCAAATAAACAAAATAATAACCAATTCACATCCGCCATTGCGGAATAGCAACGAACAAGTCCCTAGTTTTCTAGTAAGAATGTTTAAATTAGACATTGTTAAGGTATTTATTTAGTTTCTCTTTCAAAAAGACCATAAAATCTTGCGAAAATGAGCGCGAAATATATATCACGCCTATACCCTTTGTGGAGTAGGCAGAGCGTAAACGGCCGTGAAAACGAACATATACGTCTGACAAACATTTGAGGATCTTAACGAAAATTGTGTATTGTTATAGCGACAGGTTTGCAATACACGTGTAACCTTGAGTCCCTGTCGCCTCTTATGACACCTTTGGGAAAAAAGATAGGGTGATGCCGTTCTAAGACATCATACGGCACAGTTACTGTACTACTTGCAGCTTTTTTTTGTTACTTGCAGTTGTCATTAATACTGTACAGATGCTTAAAATTATGAGGTTGAAGTAAAAAGTCTTAATGTCAAGAGATAATATTCTTCTCTCTCCCAAAGCATTTTTCAATTGCTCACTGGGAGGACCTCATATCTGTGTTTTTTCTTCATTTGTTTGTCCATTCTGGAAGGGAAAGGATCTTAAAAACATACGGCTTTGTCTTTAGTAAGTACTCTTCTATAGTATTTTTATAAATTGTACGTCTTCTTTTTCTTTAGTGATGTGGCGGCGCGCATGCGCTCCACACACAAGTCCTGAAACGCGGTATGGAAGTTATTTCACCGATCGCTATATATACAACTTCTAAACATGTCCGGTTGGAACAGTCGTTCCCCTGGTCACAACTCCCGACCAGGCGGGTAGCTACCCTTTTCCTCACTGTCGTCACTCGGCCTACTGGCCTCATCATCACTCCTCCTAAAGTATTTTGTCTATTCAGTGTATTTTTTTCTTCTTGCGTTATTTTATATTTTGTACGTATTCAGTATTCTCTGAGTTTTGTATTATTAGAAAAAAATATGATGGCTCTCTGTTTTGTAATTTTAATATAGCAAAAAAGTTTTTTTTTAAATTCTTGATACGGTGAGTTTCGTTTTACTATTTTCGGATTCGATCTACCAATTTTTTCGTCTTGGGTATTTCCTGAATTGCTTCTTTGAAACAGAAAACCGGTTTCAAAGAAAATTACTGACTCTGTTTAGTGGGAAAGCTGTCTATAATGAGTTGCTTCATAACAAGTGATGTTGGTTTAGAATAGCATCACCTCATTTCTTTCCTACGGGTGTCGTAAAAGGTGATTAAGGGACTTGAGGGTTTCGTGTATGTTACAATTTTAGGCGACAGGCTTACAACAATATGGCGCTAGACGACTTTTTGGAAACGGTCTCCAAATACTTGTCAGACGTGGCGATAGCGAGTTTATTTTACGACCGTTAACGCTCTGCCTACCCTGCTTTGCAAGGGATAAAAGCGTGATATGTGTACCTATTTATGTGTGTTAAAAAAAAGGGTGAATAGGCTATCTATGCAGGGAGGACGAACTTTCCTGAAAACGCTATGCTCAAGAAGTCAAACTGAACAACTTTCTCCAAAGGAACATAATTGAATATGAAAATAAAAATTATCTCTTATAGAATATTGCTCGGGCAGCTTTGTAATATGGTCTATTATTATATTACATGACGGCCGATGTGGCGCAGTGGTAGTGCGACTGCCTGCGACGCAAAGGTTCCGGGTTCGATTCTCGGCGGGACACTCACAAAGTTGATATTTATCACTTTGTGAATGGACACTCACAAAGTTGATATTTATCACTTTGTGAATTTGTTCCCGGTCTGGTTAGGACATTGCAAGCTGAACCACCTGATTGTCCGAAAGGAAAGATGGTTCCGTGCTTCGGAGGGCACGTTAAGCCGTCGGTCCCGGTTGCTGTCTATGATTACTTAGACGGCGTTATAACTTTTTAAGCACTCGCGATCACTTTCACTCATTTTAAGTATTAGACCGAGTCTATCGCGATAGTATTTAGGTAAATATTAGTAATTTACCTGTGTCCCGACGTTTCACACAATACATGTAAATTACTAATATTTACCTAAATACTATCGCGATAGACCCGGTCTAATACTTAAAATGAGTACTTAGACGGCGGTCGTTACACAACCACGTCAGAGGCCTACTACTAGTAGTCGGCGGTTGAAAAACTCTGACACTAGAGTTCATCGGGTCGTTGACGATTTGGTGTCCCACACGAAAAGAAAGAAAGAAAGATTTTATTATACATTGGCCTGTAGGGAAAGTTGTTCAGCTTAACAGGTTGATCTTTGCATTTTCGGGATAGTCCTTCGTTTAGTACCTTGTATCTCCCTGAATAAAGATCAAACTTATATTTAAATCACAAAAATAAGTACTATAGCATTTATTCTATCCGGAAACTCACAAAAATATTTTTTTAATCAAATGTCTCAAAATATCTTTGATTACCTAAAACTGGTATTTCAGGGAAACGTTGAAAGTCGTTACGAAAGTTTAGACGTGTTTAAAATTATGAATACGTCGGCCATCTTGTTTACAAATTTCAACCGAAGAAGCAAATAATCGTCTATCTTTCTAACAAAAACTCTAAATGTCGAAATGTAAGAAATCTTCGACGAGCCCTTAGTCATCCATCATCATCATCAGTATTATCATCGTCATTAAGGGCCTGCTTTGAACTTTTAAACGTCCCTTTCCCACTAATGGTATTATTATCTATTCTTATGCTAATGGTAAATACTGTGTGTGAGAACTGAGCGGAATTGCCATTATATAGACGTTTTTCACTCTTTTGTAAATAACAAGTAATAAAAAAAAACTATCTAGCTTACTTATTTTAATGGTGTTTTTCTGCGAGCAGGATCTAGATATTACAATGAAGAATCATGATACTTAAAAATAAGGTGTTTATCGTATTCACCAACGAAAATGCGTGCATTCAAATATATACCCATTTTTCCCACGGCCCGCCCTTATCTCATTAGAATCAAAGGGTCTGACATAAGTTGTGTAACTATCATCATACAAATACTCATTAATAGTAATTGAAACAAATGACTTGACATGCCCTTCTTAGCAAAGAACCTGTAAGAAAAACCAAAATTACTTCAAATTAAAACATTAGGCGTACGTGACGTCACAACCTTAGGCCGTTCCCATCCGTCGTTACAACTGGTTAACCGGTTAATGGGAACCGGGTCACGCGCAGTTCTAATGACTTTCTCATTAAACGATGTTAAAGACCCCATCAGTTTCTGTCATTGTCACAGTAGGTGTGGAAGACCAGTAGGAATAGTCTGCACTGCAAATCAACGGCAACAACAGTCATAGTCCCGAATTCTGTTTGAAAAGCGCCTTAGATGTGCCTCGATACAGTGCCAGATAATTCGTTTATTTTACGCGTACCCTGCACTTGACTTTACGTTTCTGCAGAAAACTTTGACACCAATTCACCCAAAAATCTAGAAGAGATATTTGTCAAGTATTATGCATATTGGGGGTATTTTTCACCACCTTTGGCAGGCGGAATATGGCGTAAAGGGTTGCATTATACACGAAAAGCTGGTCCCTATATCATCACTAATGAGTATTAAGTGGTTATATATATGACAGCAGACGTGGCGCAGTGGTCGTGCGACTCGTACTTCGGGTAAGTTTTGTAAATTTGTTCCCAGTCTGGTTAGAACATTGCAGGCTCAACCACCTGATTCTCCATATTAAGAAATACGGATCCGCTTCTGGTTGCTGTCTATGATTATTTGGACGGCGGTCGTTACACAACCATGTCAGAGGCCAACTAGTAGTAGTAGGTGGTTCAAAATACCCCTGGCACCAGGGTTCATCGGATTGTTGGTCAGCTAAAAAAAAAGAAGTGGTTATACTGCATCTTTTTCTACTACCTTCTTGCGGTCCTAATCCCCATTAAGTGTTTCCTTTTGTTTGTTTGACTCAAGGGTCTTCTCTGGTTGTACTGTCGTTAAATTTTATGATGTGGCTCTGTGGCTTTAGGAAGATTGTTTTTGTAAATCAGTTTTGTGGCCTAGTAGTTTGAGGTTTGGGATCTTAATTAGAGTGCTGTCTAGTCGAATTCCTTTTAAAATTGATCCCAGAAGTCAATATACTGCTAAACAGCGTCTAAAAGATAAATTTGGTCTAAAATTTTTACATACTCGTAATTGAAAATACACAGCGAGAGAGGCATCGCAAGAGGCATCGGTAAAACTAATACCAAAAGTCGAAGGTTTGAATCCTGCCTGTTGTGTTGCAATTTAGCAAATTCTCAAAACTTATACGGGGGGGTTAAAAACAGCCCTTTGAATACTGAAAGGGTGAATACAAACTATGAAACTGCACAACTTTCCCCTAGAAACATAATATGACAGGAAACGACATAAAAATCGAACTCCCATACAAAATCACAATCAGCTGACGGCATTTTCTATGGAAATTCATAATAAAATTGACGTTTCCTGGTTTTCTATGGAAAGTATGTTCAGTTTCATGGTCTGAATAGGAATCATATACGAATATCAGTATTCGAAGTGGTCCCTTACACTCTCAACATGTTGAAATAGTTAAAAATTTTGTATACAAATTATATATAATAAAATAAAGAAACCAATCATATGATACCAGCGGATTTCAAAAGACAACTTACTAGTATAATGTAACCAAAGTTTATTATATCTATGAATGTAACGTATAGCATCCTAAATTCGGAAAATAAATTCTCATAACTTACTTCAGAATAGCGCCGTTACTTTCCGTCAAATATATTTAGAAATAGATAGGAGATATCTTAGTTCTGTCATGTTTAAAGATGTCCATAGATTCTTTGCAATCTCTTGTAAATTAAGTCGCCATTGTTTTCATCGTCGGCTTATTTAACAGTTAACACGTATTTAGCGATAAATTATATCCTTTTCTAAACACATTTGACGGAAAGTGACAGCACTTATTAAAGGTAAGCTGTTTAATTTAGCGTTGCTATGCTGGGGTGGGTTAGGTATTAATGACGGTCTATGAATGCTCGATCGCACGCGTCGCTCTGGGCGTGTGTTGTCCCTTTCTCACTCGCAGGGCGAGACTGGCGACGTGCGCGCAGACCGCCTGACGGCGCCAAGCGGTGATTTCTGCACCGCAGTCACTCAAAACCGTTCGGACGGGAGGGTATCGTATTGTGCGGATTTCCCGCCACGCGTTTTGTGATGCCGCGTGTAATGGACGATTCAATTTGAGATCGCGCGTGTTGATGCATCGTATTATTGCGGTTCTCCTGGGTTATACTAGAATACCAGGCTTAGTGATTGTTGGATGTCTCGACGTCTTCCACGTGAGCGTCGCGTTGAATAGGCATCAGGTGGCCATTTTGGCCCGCGTTTGTACGGCCCAAATTCGGGTTGGGTCACGCGTAATGACTAATATCCAAGTGGAATACGAACAGAAGCTGTGAGTGGTTTGACGTGAATAACGCGCCAAGGCTGTAGTGGAATGCTGGGTGTCGATATCTTTTCCACCCAGCCCTGTAAGTACCAACGGAATTCCTATTTGATCCATTCCCTGAACTTCCTTTCTCCGTTGGGTATTTATGCATTTGCGCCGGCACGTGACTGTAAGTGATAAAACTGTTTATTCGTGTTAATGGTGTGTTCCCTTTAGTCATATTTGTTGTACCATATCATTGTGACTCCTTAGTACGGATTGCGGAATTCGTGGGGTGATATAATTTGGAGGTACTTACTTATAATCTAGTGCTAATACGTGTGACGTAACGCCAGATCGGCAGACGGTATTTACTACCGACTTGAGTTATGTAAAGGTCAGAACACATCATTTGCCAATTTCACTCAACTTAGTTAATTAGGTTAAATAGATTTAGGTTCACGTTTAATTCATAGTATGCGCTGCTATATTGTGCAGCGTATGTTATTTAGCGCTGCGTAACGCAGCCATTGTCTGCCTCCAGTTGAACTCCTGGTATTTTACTAGAAATTTACCTGTGTAATTCGCTTCCACTGCGGGAGTTTAGCTTGGAATTAGACAATTTTTGGTAGCAGAGCGTGGTTCAGAAAACCACTAGATTTAAGATTATTTTAGTATAAGATTTTTAATCTACCTACATAAAAAAAATAATATATTTATTGTGATTGTAGTGTGCCCTGTGTAGAATATCCTATCGGTAGGATCAGGGCCAATCAATTAGTGAATTGCTTGTTATTATCGTTGTGTTTACCCTGTGCGGATATCCTAACGGTAGGATCAGGGCCGATTGTCTATTATTGTTTTTTATTGTAAGGTTCGGTGTTACTTTGGGTTGGTACCATGGCTCCCACAATTACACAGCTTCAGGCAAAAATTAGAACGCACCTAATTTGGTTCGCGACTAAGCAGGCGATGGTCGGTCGCGGGGACCGAGAGGACGCACTCATCGCTTGTGCGCAACGGATTGACGAACGGGTCGCGGAGGTGTTGGATTGCCTCACTGGATGCGAGGAGTTATTTGATGGGACGCCTGATGAGGAGGCCAAACTTATGGTCCGGGCGAATGTGACCCAGTGCCTGGAGATGGGGCAGGAGATCCAGCAGGCGGCTGCTGTGATCACCAGGCGTAGGGCTGGGGAGCCGGACCCATCCCATGGTCCGCGGGGACCGGGGGTGCAAGTGCCCCTGCCGGCTGTGGCGATTCCGGTCTTCCACGGGGACTACACGGATTGGACCCGATTCCAGGATCTTTTTGACAGTGTGATTCATAACCGCACTGACTTGCAGCCGGCATATAAAATGCCACAATTGATGGCCAAGCTGCAAGGTGAGCCCCATGAGCTGGTAAAGCATCTACCAGTCGATGATGCAAGTTACGAGACGGCTCGCGGTTTGCTGATCGAGAGATACAGCAACAAACGTCTCATGATTGACCAACTCCTGGAACAGTGGCTCACCGTGCCGACCATCACACGAGGGACGGACCTCAGGGCCAAGGTCCTCAACCCTGTCTGCGTTGCAGTGAACGCTCTTGAGAGACAGGGGATGCCGGTGTCAGGCTATGATTATATCCTGGTCCACACGTTGTTGCGCCGCCTGCCGAGCGACATGGCCGCTCGTTTTGAACAGTCACACGGAGGTAAGACATCTGATTACCTCCCGACCTTCGAGGAGCTCAAGTCCTTCCTCGAGGCCGAGTGCAGGCGGGTAGATGCCCAATTTGGAGAGTCGCCTCACGCGGAGTCTGCGGCCGCTCGCCGCCCGGAACGGCCGGGTGCACAGGCGCGAGACGGTAAGAGTAGGCCACCCAGGCGATACAATGTCGCTAATTTGGAATCGAGGTGTGCCTACTGCAGAGAGGCGGGGCATCAGGTGACTGCGTGTGAGGAGTTCGCTGCACAGCGGGTGCAGAAACGTCGTGGTGTGGTGCAGCAACGGCGTTGGTGCTTTAGGTGTATGGGGCCGCATCAGGTGCGAGAGTGCCCATCAAGCACCAACTGCAGGTACTGCCAGGGTGCCCACCATCAGCTCCTATGCATGAACCGCAGCGGAGATTACGGAGGCAGAGCTGACGCGGGTCAGCGGACGGAGTCTGCCCTACCTAGACGGGAGCAACGCTCCCCACCCCCTCCAAGGAGGAGTCCTCTTCCACCAGGGTTTCAGGGACGAGGCCAGGGACATCAGCAGGTGATGCCCCCTTCACCACGCGCGAGACAGTCACCACCTCGGCAGCAGGTGCCGGGACAGGGTAGGTGGTCACAGGTCCAAGGTCAGGGGCACCCATCACAAGTACGTGATGCTACGGGCGGGTGCCAACACCAGGGCCAGTACATGCAGTACTCGGCGGGTCTGAACAACATGGTGAGTTCCCATGACCCACGCATGCCTCTCCCCTTGGCTGAGCACCCGCGGCTACATGCGCATCCACGGTACGCGCGCCTGCCGCAGGGTTACTATAGGCTGCCAGCCATGGCGTACAGGACCAGAGGTCCCTATCAGCAGGAGTGGGACCCACTCGAAGGTGTACGGAGAGAGGGGACCCCCCCGCAGGACGCGGACACTCCGCGCTTAGATTCCTGCTAGGTAATCGCCGCCTACACGCCAGCTTCGGCCCCCCGACCAATTACGGTATTGTTGCCTACGGCAATGATTTGGGTATGGGGATACGGTGGCCGCAGCATACAGGTAAGAGCCTTGTTAGATACAGGGGCTCAGGGTTGTATTGTATCTAGTAAGCTGGTGAGTAGGCTACGCTTAAATATAAGGCCCACAACGGATGGGGCTGTAGGTATTGGAGGTGTAGATGTGCCTGACGTTCGGGGTCAGGTGAACTTCGAGTTCACATTAGGTAATACAGGTACAGGGGTCAGCTATCATGCCTCAGCAGTGGTGCTGGATGAAGTGGTAGGGAAACTTCCTCAGGTTCGGTTACCGTCAACGGTACGAGGGTTAACCACAGGCTTAGAGTTAGCTGATCCTGAATTTGATACTCCTGGTACGGTGGACGTTCTCCTCGGGTCAGACGTCCTCGGGAGATTCTGGTGTGGCAGAAAACGGGTACTTCAGCAAACTGGTTTAGTGGCCGTTGATACCACAGGGGGGTATGTTATTTTTGGCCCAGTTTGGAGACCTCAGGACCTACCAGAGGGCGATACGGTACTCTATGGTAGTGTGTTGTCGGAGGTGCTGCAGAGGTTTTGGGAGTCTGAGGAGCCACCCACAGCGGATAGACGGAAGCCAGAGGATGACGAGTGCGAGCTGTTCTATCAGTACAACACTGCACGAAGTTCGTCAGGTAGGTTTGTTACCAGGCTGCCATTTCTCCCAAACCGCCCCTCCTTAGGTAGTTCGCGACAGATCGCGGAACGGAGACTACTGGCTATGGAGAGAAAGATAAAGCGAGATGCAGCACTTCGGCAGAAGTATATCGAATTCATGAGGGAGTACCTAGAGTTAGGCCACATGTCGGTGTCCAGCATAGATTGGAGGTGTGTCGAGCATTACTATATACCACACCTGGCTGTTTTGAAGTCACCGGAGGCGAAGATACGGGTAGTGTTTGACGGTTCTGCTCCTACATCGAATGGTGTGTCTGTGAACCAGTGTCTGCACGCGGGTCCCAAGTTGAACCGGGACATTGTGGACATCCTCACAGATTTTCGGTTGCACCAAGTAGCGTTCGTCGAAGACGTCAAAATGATGTTTCGCCAAACAATTATACACCCAGATGACCGTCGGTACCAGCTGATTTTGTGGCGTGAGAGCCCTGACGAGCCGATGGTCACTTATGAGCTTAACACGGTAACGTATGGTCTGAAGCCAAGTCCGTTTTTGGCAGTACGCACGCTGCGAGAGTTGGCCGCACAGGAAAGGGTAAGATTCCCTCGAGCCGCAGCAGTACTGGATCGCGACGTCTACGTGGATGACATCTGCACGGGTGCAGATAGCGTGCAACAAGCACTGCTACTACGAGACGAGCTGATCGCGATCATGGAATCAGGAGGTTATACATACATACATACATACATATATCACGCCTATAATCCCTTGCGGGGTAGGCAGAGCGTAAACTGCCGCAAAAAACGGACATTTACGCCACATCTGACAAATATTTGAGGGTCATTCGGAAAACTGTGCATCGCTATAGTGACAGGTTGTCAGCCCATCGCCCAAAATTGCAATACACACCCTCAAGTCCCTAAGTCGCCTCTTACGACTCCCACGGGCAAGAAATGGGGTGATGCTATTCTTAGCCGGCAACACACGGCGAATCAGGAGGTTATGAGTTGCGGAAATGGCTGTCCAGCTGTCCAGAGCTCCTGGCCGGGTTGCCAGGTGAGTTCCAGCAGGACCCGCACCTTTTCGAGAACCCGGACAATCCAAATACGTTGAGCATCCTAGGGGTGCAATATAGGCCAACGCATGATGTCTTTACGTATCAGATCGAGCCAGACCTTTTGCAGAAGACTTGGACGAAGCGTTCGGTATTATCGACGATCGCCAGAACTTTCGATCCTAACGGGTGGATCGCACCGGTGACGTTCATGGCGAAGTGCTTCTTGCAAAGGTTGTGGATAGCAAACTTGGGTTGGGACGACCAGCTCTCCGGAGAGCTGTTGAATGATTGGACCAAGTTTGTGACCACCTTACCAGGGATCGTACGCATCGCCATACCTCGCAAGTTGCTCCCATCGGTGGGATGTAAGGCTACCCTACATGGGTTTTGTGATGCCTCGGAGCGAGGGTACGCGGCAGCTGTCTATTTGCGGACAGTCAGTTCAACGGGAACTGTAGACGTGCGTCTAGTTATGGCCAAGAGTAAGGTGGCTCCGGTTAGGACAAGATGGACCATTCCAAAGTTGGAATTGGCGGGAGCAGCGCTTCTCACGCGCTTGCTACATCATGTCGCTAGTAATCTACGCGGTACCATCACTTTGGATGAAACGGTGTACGCATGGACCGACAGTAGGATAGTTCTGTGCTGGTTACAGACGTCGGTACATACTCTTGAGGTTTTCGTGGCAAATCGGGTGTCACAGATTAAAGGATCGGAAACTCCGTTGGTATGGAGACACGTACCGGGAGAACAGAACCCAGCGGACTGCGCCTCACGGGGATGTAGGGCCCCTGATTTGGTAGGTCACTCACTGTGGTGGGGACCTCAGTGGTTGACTGAGTCACCTGAGAGATGGCCATACAATGAGTGCGGGTCGCCGCTTGGGCCACCTGATCGAGGTTTGCGAGTGAACGTAGGGCAGATCGTACCTAAGCCTAGTGCGGCTTTCTTGCTGGAACGATACAGCTCCCTCGACAAACTTCTAGGGGTGACAGGTTGGATCAAACGGTTCGTGAACAACTGTAGAAAACCTCAAGCAGAACGGAACTTGGCACCTGTCCTCTCGCCTGCGGAGCGGAATGCGGCTCTAAGTTTATTGGTTAGGGTCGTCCAGGCGGAACATTTTGAGGAAGAGGCCAGGCTGCTCAGGGATGGCCGTGGAAAGCTGAAGGGAGGTCTTGTGCGCCTCAACCCGTTCGTGGACGAGCATGGAATGCTCCGGGTTGGAGGTAGACTTCGGAACGCTAACCTGCCCTTTTCAGCACGGCATCCGCTGTTACTCCCAAAGAAGGGACCTTTGGTAGAACTTATAGTTAGGGATCGTCACCAGAAAAACTCGCATGCGGGCTGCAATGCACTTTTGGCTATTCTGCAGCGCGAGTTTTGGATCTTGTCTGGACGACGTACGGTACGGAGCATTGTGTTTCGGTGCTTGCCTTGCTATCGGTTGAAGGCAGCCACAATGCAACCTCAGATGGGAGACCTCCCACCGGACCGGGTGACGGAAGCCTGGACGTTTGCGGGTGTGGGAACGGACTTTGCGGGGCCTTTTATGGTAAAGGCATCACGCCTTCGCAACGCGAAGTCAATCAAGGCGTATTTGTGCGTGTTTGTGTGCCTAGCAACCAAGGCCGTCCACTTGGAACTCGTGGCCGACCTCACTACGGAGGCTTTCTTAGCAGCTTTAGATAGATTTGTGTCGCGAAGAGGGCGACCAGCGCTGATCAGGTCGGACTGTGGTACCAACTTTAAGGGCGCTGATCGATGTATGAAAGAAATTATAACGTTTTTATCGGAAAACGAGGAAGCTATCGGCACGAGCCTCTCCCGTCAGGGCATTAACTGGGTGTTCGATCCACCAGGATGCCCCCACTGGGGTGGTATATTTGAAGCGGTTGTAAAGTCCGCTAAGACGCATTTGATGCGCGTTATAGGTTTAACGATATTAACCTTTGAGGAGCTAGCGACCGTGTTTTGTAAAATTGAGGCCGTTCTCAATTCACGTCCTTTGTGTCCGCTTAGCTCAGATCCGAATGATCTGGAGGCCCTGACACCAGGGCATTTCTTAATTGGCCGACCACTTAACGCCTTGCCAGAATACCCCTACACAGAGGTCAGTAGCAATCGTTTGACGCGTTATGAGTTGCTGCAGCAAATGTCTCAGAATTTTTGGAAGCGATGGTCGCTTGAGTATTTGCACATTCTGCAGCAACGCCTTAAGTGGACGGACAGAACTGAACCCCCTCGCATCGGAGATCTCGTTCTGGTTAAGGATGCCAACCTGCCGCCACTGCGATGGCGCAGAGGGCGCATTCTCAACTTGTTCCCAGGTAGTGATGGCACTCCTCGAGTCGCGACAGTTCAGGTAGGGGATTCAGTTCTTAAGGGAGCAATAGCAACGCTATCTCGTCTCCCCAGTAGTGAATAGGCCTAAGGGATTCGGCCTAGGGCGGGTGAATGTTTAATTTAGCGTTGCTATGCTGGGGTGGGTTAGGTATTAATGACGGTCTATGAATGCTCGATCGCACGCGTCGCTCTGGGCGTGTGTTGTCCCTTTCTCACTCGCAGGGCGAGACTGGCGACGTGCGCGCAGACCGCCTGACGGCGCCAAGCGGTGATTTCTGCACCGCAGTCAGTCACTCAAAACCGTTCGGACGGGAGGGTATCGTATTGTGCGGATTTCCCGCCACGCGTTTTGTGATGCCGCGTGTAATGGACGATTCAATTTGAGATCGCGCGTGTTGATGCATCGTATTATTGCGGTTCTCCTGGGTTATACTAGAATACCAGGCTTAGTGATTGTTGGATGTCTCGACGTCTTCCACGTGAGCGTCGCGTTGAATAGGCATCAGGTGGCCATTTTGGCCCGCGTTTGTACGGCCCAAATTCGGGTTGGGTCACGCGTAATGACTAATATCCAAGTGGAATACGAACAGAAGCTGTGAGTGGTTTGACGTGAATAACGCGCCAAGGCTGTAGTGGAATGCTGGGTGTCGATATCTTTTCCACCCAGCCCTGTAAGTACCAACGGAATTCCTATTTGATCCATTCCCTGAACTTCCTTTCTCCGTTGGGTATTTATGCATTTGCGCCGGCACGTGACTGTAAGTGATAAAACTGTTTATTCGTGTTAATGGTGTGTTCCCTTTAGTCATATTTGTTGTACCATATCATTGTGACTCCTTAGTACGGATTGCGGAATTCGTGGGGTGATATAATTTGGAGGTACTTACTTATAATCTAGTGCTAATACGTGTGACGTAACGCCAGATCGGCAGACGGTATTTACTACCGACTTGAGTTATGTAAAGGTCAGAACACATCATTTGCCAATTTCACTCAACTTAGTTAATTAGGTTAAATAGATTTAGGTTCACGTTTAATTCATAGTATGCGCTGCTATATTGTGCAGCGTATGTTATTTAGCGCTGCGTAACGCAGCCATTGTCTGCCTCCAGTTGAACTCCTGGTATTTTACTAGAAATTTACCTGTGTAATTCGCTTCCACTGCGGGAGTTTAGCTTGGAATTAGACATAAGCTTATCTTAGCTTACCCGAATTTCTATCCCGAATTGAGGCCAATGACAATTTTTTAGACTATATCTTTTCCAAAAAAAGGAACTAGGCATATTAGGGCTGTCGAACCCTGAGACCAACTCTCAAATCACAAGACCACAAGGAGGATTGTTAGAGCGATAAATGTAGATATACTAGAACCAGACACTTGTCTTCACTTGGAGATACATTGTAGAGACGTGATGTTCCGGCTTAAGTACGTACATGTGTTTTCAAGACGAGAGCCAAGAGTTAGCTGTGCGGATTTGTGGCGATTTATTACACTAGAAAGTTTAAAATGTACTTCTTTTATACTTCCACGTTTAGTTTTTAAGCGTCAGCTAGCTCAAAACTAAACAAAGCTCTATTATAGGAACTAGATAGCTGATATTAATTCTTATGTACTACTATAGGTATATATTTACAAAAAACAATAAAGATTAAAGACAAACTTATAAAATTACATACCTATTTAAATATATATTCTGTACATATATATTATACATGAAAATCACCATGTGATATTATGCAACAAATACTATATGAACATGAATATGAATATGAAACACCCAGACAAAACACAAATATCTCAAAATATACTTCACAAATATTATTTTGTCTTGCGGGTGTCGAACCCACGACTCTCGGCTTAGTAGGCAAGGGTACATCCGGTTTTTTCATCTTAATCAAGCTTTCGAAAGTTAAGTAATAATATTGCAGTTTCTATCCGCTATGCCGGTAAGAATATTCCTGATGTCATTTAGTAAAGAACAACCTGGTACTGTCAACAACAAGAGATCATTTTAATACTGTGTTTTTATACAGTTACTAGAAATGACAAGTAAAAGTTGGTCCCTTAAATGGTAGCTGAATGTGCTACGTACTGCCAGGCAGTCATTCATCGGAAGGCACGTTCGCGATATTAAATCAAAACACGTATGTGTAAACATCTGTCGCGGTTAATGCGTGCGTATTCAAGCAAAGTGGGAAATTATCAGGTGATATACCTGTCAGATTTGAGTTTAATAGTACGCTAGAAATAATTATATCACCAGAAAATATTTACAACATCTTTCCCGAAGATACCTACGCCGAAATATAAAATATAATAATGAATGAAAAACGTATAGTATAATAACATGTTATACACGAGCTATAGGTAAAGTAAGTCTTATAGTGCGTTTTCGAGAGGCACAGTACCCAACACGCTGGCAGCATTCCCTCTTTGGATTGCCAGACTTATGTGCTGGATCAGAAAGCTGCCAGACTTGGAGTCACAAACAGCCTCTATGACACGCACTGAAGGAGCCTTGATGAATTTCATCGCTACAAGTCCCCAAATGCGCAGGGTTTAGAAACCCAAAGGTATAACGAAGATACCATGGCCGAAAAGATAAAATACACCCCCCGTATAAAGAGTTATCAGCAATCTTCTTCTACATGGTAGATAGAACCTGCAATATTTCTACTTAGCTGTCGAAAGCTTGATTAAAATCGAATACCGTAAAAGCTGGTTGCAAAAAAAAACAATCAAGTCCCTAGATTGACCCACTTCGTGATATTGCCCTTGACATTGGCGTAGGATTTTGTAAATTAATGTAAAAAACACCATGTCATCCAGTGAAGTGAAGGAAATTTTGTACGTTTATTCCAATGGTTTATTCTTAAATAAGACAGCATTTAAATTACGGTGATCTTGTTATTACTTAAGGACGAGTAAGTGGTTCGTGGTAGCCAGTAGGCTCAATGCTGCATGCTAGAATCGCATATATGTACATACATACATAAATGCATGAAGTTTAAAAACATTAGGTACACTCATCATAACCAAATTTCAGCTTTTTTGGTTGGGCTGTCGTGTAAAAAGTGGGAGACGGTTAAACTTGTTTGATAACGTCAAATCGTCAAATGGCTTGATTTAATAAGCCGTGTGATGCCGGCTTAGAATAGCATCACCCCATTTCTCACCCATGGGTGTCGACTAAGGGACTCGAGGGTTAGATGTGAACTGAAATTTTAGGCGATGGGCTAAAAACCTGTCACTATAGTGATACACAGTTATCTGATTGACCCTCAAACTTTTGTCAGACGTAGTGTTTATATCCGTTTTACGGCCGTTAACGCTCTGCCTACCCCGTAAGGGATATAGGCGTGATTTATGTATGTATGTCAAATCGTGTGGAAATTGTCATAACGTGTGTTTTTCTTTTTCAAATAACTCTGTCAGAGTATAACCTCTGATCCTGTATATTTGATAGGCGGAGCATCGAGAATTTGCTGTAATTTTCATCAACTCGTACAAAAAGATCGGAAGTGGAGCGAAATTTGCTGAACAAGCCTGTTTCACTAATTGCGCACCTTTGCCCCCAATAGAGGGGAAACTGGGTCGTTTCCAAGCGCTCCAATAAATACTCTAAATAATTTATTTTATTAATAGATTGAAAATATATTGAATATATTTTTAATTTACTTCCCGGCTAATTTCTGGTCGAAATATATTTGAGTCATCGACACGAAATAAGCAGAATACACTTCCCGTGTAAGGCATACAATTTAAGAAAAATAGCAAAATTGACGCTATCACAAGTGGCGACACCTGGTCTATCTGAGCTACCGCGGTTTATTCAACAGTCCACTGCTGGACATTGTCCTCACACGCCATATTAGTCGGGTAGGTACTTGTCAAATTCATCACATTCCGCAAGTGGGTTAGCGAGCACAGTGTAAAGTATTTCATTTCGTAGGATACACCGCTGGTTTCATTTCCATAGTCTCCTATGACATCCACGGGTAGAAATTGAGTGATTCTATTTTAGGCCATATCTCTCTCCCGTGGGTGTAGTAAGAAGCGACTCGAGGGTTACATGTGTTTTCCAATTTGAATCGATAGGCATTAATCTGTCACTACAGTGATACCACACCTCGAACACTGGCGCTCAAATGTATGAATCAAACGCGTTGCTACGCACACAGTCCAAGCTCGCGTAGGTGAACGCGGACCATGCTTGTGTGTGTGAGACAACATGTCAGGGTTGCCGCCATTTTGCGTTCGCGAATCGGGAATGCAATGTGCGGCAGTATGAAATGACCTTCGTCGTCACGTCCTTGCTAGCCGGTGTCTGAGCGTCCTCCGAGCACGGGTGGGCGGCGCTTGTAGGGGGAGGCAGGGAGTGACCATACTGTGCGCTAGTACTATTAATTATACTGTGGTGATACACAATTTCTCATAAACTGCCTTCAAATATTTGTCAGGCGTTGCGATAGCGACGCATACTCCTCAAGGGATATAGGTGTGATTTGCATACATACATACATAAATCACGCCTCTTTCCCGGAGGGGTAGGCAGAGACTACTCCTAGGTGTGATTTATATGTATGTATTTTAAGGCCAGTATCCAGCAGTACGAAAAGTCGTCAAGTGGGAAGAACCCGATCCACCTTGTACCCCAAATGACCCCTAATAAGATAAAATCCGGAGTTTGATCGTAAATCAAGTGAGACTTTATAACTGAACGGACTTTTTACATCAGCTACACTAAAAATACCGTGTGATGCCGGCTTAGAATAGCATCACCCCATTTCTTGCTCGTGGGTGTCGTAAAAAGCGACGAAGGGACTCGAGGGTGTGTATAGCAATTTTAGGCGATGGGCGATGATTAACCTGTCACTATAACGATTCACAATTTTCCGAATGATCCTCAAAATTTTGTCAGACGTGGCGTAAATGTCCGTTTTTGCATAGGCGTGATATATGTATGTATGTACACTAAAAATACGTATTGATTTGAAGAAAGATAATTAAAAAGCAAGTCTTGACCGACTGGTGGCCAAAAGTAGGGCGTAGAAAGAAGCGTAGGTCACATCACGCAGCTAAGGTTGACGACATAAATTAAGGATTGTAGGCAGAACCTAAACTGACGACCGATGTGGCGCAGTGGTAGTGCGACTGCCTGCGACGCAAAGGTTCCGGGTTCGATTCTCGGTGGGACACTCACAAATTGATATTTATCTCTTTATGAATTTGTTCCCGGTCTGGTTAGGACATTGCAGGCTGAACCACCTGATTGTCCGAAAAGAGATGATTCCGTGCTTCGGAGGGCAGGTTAAGCCGTCGGTCCCGGTTGCTGTCTATGATTACTGAGACGGCGGTCGTTACACAACCATGTCAGAGGCCTACTACTAGTAGTCGGCGATTGAAAAACTCTGACACCAGGGTTCATCGGGTCATTGACGATTCGGTGTCCCACACGAAAAGAGAGAAAGATTAAAAAAATAAAATAACAAAGCACTGTTTGGAGCACTTTTAATGCATAAATAAACTTTTTTTATTTGTTGTAGGACATATTTAAATCAATTCCAACATTCACAAAGTTGTATTCCGAAATCCAACATGTCCCTTAAACAAAACACCTTCAAAGTTTGGATTATAAACTTTCTTAGGTGATTCGTACACGTACCGGATAATGTTACGGTTTTTTTCCCAAATTGGTACCTTGAAAAAAGCTATGTACGACGTATCATGCAACAACCGGATATGACTAAGTAGCGCCATCTAGCCCCAAACTATGAAAAGCTTGTACTACGAGAACTAAATAGCTGATATTAAAACTTATATAATTTTAAAAATAAACAAATACGTACATAAATTATGTATATAGAAAACGTCCAGACTAAACACAAATGCTGAAATTTTTATGAACAAATATTTGTGTTTTGTGGAGGATTAAACTCAGGACGCGTAGCAGACAAAGGTAGCTGGTCAGTATCCATCATGGCACACGTTGACGCATTAAATTGCGGCTGTCACAGATTGTCATTTTGTTGGCGGCTAACACGAACCGCATTATCGACCGGTGCGTGTGGAATCCACCAAAGTTCTGTGTGTAAACTTCCTTACGCTCCCATATCAAGATAACGCGCAAAATTTCCAAATTAACATTCGAAAAGTCAATTTAACTTGCACAGTTACCATGAAAATGTACACTCAACAGATAAATCCTTTGAATTTAAGAGGAAGGCTTCTTCTTATTTTTTGTGGGACACCGAGTCGACTAACGACCCGATGAACCCTGGTGTCTGAATTTTTCAACTGGCTACTATTAGAAGTAGACTTCTGACATAGTTGTGTAATCATAGACAGCATACGGGACCGACGGCTTAAGTGCCCTCCGAAGCTAGAAAAAATCTTTGTGACGTACACAATTTTCCAGATGACCCTCAAATGTTTGTCAGACGTGGCGTAAATGTCCGTTCTATGCGGCCGTTTACGTTCTGCCTACCCCGCAAGGGATTATAGGCGTGATATGTGTATGTGTATGTATGTAACACACATCCGTGAACACACATACATCATATCACGCCTATTATCCCTTGGGGTAGGCAGAGCGTAAACAGCCGCAAAAACCGACATTTACGCGACGTCTGACATATATTTGAGGGTCATCGGAAAATTGTGTATCGCCATAGCGACAGGTTGTCAGCCCATCGCCTAAAATTGCAATACTCACCCTCATGTCCCTTAGCTCTTACGACTCCCACGGGAAAGAAATGGGGTGATGCTATTCTAAGCCGTTATCACACTAACAAATTAACAATGTGATATTATTAACTTTGTGAGTACCCTGACGGGAATTGAACCCGGAACCTTTACGACGCAGACAGTCGCACGAAGCGCCACATCAGCCGTCAAGGAAGATACAGGCTGCAAAGCCGTGAGGGTTTGGTTTGAGTTGACTCCGTGGTCTGAACGTTTTGGTTTCATGACCCGTGGGTCCCAAAATATCCGTTTGATAGCCGTTTATTCTGTAGAGTATGTGTGGAAAAAGAGTATGTTTGGGCCATGGACGTACTATGGTTTGGGCAAAAAGTAAACTTATCAATTTTCAATAGGTTGCTATGACATTTTTCATACTGAGGCACAGAGGCACCTTCAATCTCCTCGCTTATTCTCTATCGCACAGACTCGATAAATCATGTGTTTTTGACCCTCATAAGAGAATAAAAAATCATAAGGTACTTTCCGTGGACCTAAAACCATAAGAATAGATAATAATACTGCTAAAACTATAAAATGAGCCAAGTAGCTTCTTTTTAAAGTACAAGTATATGAAATAACAAATAAAGAAATGGATTTTTTAAGTAGCTAACAAAAGACAAAATATTTAAATAGACTTTTTTATATTTTTTTATTCAATTAAAATAGACATTAGTAGTTCAAGGAGTAAATATGAAATAACTTGATGCGCATGTTACGAAACAATCGGTAGGCGATTGCGACTCGCACTTGCCTTTTTTTTGTTGTACTTGGTTCACTTTTTTTAGCACGACTAATAAAAAGTACCTATCTGTGCACGCCCAAAACTATGGTCAGATACCTACTGCAAATTCAATAGTTATCATAATAGCACGTTCACACCATGCACCTGCTTCTGCTCCTGCCGCTGTCGCGAAATTGCTCAAAGTACTTCCGCGGAAGTATCAACGTGAGTGAGTGTTAACACACTGCTGTCATACTCTTCTCGCCCCAATATGAGTAAGCGAGATAGCAATACATTCTACAAGCGTTTGTGCTGCCGTTCCTTTGACTCGCGCACGCAAAGCCGACAAACGAGGGAGCACGGGAAGTGGCAGCGGCATGACGAGTAGCAGCGCGAGTAACCTGCTTATATGCTCGCGCTGCCCACTTCCCTATTTCCCTGCCCATATTGGCATCGTGTGAACGTGCTTTATGAAAGTTTGCGCTACTTAACCTGTATGCTGCCGCTGACGTCATGACGTAGGCAAATAAACTTCTCTCGCATTAAACTTACCCTTAAGCTAAAGTTGTTTACGACTTTCCTATTTGAGATGCGAAGTTGTAATTTAAGCTAACTGTCAGAATTTAGCCTGATTTGCTAATTACCTACAGAATATTCGGCCCAAGTTTCTCTGAGATATGATTTCGGTATTTATTTGGTATCCTAACATACTTAATGTGTACTAAAATACAAAACAGGTTAGGTCTAATAAAGACTAAAACACTAAAACGGGGTTCGTGAATAATTGTTTTTTATTGAATCGTCCGATGTTTCGGCCCAGTTGTATGGGCCATGATCACTATTCAACTGATATTAAATATTCTTACGATTACAAACAGATATACATAACCATAACCTTCACTTTTAAAAAGAGGCTAAAAGAGCATTTTACATCATCATCATCATCATCAATTGAGGTGTAATATATTAGCATGTACTATATAGGTACTTATTAGTATGTATTAGTTTATTTTTATTTTAGCCATAATATGTGTATTAGTATTAAATTCAGTATTTTTGTATGTATATTATTATATTGTAAATTATATTGAACTTTTATTTATTCTTTGTATCTGTTTCCGTGTATTCCCATCTTTCACTCCCGCTAGGTTGGCTGGAAGAGATCTCTAAAAGAGATAAGCTCGCCTGTTGTTTTAATTTTAAGTTTAAACTGTATGTTTACTTGTTTCGTTTACAATAAAGGATATTATACATTCCGAATGCTTAGTAAATTCAAAGCTAGTGGAAAACTTTGGGCTTTATTTTCCATGCGAGTGAAATTTTACCTCTTGTGTCGAATTATTCAGAATATCACCTATCTGATTTTAAATTGTCTCGAAAAGCTGGTCTATTTGGTAAAAGCATAAGAATAGATAATAATACTGGCGTATAGAAACGAAACTCCTTTGTCTGGGCCCCAAAAGCCGCGCTTTAAATACCTACTTTCCCCCGCAGCCCGTAACGCCCCGCACTCTCCCGCGCTTTAAGTCGGGGCTGTCACGTGCCAATAATTTTATTCCAGACTAGCGGCCAGTCAAGCGGTTGCGACCGCTGCTAACAGTTTTCCCGTGGGAACAAAATATTTACCCGTTTAAAGTCTTACCTTACCATTTTATTGTTAATAGGTAGGTACAGAATTGATAGGTAGGTTTGATACCTACCTATTCGCCGCCTCGCCGATTGACCAAAATGCAATAATTTTAAAAGATTTGCGATGAATATTAATTGTTTTTATACCTATTTAAGGATTTCTTATCAAATGAACTTTTTGTTGCAGTCGAGCAGTGATAAGTAGGTACCTACTTACCTACGTTAAAAAACATACCTACGATAAGAATGTGCTTATTTATCATTATCAGCTAACAATGACTTAGGCACCTAGGTAGTTTAAATTAGAAAATGTAAACTAGGTACCCACGTAAGTAAAATAGGAGTACACACAACAATTACGTATAATAACGAATGGTAGGTACCTAGGTATTTACTGTAAAATCATCACTTACCTTGGCTCATCTTTAGGCAAATTAAAAAACTTAGATGCGGAGTCTTCCTCTCATCATTTTTGCAGCCATACAAACCACAATAATTCGGCATTGCTAAATTTTTCACAAAAAATGAAAATTCGACCCGCACGACTAGGGAATGCAATCTCGATCTCGCGAGATCTCGAAATCCCCAAGATCTCGAGCAATTTTTCGAGATCGACATCTCGAAAAAGGCGATCTCGTCTCAGAAAAATCATTCGAGATATCGAAAAAATTCATCGAGATTTTCAAGATTTCGAGAATGAGCTTGCGTAAGGCAATGACGTGTTCATTGATGTGCGTTCGCGCAGTGTCGGGCGTTTGCCGGCGGCAGGACTTAGCAGTCGATACCTATTGAGCGAGTGCGTTGCGGGGGGTACGGGACAGGGGATTGACGCGACGCGACCGACCAATCCCAAGAGCTTGTTTGTTATTCACTTACTTGCATTTTCGTCACTGTGCATTTCGTGTTTTCGAGTGAAAGTTATTATTCATCTATACAATAACTCATTACATTCAGTATTATTCTATATTAGATAGTTTTCAATGTGAAATATAAATATGACAAAGAACAATTCGAACCAAGTGTTTGTGGACGTTACTACAATTTGGTATGAAATTGCGTCCATACAGTTAAGCGTAAAAACTGAACAAAGCTACATTACTACAAGTTATTTGCCAGTTTGGAAATATTTCAAAAAGTCTGTGGATAGTTCGACTGCAAAATGTGAAAAACTGATTTCGTTTTTCGTATCCGTCAAGGCAAGTCAATCTGGCATTGGAGTATCGATCAATTATATTACAAAATACGATGCAAAGTCAGAAGGTGGTCTTTATTACTCTTACATTCTAATCTTTACCTCTTCGCTCAGGTCGAATTTTGCAACAATAGATTTGTGTGCTGTTACGAGCGAAGTAGTTAAAGTAAAAAAGTACAATGTTTACCAAAATTATATGAAACAAACAAAATCTCGATCTCGATCTCGAAATCTCGAAATCTCGACCAATAATCCAACGAGATCTCGAGTTGGTCAATCTCGAACCCTGAGATCTCAAACGAGATCTCGAGTTGCCAATCTCGGCTCGAGATTGCATTCCCTACGCACGACGAACGTTTCCGCGGCGAAGCGCACTCCCGACTGAATTGTTCTCTAAGAGACAGCCAGACGGATTGACCTTGAGCGCGTCTGGAGCGGGAGTGTCATCTCTATGTGATTTCTACTCTATGGTAAAAGTGCAAATAATTTTGATTCCCCGTAAACATTTTAAACTGCTTGCATTAATAAAATTCTGAATTTTTGAGATTTCCAATATGTTTTCAAAACATTTCATTCGGTATTAAATAGCTTTTTTCGAGCATGTTAGGTAAACCAACCACAAGAACCGTTTAAAAAATGTGCCCAAAAACAGTGAATGAAGGGGTCCAATTAACCCAAAGACCGATCGACGATCCTATTTTGCAAAGGGATGGACTCAGGAAATACGTGATTTTCATCCAACTTAAAAAGCAAAAAAAAAACTCTGAAATAAAGAATTATTAATCTTCGTCATAATATACAATTTTATTATAGTTACATACACATACATACACATATCTATAATCCCTTGCGGGGTAGGCAGAGCGTAAACTGCCGCATAATACGGACATTTACGCCACGTCTGACAAATATTTGAGGGTCATTCGGAAAATTGTGTATCACTATAGTGACAGGTTATCAGCCCATCGCCTAAAACTGCAATACACACCCTCAAGTCCCTAAGTCGCCTCTTACGACTCCCACGGGTAAGAAATGGGGTGATGCTATTCTTAGCCGGCAACACACGGTAACAACAACACCTCTGAAATAAATTATTATTAATCTTCGTCATATATACTATTTTAATTATAGTTTCCAAAATATAATACTGATAATTCGACTTAATAGAATAAAATCGCAAAATTACATTTAAAATAAACACTACCTACCTATATCGCTTACGGTGTGAAAATACATGAAATAGTTAAATGTTATATTCGTCTTACAAAACTCTAGTAAATTATTCTTTTCGAATTTTAACTGTCAGATGTAGCGATACAGGCCATATTTAATAGCCGTTAAAGCTCTTATTTTAGCCGTGATTTCTGTGTGAATGTGGAAAAAGACCTAATAAAGTTGAAAACGATAATTTGACGGTTGATTTGAACACTGACGTAAATTCCAAGTAGTGGTTGCCATTCGGCATGATCAGAAATGAAAGACAACACAGTCATGTTGCGCCGACCTCAAAGACATTAAGGTCTTCTTCTTCCCCTCCTTCTCCTTCTTCTTTTTCGTGTCAACGGATCCTAAATCCAAATTATTATTATTTTTTTATATTAATGATGGGTTTGCTTTTGACTCTAGTCTAGGTCATAGGACAGAGACAGAGTCTAAGATGGAGCGAGCTCACCCAGAAGAAGCCTCTTCACTCTTACTTTGAAGAGATTAGGGTTGTATGCTTTTGGAAACACAGACGCAGGTAGTAAATTCCACTCTTTAGCAGTGCGCATTATAAATGATGACTGGAAGCGCTTAGTCCGAATTGGTGGAATGGCTACCAGGTACGGATGGTATCCGGCGGTGCGTCTGGATGTCCGATGGTAGAAGGGAGCTGGTGGAACAAGGTCGTGAAGCTCTTGAGCACACTCTCCGAAGTACAATCTATAAAATACCGACAAGCAGGCAACCTTGCGGCGATGAGCCAGGCTAGGTAGCTTGGTGTCCACCAGTTTTATGTCGCCTATGAGCCTCTTGGCCCTGCGTTCCACCGAGTCAAGAGCGGCAAGTTGGTATTTGGCTGAGACATCCCAAAGGTGACTGCTATTCTCCATGCAGGATCGGACTTGTGCTTTGTAAAGAGTTAAAAGCTGTCCAGGCGTAAAGTATCGCTTCACTCTATTCAGGACGCCCAGCTTTTTAGCCGCCGTCTGAGCCTTGTACTCGATGGTCGCGCCGAAGTTTAGATTTGATGTCAATTCCACGCCTAGAAGCACAAGCCTGTCAGTGACTGGGACAGATGTACCCCGAAAAGTAGGTGTCCAGTCGAAAGGACTCCTTTTTGCAGTGAAAAGATACGCCTGTGTTTTGGTGGCATTGAATGAGACCAGATTGTCGTCGCCCCATTGGGAGACAAGACTTAAGGTCAGATCTGTTCGCTCTACCATGGCCTTTCTTAACGAACGTATTTCATCCCCACTGGTCCCTGCGCCTGTCAAGTATCTCTCTGAAACGGTACTATCATCTGCGTATCCAACAATACCATGCCGAAGGAGGTCATTGATGTGCAGCAGGAAAAGAGTTGCAGAGAGAACAGACCCCTGAGGAACTCCGGCATCAATGGCCATAAGGTCAGAGGAGCAGCCGTCAACGACTACTCTGAAGGACCGTTCCCTAAGGAAGTCTAAAATCCAAGTACAAAAATCAGCTGGGATGCCATAAGCAGGAAGCTTGCTGAGCAGACTTGCATGCCAGACCCTGTCAAAGGCCTTCGAGATATCGAGTGAAACGGCAAGTGCTTCGCCGTTTTTCTCGATGGCTTCGCCCCAGCAGTGCGTGACATACACAAGAAGATCACCAGTAGACCGCCCCCGGCGAAAGCCATATTGACGGTCACTGAGAAGATCATTGTCTTCAAGGTAGGTCAGCAACTTACTGTTAAGTACCCTCTCCATGACCTTGCATAGGATGGAGGTAATGGCAATTGGACGGTAATGGGCAGGGTCGGCACGGTCGCCCTTTTTGGGAACTGGTTGCACATTAGCAAGCTTCCAGGCCCCCGGCACCGTTCTTTCTTTAAGAGAGAGGCGGAACAAGCGAGTCAGCACAGGAGACAGTTCAGGCGCACATAGTCTTAATACTCTCGCTGGTATGCCATCAGGTCCGCTGGCCTTGTTCACGTCTAGACTGCACAATACTCTTCAAACCTATTTAATGTGTACTGCGATCTCCGACATCGAAGAATCGCAACGAGGTACAGTAGGTCGTTGCTTGGAGCCAGCGTCCAGACGTGAGTTGCTTGCAAAAAAGGAAGCAAACAAATTTGCTTTCTCACTTGCAGAGTGAGCCAGCGATCCATCAGGTTTCAGCATTGGAGGTAAGGTTGGACGACAGAAATTAGTTTCAACCGCTTTGGACAGGGACCAAAACTTTTTACTACCCGGAGGGTGTGATGCTAGTTTGGCCCCTATTCGTCCGACATGGTCAAAACGTGCCTTACGTAAAACCCGTTTGCAGGACTTGGTGGCAGAGTTGAAGGTTCTTTTCTTCGCGCGAACCCTACGTGCTCTTAATTTGCAGTCGCGAGCCTTGACCCAAGCTTGGTATGCTCAGAAATGAAAGACAACACAGTCATGCCAAATTTTCAATTGACAATAGCAAATACCGTTCTCAGTTGCTAGGTTCAGCTATTCCCTGCTGCAAGAAACAGGCAAAAGGAGGCATGATGTTACGTACCCCAAAGATTACTATAGGGCTCCACATTTTGAAGTGCGCTTGCGTTTTAGTGAATAAATTAGGCTAAATGCAGGCAAATAGTACAGGCAGTTAATGGTGTTGTGGTGATATCATAAGATTAAGGGCCGACCTTGGCTATAAGTCAATAGCCGTCAATGACGAATCAGCTGAATGGTTTGATACTATAATAATTAAATATAAGGTAAACTTTTACTTGTGACCGATAGCGAAAACTCAAGACGGGCTCATGATGAGGAACCACTTTTCCAAAGAAATATAGATCGAAAAAACATCATTTATTACCAATACAAAATTTCCGATTTGCTGAATTGAGTTACTATGGATATTATTAAAATATTTTCGTCATATTATGTTGTTTGGGGAAAGTTGTTCTTTATCACAGTCCGTCTTGAGTAATTGCTATCGGTCACTAGTAAAATTTCCCACTATGCTATAATAATGTTACCATTCCAGTGTCCTCATACATATTATAATATAAAATATAAATTGTGAAAAAATAGAGCCAGTTAAATCGGTAAAATCTTTAGGTGTGTTTATTGATCAGCATTTGAATTGGAAAGAGGAATTAGCGAAAATAGAAGCTAAGGTCAGCTCAGCATGTTACGCAATTAGAAGCCTGCGGGACGAATTAACATTGACGCAACTTAAGCCCGTTTACCATGCTTTGGTTGAGTCACACCTCCGGTACAGTATCAAAGTTTGGGGTAACAGTTACGCATATAATGTTAATAAAGCGTTTATTATTCAAAAAAGGGCTATCAGGACTATGGTACGGATACCTCAACCGGTGTCATGTAAAGAGCATTTTAAAGATCTTAGGTTCAAAGATATTAAAATATTAACCGTACCAAACCAATATATTTTAGTAGTACTGACCGACTTAGTAAAAAGACCAGACAGGTTTGAATGTCCTGAAGATGTTGCGAAACGAGTACCGACTCGTAGAAAGGATCTACCATATGCAATTGCTCCTAAGCTTCAAGTAGTCAGACACAGTGTTAGGTAACAAGCAGTTAAAATGTTCAATTGTTTACCTAATGACCTGAAAATGGTTCATAATACCAAATCGCTTCTGCATTGAAAAAATATTTGTTGGAAAAGTGTTTCTATAGCATAGATGAATTTTTAGGAGATTGAATTTATTTATTTTTGACATGAAATTTTAGAAATGTATAATTGGACTTCAGACGTTAAGACATATTTAAAATGTAACTTTTAACGTATTAATTTGTACTCTCTGACATTAATTTTAATTTATTTTTATTTATTGTATTGTATTCATGTTATATAAGTTTGTAATTATATTTCCAACACAGTTGTAAAATATTGTTAAAGGAATAAATAAATAATAATAATATTCTTCAAAAAACATCTACCATCAAATCCGGCCCTGTCAAGACGGCGTCGGTGCAGAAAATGCGTACCCTTGTTAGTGTCAGCCCTTAAATTCAGATAATCCGGGTATCGACAACCCCTGAACCATGTGATATACATTTTCCAAAGGCTTTCTTGCGTGCCACGCATCCCTGGGGTTAATATATTTTCATCGGCATGTTCATTAAAATTTCACGGGCGTTTTCTTTTTAAGTGATTTGACTAGTGAGAATAAAATGCATTAATAGTCTCAACAGTACACTGCTGAGCATGGGCGCCTATATCTGCCTACCCCGCAAGGGAAATAGGCGTGTTATATGTATGTATGTAAAAAATTTGGAAATATTTGTTATTTAATCGATTAGCTCTTGCCTTACATTAGCATACGTCACAATTAAACAATTTTTAACGGATTTAAGTTTTGTTTATTTTAGATTTTACAATTCCTACGTTTCGAACTCTTCATCCGAAACGTAGGAATTGTAAAATCCAAAATAAACAAAACTTAAATCCGTTTAAAATTGTTTTATTGTGATGAGTAATAGTTGTGCAAACTGAAGAAAATATTTTTAGCATACGTTTTAGAATTAACTCTCATGTTAACTAAACTTTCCTTTAGTTTAAACACGGTGACTATTTTTCTAAGGAAGTGGCAAAATTAATGCACTTTGCACATTGTATTACCATACTCAGCACGCATGGCAGGCGGATTGGCAAGCGAGCAGTGAATAATGTATTCACAGCAAACGCTACATTCCGTGGTAGATTTCCACCGAAGTCTGGCGCCAAGTAGCTTGCTGCGTTCCGTCAGTGTGTGGGAGTGCCAGTGCCTTAACAGGCTTCTTCTGGGTGAGCTCGCTCTATTTTAGACTCTGTCCCTGTCCTATGACCTAGACTAGAGTCAAGAGCAAACCCATCATTCATAAAAAAAAGATTGTTGTCTCAGTCGCTTTTTACGACGCGACGGGTAGAAATGGGGTGATGCTATGTAAGGCATACAAATTGGAAATCTTATAGTCCAATAGGCTAGCATTATTTATAGGCATAACTTAGAAAAATTCTAAAGTTGCTTATCTTTTGTGCGGTGGCGTTATTTGTTTCAGTAAAGCACATACTTGTTTTACCTATCGTTTTCGACGCTTGCATAAATTTTCGATTTAATGTATTGTCATATTTGCTCATTTATAAAATTTTGAGCGACTTGTTTGATTGATTGTTATCTATATACATATAATAAAACAGAAACGAAACCAATTCTGTACATGAAATAGATTCAAAAAAGGGTTTTTGCTTCTAATTGTGTTCAAGATACAGACATCAAAACAGAAGTAAAATTGATTTTTGTCTGTTTGTCTGTTTGTCTGTCGGTATGTTTGTTATTCTTTCACGTAAAAACTACTGCACAGATTTCTACAAAATTTTATACTGTGGTAGCTTATTACCCGGGTCAACATCTAGGATACTTTTTACCTCGAAAAAATCTTTCATTCCCATGGTAAAACACAGTAACTGGTTCCGCAAAGCGAGTTCCGAATTTTTTTTACTAAAATCTATACATATAATAAAACAGAAACGAAACCAATTCTGTACATGAAATAGATTCAAAAAAGGGTTTTTGCTTCTAATTGTGTACAAGATACAGACATCAAAACAGAAGTAAAATTGATTTTTGTCTGTTTGTCTGTCGGTATGTTTGTTATTCTTTCACGTAAAAACTACTGCACAGATTTCTACAAAATTTTATACTGTGGTAGCTTATTACCCGGGTCAACATCTAGGATACTTTTTACCTCGAAAAAATCTTTCATTCCCACGGTAAAACATAGTAACTGGTTCCGCGAAGCGAGTTTCGAATTTTTTTCCTAAAAAATAATATAGATGTCGCTGTTAGTTTTGTAAAACGCGGTATTGACCACGTATTGACTGACATACGATCTGACCATCTAAACGACCCCGTGAAACGACCTAACCAAACAAAAAACAAACAATCACACATTTAATCCTTGCGGGGTAGGTTGAGCGTCAACGGCCGTAAGTATTTTATCGCTATCGCCACGTCTGACATATATGCGGGTCGTTCTAACTATTACAGAAATGTTTCGAACTTTTA
Organism: Tuta absoluta; assembly: GCA_027580185.1. Taxonomy (NCBI): domain Eukaryota; kingdom Metazoa; phylum Arthropoda; class Insecta; order Lepidoptera; family Gelechiidae; genus Tuta; species Tuta absoluta. Next base: position 1,077,741 of record JAQAHW010000066.1, on the reverse strand, counting down.
CTTTGACCTTTGGTCATGGTCAAGGTATGTGATGGAAGACAGATGAATTGTGATATTTTCTTGAGTTTGCACAACTATTACTCATCACAATAAAGCAATTTTAAACGGATTTAAGTTGTGTTTATTGTGGAAACGTAGGAATTGTGAAATCCAAAAAAACACAACTTAAATCCGTTGAAAATTGTTTTATTGCGAAGACAAATTATGATTTGGGTAAAATTAGTTATTTTTTTTACCACTACAAGAGGCCGTTGGCCTGAGTTAGAATAATAATACTTTTAATTTTAACTCGACATCTCTACGTGTAACCGAGATAGTGAGTCTTGAAAGACAGACAAATGGATAACAAAGTGAGTGAACCTATAAGGGTTCCATATTGCAGCCTAAAACCTATTTACCAATATAGTTTTTATTTTAACTCGATATCTCTGCGCATTCCCGAGATAAAGGATGGACGGACGGACGGACAACAAAATGATCGTATAAGGGTTCCGTTTTTTTGTACGTTTCTTTTTGATGTACGGAACCTAAAAAAATATAAATACCTTCATTAGTTAGAATCAAAAATGTTAGAGTAAAATTTGTTTAAAATTACTTCATAGATGTCGCTGTTAGTTTTGTGAAACCCGCTAATGAAATGTTTTCTCCAAAATTATATAACAAAGCCACTGACAGGCGGTAAGTTTTCTAAGAAAATAATAATATAGTATTGTAAACTATGCCGTGTGATGCCGGCTTGCAATAACATCACCCCATTTCTTTTCCGTGGGAGTCGTAAGTGGCGACTAAGGGACTTTCACATGGGCGATGGGCTGACAACCTGTCACCATGGCGATACACAATTTTCCGAATGACTATCAAATATATGTCAGACATTTACGCTCTGCCTACCCTGCAAGAGATAATAGGCGTGACATAAGTATGTAAGTATAAACTTGGGCAACGGATATTCTGATAGATTGTTTCTTTAAAGATAAATCTTTTTTTGTGAAGTGGCGCCACTATCGAGGTCGTTCACGGTTACACTCGCCTTAAACATTTTTGCAGAGATCAGAAGGCAAGGTAGGATTGCACTTGCTGTAGTATCTTCAAGTATCGCTGCCACACTGTTTCCAGGAGAGAAAACGGCGCATACAACTTTCAAAATACCAATCGATTTGGACACAAACGATACTCCAATATGTGCTGTATCACGTAATAGTTACAAGGCAAAGGTTTTCTGATATTGTTGTCTGGTAGTTATGTGACGAGTGTACGATGGCCAACAAAAAAACGGTAGAAGCTATGGATAGGACTTTGAAAGACATACGCAGAGATAATAGGGCCATGGGCCATATCACTGTTCTTTTTTCCAGTGACTTTTGCCAAACACTTCCAGTTGTTACTCAAGGTACCAGGGCTGATGAGGTGAATTCCTCACTAAAATCATCGGCTCTTTGGCCACAAATTCACAAGCTGACCATGACGGTGATCATGCGAACCCGTCTCGGAGGTAATCCACGGGCTGAAGAGTTTTCACAAGCTTTATTAAAACTCGGCAGAGGTACTTTACCAGAGGATAACGGTCAAGTAAGTCTGCCTGAAACGCTTTGCCAAATAGTTTCTGGTCTAAAGAGAATCATTTCTTCTGTGTATGGCGAGCCTTCTTTCCTTCAAAAGAAAGATTCGTAGCTACGTGAAAGAGCTATTTTTGCACCCAAAAATGATCAGACTGCTTCAATAAACCATACCATTATGTCACAAATCACTGGGGATATGGTGGTATACGCGTCAATTACCACTGTTATGAATCAAGACAAAGCCACTAACTACCTAATTCCTAAACTCCTTGAGTGCGAATGGTCTTTCTGCACACCAAATATTACTTAAACTTGGTGTTCCTATCATGCTTCTTTGCAATCTCACTCCGCCAAAGCTGTGCAATGGAACCAGACTGAAGATCTTAAGCTTAAAGATGAATGTATTGGAGGCGGATATTTTCACTGGTTGTGGCGCGTATACCACTCATTCCCAACAACTTTTTATTCCAATTTCAGGGCATACAGTTTCCCGTCAGCGTTTTCTTTGCAATGACTGTAAACAAATCGCAAGGACAGACGCTGAAAGCCGCAGGCTCGTAGGTCTTACGATTCCCTTTTTATCACACGGGCAGCTATATGTCGCTTGCTCTCGAGTCAGTTCTCCTGAAAATTTGTACGTTTTAGCACCCGATGGTAAAACTACCAAAGTAGTTTATAATGATGTTTTGTAGCTGATGTCCATAGTATCAAAACCAAGTACCTAACCGAAAAACAAGTTAACCAGTACCTATTCATTGCACATCTTAAAGAGAAAAAACTTTATACAAACATGATATTAATATTAAACAATATGCATACATCAACTTCACTAACTCACAAGTCACTACACCATGCGTACGAAGTCGCGGGCAACAGCTAGTAAATTATAAAAATATACCAGTTTTGTATATGTGACAGGTTACACAATGTTATAACCCAGTTGTAGTTGTTGTATCCACTGCAAACGAAAGTATTTTTAGCATATACCTTAAATGACACAAAATAATGAATTGGGTTCGGTCAATGGCCCAAAAATTGTAAGCAAAAATTTACGACTAAAATACTTTTGAAACATGAATAGCCGTACTGGTCCATAACTGGTTGTTGCAAGCTAGGCTACATTGAAAGCCTGTACTTAACATTGGTGATCTTATTACGTTCCGTTTCATAAAGAAAACTAAGCATTATCCAAAACTTACAAAAGCGGTGCGAAGCCATAGCAAAGTTCAGATGGCAAAATGTAAAAGCGAACTTTTAGCAGTATTTCTTAGTTATATTCCACATAATGGTCCCGATCCATTTCGCATTCGGGCTCGGTTTATTATATGGCTCATCCTTCTTATCCCGAGATCTTGCGAGATCCCTTCAGCGTCACACAGTGGCTGTCAAACTTTTACCTATGATGGCGGCCGATGTGGCGCAGTGGTATAACCTTTCCGCCCGAAACTACTTATACTGGCAGGGATGTCAACGAATCTGTTTTGCGAACCCGAATTTAAGTGATGCCACACTTAGGTACCATAATGCTAAGTTATATAGTAAGAAAACAATGACATACATTATTATTTTATGAGTTGTAGGGTTTCTAGGTATGTTTTTTTCTGATTTCCTGATACTCAAGCAGTTCTCTGTGACACAAGTGGCACGAGATTTTATGGAGTAGTCGTGTACTTATAGGTCAGTTGGGCGTATCTATGTGTGAGTGCACAAACCGGGCGTTGGTATAAAGTTAAACTACTGCTCCTTGGTTATATTGTGGCGTAGCGTTAGATGATCTTCAGCCAGATGGATCGATGACTTAAAAAAGGCGGTTGGAAGCGACATACATACATACATAAATCACGCCTATATTCCTTAAGGGGTAGGCAGAGCGTTAACGGCCGTAAAACGGATATTAACACCACGTCTGACAAAAAGGTCAATCAGATAACTGTTGGAAGCGACAGGATAAAAAAACGAGAGATCGTGCCCTATGGCGTACCCTGGGGGAGGCTACGTCAAGCAGTGATCTGTAATCACAGGTAGCACAGTTGCGGCGCAAAGGTTTCAGGTTAGATTCCCGGTGGGTCCCGATTCACTCACAAAGTTGATTTAATCACTTATGAATTTGTTTTTGTCGATGATCACTTGGATGGCGGTTGTTACTGTATGAATAAATACCGCGAATGAAATCAAGCTGAATACAATACAATACACAATACAATACAATATTCTTTATTTGTACAAAACACAACAAAACAAACAGATACAAAAAATTAAAAAAGATCGGTACAATTTAGACGGCCTTATTGCTGAGGTAGCAATTTCTACCAGGCAACCTTTGGGTGAAAAAAGTAAGAGTATGTATGGTTAAGCGGGACAGTGATAGGACAATACCCTGTGTGATGTCGGCTTAGAAAAGCATCACTCTATTTATTTCCCATAGGTGTCGTAAAAGGCAACTAATAAACTTGAAGGTTACATTGTATTGCAACTTTAGGCGATGAGCTGACAACCTTCCACTATGGCGATACATAATTTTCTTATTGTCAGACGTGGCGCCAATATCAATTTTTACGGTTGTTTACACTCTGCTTACCCCGTAAGGGATAAAATGTTTATAAAAGTATGTAATACAACCAAGTGGAAAAGTTTGAGAGCCACTGATGACGTATCGGCAAATCTTTTGTCGGATATTCACTATTTGTTCGAATTGCTGTTTGTCAGAAGCCAAAGAATAATATTTTCCTTAAATCAAATGTGATTAATACTCACAAATATTGGATGGTTTGTGTTGTAAAAGTATTATTCGTATTAAAATGAAACTTGGATGAAGAAGAGTTTTTGTATGGTCGATCTGTACAAAGAGTAATAAAAAAGGTATAACAAGCCGAAAAGAGGTCAAAGTATTCATGAAACTTAACAACTTTCCCCGTGGAACATAGGCCAGCTGATCGGATTTTTTATAAGAGATGCAATTGTTTTTTTACTTCTTGGGAAAGGTTGTTCAGTACGTATTCTGCCACTTCCTGGTACGCACTGGTATCAGAAACGAACCGCAAGAGACTCCGAGCGCAGCAGTCGCGCGTAGAGGGGGTGGTATGGGATCTACCTCCTAGTGGTCCACCCTGGGCAACGGCAACATAGGCTTGCCTGTGGATAAGTCCGGCTGAACGATCCCACTAAGCGGTGGAAGGCTCCGTAAGGGGCCGCCTGGCTCGCGACCACCATCCCACCGAAGTCTGGCGCCAAGTAGCTTGCTGCGTTCCGTCAGTGTGTGGGAGTGCCAGTGCCTTAACAGGCTTCTTCTGGGTGAGCTCGCTCCATCTTAGACTCTGTCTCTGTCCTATGACTTAGACTTGAATCAAGAGCAAACCCATAATTTATAAAAAAAAAGAAAAACATCTCGCTGCGCACTATATTGAACGCATCAATGTTCGTGCCCAATGAGACCATCCTCAAGAGACTCCAAGTCGAGCCAATTAACAAATTCATCGGTCGCCTGGAGGAGTCAGACTTTCAGCACATCCGGGAGCTAGCCCCCCAGCACGCGCGACCACCCGATGGCAAGGCGTATCCTCGGGACCTCGTGAGCATCTCCGAGGTCGAAGAGGAATCCGATGACCACGCGACACCAGGCCAATGAGGCTCCCCAGCGCACCGCTCTGCTGTTGATCGCTGTCTATCGCGGACGAAGCGCAAGACATCCCGGCACGGGAGCACGGATTTGACACCCTGCGCCGCCTGCTGCGGATCGTTCTCTGGGCTTCCCTAAAGGGGTTCCACCCGGAGGGCTGATTGTGTAGACGGCCGCACAACCCAAATACAAGACACCGCGCACTGTCCCGCCGCTGGCACTCCTCTCCGCCATCACGGTCAGATGGGCGATCACGCTGGGCCACCGGCACCAACCTGACTTGACGCCTTACCCGCCCTGCTGATGGTCGCTTCCTGGGCTTTCTCCCAAACGGGGTAAATCGAGCTTGATCTCGCGGGCGGAGAAGATCACCGGATGTGACCAAGAGGACATGTCCCCGACCCAATGACCTGCATGTTGTCACATGCAGCATAAAAGAACATGGCCAGGAGGCAAAGCCTCGACGCCATCTTCCCCGAAACGGCTCCACCAGTTCAGAGAAGACCACAACAGAGGTTGTCCAGTTTCATGTTTATTTTGATCTCTTTTTAGCTTTTTAAAGCCTTTTTGTTCCTCCGTGTTTTACAGGTAAAGGGCTTAAAGGTCCTGAGAATTAAATCTAATTGGGAGTTTTCTTTTAAAAATATGAAAAAATTTAGTTTCCAAGCACTGTGTGTGTAGATGGCGTTGAACTGATTACGTTACAAGATGCCAAAGCCAAAAGGTATAAAAACAAGTAATTGTTCGTTCCGAATCTATCCTCGTTCTTCGCGCTTTGTAATGAATTAATACTGTGTTCTGTTTGTACGTTGTTGTAAACCCATGAAGATAAATATTTTTGATATGCGAGTGATGTAACAATGATTAGACACGTTTCGTTTTACGATCTCATACATCCAAGTAAAAAAAACTAGGATGTTCCGTTCCAAGTGCAGCGCCATCTATCCAGCGACTAGGAACTAGTTTAAAAAAAGGAAAAGAAAACTCCCTATTGGAACCTCAAAATACATTTTTCTATGCTATGCTAAATTGATAACGTTTCTTTTTATAGATTTAGTATTTATGACTCAACATTTGAGTCATAAATACAATTTTTAAACTTGACACAGCGCCATCTGGTATGACATTATAAAATAAGCTCGTGAACTGTCAGTAGAATAGTCCACATTCAATTAAATATTCATATAAGTTGACACTTCTTGAAAGGTAGACCTGATCATTTCAAACTGTGATTTTGGGGTGTGTGGTCAAAGTTGTTTGAGAGTTTGTCGGAAGGGTATGGAGACTGTATTATGTTTAGTAAACTGTATAAGGGTTTCAAATAAATGTTAGATTGGATTGCAGAGCGATTCAAGGAAAATCAATTTTCATGTCAGTCCAAACTGCCGGGGGCCAAATTCTACATACATACATACATAAATCACGCCTATATCCCTTACGGGGTAGGCAAAGCGTTAACAGTCGTAAAACGGATATTAACACCACGTCTGCCAAAAGTTTGAGGGTCAATCAGATAACTGTGTATCACTATAGTGGCAGGTTGTCAGCCCATCGCCTAAACTTGCAATACACATCTAACACTCGAGTCCCGTAGTCGCCTCTTATGACACCCATGGGTAAGAAATGGGGTGATGCTATTCTAGGCAGGCATCACACGGCACTATTCTACTATTTGAAAAGTGTCTCTTGTGTTTAAATACAGTGTCAGTTGGATAGTTTTAGCCGTTCTGTATTCTGCTAACAGTTTGAAGTATAAAGAATCACATGAGTACAAAATAACAGATGAGTGTGGAGGGCAAAACAATTCAAAAATAAAAATATCTGAGCCCTGTGGTCTAACATTACCCATATATAATATACAATACAATATACTTTATTGCACAAGGGAAACATATTAAAAACAAAAGGTGAATTAATAATAAAAATTGTACAATTGGCGGCCATATTGCTCAGGTAGCAATATCATCCAGGCTACCAAGTAGTAAGGGGTAAGCTTTTAAAAAGTAGTTGATGCGGGATAGTGCAAAAAATATGTATATTACTTACATCTAAATAAAGTATACCTATAAATTGCATTATAAATATATGTAGTGGATGGGAACGTCGGAAGGGGAAGACCTCAACGAACGTACCTTGATCAAATCGGGGACGTGTTACAGAAAGGTCAGGTCAAGAGTACCCTAAACCGACGAGCATGCATGAAGAGATTGATGAATGTGGAGGAGGCGAAAGAAGTGTGCCAGGATCGTAGTAAGTGGAAGGAAGTAGTCTCTGCCTACCCCTCCGGGAAAGAGGCGTGATTTATGTATGTATGTATGTATAAATATAAACAAATATGGTATGTATTATATATATATACAGCTTTGGCAGCTGTCAGTTCCATACTAATCGAGCTGTCAAAAATAGAAATTTGAACCCGCTGTGATTTTGACATAGCATTAGCACGAATCTTCCAGCTGTCAAATATGGCTTATTGGGTTAGCCATACTGTACTTACTAGAGCGTAAGTACCTAACCCTAAAAAAACTTACGGCAAACAAAGTTTAAATTGGATTTCTGATAAGGAACAGAATAAGGAATAATTTCTCCCTTTTTAAGATCGAAAGGTTTCTTCACAACTTAATTTCAAGTTAAAGTTAAGTAATTTATCCGATCTTCGAGGAAAGAGTGCAGGTACTTTCATCTCTATTATCTCGTTAACTTGAGGGAGAGGCTTCCAAAATATCTTCCTTCTCACTTCCTACTTACTTAAAGAGGGGATAGCGCGCGGTCAAAATTTTAAAACCGGTTTTATTTATACAAATACAGCCATAAAATTCTTAAACAAAAAATTTATTGCTTACAAAAGGTGTTACTTTACATGCGAGTAATTTGATTATCTTCCTACTTTTTTTTTTTCGTGTGGGAGCCCATATTTATCTTTTTGTGAATTTGTTCCCAGTCTGGTCAGGACAAGGACATTGTAGGCTATACCACCTGATTGTCCGAAAAGAAAGATGGCACGTTAAGACGTCGGTCCCGAATGCTGCCTATCGTTAATAAAAAATAAAAAAACAATAATATGTCTTTTTAAGCACTCGCGATCACTTTCACTCATTTTAATTATTAGACCGGGTCTATCGCGATAGTATTTAGGTAAATATTAGTAATTGAGTCAACCCGCGACCACAATACATGAAACTGTGTTGAAACGTCGGGACACCGGTAAACTACTAATATTTACCTAAATACTATCGCGATAGACCCGGTCTAATACTTAAAATGAGTATATGTTTAACATCCGTTTATGATATTTATATTCTATCCGTTTATTATATTTATATTCTGTATTTATCTTAGCAAATCTTTTCGATGTTCAGTTTTTGCACAAGGTCTACAACTGATCAATCAGTGTTGCCACACGCCAGATCGAGAAATCTGGATAGAACGGTCAAAAAATCTGTACAAAATCTGTATGAACACAAAACGCTAAAATCTGTATAAAATCTGTGAAACTGGAATAATATCTGTACAAAATCTGTTCAAGAAAACAATATTTATTATTTTTTGTACATATTTTTATTCATTTTAACAATCATTTGTTTATCAACTTGAAGTTTATAACAGGGTTCATCACCAAGAAGTTGTTTTGTTAAAAGAAGCCCTTCAATCGTTTCAGTGCCTAAATGGTTTCTTGTTTTTGTTTTTATTAAATTTACTGAGGAAAATATTCTTTCCACTGCGGCACTGGAATGAGGGAGACTTAGTAAAGCAGTAACAAATTGCAGAAGAGTTGGATATAATGATTGTCCATCTAAGTCTTGTGCACAATTGACTTGATGCCAAAACAATTCTGTATCTTCTGCGCTTGATTCTAGAAGGTCGTCATTCATTCTCAATTGTCGCCACTCATTGTCCAATGTTTGAAAATGTTCTTGTCCGATTATATTAGGAAAAACATGTGCAATGTGCGTCAATGATGGTATACTGCGCCGTTTAACAATAATGGGATTAAGAAAGTTTAAACTTTTTGTGGTGTTATTTCCAAAATTGTAACGGGATTTTATTTGTTTAGCTCCTTCTACATAAAAATCTAGACATCGTAGTTTAAATATATGTCCATCATTTGGATTCAAATTAGGAGCAGTAGACAACGATACAGCAACATTCGCGCCAAGATAAAGATCATCAATTGGTTTGTAGTGTCGTGGGTTATCATGCTGGACATTGTGGAGCTCAGTCTCAAATAAGTATGAGCTATTTATATAGCAATCCAGGAAAGATTTAAATATGCGGCACAAATGCTCATGAATCGATTGAATTTGTGGCTTTTCGGACTGCATAGCTTGATTAAATTTTGTGAAAAAATCCAAAGAAAATTCAAGAAACTGCAAGTACATTTTGTTGTACGGGTTGTTCAGCATATGTAAAATAGAATCCGCTGAGTTTAAACGATCTGTCGTCACAGCATCAATAAAAAACAACTTGAGTGCTTCATATTGCTCTAGAATCCGCACTACCGCACTGCGAAGTGAGAGCCAACGTGTTTGGCATGGATGCAGGATTTTATGGGGCTTTAGTGCAAGAAACTCTTGAAATTCCTTTAGTAAACCTGTTCGTTTCGGACTCGTACTGATATAGTTGTATACATCCCTTACAAGGCCTTCAGGTTCACGCGGTAATTTTGTGCATGCATAGGACGCGCATAATGCGAATGAGTGGCAAATGCATTTTACAACATACAAATGGGGAATATCTACTAATAATCTGCTTGCTACAGAATTATGCTGACCCATCATAGCATTAGCTCCGTCGGCGGCAAATCCAACCAAATTGTCTTTATATGGAATACCATTATCTGTAAATAATTTTACTAGATGTTCGTAAAGTTTTTCGCCTGTCGCATCTTGAACGGGTATTAGTGCAAAGAAGGCATCTTTAATTTTTTTGTTTCTATAATATCTAACAACAATGCATAAAAGCTTGACACATCCTCTGTCCGTACTTTCATCAATAAGTAGTGAGAATTTTCGAATTTTTAAGTCGGCAATTAGGTTTTCTTTTTGAGTGTCTCCTGTAACAGATTTAATAATAGCTGTGGTTTTGGTGCGACTACACGCAAGTTCTTGTGCAGTGGGACTATCCTTACATATTGTTTTTATGAGTTGAGGGAGGTGTTCCATGACATTCATTGAAAGGTTATGCTCAGCTACAAAAGACGCCAATAGAACTTCACCTGTTTTTACATCATCAGCAATCGTACCTTTTTGAAAAAAAGCCGTGACTGGTTTTTGAATGGCAGAAGATCCAGGAACTGAGTTTAGGTGTTTAGTTGTTTTCATATGTCGCACAATATCATTTTTCCCCCCACCACCGATTGCAAGGTCTGATAAACAAAATTTACAGTATGCGTAATCTTCTCCCTTTTTACTTTTTGTTAACCACGATTTAAAACTGCTTTCTTCCAGCCAAGTCTGATTAAAACGCTGCGTATTCCGTGATTTTTTTGCGAGCATATTAACTAGTTATTTACTTCACACTGAGAGTAATCAATTTAATTTTTTTTAGAATGCAGCACTGCACACATAAGTCACAACACAAAATAGACAAGAAATTCAAGAAATCTTAGCGCAAATACGACTCGCCAAACAACCAAACAAATCGTTTCATTTTGCTCATTCCGTTCATTCATTTGTACTGAAGGGATTCCCCGAAACTTATGTTTGAAATTAAACATAAGTTTCGGGGAATCCCTACGGTCCCCAGAACGAATCCCCCCAGTACGCTATAAATGTTGCCAGGGATAACGATTTACACAGAACACAGGGGAAAATGTTGAAGGCCATAAACAAACACTATAATTATACACTAAAAAGAGATATATTTTCAATCATTTCATCATAGATTATGCGAGGAAGCGAAAATGACGAAAATCTGTATAAAAGTTATGCTAAATCTGTAATCTGTATTGGTGATGAAAAATCTGTATAGATACAGATAAATCTGTATATATGGCAACACTGTGATCAATTGTCAGTTTTGATCATTTTCTTTTTGTTAAAGTTGTTTTGTTTGCCGAATCTCACAATTTAAATAAAGTTGTTATTTTCTCCGATTCTCGTAGCTGCCTTGAAGATATTTCAAAATTTCCATTCCGGGCCCGCAATATGTTACCCTGAAATTTAAAAACTCGTGAAGTCCTTTTGAGGTGGTATGGGATCTACCTCCTAGCGGTCCACCCCGGGCAACGGCAACACAGGCTTGCCTGTGGATAAGTCCGGCTGAACGATCCCACCAAGCGGTGGAAGGCTCCGTAAGGGGCCGCCTGGCTCGCGACCACCATCCCACCGAAGTCTGGCGCCAAGTAGCCACCTGCGTTCCGTCAGTGTGTGGGAGTGCCAGTGCCTTAAAAGGCTTCTTCTGGGTGAGCTCGCTCCATCTTAGACTCTGTCTCTGTCCTATGACCTAGACTAGAGTCAAGGGCAAACCCATCATTAATAAAAAAAAAAATAAGTGCCATCTACAGGGTATTGAAAATGAAAATGAAATAACTTTATTCAATGTAGGATAGTAATACCACTTATTGACATCATGATCGGTCATTGTAAAAAAAGAAACTTGCCTAACGCAATTTTCTTTTTTTATAACAATTTTGTTTTGTCCTAATAGAAATCCGGCTCGGGATTGATATAGTATTAGTTTGGATCCCAGGTCATCCCGGCATTATTGCTGGCAATGAACAGGCTGACTTGCTTGCCAAAGAGGCTATTCGCTCTGGCTGCGAGAATTACTCTAAATGTTTTGCTCAGGATCTACGGTCAGTAGCTAAATCAGATATGTTGGTCAAATGGAACCGATTGTGGAAGTCTTCTAGTCTGCAGAAGGGTAAACATTATGCCGGTATTCAGCCTGAAATACCCGTAAAACCCTGGTTTTTTAAATATCGTTCGGCTAACAAAAGTACTATCTCGACTATCATTCGATTACGCTTAGGACATAATTGTAACCCACTATTTTTGGCAAAAATCAGGATCCAGGATCACTCTTTATGTGAGTGTGGCCTGGATGAGGGTACGTTGGATCACATTTTTTTCTCTTGTTCTCGTTTTCCTGTTTCTTTATATGATCTACTTCCTGAATGTATCCCTCGTCCTATCTCCTTTTACCATATATTATCCAATGTTAAACCTCCCTTTTTGTTTATTTTATGTAAGTAAGTACATTAATATGTTTAATATCCGTTTATGATATTTATGTTCTGTATATATCTTAGCAAATCTTTAAGATATTTAGTTTTTGCGTAAGGTCTACAACCGATCAATTGCCACTTCCGATCTTTTTTGCTCTTTTTAAAGTTGTAACGTGTATACCCCAACTTAGACATTGGCAGAACTGTCCTTTGCTGACAGAGGCCATTTTTAAAAAAGAATTGAAAGTTGTATCGTGACTCCCACAATTTAGACATTGGCAGAATTGTCGTATGCTGGCAGAGGCCATAAAAAAAAGAATTGAATTGAATAACTAGGATTATTTTTTGTTATATATGTACCTAATCAAAAATAATATACAAAAATTTGCAATTAAATTAATAATCTCAGAACTTAATGTTCTAAAGATGGAACTTCAAATATGTGTCCTTCAAGGAAATATGAAATAAATTGTGAATGTGAATAATAAAAATAATCCGTTTTAAAAATGCCGCAATCTCTCAAAGAGTACGGCATAGTCTTTCATATCATCAAATCTGGGGCTAGAAAGAGCTATATGAGTAAGTTCTTATTTGGAGACCACACCTCAGCAAGCGTAGCGTTGGATGCCCTCCAGCCAGATGGACCGTAACTTATAGACTGGAAGCAACTTGATGGCAAAAACGGAAGCTCGTGCGTTATGACGCACAATGGGGGATGGCCAAATTCTAGCAGTGGACTGCTATTGGCTGATGTGTTTATGTAATGTGATACGTTTTTGGCTTGTTTTTGTGTTTTGTATCAGGTTACAGTAGCAGCGCAAAAGCTGTTGGGTGAACGACCGTCAAAGGTCATACAACATCACCAGATCACACTTCACAAAGTTGTGCCTATATATGTTTACATATTGGATAGCTCACATCACAGCCGTAATATCACATAGGTGTAATAATTACACAAATGTCTTAGGCAAGAGCAAACTCAAATGTCTATTCTCATGGTTTATCCTACAAAAAAGCTGAATTGACTCTTCTGCTTGAGCGCGTGCACATTTAGGAGGAGTGACGATGAGGCCAGTAGGCCGAGTGACGACAGTGAGGAAAAGGGGTAGCTACCCGCCTGGTCAGGAGTTGTTACCAGGTACCGACTGTTCCAACCGGACATGTTTGGAAGTTGTATATATAGCAATCGGTGGAATAACATCTATACCGCGTTTCAGGACTTGTATGTGGAGCAGATGCGCGCCGCCACATCCACACACACTAGGTACTAACAGAATAAAAGCGTCGTGGCGCGCTTCCTGGCGAGTCACGACATAATACTGACTTAGGGGCTTTTAAGGGTGCAGTACACTAGACTTTCCTTGTTTAGTTGTAATGTTATGTTACCTCACTAATATACTGTTACCCTAATCCTTTCATACTCAATGAATATTATACAAAAACAGGAGTCCGGTCTATCTTACCGTCTATAGCCTACAGTGTGCAAATTAACCGCACCACCTATGTCAGGTGTTGCCAGTGCTATGCGTTTCGTTTCTGCAAGAATCAAATAGCAATCGAACAGAAAAAATTGTATACAAAACGCGCACTGTCAATTAATTTCGGCCAATACCCACCAGAGTTTGATCAATATGCGACATATTTATAATTTTCAATTTATTCTTGTAATAATAAAATATATTTTTGGGAAAGTTTGTTAGTTTTTTTTTTTTTTTTTTATTAATGATGGGTTTGCTCTTGACTCTAGTCTAGGTCATAGGACAGAGACAGAGTCTAAGATGGAGCGAGCTCACCCAGAAGAAGCTTGTTAAGGCACTGGCACTCCCACACACTGACGGAACGCAGCAAGCTACTTGGCACCAGACTTCGGTGGGATGGTGGTCGCGAGCCAGGCGGCCCCTTACGGAGCCTACCACCGCTTAGTGGGATCGTTCAGCCGGACTTATCCACAGGCAAGCCTGTGTTGCCGTTGCCCGGGGTGGACCGCTGGGAGGTAGATACCATACCACCCCAAAAATAGTTACCTATATAGTTTAGTTTTCATGAGCTGGTTTATCCCTTGAAGGGATCGTGACGTATTACTCCCACGTCACCCTGTATATTATGATGACCGTCACGGGGGTGGCTAAAGTGAGGGCTGGGTGCTCCATAGTATCTGCTTAGGGCGTAAACGCTTCTTATGTTTTTGCTCTTTTCAGTTCGGAACCATGCAAATAGAAAGGTCTCAAAACCAACAGATGACATCGAAAACTCAGAAAAATTGTTAAAATACATATTTAGTCAGCAAGACGAGCCGTTCCCTTTGAATGCAAAAATATGCGTTACCAAGCCTCAAAATGCAGACGAAACAGTGACTTCAAAGACGAATGATAAAAAACGAAAACCTCTTACCCTTACCGGTCCAAAATTAACAACTTGCTATAATGAAGAGAATCATTTTCAAGTATCTAAAATAGCTAAAAATGACGATAAACCTAAGCCTTTTACTTATGCTGGTAAGGCAGTGTATGGAAAAAGTAGAAAGCCTTTTGTGAGAAAAGCAAAAATGAATATGATAATCGACGCAAAAATAGTGAAAAAAATTGATGAACTATTGGATAAACCTAAACCGCTTATCGATGTTGGTAAAGCAGTAGATAAAAAAATTAAAAAGCCCTCTGTGAAAAAAGTGAAAATTAATATGCTTGTCGATAAAACTGATCTACATTCCATTGCTAATTTTGCTTCTAGAGCAAATACTTATAAATGTAGAGTTCATAATGTTGTCGCCGCACGTAAACCTAAAATATGTAGAGAGTGTATGTCTAAAGCTGAATTAGAAAAAAAAAGTTCATTACAAGACCTTAAAGTAAAGCCTACATGTAAAACTGGAGTATCTATGACGCCTACTTCAAAACCTGAAGATGAAACAAAATCTTATGATGCGTGCAAACAAACACGGTCTGCAGCAAAATCTATGGATAATATAGACATCACACCAAAACCCGAATCTATTAGGTTAAATCAGATTGGCCTAACGCAACCAAGATATAGTTCTAATCATTGTTTACATGAGGCAAAAGATAATGATCCGTATGCAGCGTATAATTCTATAATGCCGCCAATGGGTGGTAATGAGTGTAATAGTAATGCAATTGTAACTTTTTCATACAATAATCAATGGCCACAAAGCTCAAACCAATATTACTCACAGGGGTACAGTAACTGGCAAGGGTATGGAACTTGGCCAGGGTATAGAACCTGGCCAGGGTATAGAACCTGGCCAGGGTATGGAAACGGGCTAGGGTATGGATCCTGGCCAGGGTATGGATCCTGGCTAGGGTATGGAACCTCGCCAGCAAAATTTATGGATGATATAGACATCACATCAAAAACCGAATCTAAGTTAAATCAGATTGACCTTACCCTACCAAGATATAGTTCTAATCATTGTTTACATGAAGCAAAAGATGATGATCTGTATGCAGCGTATAATTCTACAATGCCGTCAATGGGTGCTCATAAGTGTAATAGTAATGCAACTGTACCTTTTTCATACAATTATCAATGGCCACAAAGCTCAAACCAATATTACTCACAGGGGTACAGTAACTGGCAAGGCTATGGAAATTGGCCAGGGTATAGAACCTGGACAGGGTATGGAACCTGGCCAGGGTATGGAACCTGGCCAGGGTACGGAAACTGGACAGTATACGGAAACTCACCAGGTTATACATATTCACCGGTAAATTCAGCTCAATACAGCAAGCCCCAAGAGTTTGTAAACTACTCACGATTTGGAGCAGCGTTTTTCCAAGCACCACCATATTTTGAAATAGAGTATCCTCTAGGAAGTAATCAACCACAAGGAGATGCAGTCTATGCGGAACCACCAAGGTTAGTTTATTGTCGTATATATAGATCAACAAACTTTAAGATCTACCGTACACCACAAGGTTTTTATGCGATCTCAGCAATTAAATTGGGTCGTTTGTTGACTCATAGAAGAAGAAGCGATCAAATCCACCACAAACTTTTGTATTGTCACATTTTGCGTAGTGGCATTTTCTCATCAAAAACTTCTGTATTCGTCTTCTAACTTCTACTTTTTAGCACCAGAGTTTTTTTATACTAACAAAACTCCTCTGAACATGGCACTAACCAGTGCTCAACTGCTCACACTACTTCCCCTTATTTTGTCTGAAATATGTCCCAATTTTCGGGATTCATTTAAACACGCTTTTATTAGGTTGACAATCTAAGTACCTATGTAAGTAAGAACTATGTTATCAAATCCAAGAAACTAAATTCAACCCACTTTTCATTCTTGTAGAGTCAAGAAACTTGGCAGTTGTATGTAACTCAGGTAACAAACAATACAATAATATGGTACCACCATGGTGGTCTAATAATGAAACTCAAAGGTGGGATCAGAACCCTAGAATCCCTACTAATAAATATATTGAATTTGGGCTGATTAGATCCGTCTAGTTTTTGAAGAGCTTGAATCCTGACTTGTCATGATTTGCATTAGTTGTAAGAGGGATCAATAGCCGTTTTCATGAGATTATGTCATCCAAATATCATAAAGATAGTTGATAGCCTTTCAAGGTCTATATTTTTGTTGAAACAGTCAAATGCTGGATTTGAAAGATTAACTAGCTGAAAACGCTTACCACCGGCTCTAATCTTTTTTATTTTGTTAAAAGATATTTTGAATCTTGGGCCTAATATCTACAGAAAGTTCCATAAGTAATATTAATAATAAAAAAAATTTGTATTCCAATATTGTAGAAAATTTAATAAAATCATTTTTGACACAGACATTTTTCATCTATCTCTAATTTGTTTTCGAGAAAATGAAGGGAAACCCGCACATTGGGACATATTTAGGGCAAAAAAGGAGACAAAGGCAAGTATGGAGTCGAATCGTGTTTAGCGGGGTCTTGTTATTAGAAAAACAGTAGCACAAATTATTCTTTGGAGATGAATTAAGTTTAGTTTGGAAACAACAAGAGGTAATATGTTCAAAACAATGTTGGTAACAAGAACTAATTTTGCAGCGATATTTTGAAACCTGTTGCGGAGGAAAAAAAGGATCCTTCAAGGAAACAAGATGAACCCTAAACTGGAGAAATAACATAATGTTCTATTACAGATTTTTTTCAAGATCAATCAAAGAATATTAAACTGATCATACATAGTCTATCATTTGCGAATGCCTAACGTGTTTTAGTCTACTCCATTAGCAGATCATGTTCATACGTCAAAATATTAAAGTGCGGTTTAATTCGATAATATATCTTATAGCTTATTCATGGAGCCAAAACCGGATAATGAAAATAAAAATATATGGAAAATATACGTTACTTTCATTGACCCCGCTAACTTCTCCCTAAGTACTGTTATTAATAAAGGTTTCACATTTATTTATGAATTTATAAGCGGATGGTTTATATGTATAATACATTACAAAAAAGATGGAAAAGGGCTTCATAAATGTATTTTCATAGATGGAATGTTTTAAAAAGGTGATCTTTGGGTATAATAAACATCGGGAAAACGTCTTATTTTCGCGGAAAAACGGTTTGCAGCGAGTTAAACCGTGAAACCGTTGAGCTGGCTACTAGTTCATTATGCAGGGTGTAAGGGACGGTGTACCGAAAATTTAGCAGAAATGAACAAGCTATTAAACTGAACAACTTTTACTATGGACGTGTAGCTCTACTACAAGAAGCTTAATCAAGTGGTTCACAAGCAATGACGACGCAACAGAAGCTCTAAACATATCCGCAAGATGGCGCCATATCAGATTGGCAAAAAATAATGGGCCTGAAACGCGGTATTGAAGTGTTCACCGCGCGCTGCATATTATACAACTTTAAATCCAATCCAGGTGGACCAGTTGGCTACAACACCCAGCCAGGCAGGATAGCTACCATTTCTCCCAATATGTGCACCTCTCTATTCTGCCTATTGGCATTACTTCTGCCATTCGCCATAGAGCCTATGTTAGAAAAAGAAAATACAACTCTCAATCAGCTGACTGTCTTCTATGCATTTTTTTTTTGTTTTTAGTTTCCCAACATAGGCTCTGCACTAAAAGTAATTTAATTTTATTTCCTGATAGTTTTCGGTTCACTGTCCCTAACAGCTGGTATTCTTTAAATTCGCTACTTTAAAGCCGCCTCAAGTTTCTGCTCGGCTTAAAGCCCAAACGCACTAGGTTTTCGACACCCAAATGGAACATAACAAGCAGCTTACAACCTGAAACCGTGGAGAATATCTTTAGGCACATAGGCTGCCCGTGTTAAGCCGGATCAATGAAAGCGCTACTCCATCTATTGCTGCGGATGTTGTAGAATCCGTTACCAGCTTTTCCTGTCAATGCAACTTTTTGCACTGCACTCGCTGACCCGCTTGTTGCTGAGACTAGATTCAGGTAGCATTTTATCAACCACCTTTTGAAGGCATCAAACGAATATGATTTTTCTTCATACACTAAATAAATAAATATTTAAATATCCTGGACAATTTAGACAAAGCCATCTAGCCCCAAACTAGGCAAAGCTTGTACTATGGGAACTATAACATTGGAAGTTGTCTAAAGTTAAAAAAACTGTATGATGATGTTAATATACTTATAACATTGGAAGTTTTCTAAAGTAATAAAAACAGTATGATAAATTCTGGAATACTTTCAGACATGATAATAGTATAAACCAACTTGTTGTTTCAATAACAAAAAGAAAGACTAAAATGCTTTCCAAGTTTATTTTCTAATCCGTTATGTTCTAGAATATAACCTTTTACAACACTTCCTTAATATCTCAAGGGTTGTCATTTCGGAACATAAAAATGTCGTAATTCGACTGAACAGGAAAATTATAATGAGATTGGATGTAAAATGAAAGAAAATAAGACTCAATGACGTCCCTGAGGAAGGCGTAATTCGAGTCAATTACTTACTCTGTTGTTAAGAGGATCTTTTGTATCGGTACTGTCTACTTTTGAGGAGTTCTCGTCAAAATTGTTACAATGCGATTGTTTGAATATACAGACACACGTAAATCACGCTTATATACCTTGCGGAGTGGGTAGAGCGGCCGTAATAATCGAGCATTTACGCAACGTCTGACAAATTAAGGGTCATTTAGAAAACTGTATATCGCTATACTGACAGGTTGTCAGCCAATCGCTTAAAATTGCAGCACACAGTAACCCTTGAGTTACTTACTCGCCTCTCACGACACCCACAGAAAAAATGGAGTGATGCTATTCGAAGCCAATATCACACGGCAAGAATATATAGATGCTTTATTTCTTCTAAGCTGCTTTTGGTAAAAGTACTTTATGGTAGATAGCCTGATCAAGAATTTTCTAAGGGACTTCAAGGGTCCCCAAGTGTTTCAAGTCTCTCCAAAGGGCAATAAAAGGAAACTCGAATATCTTATTGATTCAAAAGAAAGATTTTTGAATCAGCAGAATTCAAATTTCGCATGCACCAGCGTCCTAACGAGTGGTCTTACCACTCGTGGTATCAAATTTTCTATTAACCATAACATTATAATGAACATCCCTAGCAGTCCAGTGCCGAATGGGCCTCCTCTTATCCGAGGGTATTGCCATAATCACTACAATTGGCAGTTGGATTGGCGAGCGCATTGCAAAATAATTTTCCTACAAAAATGTATTCCTTAGGCACTTGTTACGACACCCATGGGTAGAATTAGAGTGATATTAGAATATCACGGTGATATTAGGCATCACATGGCAAATATGTTCAATTATTCGTTTTTATTTTATGCTCAGGTAAGATGCACACAAATAAGGGAGGCGACGCGTGGGACGCTATTTTGTGGTCGATGTAAATAGTTACGTAAAGAAGAACATGTTATACAAATGGGATCACAAGCAATTTAAAAAGTCTGGCGCATACGCAATAAAATTTTCACTCATTCAAAAATAAACCTGAATTCGTTTAGTATATTAGGTACAAGTTATCGCCAAATCTATTGTTAACTTGAATACTCGTTAGTGAGGAAAGATTAGGTCTTACTAGTTATCGCCAATTCTATTGCAAACTTGAATTCTAGTTATAGAGAGTCTTTAATAATTAAGATACTTACAACGTCGTATCAAGGGCGTCGTATTTTTTTGGGCTGGCATCCCCAACCCGAACAGACGTCATAAACAGCTGTTCTTATATTTTAATACAATTTTGCACTAAATTATGAATATTATTAGTTTATTTGTGTTTAATTAAGTAGAATAAGTGTCAGTGAAGTTACCGGTTAAGTTATCCGGACTCGGTGAATCATAACAACACGGATTTTATACCTACCAAAAGTGCTGTCAACCAACCAACGATTCGAATTTTGATTCGAATGACTAACGGATTTAAACCCGGGGAGTATTGTTTTTCATAACTGTTACACCAGCCAGGCTTGTTATTTATAAGACCTGATAGTAATCGCAGATTAAACGATCACATAACTGCACATACTTAACTCGCTTTTGTGAGAAACGACGACCTACTCACACATTAGCGCCGTAACCTTGCCTCATCTTACTTCTATTGAAGTTTATTTGACGGGAAGGCTCGCCGCTCAGACAAGTTAATTCAAATAATACTACACATTTAGGAACCATAACACCTTACTTTCCTTGGTAATTTTGCTGTAGGCTAGATTTTGTAGTGTCTCAGTTCACTTGTCTGTGTGGAAAGTGGATCTGATGATACTTGATAGGTACTATTTACATTTTATACATAGCATACCTTCATTATAACCTTTAATCTTAGTACTACTTACATATAATTTTAAACAAGTTTCTATAATTATTAAGTATTATCATTGGTAATTACACAGAGTAGGTAGTTTAGCCTCCTAATTAGATTACCTAAAACAACAAGTGTAAGTTTGATATTAAATAAGTTTTTCTATATCAATTCCAGCTACGGCTTCAACCATGTCCATGATGACCACCCGTAGAATGCATGCTGAAAAGATGATGGCTAAACTTCAGCAAACACTTACTGAAGCCGAGCAGATCAATGAGAAACTTCTAGTTGAACGAGATGAGATTGACCATGAGATGAAGCAAATAAAATCAAAAAACACTCAGTTAAGCGAGAGTGTTATTACTCTGCGAGCACAATGTGCAGAATCACAAGCAGAGATTGACCATCATACTGATCTCATAAAGTCTCTGGAACATGCTCATTTTGAAATAAGTTCTGACCGAAATTCTGCCCGGGATCGATGTAAATTTTTAGAACAACAACTGAACGAAGCTAACAACCAGTTAGCTGATCTACACAAAGAAAAAGAAGATACTGAAAATAGATTCAGTGTTTCCCTACGCCATGAACTGGAAGTGGAGGACATTAGTACTGTACGCCACACAATTTTGACAAAGGGCAACAAAATAAAGAAATATTTAAGACTAAATAAATTCATAAGAAAAACTAGACATAATCTTAAGTTGTTGAAAATAACTCAAAAAAGACAACCAAATAGAATCAAGAGAATAAATTTATTGAATGAAACTGAGGACCTAAGACTAAAAATTAGAAAAATGAATGTGGCATTTCACGAAGCAGAAGCACACAATAGGCAGCTGACGGTGCAACTTACAGCCTCAGAAAGTTTGCACACAAGCAGCGAGTTGTATATTGACAACCTTCAAACACAACTCGCAAAGGCTGAGACTAAATATGCAGAGAGCCGAATAGAACACAATCAACTTTCTTTTGTAACTTCAGAGCTACTCCAACTACAGCAACAAAACACAGTGTTGCTTGAATTGCTCATGGAAGATGATGAATTGGTCTCGGCTCTAGGTGGAACAAAACCTGCCACACCGTCCTTAGCTGCCGTGACTGCTGCCACTACTGACGCACTCGTCCTAGGAGAACCTCCCTCGCCAAAAGCAAAATCAGTTACAAGTGTTACATCAAAATATTCAGGGTTTTGCTAGCAAAGTATTAGAAATTGAATTATTCTTAGAAAAGCATAATTATGACATAGTTTGTTTAACGGAACATTTTCACAAAGATCCTGACATTTTGATAAATTATGAAAATTATTGTATTGCCAGTTCTTTCAACCGAAAAGCCGCGATACATGGAGGTTCCTTAATACTTATTAGAAACAACATTAAATTCAAAGAACGTAAGGATGTTGTCGGATTGTCGGTTGAGTGTTGTACTGAATTATCTTGTGTTGAGCTGGAAAGTCATGTTATAGTATGCGTATACAGACCGCCAATAGCAAAAAATTTTACCAAATTCCTAGAAATAATGGAAGATGTACTCAAATTAGTCACAAAAACTAATAAACATGTAATTGTTGCAGGTGACTTTAACAAAGACATTTTAGAAATCAATGCATTAAGTGATAAATTTTTAGGTCTTTTTAAATCATTCAATTTATTTAATATATTTTTTGAACCTACTCGTGTGACGCCTACTTCTGCCAAATGTATTGATAATGTATTCAGCGATTGTGACCCGGTACAAAAATGCATTATAAATTCTCTTCAATCAGATCACAAGGGTCAAAGTGTAATATTCCCATTCAAAAACCATATTAAAACGATCAAAATAGAAACCAGGCGCATCACTGCAAGCAGGTTGGAAAAATATCAAAATGTGTTAATCGAGAAATTGCCTGTCCATAATTATAAATTTGAAAACCCAAATCATGTATACGAAGACGTTTTCAATTTGTTAAGCAAAGAATTCGAAATCATTTTTAACTTAGAAACGAAAGAAATTAATACGAAATTTAAGTTTAGTGATTGGGCGACCAAAGGTCTTAGGATTAGTAGAGATAGGCTTTTTGAACTTTACGAGCTTAAAAACATGACAAACGATGTAAGTTTTAGTGAGCTAGTAAAAAAATATTCTAAAACCTTCAAAATAGCTTGTGAAATTGCTAAAGCAAACTTTATTAGTAATAAGATAAAGTCTTCAGATAATAAAATAAAAGCTGTCTGGAAAGTTATTAATAGCGAAACAGGTAAAACTAAGCCACGCGAAAATAACTTTTCACTTAAAACCGACAAAGGAGTGATTAGTTTAAATTCAGATGTAGCGCAGGAGTTAGAGTCATTTTTCACAAATATACCTCTAAAAACTACTGAGTCATTAAGATCTTCACCTACAATTTCATATTCATTGCTGAAGCAAAATGTAGATGTTTGCAATTCTGAATTTAAATTTACTCATGTAAGTCCCCAGTATATTTTAAAAACTTTTAAAGATATCAAAGTAAAGAGCACCGAAGATTTATGGGGGATGTCAGTTAAAGTTTGTCAATCAGTAATCGAAATATTAGCACCATACTTAGCAGATATCTTCAATGAATGTATTGATCACGGCATTTTTCCTGATTTAATGAAACATAGCAAGGTAGTTCCGCTGTTTAAAGCTGGTGACAAACAAGACCCCAGTAACTATAGGCCTGTATCAATTCTGCCAGTACTCAGCAAAGTGTTTGAGAAGATCATACTAAATCAAATGCTGTCCCATTTTAATCAGAACAATTTGTTACACAACCAGCAATTCGGTTTTACAAAGGGACGTTGTACCACAGATGCTGGTGTTGCTCTAATCAAACATGTATTTAATGCTTGGGAAGAATCAAAAGATGCTATTGGTGTTTTTTGTGATCTTTCCAAGGCATTTGATTGCGTAGATCATGAAACTTTATTGCTAAAATTAGAACACTACGGTATTCGAAACGCAGCTCTGAAATTTTTGAATTCATATTTAGATAATAGAACTCAAAAGGTCCAAATAAACGGCGCCAAATCACTGGGGTCTCGTGTTAAAATTGGTGTGCCTCAAGGCTCTATTTTAGGACCATTTCTATTTCTAATTTACATAAATGATTTGCCTTACATGGTAGAGAATTTGTCCAAGATTGTACTATTTGCTGATGACACATCCCTTATATTTAAGGTCGATAGACATGCACATAACTATGACGAAGTAAACAACACTCTTGGACAAATTCATAGTTGGTTTACTGCAAATAATTTAGTTCTTAATGAGAAAAAAACTAAATGTGTATTATTCACTTTACCTAACGTAGTACATTCTTTGAATAATCATGTCGTACTTAATAATGAAAAATTAGAGTTTACTACCAGTACAGTTTTCTTAGGGATTACTCTCGACTCAAGTCTCCAATGGGGCCCTCATATTACATCTTTGTCGGGAAGATTAAGCTCAGCTGCATAATATGCGGTACGTAAAATTAGAGAGATCACGGATATTGCAACTGCGCGACTTGTTTACTTTAGTTATTTTCATAGCATTATGTCCTATGGAATTTTGCTGTGGGGGCGCGCCGCTGATATTGAAACAATTTTTATTCTCCAAAAGAGGGCCATTAGAGCAATTTATAAACTTTGCAGTCGTGATTCCCTAAGGGAACTGTTTAAGGAAATTAATATTATGACTGTACCGTGTCAATATATTTATGAAAATATCATGTATGTTAGAAAAAATATAAATACTTTCACTAGAAATTGTGACAGGCATAACCGCAATACAAGGAGTAAAAATAAAATAGATCAACCTAAGCATAGACTCGCTAAAGTTAGGACTTCATTTGAAGGTCTAAGTATAAGATACTATAACAAAATACCGGAAGATATATTGAGTTTATCAGAAAGTAAATTTAAGTCTGTTATCAAGAAAACATTATGTTATAAAGCTTACTACAAGTTAGATGAGTACATTAATGACAAAGAGGCATGGAGCTCTGAAATTCCAGCGCAGCACAAGAAACACGCACTTATTTTTAATACCAAAATGGGGCGTGCGTGGAGTTTACAACTGACATAATTTTACAAATCTGCATGGATGTAATTTCAATTGTTTAAAGTAAATATTTTATAAGTTAAAACTGGTAGATTTATCTACTTCAATTTTTACAAAAAAAAAAAATATGTAGCCATTTTTGGTCTATACATATTTTTTTTTACTTACAGAATTAGCTAGGGTAGCTTAGGGGCTAGTAAGATTGTTAATTTAGAGTAGGAGCACTTCTGGGCAGGTTTTTTGGTGGGTTTTTCCTGTTCAGGAGGTCCGATTAATTATACGCATGTAAACTACACGCTTTAAAAATCTTGACTTCAATTTGAAACAAATATCGTTTTCAGATGGTGGTGGCGTAAAGTTACATGCCGTGTGATTAACCTGGCCAGCCCCGTGGCAGTGCTTTGATTTTTATTTTTTTTCTCCCGCCCGAACCGGTTTTCTATTAGGACATTACAAAATTGTTATAAAAAAAAGAAAATTGTGTGATACAAATTTCTTTTTTTTACAATGACGGTTCATGACGTCAATAAGTGATATGATAATACTATCCTACATTGAATAAAGAATTTCAATTTCAATTTCAATTTCAAGGAAAATTTAAAAACTATGTCGCCTCGCTCGAATTTAACTTATTGTTAAATTCCGTACACGAAATTTGTGACACCAAACTTTGAACCATTAGCGTGATATATTTACGGTACAAACTTTGATTTAGCCCCCACGATCGAGCTAAAACCTCAGTTTGTTTCAATGACCACTTATTATTAAACTCTGCTTAGATTATTTTTTTATTTATTTATTTACCGTTTATTGTACACAAAAACATTACAAGAGAAACACATACAAAGAATAACGACACAACAGGACAGCTTATTTCTACTATGAAATTTCTTATAGAAATAAGATTATTTAATAATTAAATAAATAATAATTTCTTATGGATTATCTTCCATTCCGTTTGGTGGTGCTGTTTGAAAATTTGTCAGCAACCGTTTAGTCTTTTTAATCTGCACCTCAACCTATTCGCGGGTATTTTTATATTCATATATGCGCCGTGTGATGCCGGCTTAGAATAGCATCACCCCATTTCTTAACCATGGGAGTCGTAAGAGGCGACTAAGGGACTCGAGGGTGTGTATTGCAATTTTAGGCGATGGGCTGACAACCTATCACTATGGCTATGCACAATTTTTCGAATGACCATCAAATATTTGTCAGACGTGGCGTAAATGTCCGTTTTTCGGTCGTTTTCGCTCTGCCTACCCCGCAAGGGATATAGGCGTGATGTGTGTATGTATGTATATTCATCTCGCTTGGCAAGCGGATTTGTGAGCGTGGTGTAAGATATTGTCTTTACAGGAAACGCTGTTGTATATCCTGGATAAATTTTTCCCTCAGTCACTTTTAAGATATCCGCGTGTAGTATTGTGGTGATGCTTTTCTATGCTCAAGGCAACTTTAGGGTCATAGTAACTAAAAAAATACAGAAAACTACATTATTCCCTCAAGCTGGGACTGCCAGCAGATAGATACCACGGAATAATGAGGACACAACTTGCCAAAATGTAAATACTTTGTGCACACTACCCCATCACTGAAAGCCACACACCAAAGTTCGTTTATATTACGACCGATCACCACCCGCTCTCGCTCTTTGTGTGAGACCCGATAAACCCTGGTGTCAGAGAATCATACATGTTAGTTTTGAAGACATATTTCCTCATCCGGTTGTCGCAGAACCACGGCCGATATGGCGCAGTGGGTAGTGCAACATGGTGCGACTGCCTGAGCTGCAAAGGTTCCGGGTGACTCAGTGTCTTAAACGAAAAAAAAAAAAAGGTGTAGTAAGTAGCCGTGTAGACAATGTGCAATTTTTTTCTGTGACATTTGCCCTAGACAACACTTCTAGAGGCAAATGAGAACGCGATCACTGTGGCCAAAAACTAGTCCGGTACATTTTTTTGTTGCTTATCGGCACGAGACGTTGGGTCTACAGATGAATGGTCTGCATATCGGGCACAGGCATGTTCCCTAGTACAAATGCGTTGGATTACACAAACGCACAAAAAATAAACAAATACTAATTCAAGTCATAAAAGTGTGATGTCCGGTCAACAGATCAGGGGTCTGTGGTTTGGGTACAGGCATGTTCCCTGGTACAGATGCGGAAACAGTGCCCGCTGGATGCGCTCCAGAATTTTAATTAATTTCACATGGCCAACCGTTTTAACTTTGTCTCTGTCTGTACATGAGCTACGAAGAAAATGAATAAACAGATAATCTAGCCGTCAGGATCCCACTGCCGTGTGATGCCGGTTTAGAATAGCATCACCCCATATCTTTCCTGTGGGAGTCGTAAGAGGCGACTAAGGGACTCGAGGGTGTGTATTGCAATTTTAGGCGATGGGCTGACAACCTATCACTAGAGCGATACACAATTTTCCGAATGACCCTCAAATATAATGTCAGAAGTGGCGTAAATGTCCGTTTTTGCGGCTGTTTACGCTCTGCCTACCCCGCAAGGGATAATAAGCGTGATATATGTATGTATGTATGTATGTAGGATCCCACTGCTGGGCAAAGGCCTCCCTCCCCTTCTTCCACTGTACGCGATCTTGTGTCTCCGCATACCAGTTCGTCTCGCCATCTGCGTCTGTTATTAAAAAAATAAAACTGACTCAGATGGCGATACGAACTGAATGGGTTTTCCAAAGATTGGTATGTCGCCTCCCGCGACGACGTCTGTCGGCTGTCGGTTTTAGCCCATAGAACGTCACGCATGCGGCAGACATGACCAGTCCAATCCTAATTAAGCTTTGCGGCTGTATAGGCTACATCGGCAATACTACATCTACACTTATAATATATAATAATATTATAAAGAGGAAAGATTTGATTGTTTGTTTGTTTGTTTGTTTGTTTGCATCGAATAGGCTCCGAAACTACTGGCCCGATTTTAAAAATTCTTTCACCATTAGAATCCTACATTATTCCTGATGAACATAGGCTATATTTTATACGAGAAAAAAATAGGGATCCGCGTGAAAATTTCGATAATGTAACCCAAAGTGTGAAAAATGTACCAAAAAAATATCTTATATCGCGTACGCTGTGGAAATTATTGCCAATAGAGCAAAGTGATGTACGGTCGCATTCAAAAGTGGAGTCATAGTTAACACAAACCTCAGAAAACAAGTCGCTCGCACCCGCGGCGACACTCACACAATGACACAAATGACGTATAACATACTATTATTTGACGAACTACCATTGTATAATAAGCTGAGTAGTATTGACTATTTCACTACATGAATCATTAGCTTCGGTAGCTTGGTCAGTAGCGCGGTCAAGCAAATTCTTGACCGTTATTGTGGAGACAATGGATCGAATCCCGATATCTTCGTTGTAGTTTTTATTTTATCAAATGAAGCAAAATTTAGTAAATTTTGAATTACATTTTAGTTGTTGCTAGATCGTTTGCGAGATAGTGCGTGTGCTAAGTGATTTTTTTTAACCTAAGTTTATTTATTAAACTTCAGTGTTTATTTCTTCGAAATGCATACTATTATCAGTTTGCAGGATAAGCAGCGTATTGTTGCGCTGCAATTATCTGTGGCGCTGCATGATATTGGATTTAATTTAACTCAAATTGCTACTCAGACTGGTCTGGCCGTAAGTATAGTTTTATTTCATTACAATTGTATTTTAAATATTAAAATCTTTGACTCATAGTATGTTGGTAGCTGTGAACCGATTAGTATAAACTTTTTTATTAATAATGCTACTTTGTTTTAGTGGAAGACTGTTAAACGTTGGGTTACACGTTTTGAAGAGGAAGGTAGCGTAAAAACTCGACTCGTCTTATTAATGATTCACAGCGGAGGATGATGGTGTAACAATATGAAGAAAATGGTTCTGCCGCTGGTCCAGACGAATTAGTAGCACAAGAAACAGGGCGTGCAACTGCCGCTAATTATGTTGATATGCTACAGGAAAGCATGCTACCGACGACGGTGCGAACTGTTTAACTGTTTATCCTGCTAGTGAAGTTCCTCGTTTTGCATTTGTCCAGGATAAATTGTCCAGTGCATCGAGCTGCCGTGGTGTATAATTGGTTTAGCCAGCACCCAGATATCCAAGTTATTCGTTGGCCAGCAAAATCTCCGGACTTAAATCCCATAGAGAATTTATGGGGTTTAATGGTGCAAAGGTGGGACATGCGCAATGAAAGAACTACAGAAGCTTTAGAGGCTCACTGCCTGGGAGTGTGGGAGAGTACCAGAGGAACTATGCACTTATTTGGTCGAGTCTATTAAGTGTTTATTAAGTGTTGTTGAAAGCAGCGGAGGTAACACCAAATACTAATTATGTAAGCGGCGATTTTTACTTAAGATTCCAATCAGACCCGATCTAGCATACATTGCTGATTATCTTGTGTATTTCATTATAATATATGAATATACACAAAATAATCAGCAATGTATGCCGAAGCGGGCCCGATAAATCGTTGCTCACTCAACCTCTGTTTACCTGCTTACCCGCCTACTATTGCAGTAGGTATTTGTGGAGCATTACATTAGCAATTAAATTATGCTAAAACATCGATATATATTTATATAAGATTGATCATTATTAGTCAGTTATCTTAAGGCCTTGCTTCAATATCTTTTCATTACGAAAACGAGTACTTAAGCTTAAACCTTGAGATGTAGGCAAATAACTGATTTATTATTATTACAATTACTTTTACTTCCGAGGAAAGTGCATCATCGTTAAACATAGAACAATAAAATAATTACTAACGACATTATTACTTAAATAACATTATTGAAAGATTCAATCCAAGATTTGGATCATTCCTATGATCTTATAAATAATTACCTATCGATGTTTCAGCTAATGAACACTTAATATCGTTTTACATAATATTGTGTTTTATCATTCAAACAAAACTATAAACTAAGTATTACGACAGCAAGTATTTTATGTAGTTTTACATACTCGTATCTTATGGTTACCAAAAGTTCTCATTCATGTCATAATGTTATTTACATAAAGTAATACCATACCTACCAATAAAATAATTTCTTACCTTACTTTTTGTTTTATTACAATATTATAGGTTTATGTTTTTAGATATAATATTTTGATACATAATTTACAATAAACATTTATAGATATAATACATAGATGAATATATAGAAAAATATTATATAAAATAAATAATTATTACTGGAGAAAATATGATAAAAACATATAAAAAAACATTATTCAACATACAGAGATCGGATGCGAACCCGGTTCCGTTCTGATTAGAAGGTAAGAACTATTACCGCTAAGCTACGGTAGCTTGTGATCAAAACGACGAAATAAAGATATGTAATCTATTGCTTTACTACAAGTGAACGAATAAGGATAACTATAATACAGTTTTAGACAAACCAGTGTGATGTATACTTTGTGGTGATGTGGTGGCGAATAGGCTATCACCGAGTAATTATTTCAAAGATAACATAGATGTCGCTTATAGGTGGTAATCTGTTTAAGTTTTAATGCTACGCCTTAAGGTGGACTATTCTACTTACAGTCGATAATCTTACGTGTGTGCGTAAGTTAGTTAAGTAAGTACAGAGGATAATAACCCGTATTGTAATCTGTCAAGTGGTCTAACTATGACTCCACTTATGAATCCGACCGTACTACAGTTTTGTAGAGGACATCAATATCTATAATAATGTCCGCGATACCATATGTCTAACTTTTACAGTTATGCCACAATAACTACTTTTTCATTTAAAAATGTACCAACTACGCCACATTATTCGTACCAGTGTAATGATTACATTTAATCATTACTGTATTAAAGGGTGTCAGGGATAGCCCTCAGAATACTAAAAGGGTACATGCAGACCATGAAACTGAACAACTTTCCCCAGGGAACATATTTCAGGAAACGTAAAAAGAAGAAGTGCTGTCCCATACTCGGTATAAAGAGACGACAAAAAACATTAAATAATGCATTAAAAACATCTACATACATAAATCACGCTTA
The DNA here is from genome assembly GCA_027580185.1 of Tuta absoluta. NCBI lineage: Eukaryota > Metazoa > Arthropoda > Insecta > Lepidoptera > Gelechiidae > Tuta > Tuta absoluta. The sequence goes on along the minus strand of JAQAHW010000066.1, from coordinate 1,046,532 downwards.
TATCCCTCACGGGGTAGGCAGAGCGTTAACGGCCGTAAAACGGATATTAACACCACGTCTGACAAAAGCTTGAGGATCAATCAGATAACTGTGTATCACTATAGTGACAGGTTGTCAGCCCATCGCCTTAAATTGCAATACACATCCCTCGAGTCCCTTAGTCGTCTCTTACGACACCCATGGGTAAGAAATGGGGTGATGCTATTCTAAGCCGGCATCACACGGTAAAAAAATCTACACTAAAATAATACATACATACACATATCACGCCTATTATCCCTTGCAGGGTAGGCAGAGCGTAAACGGCCGCAAAAACGGACATTTACGCCACGTCTGAAATATGTTTGAGGGTCATTCGGAAAATTGTGTATCGCCATAGTGACAGGTTGTCAGCCCATCGCCTAAAAGTGCAATACACACCCTCAAGTCCCTTAGTCGCCTCCTACGACTCCCATGGGAAAGAAATCGGGTGATGCTATTCTAAGCCAGCATCACACTAAAATAATAATTATATAATTTACACTAATATTAGAAACAGGATTTTATTTATTGTTTGTTTAAATTGAATAGGCTCCGAAACTACTGGACCGATTTAAAAAAATCTGTTACTGTTAACTGAAATTGAAATTCTTAATTCAATGTAGGATAGTATTATCACTTATTGACGTCATGAACCGTCATTCTAAAAAATGAAATTTGTGTCACACAATTTTCTTTTTTTTTACACACAATTTTGTTATGACCTAATAGAAAACCGGCTCGGGCGGGATAAAAAAAATAAAATATAGGCACTGCCATGGGACTGGCCAGGTTAATCACAGGCATGTAACTTTACGCCACCACCATCTGAAAATGATATTTGTTTCAAATTGAAGTCAAGATTTTTAGAATCCTACATTATCCCTGATGAACATAGGCTATATTAAACTGTCTTATTCCCGGGGGGGAAACTGTTAGCGGCGGGTGAAACCGCTGGGCGGGCTGCTAGTATATAATATAAATACCATTAAATACTACATGCCGTGTGATGCCGGCTTAGAATAGCATCAGCCCATTTCTTTCTCGTGGGTGTCGTAAAAGGCGAGTGTATTGCAATTTAAGGCGTTGGGCTGACAACCTATCACTATTTTCGTCACACAGCAAACAGACCACTATTACATAGAAATGCCCACTCTACAACTTCCTACCTCAATGTATTTCACACGAATTATTTAAGATAGAAACGTATGATGGTGGTGCATCAATTAAAACTTACTGCAACTGTTGTGTTGCACTCCAGTTTGTTACTAAATAACATCGGAGTAAGGTTTAAATTTCTAGGGATTGTAGATTTGCTTATATTTTATGCTTATGATTTTATAGTTTTAGATTTTGGTGATACTAATAAGTATAATAGTAGTTTATGCAACTGTCATGTAATGCCTAATTATATGCAGTTGCATACACTATTTTATCTACACTCTAAAAATTTACTCAGTTGAACACTTTTCCAAACGTCCGCACCGGCGATTGCAAAGCCCGATACATGGTCAAATTCAATACGAGAACGTAATATGGCTTGATATGAATTTTTGAAGATTCTTTACTAACAGTTGTTTAGATGTCGAGTCTCAACAGCAAATAACTAAACAACTGAAGAACAACTGAACAACACTGAACAACAACTGAACAACAACTGAACAACATCGGAATAACATCTGAACAACAACTAATCAACATCTGAACAACAACTGAACAACATCTGAACAACATCTCAACAACAAGAGAACAAAAACCTATTAAAACAACTGAACAACATCCGAAAAATTACCGTACAACAACAACTGTAAGGTGCGGCGGAAGATAGCGATTTGAGTATTAAAAAAAAAAACTTCGTTTCATTTTTCAACTTTATCGTATTAAGCGTTTTCTCATTAAGTCATTACGCTTCTGTAATTTATAGTAAACCCTAGTTTTTATAGGCAGAATGCATAAAGTAGGTCATTATGCATCTGTTTTTGAATTCATAATTCGAACATTATGAGACGAGTGTAGATAAACAATTAAATGTTTCATGGTTTATATTGCACTCATAGTGCTATATTATTTTCATGACTTTGGTTTTTTTTTTTGCGTCGGCCGGAGTTTGAACCCGGGTACTGTCGTGTACCGTCCCACCACTCTGCCACAAAGCTACCGGCGCCGCGACCGAACTCCTCCAAATTTTCAACCTCTTGATACTTATCTTGTAGCGACATAAAGCGACATTTAGTGTTAGTTATTTTAAAGTATACTTTGGTAAGTCTTCATTATTGGGAATTCAAACCATATGATGAAGCCTTGCTGGTTTAATGTACTATGGTTAATTTTGCACTCACAGCAATTTTTTTATTAGTCATAAATGAAAATAAGCAATTGCTTTTTTTAACGTCGGTTAGGTATTTTGGACAATATTCGCGGCAGCGGCAGATGCATAATGTGAACGTAGCATAACATTTTAGTTTTGGGCAATAAATACAAACAACGATATATGTAAACACGCCCCCTGCATTCTAAATACAGAATAGCACAAAACAAAACAAAACTTTGAACACATTTGTGTGAATAATTTGCAACACGAAAGTTTGTTTGATTTAGAATTCGCGCAATCAAGCCGAAACTAGTATGTTTTTGTCACAATAATATCTGCTACAAATACAACAGCCACAACAGTCCACTGCTGGGCATGGGCCTCCCCCTATTGGGGGGTATTTGTCATACTCACAGATTGGCGAGGGCAGTGCAAGTTGTCATAGATGTTCACAATGAACACTGCTGCCCATTCCTCGGATTTATCCTTCAGTCGATTTTTATGAGACCAACGGGTAGAAATGGGGTGATGCCATTCTAATTCACACGATCATAATGTCTAAAATTTTGGTAATTGTGACCTAAAATACCTTGCCGTGTGTTGCCGGCATAGAATAGAATCACCCCATTTCTTGCCCGTGGGAGTCGTAAGATGCGACTTAGGGACTCGAGGGTTTGTATTGCAATTTTAGGCGATGGGCTGACAACTTGTCACTATTGCGATACACAATTTTCCGAATGACCCTCAAATATTTGTCAGACGTGGCGTAAATGTCCGTTTTATGCAGCAGTTTACGCTCTGCCTACCCCGCAAGGGATTATAGGTGTGATATATGTATGTATGTATGTATGTGACCTAAAATTGATTCTATTTATACCAATCGTGTGTTAATGTGACTAAAAGTCACATGAATGACCTGATGATCCCTGCAGTCAGAGTTTTTAATTGTGACAAGATTGATGTAGTTATGTCGAAGCGTTGTCGAAGTTCAGTTTTCAGTTTAAATAGGTTTGCGGCAAAATTCCAACAAGGCAAAAGGAGATAAATGTAGTCATGAAACTGAACAAGTTTGTCAAAAAAACTAGCGTAAAATCCTGTAAATTATTTATGAAAACCTACAGTATTTTATCTCAAACAAAAATGCACAAAAATCCCCAAATGAACCACAACTAGTTGCCAAAAGGCACTCAAAACTCGCGCCATAATGTGAACTGCTGTTATTAAAACTGTTTATGGCCACTTCACAATCGTTAAAACCCGTTGTGCTGTTAATAATAAGCGCTTATAAAAAGTAGCTTACCGTTTTTCAGGTTAATTTTCATATTTTCTCTCACACTTTGTCTTCTTTTCGGGTTAGACACAGTGTTGACAATTGACCCGATGGACCCTGGTGTCAGAGTTTTTCACCACCCCTACCACTACTATTAGCCTTCTGATATGGCTGTGTAACGATCTAAAGTAATCATAGACAGCAACCGGGAACGATGCTCTCCGAAGCACGGAATCATCTTTCTTATGAACAATCAGGTGGTTCAGCCTGCAATGTCCTAACTAGACTAAAATCGAATTCTGATACAATCAATTAAAAAAACTTGCTAAATTCTATTGCAGGCAGGATTTGAACCTGCGAATATCGCTTGCAGTACAAGCGACACCTCTTTCATCTGGGCAACCGCAGTTTAATCAGTTCAGTTTTGTAAATTTATTTTTTATTTTGTAATTGTCTGTTAGTTCTAAATTTATTTGTTCTACTATCGGATGCCGGTGCCGATTGCTCGTTATAACCACTGTTGATTTTATTTTTAATTCTAATATTGGTCTCTATTATGGAGATAAATTTTCTAAACTTACCTTTATTAGTTCTGTTATTTTCCGTCAAATAGGTGTTGAAAAGGATAGCACATATTTGAGTCCTTTCATGTCCTATTATTTGACGGAATGTGCGTAATCAGTCAAAATTAGACGATAATAAAAACAATGGCCAAAAATATTATATTTGCTTGAGTTTGCACAAAATTGAAATTGAAATTGAAATTCTTTATTCAATGTAGGATAGTATTATCATATCACTTATTGACGTCATGAACCGTCATTGTAAAAAAAAGAAATTTGTATCACACAATTTTATTTTTTTTATAACAATTTTGTAATGTTCTAATAGAAAACCGGCTCGGGCGGGAGAAAAAAATAAAAATCAAAGCACTGCCACGGGGCTGGCCAGGCTAATCACACGGCATGTAACTTTACGCCACCACCATCTGAAAACGATATTTGTTTCAAATTGAAGTCAAGATTTTTAAAGCGTGTAGTTTACATGCGTATAATTAATCGGACCTCCTGAACAGGAAAAACCCACCAAAAAACCTGCCCAGAAGTGCTCCTACTCTAAATTAACAATCGTACTAGCCCCTAAGCTACCCTAGCTAATTCTGTGAGTAAAAAAAAATATGTATAGACCAAAAAATGGCTACATATTTTTTTTTGTTGTAAAAATTGCAGTAGATAAATCTACCAGTTTTAACTTATAAAATATTTACTTTAAACAATTGAAATTACATCCATGCAGATTTATAAAATTATGTCAGTTGTAAACTCCACGCACGCCCCATTTTGGTATAAAAATGAGTGCGTGTTTCTTGTGCTGCGCTGGAATTTCAGAGCTCCATGCCTCTTTGTCATTAATGTACTCATCTAACTTATAGTAAGCTTTATAACATAATGTTTTCTTGATAACAGACTTAAATTTACTTTCTGATAAACTCAATATATCTTCCGGTATTTTGTTATAGTATCTTATACTTAGACCTTCAAATAAAGTCCTAACTTTAGCGAGTCTATGCTTAGGTTGATCTATTTTATTTTTACTCCTTGTATTGCGGTTATGCCTGTCACAATTTCTAGTGAAAGTATTTATATTTTTTCTAACATACATGATATTTTCATAAATATATTGACACGGTACAGTCATAATATTAATTTCCTTAAACAGTTCCCTTAGGGAATCACGACTGCAAAGTTTATAAATTGCTAATGGCCCTCTTTTGGAGAATAAAAATTGTTTCAATATCAGCGGCGCGCCCCCACAGCAAAATTCCATAGGACATAATGCTATGAAAATAACTAAAGTAAACAAGTCGCGCAGTTGCAATATCCGTGATCTCTCTAATTTTACGTACCGCATATGCAGTTGAGCTTAATCTTCCCGACAAAGATGTAATATGAGGGCCCCATTGGAGACTTGAGTCGAGAGTAATCCCTAAGAAAACTGTACTGGTAGTAAACTCTAATTTTTCATTATTAAGTACGACATGATTATTCAAAGAATGTACTACGTTAGGTAAAGTGAATAATACACATTTAGTTTTTTTCTCATTAAGAACTAAATTATTTGCAGTAAACCAACTAAACAACTATTACTCATCACAATAAAACAATTTTAAACGGAGTAAAGAGCTCGAAACGTAGGAATTGTAAAATCTCAAATAAACACAACTTAAATCCGTTTCAAATTATTTTATCGTAAAGGCGACTACATTGACTAGAAAAGCCAAAGAACCCATTTGCAGTTTTAAATTTGATAAGACTAACTATATCGTTTATCTTTTTATACATTTTACATAAAGTTCAAGCGCTAGTTTAAGGTACTTCAAAAGAATTGTTATCCTGAATTGGGCCCATTATCAACTTACAGAAGACATCTCGAGTTAAAAGTCGCTAGATGTGCAAAAGCCCTTACAGTTAATGAAAATAACATGTCACAAGCAAGAAAGGGTCAACATGTGCGTGAAAGGTACAGTTTACCCTTCATTGACAGTTTAGGGTAAATGAGCCCATCGCCGTCACAGTTTGACATTTCTATTTGAACTTGACACTTGTTGTCGAAGTCGTCCCTACTGTAGTGATTATTTATGGCAAGTTTATAGTTTGACAGCTAGCGGTGTAGCATTCGGAAGTCTTGTTTAGGAAGACGTGGGTTTGGGCTTTGACAAATACTTTGCTGGTAATAAAATATTAAATAGGGTCATCATACGACTCCCAAAACAGTTCAGCTTAGGCATTTAAATACACAAACATACACATATCACGCCTTAATGCCTACTGTTGTTTAATAAACAATTCGCTACAATTCATTGAATATATTATCTTAACTCACCTTAAATTAGCGCTGTCACTTTCCGTCAAATAGGTATAGAAAAGGATAGGAGATATCAAGGTAGATACTGTCATGTTGAAAACTGTCAGTTGTGCTGTGACTTTGTCGCTTTATTTTTCCTCAAATTAGAAGACATGAAATGAATTAGATTATCTTCTATCCTTTTTTAAACCTATTTGACGAAAAGAACACCGCTAATTGAAAGTAAATTAACATAATGTATTTCCCGAATTGAGACCATTAATTACCAAACATTTTGACAGGCGATTAAAAAATAGTGACCTACATTCTAAGTCTAAATCATTTCATTGAAAAGAAAATCCACCTTGAACCATTTAAGGAGCTCTTTTAGGTAACAAATTAAAGGATCAACTATAATCAGTTAATCAAAAACCAATGAGAATGACCAGTCTTAGTAAATCCTTTAAACACACACACACTAATCACGCCTATTATCCCTTGCGGGGTAGGTAGAGCGTAGACGATCGCAATAAACGACCATTTACGCCACGTCTGACAAATATTTGAGGGTCATTCGGAAAATTGTGTATCACCATAGATGCAGGTTGGCAGCCCATCGCCTAAAATTGCAATACACACCCTCGAGTCCCTTACGACTCTCACGAGAAAGAAATGGGGTGATGCTATTCTAAACTATATGGACGGGGCAACAAATAAGTGTTTTTATGGTGGGGAGTGACGAGACGCTTTCTCCATATGGGCTTTAATGGTAGGGAAACCTAAGTTGTTATGAAGGTTGGCCTTCCGTAGGTACCAGGGCGCCCCAGTAGCCTAACGCATGAAACGGTTTTGGATGACCTGTAGCATTTACAAAAGTGAATCGGAAGTGCAAAACCAATTTTAAGTAAATCTTTTAAACCTGTAACTAAAAGTCCATCTATTAGTTGGCATAAGTACAGCCAGCATCTAAGTTTCTCACAACAAGTTTAATTGAACGTAGCACTCGCGGGACCGGTGACGAGACGATACGATGTAAAACTTTGCTTTGAGCTGTTTGTCTAGGCTGGCGAACTTCGGCTGCAGTCAAATTAGTTCGCGTTTTACCTGCAACTTTATTAGCTCTTATCGTTTTCTATTTTATCATTACCCAATGTAAGAGTGGATCGCACTCGATATCCGTTGCTACACATGTTTAGCGTGACCGCATTCGTTTGACAGACGTAGGTAACTACACAGTTTTTTTCTGGGATTATGATGGGAATTCGCAATTTCCTTACCTTTACCTTTTCTTTCGTGATTACTCTCGCACTGCTCTGTTTTTTTCAATACTCTCTCCTCCACCCAACGGTTGTCTGGAAGAGATCGCTTGTAGCGATAAGGCCGCCTTTGCGGATGTCAGCAATAATTTTTCCTGATATTTTTGTTTGTTATTTTGTGCAATAAAGTGTTTTTACTTACTTACTTACTTCCTATCGTTTGACAGACGCATGCGTTACGGATGTGCTAAAATACACAGTGACGGATGTCAAGTGGAAGAACCGTCTAATACTGAAATAAAGTTGATTTAAACTTCTATATTTGTTTCTTTGACTTTCGCGCTTTTTACACAATGTATGTATTAGAGATGCACCAACTAATTGCCGATTAGTAAAGTCAGCCATTTTTAAAGTCGTTAAATAGTCGGTGACCAGTTGGCTAAATAGCCGAATAGTAAATAATGTAGAAGAAGAAGTAATTAATGTAATGACGACATTGAATTTTATTATAAGTTTTGAAAACTAGTATACCTAACACGGAAAGTCTTTCAAAATTTGGTATTCAATTTCATTATATATTTTCATTTCAACCAGTGGTATCTACTTTGAAACAACAACTGTTTTAATTGGTAAAAAGGATTTAAAAACGTGCACAAACGCGATTTAATTTTCCAAACGTTACCAATGTAAAGATCCATAGTCGGTTGTTTGTCCAGCGCTTGCAAATGGCGGATGAGTTATTCTTAATTTTACTTGTTTTTGTGTTTATTGGAGTATTTAGTGATTAAATTTGATAGTGAATTTACTAGTAAATGACTCTTAAAGTGGACGTTAAACAGTGAACCGAAAATAATTCATATAACCGTCAGTTTCGGATGATGGTTAAGCAACCACGTGTTTCAGCATCTTCCACTATCGAGATACTGGAGTCCTACACAGTACAGCCCCTAGCCTTTTAGATTAGGGCCACTGTGCTGTGTTGTAATACTACATTCTGGCGCACTCGCCAATTTATGTTTGTGATCGTTCATTAAACTCTGAGGCTGGCGAAATCACTAATGTGGAAACGCCAATAATTAAGAATAGAAAAGATCAATAGTCGTTGCATATGTAATAAGTATGTGTCAATCAGAAATAAAATCATATATTTGGAACAAATTACTTAATATTTCAAACAGATTCAAAATGTAAGCTATTATAAATTTTCAATGAATTCAAACAAATTAGTTTTGGAATGAGTTGATCTAACAATTAAATTACCTATTAAATATTATATTTATTGACTCCGTCAATATTTAAAATAAAAGTTAATAGAGTTTTGATATATATTGTAATCTCAAAATACCCATTAAATGGATTAAAATTAAACTAGATTGTATTAAATTGGTTAATATTTACCAGTAAAGGTTGATATATTTAAAAATTTACTCGTACTGCTAGTATTTACAAAAGGTTTCTTGCAAAACGTAAAATCAACGAAAAAGAGCACCTAATACATAAATCGTTTCAAATTTTCGTTTGAAAGGATTTTTACGCCAGACATAGACCAATTTCTTAGAACTTGCAAAAGTGCACGCTAAAAATTTGAACAAAATATACTAGAATTACTTATATAGGATGAAATTTTACTAGTGACCGATAGCGAAAACACAAGACGGGCGTTCGTAAATAAGAAACACCTCTCTCCAAGGAACATAGGTCGAAATACGAAAAAGAAATTTTGACCTTCCATACACAATTGCCGATCATCTGATTTGAGTTACCATAGGACCTCAAATATTTGTATTTAAGAAGAATACAAGATTAAACACAGGACAATAACATTAAAGATAAACAACACAACAGGTACATCTTATTTCTAAAATGAAATCTTTTTCAGCAGTCCTACAATAGAGAAAACCATAAAGTGAGGCTGATAAATCGTGCACATTTATTTTTTCTTTTTTTTATGTAGCCTGTTCTGTGTCCCACTGCTGGGCAAACTTATAAATGAATATAATATAATGAAAGTTTACTCAATATAGATACTAATAAAATTTTGTCATATTTCAACCTATGTTCCTATGGGAAAGTTGTTCCTTATCACCAGCCCGTCTTCAGATTTCGCTATCGGTCACTAGTAAAATTTCACCCTATATTTTTGAATTTATATATTTGGTTAATCGAGTAAAATCGTTCGATTAACGCAATATATAATCATCGTACCGTGCCGTGGGATGCCGGCTTAGACTAGCATCACCCCATTTCATTCCCGTGGGAGTCGTAAGAGGCGACTAAGGGACTCGAGGGTGTGTATTGCAATTTTAGACGATGGGCTGACAACCTGTCACTATGGAGATACACAGTTTCCGAATGACCCTCGAATATTTGTCGGAAGTGGCGTAAATGGCCGTTTTTTGCGGCCGTTTACGCTCTGCCTACCCCGCAAGTGATAATGGGCGTGATATGTGTATGTGTGTATGTATAATGATCGTACAATTTTTGTTTGAAAAAAAGAAAAAATCAAAGTACAATTTTTCTTTGCTATTTGAATAAATAAAGTGGTTTGGGACGCCGGCCAATCCTGTGTAGGTAAATACGTATAACGTTTGAGATAGAAATCAATACCAAACGTCGTCTTATAATGACATCCAATTTATTTAAAAGCCTACGGTTGCTTTGTTTTAGCTGCTTATTAATTCCATATTTTCGTATAACAAGTCCTAATATTGAAAAAATATTAACCGCCTTCATAGTTCAGAAACACTTTTGTATTTTAATATAGAACTAATAAACTAATTTACATTCTTAGATACGAGTGGCTCCATCACAGAAAATTGTGAATAAGTACACAATTATACTATATTTTTTTTTTGCTAGCCCATCATTGTCTAAAATGACACATGAAACACTTAAGTAACTTAGTCATCTCTTACGACACCAACAGAAAAACAATGGGATGATAATATTATAAACCTGCAATTCACCGCACAAATTACAATGGATAGCAACAACTTTTACAACTTAATATAATTTTAACTTAAAAACTTTTATTTTAAGAGAATAAGAAAATAGGAACATTTTTTTTCGTGTGGGATACCTAGTCGTCTAACGAAGTTTTTCAATCGTCTGCTACTAGTAGTAGACCTATGACATGGTTGTGTAACGATTGCCGTTGAAATAATCATAGATACCAACCGGGACCGATAGATTAACGTGCCCACCGAAGCACTTTCTATTTGGACAATCAGGTGTTTAAGCCTGCAACGTCCGACCCAGACTTCCCAGTCTAACCAAATTCACAAACTGATAAAACTGATAAATAACTGACTTTGTGAGTGCCCCAAAGATAATCAAACCCGAATCCTTTGCGTCGCAAGCAGTCGCATTCCAACTCAGCCGTCAATACCAAGATCAGGAACATTGAAATTTTTGTAAATTTTGAGGCATGTCACAAGGTCGTCACCTCATCTCTCCTTTCAATCTCATCTTTCATCAGTCCTGCGATACATGAGTCGAATTAATAACCTTCTTTTTCACACTCGGTTAATAAAAATATTGGAAGTTGGTAGAAATATTGGAAATATAGGGAGGGCGAAATCAAAGGACCCAATTAGAGAAGAGCTCGCTCGATTACTTCAATGTGAGTGAGACACACAGACAGAAAATAAACCTCTAATGGCCTCTTTAATAGCCTTCTTTTTCTTATTTTTATATGAGGTCATTTTCACGTTCAATTTCACGAGAAGAACACACCTTGAATACCTATTTGCAGAATTACTTAATATACAAAGCTTACTACTACTATACTATATCATCATTGGCCTCACACGTCTGTGACAGACGATTAAATCAGTGTCTGAGGCAAGACTTTTCATGGCTGTATAAGCCGATACGGGAGCGGCATAGTTTTCCGCACGCTCTACAAGTGAAGGTGGAATTTGAGACTGGCACATGCATGTTTACTATATATACTATAATATATTTATGTTAATATATGAATATATATATATAAATATACGTGTATTTATATTATGTAGGTTTATATTTATATTATACTTTTGTATTCTGTATTTATTCCTTTTATCCAAGTTACCTTTTCTATTGTGATTACTCTCGCACTGCTCTGTTTTTCAATACTTTCTCCTCCACCCAAAGGTTGTCTGGAAGAGATGGCTTGTAGCGATAAGGCCGCCATTGCGCATGTAAGCTGTGAATTTTCCTCATATTTTTATTTTTTATTTTATGCAATAAAGTATTTTACTTACATACTATATCGCTTGTTGTTTATAGAGCCAGTATTAACTTATTACAAGCTTAATTTTGGTAAAAAAATATATTGGCCACAATTCGGAAAATAAAATCTCTTAACTTAAATTAGCGCTGTCACTTACCGTCAAAAAATTTTATAAATTGACAGGAGATAACTATGTCATGTCTTGTTTAATATGGCAATATTAAAGTTTCGCCATTTCAAGTTAGTTTAGTCGCCATTGTTCTGACAGATAATGCATATTTTGCGTCAAATTTTAAGACATGACATTACTCCGATTTCCAGGTCCAATTTTTGTTAGCAATTCGACCTTTGTTCCTTATCATCAACCCGTCTTGAGATATCGCTTATTTTCTAAATCTCTGTGACGGAAAGTGATAGCACTAAGTTATGAGAATTTACATCCCAAATAGAAGGCAATGTGTCCCGCACACATCTGCTGAATGTCCCGTTAACGAGTTGCGAACAATGACAAAGTTGTTCCCGCATAAACCATACGGTGTGGCAGTGCCTTTATATCTATTGAGATGGTGTATTGGAGCCTCTACCTAGCTTTATTTGCAGATATCGTGCGAAAACTTTCTCCGTATTTTAGTAGACTAAAACCCATTGCCGTTTAGGATCTTAGGTTTTTCTTTTGGGTTTTGAAATAAGGTTTGTTACTTGGGGAAATTACTACACACACACATATCACGCCTTAATCCCTTGCGGGGTAGGCAGGAGCTTAGCTGCCGTAAAATACGCAGTAATATGTAAACACTTCTGACAAGCATTTGAAAGCCGTATAATAAAATCGTGTATCAATATTGTTGCAGGTTGTCAGCCTGTCACCTAAAATTGTAATACGTATAAAACTCTCTAATTCCTTAGTCGTCTCTCACAACACCCGCGTGGAAGAAATGGGGTGATGCTGTTCTAAACCGACATCATACGCTTGGAATTAAAATCCAATCAAATCCATAATAAAGTTGCAACTTGTACCTTTACCTTACTGTCATTACATACATACATCATACATATATCATCATCATACGTCTATTGCAGTCCACTGTTGCAGTCTTTCGTTTTCGCCATCCAGTCGCTACCTGCCTTTTTTAAGGCCGAGGCTTAGGTCATCCAACGCTACGCTTGCCGAGTCGTGTCCCCACTCGAGAACCCGCTATCTCCACCGTAAACCTAGCTCTCTGAGTGACATGTAGCCGGTGGGCCAGTTTTACTGTCAGGTTCCACGTCTGGTCTCCATAGGTCATGACTGGCAGGACGCACTGATCGAACACCTTAGTCTTGAGGCATTGTGGCAAAGGTGAAAGGCTGCCCAGCCCAGCTGCACTCTTCTGGTGGTTTCAGCCTCAAAGTTGTCTCTACCCAGCTGCAACTATACTTTACTATCATTACAAGCTAAACGGAAACACTAAAGAATAATTTAGTACCTTACTCAAAGGAATTATATTGTACACCGCTCGTTCGAAACTTGAAAAAATTGCCCTATTTCATGGTGCATAAATTTTATGACCTGTAAAAAATTTATGTCTTCATGTTTTTTTAATTATTTCGCGTAAGGTGATGAGATATTTTGTCGGGTTTTATGGGTCCTTACTACAAAATGACAGGTAAATTAGGTTGTAAAATAAAAAAGCGTTTCTTTTTACATATATTTTTTATGTTAACCGTGAATTTAAATACTTATTTTATAAAATTGTTGTGAATTTAAATACCTATTTTACATAATAATTTAAAGGCAAATTGCATAGATTTCTTTTACTTTAAAGGTGATTCTCCCACTTGTCGTCTGTCGCTGCGTATTTTCAACGCACCGTTACGCATGCGTCTGTCAGACGAAAGGAAATTGCAAATTCCGATCTTATTCCCACACAAATACGGCTACGTTAAGTCATTTAACAGACGCATCCGTTACGCACCGTAGCACACCATAAACGCACAATAGCCGTATTTGCATAGGAAATCAGAATTAGCAATTTTTTTAAGTTTGACAGACGCATGCGTTACGGTTCGTTAAAAAGACGCAGCGACGGACGACAAGTGAGAAAACCGTCTTAAAATATTTTTTAATCTTGCCAAAACTAGCAATTTATTTCATTTGTGACTTGCTCAAAAGGGTGTAGTAACTATAAGCTCCTTTTAGAATCTGAAATTAAATAAAAAAGGGTTACTTCAAAAAATATTTCAAAGCTCTTAAACATTTCGAAAATTTATAAAATTCTACTCGGTTGAGCTTTCTATCTGGGTTTTCTACTACGAGAGGTACTAATTGGTCTAGATTCTAACTTCAAAGTATGATTAATCGGATTAATCCCAGTCCTATATAGCGTAGATAGTGCAACCAGGCCTTATAAAATACTAGAGGCCAGCCCAGCGGTTTCATCCGCTGCTTACCGTTTTCCCGTTAGAACAAGTTATTTTCCCGTGGAAAAAGTAGCCTTAGTTAATCAGGAATGTTGTAAATATCTTATGGAGAAAGATTTATGTTATCGGGTCAGTAGTTTTGTAGTTTATCGATTACATATACACAAACAAAAATTCAAATCTTTTCTCTTTATAATATTAGTGTAGAAATAAAGACTAGGTGTCAAAAATTGGCCGGGCTAGCTCTTAAAGTTGAACCATTCGTGTAAGCCATATTTAAAGCTGTTATCACTATACCACAAGAGATGTCATCAAAGAAAAATGGACACTTTGCAATTAGCATTAGCACGAATCTGACAGCTGGCCTTTTTGAATGGCTGTAATGGAGGTGTGATGCTGGCTTAGAATAGCATCAATCAATTTCTTTCCCATGGTCGTCGTATGAGGTGACTAAGGGACTCGAGGGTTACATGTGTTTTGCAATTTTAGACGATGGGCTGACAACCTGTCACTGTAGTGATACATATCTGAATGACCCTCTCAAATGTTTTTCAGACGTGGCGTAAGTGACCGTTTTTTCGGCCGTTTACGCTCTGCCTGCCCCGCAAAGGATGTACACATACACACATATCACGCCTATAATCCCTTGCGGGGAAGACAGAGCGTAAAAGGCTACAAAAAACGGACATTTACGCCACGACTGACAAATATTTTAGGAACATTCGGGAAATTGTATATCGCCATAGTGACAAGTAGTCAGCCCATCGCCTATAATTGCAATACACACTCTCGAGTCCCTTAGTCGCCTCTTACGATGCCATTCTAAGCCGGCATCACACAGCATACGAAGGCGTGATATATGTATGTACTAGTATCATTACATCCCTGGGATATACATGGTGTAAAAAAATTTGCTAAGAATATTTTAAGGGGTGAACCAGTACGTGAAACGGAACAACTTTCCCCAAGGAACATAGGTCGAAATATGAAAAAAAAAATTGGCCCTCCCATACAAATTATCCCGGCCGGGTAACACTAAGTATGGGAGGGTCAAATTATTTTTTCATATTACGACCTATGTTCCTTGGGGAAAGTAGTTCAGTTTCACGTACTGGTTCACCCCTTAAAATATTCTCAGCAATTTTTTTTACACCTTATAGGATAGACTATGAGCAAATTCATCAAGCCCTTATTACTTACCGCAATAAAAGTAGGCACAGTCAGCTTTGCAAATGGCCCAGCATTGAACACTATGGTCTCTCTAAACTGTTCTATGAGAATGTACACATCCTTTTGGAGTTTTAGGCTACTGGTCCACCAAGCGCTCTCGTAAGGTCCCAGCAACAGATCTTGACTCTGTAAAAAACATTTACGTCAAAAAATACATGTATTATAGTTTATTATGCACTCACAGTGCTATATTATGACTTGTCTTGAAGCGGCAGCGTACGAAACGAGTACTAAGAGATTGAAAATTTGGAAGTGTCAGTCGAGGCGCCGGTAGCTCGGTTGGCAGTTAGCAGAACAGTGGGACGGTATCCCACGATCCCGGGTTCAACCGGGCCGCTAACATTTCTTCAATTTGAAATTTCCATTAATGAAAAAAGTATTATTATTGAAAATTATTCTCTTCATTTGAATGACAAACTGAATAAATTCTAAAAACTCTGTCTCTGTCCTATGACCTAGACTAGAGTCAAGAGCAAACCCATCCATAGTAAAAAAAACAGGAAATCCTTTTTTTTAAATCATGACACGGGTGGAATATGCAGTTTTTCTTACCGTATACAATACGTCGTTGCTATGCCAACAATAAATGAATAGTTGTGCAACACCAAAAACGAGATATTCTGTAGTCAAAAACTTTTGAGCGGCACTTGTTTCTATCTGAAATACGAATTAAGTAATTAAAAATAAAATAATTAATCAACATAAAAAAGTTAATTAATGATACACGCATACATTCATTACGCCTATATCCCCTGCGGGTTAGGCAGAGCATAAAAGGCCGTAAAAAACGAACATTTACACCACGCCTGACAAACATTTGAGATAAACGCCTGATAATTGTGTATCGCCATATTGTTATCCCATTGCATAAGATTGCAATACTCAAGTAACCTTCAACAAACCCTTGGTCACCCACGGGAAAGAAATGGGGTGATGCTAATGAAAAAATAATACTTACAGTAATTTGGTACGCAGTAACACAAAGCATTACTGAACAAACAAACATGTAAAGGAGCATGATTGGTGACAAGCAAGAGTCAAAAAGGCGGGCGTACCTGCAAAAATAACAAATCAATCAAATAAAATAGAATATATTATAATAAAGAGAACAAAACCATAAAAGAAAAGAAAAGAAAAGAAAAGAAAAGAAAAGAAAAGAAAATAAAAGAAAAGAAAAGAAAAGAAAAGAAAAGAAAGAAAAGTAAAGAAAGAACAGATTTCATGTATTAATTGTCAGTATGAAAGAATTAAAGAACGAATCACTAAGATACGTTGAAACTTACTTAAGCAACTCAACATGTCTTCTGTGACAATCCTTCAAACGATCCATAGCGATTTCATCATTGACCATAATATTTCCAGAACCGAAAATTTTCCTACAATCCATCCGGAGCATCTCAAGTTCCCCCCTGAAGAATACCATGATGACCATAGCGTTGGTGTCGAAGGAGGTGATCCATCCACCACCGTAGGTCGCTGCGTAAGTTTGGAATATTGACGCATAGAGATATCCTGCACAATAAAACAAAAAAATAAACTAAGAAAGCCAAATTCTCGAATTTAACAGGGATTTCTTGGAACTCGCTGAAGCATTTTTTGATTATTTTTGAGGGATTATGAGTTACTACGACTAAGAAATCCCCCCGTGTTTAAAAAATAGTTAGAATCTTTTCAACATCCATTCGTAGAGGAGCAATTTCTTTTACAAATACATTGACAAGCGGCTTATTTTCTTTTTTTTGACGTGAAGCTCTACGATAAGAAGAGAGAGGAAAGTTTGATGATGTACTTTTAACATACATTTACGCCACGTCTCACAAACATTTAAGAAGCATTAAAAAAATGGTGTATCGCTATTATGGTGATAGGTTATCAGCAGGTTGCAATAAACATTCAACCCCCGAGTCCTTTAGTCGCCTGTTACGACACCGACGGGAAAGAAATGGGGTAATGCTATTCTAAGCCGAAGATAAAGAACAGAAAAACTAGCCATTACTTACCTGTAATTGTGTCTTTATCCCAAGGCACATAAGAACTGACAACTTGAGTGTATGGTTCTGTACCATTAATGACGTTCACTCTATAACTTTCCGATAAATACCACTTAAAAATCGGTGTGAATACCACTATGACTACCGTCGTGTACATTAGTGACCAATAGAAATAAGTTATCTTTCTGCAGTATTTTGTATAGTCAGTTATTACTTGATTTTTGGTTTTGTCGTCAGTAGCGTTTCTTTGTTCTAAATCAGCTCTGGTAACATATTCAATTATGCTAATCCATTTTTCTTGCCAAGAGAGAAAAGTAGTCACTTTTACAACACTCATTGTGGCAAGAATCGTAATTTTTACATTGTTTAAAACAAGATTCATATCGTTTTTGATGAAATAAATATCAACGTATTCTGTGAATGTGAAAATGGTGACTAAAACGTGCATTGACAAGTAGAAATAACGCTTGAACATATTTTTGGGAAGAAGCAATCCCCAAAACTGTAAGGCGTGAACATTTGGTCCTAAAAGTGGCCTTTTAGGATTTTCTAATTTCTTAAAGATACCTTTTAACATTTTGATGTACCGAATACTCACACACTCAGCTCAAAAATAATGTCTAAATCTCAGAAAACTTGATTATGGTATACGATATAAACATAACTTAATTATAAGAATGTAACGCGGAACTTAAATTACTTAATGCTAGAGTTGTCCAATGACTTTTTTATCGAAATGATAAATTATATAGCCAAACTTAAAGTGTACTTAGTTGGCGCTGAGCTAAACTGAATTTTTTTCTTTAAGTAGAAACGTAATGTTACTACATGAAATGTTTTTAAGACTCAAATATCAAAATTTAAACTTAGCATAACGCAATCTGATATACCATTATAAAAAAAAAGTTCAAGAACTGTCAGTAGAAAAATTCCTATTTCACTTTATATTTTTATGCTTAAATTCAAAACAACGCATCTGATTTTACGTCAAATTAGAATATTCCATGATTTTGCAATGGCCCTGGGGTTTAGATTTTTGTGTCAAATGCTTTGTACCTTCTAAGTTTGATCGTGTTTTGGAGATAGAAACTTCAAAAGTCAAAGACGTCAATTTTAAATCTTAGCTTGAAGCGGCTGTCCCTTTTATTCCTGCTGCGTCAGAGAGATACACTCTAATAGATTTCTTGCAAATTTCAGCGTGTTTTTGGGGGTTTTAACAATATTCACGTGTAATATGCGAGATAAAAACAAAACTGTCAATACAAAATATTATTATTATTCAATATCTTTTATTATATTTTAAAACAAAACTGAAACATTAAAACCATTTGGAGAACATTTGAAAATTACTGACCGAAATAAGGTTCACATTGGAATTTTGTTCTAGATGAAAACAATAAAATTGCGATTCTATTCCATTATTTAACCAAAAATTTTCTTGTGCCGTGTGATGCCGGCTTTGAATAGCATCACCCCATTTCTTTCCCGTGGATGCCGTAAAAGGCGACGAAGGGTCTCGAGGGTGTGTATTGCAATTTTTGACGATGGGCTGACAACCTGTCACTATGGCGATACACAATTTTCCGAATGAACCTCAAATGATTGTCAGACTTGGCGTAAATGTTCGTTTTTTACGGCCGTTTACGTTCTGCCTTCCCCGCAAATGAATATAGGCTTGATATATGAATGAATGAAATGAAATTTTCTCATAACTTGTATTTTCAAACATTTGATTTATATTAACGCGATTTTAGGCATTTGACGATACATACGGCTCTAAACTAAAACTTTTGTTGCTCAATATTTTCTCTCAGTTCAAATATATTTTCAGCCATATTTTAAATGCAAATTTCAAATTGACAACTCTAGCTAAATTAATATGTAAACATAATTAAATAATATGTCACGGTGACAAAATAACTGAAAGGTGTCATTTTAAAATCCCCAGTGAATAATAAATGTGATAATTACAGCGTAGCGCGTTTTGGTAACAATGAAAAATATAATTTAAATCTTCTCTCTAATTACTTAATGCATTTTCCAACAGTAATTGTCTGAAAGTGACCTGATGTTTTAGGTGTAGGGATTCTAAATACATACACTCATAATATGCTTATGTTTCTTGCGGGGTAAGCAGAGTGTAAACAGCAGTTATAAACGATAAACTCATGTCAAACTATGCCGGCTTAAAATAGCATCACCCCATTTCTTTCCCGTGGGTGTCATAAGAATCGACTAAGGGAGACGAAGGTTACATGTGTATTGCGATTTTAAGCGATGGGCTGACAACCTGTCACTATGGCGATACACAATTTTCCGAATGACCCTAAAATGTTGGTCAGACGCGGAGTAAATGTCCGTTTATTGCGGCCGTTTGCGCTCTGCCCACCCCGCAAGGGATTATAGGCGTGATATATGTATGTATGTATGTATGTATAAACGATAAACGAAACAATATGAGTCGCTTATTGTGCAATGATACACATACATAAATACACATATCACGCCTATCATCCTTTGCGGGGTAGGCAGAGCGCAAACGGCCGCAAAAACAGACATTCACGCCACGTCCAACATACACTTGAGGGGCATTCGGAAAACTGTGTATTGCCATAGTGACAGGTTGTCAGCCCATCGCCTAAAGTTGCAATACACACCCTCGAGTCCCTTAGTCGCCTCTTACGACTCCCACGGAAAAGAAATGGGCTGATGCTATTCTCAGCCGGCATCACACGGCTACAATATGCAATGATACTCGTAGTAAATACAAACCAAAAGTAGTAAGGTACTCATAGAGCTAAACAACTTTAGTATGAAACATGGGTCGAAATACATTTAAAAATGTTGGCCTTCTCATACAAAGTTACCGATGAATTGGTTTATTTATTACGGCAGGTCCATTTTTTATTTTTATTTTTCGATCCGTGAAAGTTCTTCAGAATCATGAGTATCTGGAAATTTTAGGTGGAGTGATGATGAAGCCAGTAGGCTGAGTTACGACTATGAGGAAAAGGGTAGCTACCCTCTCGGTCAGGTGTTGTGACCAGGGGAACGACGTTTCCATACGAGATGTTTGGAAGTTGTATATATAGCGATCAGTGGAATAACTTCGATACCGCGTTTCAGGACTTGGCTTGTTATACCCTTTTTGTTACTCCTTGTGTAAGAGTTGATGTTATACCAAGTCATCATCACATAGCAATGCAAGTATTCTACGATTCTTTTCACTATCAGTCATAAGCATCAAATTGCTCAAGAGAAATGATTTCTTATTGAATTACAAAAACATCGACTCATTTAGAAACAGTAGGTCTTGCAAATGAGGGTGTTCGTTTCATATTAAGTAAACATTTCATTTCCAGAATTTCCGTTCTAAAACTGCGCCCGCGTAGAACTAACTCTTGTTAACTTTTCAATTAATCTTATCTTCTGAGCCGAAACGTGGTTCAAATAAATTTGAGGTTATCGTGGCGCAGTAAAACTCGATGTACAGTAACTTAACTTAAAATTTTAGCCCTAATTAGTTCGGTAAAAGTGAAAAACAGATGAAAACCAGTGTTGCTTCCTGGCTAAGTACACTAAGCTTTAGCCTTTTTACATCACTGGAGCACACATGTGTATGATTGTAGGATAAAATATAATGCGTCATAATTTTAAGAATTAGAATTTTATATTATTTTACCTGATAATCTTACAAATGTAAATGTGTGTGATGCAGAAAATATGAATAAGGCCTTTTATATATCTATCTATCTTATCAAAGATACTTAGTGGCTTTCCATTACATCAACTGATACACAAGGCATACCACACAGTTTAGAAATGTTACTACATCTGCCTTGTATACAGCATGCCTCTTATTAACTATACCATCCACTCGACATGACTGATGTTAATGATCGACTCATTTATTGAGTAGGCTGACTACTCGCTAGATGGACGGACGACCTTGCGACCATTGCTGGCAAACAGTGTATGCGGGAAGCACAGGACCGGCGTATTTGGCGAAAAAAGAACTTCGTACTGCTAAGCTTATATAAACTTAAAAGTCTGAGCAAAACGCCCTCCGGTCAGATAGACCGATGACTTAAGCCTGCACTTAGCAAAATCAAACCATCCCCTCACCTGTATTTTTTTTTAATCCAGAATCTGCATCAGGAATCTACGACGGACAAATTCTAGTACTATCCGATAGGTTTATTCCAAAAAACAACAATGAGCTTTTTTTGGCTTTAAATTTTAATCGACAAAACGGTTGATTGTGGCAACGATTTTGCGTTTAGAAGATTTTCGAGACGCAACACAATATAAAGCTTATTGTTGCACATTTAAACAAAGTTATTGTTGAAAACGAAAATTTGTTATCGTAGATTTTACTGGACTTTTCAGAAAGATTTTAGAAATTAATTTAAAACAGGTGAGGGCGCCACTGGCCGGTCACCGCCGGGCGGCTCGTGACTGGATGACGAAAACGGGAGATCGTACCTAATGACATATTCTAGTTAAAACCTACGTCAGCAGTGGACTGCTATAGCAGCTGTAGGCTGATGTGATGATATCAAGGTCTAAATACCATACCCCATGTCGATACGTTTCCGATGAAACATTGTGTACAGTAAGTACGTGGTTAGTACAATACAACTATCTTTATATTGACACTGTGCTTTTAGTTACTTGAAATGCAAGAGAGATACAGCATTTTGATTAAATTTTAGTTGAAATTTTGTAAAATGAGTAAAATTGGTTTGTGGATGGCGCTTTTGAACGATGTAATCACATTTTAGTAGTGTATCATATCTGCCAAATACTAAACTAAATAGACAGTGTCCAGCTATATCAATGACGGCCAATGTAGCGCAGTGGTAGTGCGACTGCCTGCGTGCAAAGGTTCCGAGTTTGATTTACGGTGGGGCACTAAAAAAATATAATATATTTATCACTTTGTGAATTTGTTCCCAGTCTGGTTAGGACATAAGCTTAAACACTCGATTGTCTGAAAGAAAGATGGTTCCGTGCCGCGGAGGGCTCATTAACCAGACGGTCTCGGTTGCTGTCTATGATTACTTAGACGGCTGTCATTACACAACCATGTCAGAGGCTTACTTTTCATTATATTGCATACATTTCATTATATTGAGTCAATCAAAACTAAATAAGACGTTGGGTTCTCATCAAGAAAGGTCGAAAGCATTTTGTGTAAAAGACGCAACAACCTTAAAAAGTGATAAATTGACAACATTAAGCTGACCTTAGTAAAATCTAGGTACCCTTATTATTTCTCTTGAGTTCTCCTAAGAATATAAAAAAGATGGACCACACAATCGTTTGATACAACACCAAGGAACCTTTGGCATAAATGGCACAAAAATACTTAATATGCTAAAAAGTAATACACATTCTTCTTCTTTTTGTGTGGGACACCAAGTCGACCAACGACACGATGAACCCTGGTGTCACAGTTTCTCGACCGCTTTTTACTTCTAGTAGGCAGTTGCAGTTGTGTTACGACCGCCGTCTAAGTGATCATAGACAGCAACCAGGACCAACGGCTTAACGTGCCCTCCGAAGCACGGAACCATCTTTTTTAGTGACAAGCAGGTGGTTCGGCCTGCAATGTCCTAACCAGACTGGAAACAAATTCACAAAGTGTTAACATCAACTTAGTGAGTAACCCACCGGGAATCTAACCCGGAACCTTTGCACTACCACTGCGCCACATCGGCCGGTACTTACATTGAAAAATCGGCGAACTTCGTAACTTCGCACCGGATCAAATTTCTGTGAAATATGGCGCCGGCGGGTGAGATCGAAGTATGCAAATTTGTGGGTAGGACGTAGATTAATAGTCGGGTCAATTCCTGACTAAGACTCCGGATGTGGGAAAATATCACTGCGCGATAAATATCCTCGTAACGCCCAGGCTTCTGTAAGCTTTTCACAGATAGCAGCCCAGATGCCTTTTATAAGACATAATTATGCTTCTTCAAAGTAAAATAAACCTTGATTCATTCTAAAAGTTTACCTAAATAAAGATTTAACATATGCCGTAGATATTAGCTATAAGGTCGCTTTCTTATGTAATGTATCCATATGCTTGGGCTCGTACCACTATAGAGCTACATGCCTACATACCTTCTAAAAGGTATCTGGGCGTTACGAAGATATATAATGGGAAATTTTCTAGGGATTCATGTCATGTAAAGGGCACTGAGCTTAATTGAAATAACGTTTCTTAACACAAAAACTGTACCACTTTATAAAATTATTCTTTATTTTGTGTTTATTGAATTGTTCTGAATTTATTATTGGTTATCTGTTTACTTACACAAATGACACACAATATAATAGCAAAGCGATAAGTCTTTTTGTAGTAAATCAAACTAACATACTTAATTTGTAACGAACAAAACGTAAAACGGAACTTGTGCCAAAACTATGGCTGACGCCAGCCCTAATGAAACGTCGAAATTTCAGTTTAGCACAGCGCCCTCTGGTTTGACATTCAGAACTATCAACAGAACTGTCAATAGAAAAACTCGCCTTGCGTTTCGAAGAAAACAATTATAAACAGGGACTTTTCTACCGGCAGTTCTTGAGCAGATATAATACTGAATACTGAATACCAGATGGCGTTGTGCTATGTTGAAAGTTTGACATTTGAGTCACGAATAAATTTCGTCTATGTACGTACGTTCGTATGGAATTAAACTTTTTGAGTAAAACTCATCGCCATCTACGCCATCTAATTATACTTGAAAATTTCAGATTATAATTGGACGTAGTTACGCAGAAAGGACCCAATCCACAAAATTCTCAAAAATGAGTTAGTGTTACCAGAGGGGTCTATAAGGTCAGATCTTTCATTTAGCAGAAGAGACTTACGCTTAGACAAGCCAAAGGCAGCGTTATGAACACAAGGAACCAATCCACTCTTAGAGGAGTAAGTATTTTTTATCAACAGTAAAGACCCAAACTTCTTGACTCGTTTCTAATTTATTCGGTTTCAGTACACCAGTTCTATTTCAAATACAGCTAAAAAGATTCAAACCACCTGAGTCGCTTTACATAAAATATTCTTGTGTTATACGGTAGAATTTCTTATTTATCAAAAACGACTCAAACCATTTAGGTCCTTTCTTATAAATATATACGTCCAGGTTTCATTCAGCTGAAAGGACTCAAACTATGTGGCCTCCACTCGAGAACCCGTTTACTCCACCATCCATCGGTTCTACCACAGATGTGCCCAGCCCACTGCCACTTCAGTTTGCTAGACTATGTCTGTTACTTTGGTCTTTTTGCGGATAGTCTCAATCCGGATTTTATCCATTATAGAGATACCGAGCATTGACTTTTCCATAGCCCTCTAAGTGACTTGTAGCCGGTGAGCCAATTTACTGTTAGTTTCCACGTCTCGGCTCCATAGGTCATGATTGGCAGGACACACTAATCAAACATCTTGATCTTGAGGCATTGTGACTAGGGTGATTCCAGAATATGACGTAACTTCACAAATGCTGCCCAGCCCAGCTGCACTCTTCTAATGATTTCAGCATCTAAGTTGTCTCTACCCAGCTGCAAAGTTTGCCCAATGTACACATACTTCTGGACAACTTCAAGGGCTATACCTTCGACGGAGACCGGCTCGGTGATGATGTGTTGATTGAATAAGACTTCCGTCTTGTCCAAGTTCATCCCGAGTCCAACACGTCTCGAGGCGACATTGAGATTGGTCATCATTTTTTGCAGATCCTACAGCGTGGCTGGAAGGCGTCAAATCTTAATGCCAAACGATTCGTAACGACTCTCTAGAACAGCTTATAGAAATAGCTCAGAAGTGTGATCGGCCTATAGTTTTTGAGTAGGGTTTTGTCTCCTTTTTTGAATAACAATGCCACAACACCTCTTCTCTACGCCTTCGGGGTTGTCCCTTTGGCTATAACGGAGTTGAATAGCCTTTTCAGCTCTTCGAGGACAGGCTTTCTTCCAGCCTTAAGTAGCTCAGAGGCCACTCCGTCTTCTACGGGAGCCTTTTCATTCTTAAGCTGTCTAAGAGCCGCCCCGATTTCGTCTACATCCACATCCGGGAGATCGTCTGTAAAGTGACGAGAAAGTGGAGCTCTGGGGTCTGGGGTCGCGTCAGGTGGAGGTTTCTGCGCATGAGAGGCATACAGATTTCCGTAGAAGTCCTCAATTTCGGCGAGAATATCTGGAACCGATGTGACAGTTACACCATTCGAGGTAGTTAGCTTTGTTAGATGACTCCTTTCCAATGTCTTGGTAAAGACTTTCGACCTCCGATTTTTCTCAATCGCCTCCTTTATGAAGCGAGTGTTCCAGCTTCGGAGGTTGCGTCTCACCATACCTCAGATCTTTTTTTTCGACTGGGGATCTGGCATAGCATCCTCTGGTGTTTCCCGCCTTTCTGTTCGCCTTTTCCGAAAGTGAGTCCCTCCCGTTTATATTCGAGTTGGAACTCTAGGAACTCACCATGTCCGGCTTGGGGCAGATTGGGACGGAGAACTGGGCTTACTATGCGGTTTCTTTCTAGCTTGAAGTTGATATTTAGGGTACCTGTTACAAGTCGGTGATCGCTTCCGGTATTGAACCTGTTGATCACTAAGACATCCCTAAATAAATATATTTTATCCGTCATGATAAAGTCAATCTCGTTCTTCGTCCTACCGTGAGGGCTCTTCCAGCTCCACTTTCGTTTTCGTTCCAGCTTTTTCTGAAAGAAGGCGTTCATACAGAACATCCTTTGCCTATTGAGAAAGTTGACCAGCATTTGGCCCCTTTGGTTTATGGTCCCGTAGCCTCAATTCACCGCGCTCCTGTCCCACCTTAGCGTTGAAGTCCCCCATGACAACAGTGAAGTGGGTCTTAATAGTACGGTGTATGGTCCTCGTCACTGCGTCGTAAAAGGCCTCCACCTCTTTGTCTGAGCTGCTCGAATTCGGCAATCTTGAAAGTGTATCTATCGGTCCATTTCAGTACGAGGTACGCTACGCTGGTCGAGATACTGCAGATCTCCTTCACGTTGTCACGGAGAACTTTGTTGACGAGGAACCCTTGCCTGAAGTAGAATAGATGACCTGATTCTAGGGTTATAGTGTCCTCCCCCACTCTTCGGGTTTCTGACAACCCAACAACATGCCACCGTATCTTTTCTAATTCTAACTCAAGGATTTGGAGGCTCTCATCAAGCCGCAAACTGCGTCCATTCTGTCCGTCCATCTGTCGCCAGGGTCATTTTGTGGAAGCCATTGTCTTTAGCCCGGAGATTCTTCGCACCGCCTGCCCCACCATGACCCGGGCCGCTACTAGGGGCCGTTTTATTTTAGCTCTATCCATAGGGGGTTTTGCCCAATAGTCACCACATTAGACAGGCGGGTTAGTGACCGCAGTGTGTGGTTCTGGACTATGTTGTCAAACAGTGAAAGCGCTGCTGCCCACTTCTCGTAAGCCCTTAATCGCTTCTTACGATACCCACGGGCGGACTAGGTTGGTGCTATTCTACGCTGACACCACACGGCAAATAAAATGATTTGAAGTCAATGTTCCATTTAAATACCGAAGGCTTGTTTACATTTCTATGAATCCCGAGACTGATTTTGAAATGCTGTTGTCAGAACAGGACTATGAAGATATTACTATTACTATTATTCATCATCATTGGCCTCACACGTCTGTGACAGACGATTTATTCAGTCAATCATGATCTCAATCTTTAATTAAAATTCTTTTTTTGCTATAAATTGCTTGTTTTATTTTTTTAAATACATATAGTTTGGTGCAAGTAATATTTTGAATCGTTTTTAAGAAATATTTTTGTAACCTGTCTCATACAAATACATATTTAACAAAAAGGACTCAACTCTGTTTTTATCAAATTTGCAGACAAACGCACAATTAAACTAGCATGTTTCTTGCAAATATATAATGTTTACTTAACTAGTCATTGATATAAAATATAATAAAAAACCATGAATACGTTTATCCTGAAGAATACCAATCTGAACTTTAAAACGTCATTGCTCAAAAGTGACTCAATGTGGCTTGAGTCCTTTTTGTGTAACTACGTCCAATTGTAGCTTTGGCAATCTCTGTCTTGTGATCTTTTGTTTCTTAATCTTACCTCATTTGAACAAGGACAATCTCGTGTTTTAGTTACCGCACTAAACAGTAAAATAAAAAACACTTACACAACACCTTTATATAGGCACAGCTTGTATATACGTCTCTTCTCACCACGGGAGATACTGAAGACAATTCTATTACGATCGCCAATGGCCGATGTGGCGCAGTGGTTGTGCGACTGCTTGCAGCGCAAAGGTTCCGTGATCGATTTCCGATGGGGCAGTTACAGTGTTGGTATGGTATGGTTACTTAAACTGCAGTCGTTACACAATTATCTCAGATGCCTATTGTAGTAGTACGAGTAGGCAGTTGAAAAACTCATACATAAAGGTTCATCGGGTCGTTCGTCGACCTAGTGTCTTACACAAAAAGGATATGAAGATTACGCTCGCAATCAATGACCTTACCTCCTTATTTAACAACCTTTGCGTTTACCGCATCGCATTTGTCATAACTCCAGTACTATAAGAAGATTCGCACACGTGCAGCACTACAGTGCGAAATTATTAGAAACTAACATTATTTTTTACCCCAAGCAGGATTTGAACCTGCGACTTTCACCATCACTAGCGGCGACGTCATCTGGGCTATCTCGGCTCATCCTTTGCCCGCAAATTTTACGTGTGTATCTTAATGTCAATAACGTTGATGATGATGAAACCAGTTCATATTTTGTCTAATTTGACTGCAAGCCCACAAATGACAAAATTGTGACGGTTGTAATATATTATTGTGTGTGCTTTTAAATGCGTTTTCAAGCTACACCTTTTATTAGTAACACCAGACCGGCAACATCTGCAGTCAACTGCTGGATATTTAACTAAAATCCTCTATTGAGGCGTATACTTACTGCACTTGGCAGATCAAGGTGTGATATTAACAAGGAACGCTGCTGCCCATTTCTTGGATTATTTTTTAGTCGTTTTAACGACACCCATGGGTAGTAACACGCTAAATGCCATTCTATGCTGGATTCTAAATATGAAAATATTTATAATGACATAATTAGGCAAAGCACACATACAAAACATAAGCTTATTACAGGTTTCCTCAAATCGCATACAAACATACATAAATCACGTCTATATCCCGTATGGGATAGGCAGAGCGTTAACGGCCGTACAACGGATATTAACACCACGTCTGACAAAAGTTTGAGGGTCAATCATACCGCGTCTTCAAACACAGGCATTGCTTAAATGAAGACTACCGAGTCATAAATGCAATGTATGAAGTTTTTATGAATAATTTTTTTGTAACTTTTTTCTTCAAATTGAATTTCCCTGAAATACTGCGGCACGTGTGAGAACCCCTAAGGGTGAGGGTTGCAGGTAGCGCGGTGTTTGCTCCATGGTGGGTGACTGATCGGCCCCTCATCGGAAACTCGTTACAGCACTTCTGCTTTCAAGAAATCTTGGAAAGTTTGGTATTCGTTTGTAATACGATAGATGGCGGTGTTGGTTTTTGAAACGCAATATCGTTGTGTCTAGCGACTTTGTACAAATCTACTGATCCCGTGTGAAAAATTTGCTTTACATGTTTCAAAAATATTAAAGTCTTTTTTTTTAGCTTATAGTTTCTGGACCATTGGCTGAACCTAAATTATTAATTTGTGTCATTTTAGGAATATGCTAACATACTTTCGTTTACAGTGGATATAAACAGATTGTGCAAACTGTAACAAAGACAATAGGTATTGGTATATTTTATAATATTAAATTAATTAAAGACACTTAAAAATTCAATTAAATATATAAGTATCATACATTTCACAAAAAATATAATATGCAAGCGTCAAAAATTACACACAATGTTATATGTGCTCTACAAAAAATAAGCTACTTTAGAATTTTTGTTACTTATGCCCACAAAAAATGCCAGCCGTACCGGACTAAATTTAACAGACGAAATTCTATGTACGAATACATTCCTTTTTTTTATTTCTGGTAAAATTACCGGGGTTTCCTAATTTACTTTAAGAACTGGATTCAATTAATCATTTCGCAACTTCAAGTTGAAAACTGTTTTAGCAATTACGAAATGATTAATGTGTTAAATAAGTAGTAAAATGCTGTCGATGACTTTTGAACTTTTGCAAGGATGAAAATATTATTACTGGTTCTGACACATTAGATTATGAGATCAAAAATTGTAAAAGGTGCAAAGAATTTTCCGCATTTAGTTGTATAATCACACACAGACACACACATGCACGCCTATTATCCCTTGCGGGGTAGGTACAGCGTAAACGGTTGCAAAAATGGACATTTACGCCACGTCTATCAAATATTTTAAGGGTAATTTGGAAATTGTGTTTCGCCAAAGAGACAGGTTGTCAGCCCATTGCCTTAAATTGCAATACACACCCTCAAATCCCTTAGTCGCCTCAAATCTAGTATGTAATCTTAGTATGTAATCATAATCAAATAAAAACCAAACACGATATGATAATCGCATTTGATACCGTTATCAAATTACAACGTAAATTATGTAACGTAAAACACAAATTACGTGTGATGCCGGCTTAGAATAGTATCACTCCATTTCTTTACCGTGGGAGTCGTAAGAGGCGACTAAGGGACTTAAGGGTGTGTATTGCAATTGTAGGCGATGGGCTGACAACCTGTCACTATGGCGGAACACATTTTTCCGAATGTCCCTCACATATATGTCAGACGTGGCGTAAATGTCCGTTTTTGCGGCCGTTTACGCTCTGCCTTCCCCGCATGGGATAATTGGCATGATATGTGTATGTGTATGTATGTATCAAATAACAACAAGTATTGAATAATTTACTCTAAATAATAATTTGCCGTTTGGTGCCAGCTAAGAATAGTACCTCATGCTCTTCTCATCCTATTTCTACACGTGGATATCGTAAAAGGTGACTAAAAGATAAATCCAGGGAATGACCAGCAACGTTCTCTGTGAATAAAACATTTTGCACTGCGCTCGCCAATCCGCCTGCCAAGCATGGATAGTATGGCAAATACCCTCCAATTGGGGGAAGGAGGCCCATGTCCAGTAGTGGACTGTTGTGGCTGTTGAAGAAACAATAATTACGAGTACCGTTCGAGTTTTACTGACGAATGGAGTTGTATTAAAAGCAAACACGACGCTGCATCAAAATGCGGCTGTCATTTAATCTGGCTGTCAAATTTCGCAACAGCACTTAGCACAGTACATTTAGTATGTTACTAGTGACCGATAACGAAAACTCAGAATTAACAAATTCCCGCAAGGAACATGGGTAAAATATATATTTTTTTCAAATATTTATTTAAGGAGTTTTGTCAAAATATGACAATGCCACTCCATTGCCCATGAATTAAAGAATTGAACCTTCCATATTGATTTAGTAAATTACCGATCAGCTGGTTTGAGTTACTATGGCAACATTTTAATATCATATTTAGACCTACGTTCCTGGAGGAAAGTTCTTCCTTATCACTTGCCCGTAACGAGATT
Source organism: Tuta absoluta (assembly GCA_027580185.1). NCBI lineage: Eukaryota > Metazoa > Arthropoda > Insecta > Lepidoptera > Gelechiidae > Tuta > Tuta absoluta. The sequence continues at coordinate 1,015,388 of JAQAHW010000066.1, read as the reverse complement.
TCGCTATAGGTCATTAGTAAAATTTCAACCTATGCAAGCCTATACAGGGTGTCCCGGGAAGTGCAATCCCGAAATGGGGTGAAAAAGCACATGAAACTGAATATCTAAGTGTACTACTTTGTAAATAAATTACTTCCTATACAACATGTACTCAAATGTTCTAGCCGGTTGAGTCACTTTATAAGGGAGGCAAGAAATTAACTTGCACATAAACGAAGTTAAACATACATTGAATACCAAATTTTAAAACACTTCCCGTGTTAGGTATAATTTTTTTTGAAAAGTTACAAAATTTTCAAGCGCGGGCTGGATTTGAACCTGCGACTTTCGTCATTACTAGTGACGACGCCTCTTTCATTTGGGCTACCGCAGCTCGTTCCTTACCCGCCAATTTAGCAAGTGTATTTAATGCCAGTAACGCGTGGCACGGCTTCATCTACCGGGTTAGTTTTGCAACTAATACCCGGCGACTGATAATATCTTTAAAGATAGAATTAGTTGCCGGGTTTGCAAGTTTTCAAAAATTAAACATACATACTTACATTAACAGCCACATTAGTCCAGTGTGATGCCGGCTTAGAATAGCATCACTCCATTTCTTACCCGTGGGAGTCGTAAGAGGCGACGAAGGGACTCGAGGGTGTGTATATCAATTTAAGGCGATGGGCTGACAACCTGTCACTATGGCGATACAAAATTTTCCGAATGACCCTCAAACGTTTGTCAGACGTGGCGTAAGTGGCCGTTTTTTCGGTCGTTTACGCTCTGCCTACCCCGCAAGGGATAAAGGCGTGATATATGTATGTATGTATTAGTCCACTGCTGGATTAATGTGATCATACAACCCTTGGGTGTCGTAAAAATCGGCTAAAGGATAATTTTATCCAAAGAATGGGCAGCAGCGTTCCCAGTGAAAAAAATATCTTATACTGCGCTCGCCCATCCTCCCCATTTTGATAGGTATTGCCAGACTCCCACGCTTAGCGCGCGATTGGTAAGCGCAGTACAAGATATAGCTTTCACTGAAAACGCTGCTGTTCATTCTTTGAATGAAATTATCCTTCAGTCGCTTGTTTCGACACCCGCGGGTTGTATTTGGGTGGTGTTCTTTTAAGCCGGCATCACACGGCATCAAATATGAAAAAAAATTGTCATGTAAAAAAATTACATGACAACATTGTTTTAATGGCAAAACCTCAAAACAGATTTTCAGACAAAACACTCGCAATAAACGTGTTAATAATGCCACAGTAACGGCCAGTTAATTTAACTACAGTGATATATTAATGCTGTGTGATGCCGGCTTAGAATAGCATCACCCCATTTCTTACCCATGGGTGTCGTAAGAGGCGACTTAGGGACTCGTGGGTGTGTATTGCAATTTTATGCGATGGGCTGACAACCTGTCACTATGGTGATACACAACTTTCCGAATGACCCTCAAATATATGTCAGACGTGGCGTAAACGTCCGTTTTTGCGGTCGTTTACGCTCTGCCTACCCCGCAAGGGATAATAGGCGTGATATGTGTATGTATGATTTTCAGACAAAACACTCGCAATAAACGTGTTAATAATGCCACAGTAACGGCCAGTGAATTTAACTACAGTGATATATTAGTGGCAGTTAAATTTAAACTGTCACTCGTTTTAAGTGCTGTACTTAATTATTTCAATTCAGTTGCAGCATTTTGAAATTATTTAGGACTTAATTTAATTGGGTTTAAAGCAGCCGTTGCAATGAATCGGCACTATTAGTATTTTTTGTTTAAAACACGAAAAACATAGATTGAATGTAATTAATTAGGGTTTTCTTTGTTTACTTTAATAAAAATTTCTGTTATCATGGAATCAGAACAAGTACTTTGAATAATCGGTCAAGTGCGAGGCGGACTCGCGTGGTAAGGGTTCTTTACCATTACTTAAAAATATCGGAAAAACATACATTTATGAAAAAGAAAATGAAATAACTTTATTTAATGTAGGATAGTATTATCACTTATTGACATCATGATCCGTCATTGTAAAAAAATAAATTTTTATAACAGTTTTTTTTAATAACAATTATGCATTGTCCTAATAGGAAACCGGCTCGGGCGGGATAAAAAAATAAAAATAGAAATTAAGGCACTGCCTCGGGGCTGGCCAGGTTAATTACATAGCACGTAACTTTACGCCACCACCATTTGTAAAAGACATTTGTTTCAAATTTGTATGTTGTATGGGAGTCTTCGTCCGTGAAAAATTCAACTGTCTATCAAGGTTTATAGACATACAGACAAAAAGACAGTTGAGTTTTAGTAATAGGGTCTTGTTTTGACCCTTTGGGCACCCAAAAAAGCACCATTATTCATACACACATACCACAAAATATTACTTTATGCACATACCATTTATCACCAAGAGTTAAAGACATGACAGTAGTCATTGAAACAGTCTTAAGGCGAGTGTAGCCGTCAACGAATTCGACGGTGGCGCCACTTCACAAAAAAAAGTTTTCTATTTTTACAAACAATGTATCAGAATGTACGATGCCCAAGTTTTTAGAATTATCCTTATGTTTGATAAAAACCTGTAAACTCAAAAAATATTCGTTGATATTGAATTTACGGCAATTAATACCAAAAGTGGACGTTTTTAGGTACTTTTTTCCATAACTTTAATTGCAGTGAATATTTCATTAAGTTTGCAGGTTCTAATTTTACTTTAATATAATACTAAAAACTTGAGCATCTGACATTCTGATTGATTGTTTGTATAAAGGGAAATCTTTTTTTGTGAAGTGGCGCCACTGTCGAGGTCGTTGAGGGCTACACTCGCTTTAATCACCACGTCTTTTGAGATCAAGGAAAATCACCAAGAAACCCCTTGAATCTTTCAAAAAGACAAATCAACGGATTTCATTCGTGAAAATCAAATTCGGAATCTTCTCAATCATAACGAATGCTTAATTAAGAACACTCAATTTGAAAGAGGAAAAATGTCATAAGAAAGAAAGATGTTCGAATATTTTGACACTTTCGATGCCAACAATGGTCCTTATTCTTAGCCCGCTAAATATTAATTAAATTCTCTCTTCTCCTATTATCTTTATCCTTTTAAAGTATAAACAATGGTTTAAAATTAAACTGTAGCTCACATTTGTCATAGTTAGATGATATTTATAAGTATAAGTATTTTATTGTGTTGTCCTGATTATTTGAGATCTGAGAGACCGGTCATTTGGCTGTTTTTCAAATCCCCGTATATTCAAAGCAACGTACATAACAAGCGACATCTATTTTGTTTTACTTTCGCGGATAGGATGGTATTCAAGCGACATCTAGTATAAATTATTGTAACAAATACTATGTTAAGTCTACAATGGTAACCCATGGACCCTGGTTCAAGTCCCGGCGGGCGCAATAATTTTTTAATTCCAAATTTTTATTTAAATTTTTGTATTTGTTGTTAAAGTAGAAACAAAAATACAGCATCTGTGACAATGTGTGAAATACACTTTGGTGACAGAGAGAAGGACAGACAGAGAGCCAGGTCTCAGTAATAGGGCAGGACCCTAGAGACTTTAGGTACGGGACCCCAAAAAAGACTGCATTGGGACCAACCAGGACAACTTATTTTTTTTAAGTACTCCACTATTTTAGCCCTGGGGCTTTTAAGCCTACTTAACTGTTTCGTTAACTTCATGTTATTATGTATTTAGCTCACTAGAAAAACATAAACGAGTGACTAAGTCTAACGCATAGAGATTCATTTTTCCACGAGTTTGTTTTATATTAGGTATTGCCTTCAATTTGGAATAGAAATTCTCTTGACTTACCTTAACATTAGTGCTGTCACTTTCCGCCAAATAGGTTTAGATAAGGGTAGGAGATATTTAAGTCCAGTCATATTTAAAAATGTCAAAGGGTATTTGCGCAATTTGTAGTCCATTTAGTCACCATTGTTTTCATGACGCGTTATTTTGACATCACGTATTTTGCATCAAATTATAAGACATGACGAGACTAAGAAATCTCCCATCAATCTCTAAACCTATTTGACAGAAAGTGATAGCACTAATTTTAGGTAAGTTAAGAGATTTTGTATCCTGAATTGAGGCCATTATGTATCCTATTTTGAAAATTATGTTTTATATATCTGAGAGCTATATTAGAGACTTCAAATAGATAAATTTTTTTCACATCTAGGAAGTGAACGTGTTAAAACATAAAAATATCCACCAAATTATCGTCGGCGTTTCGAACTTCGTTTTTCAAAGCAAGAACGTTAAAAATGAAATTACTAAAGGAAGTTTTGGCGGGAGCTGGCGCCTTGTTGTCGAAAGTTCGACACAAGAAGTGGCAAAATTTGAGTGGTGACCATGATTAAAAAAATAACACAATAATTACCCCGACTAATTGGGATGGGATTCCATGTATCAGGATGTCATGGACGTACACAGAAAACTTTGATTCCGTGTTCTAGTGTCTGTCTGATACGGAAAATCCAGGTTTGATTCGGGGATGTAGGCTTACGCGACATGCTTGTTAATGATATGGCAATTCTTTTTTTAAGACCATACCCTTCGATTTAAGCCCCGGGGCTTTGAAACCTACACCTGACTGATTGGTGGGGAGCTGGAGTCCTTGGGGCGCGACTGGGCTTAGGAGTTGTTCTGGGAATAACGGATCGGAATGAATCTTCCCAGCACATGCCGGTAGTTCCCAAAACAGGAAATAAATTAGGGACCTCATTCGTCGTTTGAGGTGCTCGTGGAGTGTGACCTACTTGCAATAGCTGCAGCAGCGGCTACTTTGATGGCCTTATCATCATCATCCGAAAGGACGTGTCTGGGACGGTGTTTAAGACGCGAGGTTGGACATTGCAGGCTGAGCCACCTGATTGTCCGGTAAGAAAATTGGTTCAGTGCTCCGGATATTAAACCGTCAGTACCGGTTCCATATTTCGTATTTTGTTGGCGATAGACTTATTAATTGAAAAAATCTCATCACCATCATCAGATGAGTGGTACAAGTATATTATACGTCGAAAAATATTTTACACTTAATTTATGGTCACTCTCATGCAGGAGGTCTATGCAAAACTTTTGGAAGTGAGACAATCTTCAAAATATTCCAACGGAAGTTCTCTTCATAATTGCGGGCTTACACACTTTTGGGGCCTTCGCAAACTTGCCCTTAAAACTTTGAGAAGCACTTCAAAGCAGTACATTAGATACATATCAAGAATAAGTACGATACAAACATACATAAATCACGCCTGTATCCCTTACGGAGTAGGCAGAGCGTTAACAGCCGAACACCACGTCTGACAAAAGTTTGAGGGTCAATCTAATAACTGTGTATCACCATAGTGTCAGGTTGTCAGCCCATCGCCTTAAATTGCAATTCACATCTAACCCTCGAGTCCCTTAGGCTCCTCTTACGACACCCGTTGGTAAGAAATGGGATGATGCTACTCTAAGCCGGTATGACACGGCCGATAAGTACGATATAGGCCTCAAATCCTGAAATAAACTTTTAATTAGCGCTCTCACTTTTCGTCAAATAAGTTTAGACTGGAATAGGAGATATCTTAGTCCATGTTCAAAAATGCCACAGGGATCTTTGCCATTTCTAGTAAATTTAGTCGCCTTTTTTTGACAGATAACGCATATTTTGCGTCAAATAATAAGACAACACGTTAGATATCTTTTAACCTTTTCTTAACCTATTTAATGGAAATTTCACTCTGTCATGCGTTACGGTGCGTTGAAAATACGGAGCGATGGCCGACAAGTGGGTGTACCGCCAAACGTTTCCAGAACCTGAGGTTTGAACGAATGATCTTGAAAAGACAATATTCATGAAAACAAAACCCATCTCAGCTTAGACGTGTCGGGCAACATGGGGTCACGTTGTTACAATGGTTCTATTCTAGAGCCTGATGTGGTTAATGACCCGTGACTGGCGACTTGGCGAGCTATTAGACTGAGAGCACTTTTCCAAAAGTTGCAGTTGACTTTGCTATACCGATTGACATTACTGCATTCATTGCTGTTCTCATTACAACTTTAAATACTCATGTCATAAATAAAGAGGCAATGTATGACAAAATGCAAGTTGAAGCAGCGGTTAGGGAGTATGCTGGAAAATACTCTGTGACAGCGACAGATTAACGGAACCGAAACTTTGTCTAGGAATTGCTGTTTTCCGACGCTTATTTTGTAGGGATCGATGAGTTTGATTTTAATGGTGGCGAAAGTAATTAATAAGTTCTTATGAGACGTACCTACTTTTTTCAAATCCTTTTGAAATATATGTTTGAATCGCTCAACACGAAATCCTAGTTGGATGATATTATGATAATATTGGAAAAAATCCAGTGACAATCTTGAAACAAAATAGAAATCCCAAAAGCTGTTGTGTTACAAAGTTTTATATCTCTTTAAAACATTTGCTTAAGCCGCTCAATATATTCGTCTGTTGTTCTGAATCAGCGTTGAAAGGGTTTATGTGGATGACATGTTGGATTTTAAGTATAGGACTTAGTGTAAGATGAAGTCAATTTTTATCTTAACATTTAGCTCATTGATATGACTTCTAAATCTGTATTTTCTTTTTTATCATTGATATGACTTCTAAATCTGTATTTCTTTTTTATGTAACCGTTTTGTAAAGAAACAAATTTGCAAGATGACGTTTTACACTACCATAAACTAAGTAGGGAGAACTGTCAAAAATTTACATCTATTGGATAATGTTGCTGCAGACAATGTGTTTACATAAAAATAAACATTTGGGAAATTCTTCTTTTTTAATATAACTATTGTTTTGTAACGTTTTAAAGGTTAAAAAACTTATATTGACAGTAAAATCTTTGCATGTGAGTTACTTTGTTCCTATTTTTGCAAACTCGAATCTTGCTTGCAGCACACACACAAATATACATATAATATCACGATTCACGCCTATATCTCTAGAGCGTAAATGGCCTTAAAAAACTAACATTTAAGCCACGTCTGTTAAACATTTGAGGGTCATTCAAAATATTGTGTAATTGCTCATCGTGACACGTCATTAGCCCATCGCCTTAAATCTGTAACACACATATAAAACCTATAGTCCCTAAACAGCGGCGTAAAACTTTTGGAAAAACCTTATTACATTTGAATTTATGCTCACTCCTCTTAGCTCTTAGTAATCCTCAGCCCGAAACAACCCTTCCACCCGCATATCGTAAGTTTATTTCTGACTATTGGACGACCATTTATTTTCTTGGAAAAGTTCCTTAAACCGCCCAAGCACTACAGAGCCTTGATCCAATAAAGTCCTGTATGATGTCGAGGGTCTGGATAGGTCAGCTAAGTTTTTCCAACAGTTTCCCTCTGTTTTGATACCCTGATGGACCCCAATTTTTATAGCTGAGTAAATATTGGACTGTAGTATATGGGACGTATTTTATTGGATACTAGCTGGTGCCCGCGAAATTCATTTCGACGAATTTCATTCTATTATTTAGTTATTCGTCAAAAGATACAATACTATGTAATGGGAATTTTTCTAAGGATTCTAGAGTGTCATGTAGAGGTCGCTGAGCTTAATTGAAATAACGTCTATTTACACGAAAATGTGTACCACTTTAGAAATTATTCTTTATTTGTGTGTATTGAATTGTTCTAAATTTCAGATTGGTGTTTTGTTTTCTAATATAAGTGACTCTTAATATAGCAAGACCACATGTTAATTTTAGAAAATCAATTTATCTGAATTATTTAGTAACGAACACAATGTGAAACGGAATCGGTGACAAAACTATGGCTGATGTCAGCCATATTAAAACGTCAAATTTTCAGTTTAGCACAGCGCCCTCTGGTTTGAAATTCAGAACTATTAAAAGAACTGCGATGTATTTTAAAATTAACATACCAAAACAAAAAGCATCTTTGAGATGCTTTTTAATTTTGTTCCCCAAAAATTACAAAGCCGCATATATGTTTGTCTTTGATACAATTGTATCGTTTTCAGTATATCGGCTTCTGAACCATTCACCTGAATAACAACTGGTGTCCAATAGATTTATATCCTTTATTCAAGCCTATTCTTCTATATTTTGATTCCAAATTCAACAAAGATTTTTGTCATTTTCTTTTTTTTGTCTTTACCTACTACAACTTACGTACCTTTTATGGTTTGATCAGTATATTTCAGTAAAATAACAAAATTTAATTTTTAAAATCTGTTAAGGAGATCACATAGGCTAAATACTGCCCCCATCACTTGAAATTCATTAACTCGATGGAAACGTAATTAATCAAAAATCTGCTTCTGTCAGATTGAGGTGTAAATGCAAAAGCTTATTTACAGCATGCTTTAGTATTAATAGTAGTGTATCTGTAGTTACAGATAGAGAAACTGCTAAAAGTAAAAAAAGAAAAGCAAAAAAAAAAAAGAAAAAAAACTGCCGCTGTAACATCCCTGAACACTTTCATACTAATACGACAAACCTGAACTTCAATCTAACAGAATCGGATTTTTGAAAAATTACATTTAAATCGAGCTTGATTTTTATGTGATGGGGCAGCACTTAACCTATTAACATAATTTATAACAAACTACTTAAATCTTTCATCGGAAATTATTTATTTATTTATACTAATAAACTAATCTTATCCAAACGCACTTTCCTATCACCCAAAGGTTGCTTGGTAGAACTTACTACCATAACAAGAAGGCCGCCTTGTTGTACTTTTCTTTCTTAATACTTGATTTTTATTAAATACACAGAATTCAAATATTATTATTATTTATATTTGGCGGGAGATGCCGGCTTCTAAGCCAGCTTATCTTTTAGCATCAACCCAATAAAATCCGTGGGTGTCGTTAAAAGCGACCAAAGGATAAAGTCATCCAGGAAACGGGCAGCAGCGATCCCTGTGAATGCAACGTCTTGCACGGCGCTCTCCAATCCGCCTGCCAATCGTGGAGAGTATGGGAATACCCTCCAATATATGGGGAGGCCCATGTCCAGCAGTGGACTGTTGTGGCTATTCATGTATGTTGATTTTTATGTGTATGTATGTTGATTTTTATGTGTTTAATATATGGATTGGCCCTATGGCGTAGCGGATAGTACCCCTGCCTGCTACACCGAGGGTCGTAAGTTCGATCCCACAAGACACAAATAATTGTAAAGTCCATTTTCAGATATTTGTATTTCCATAATAAGTAAGTATGTAAGTAATAATATCAGCTATTTAGTTCCTATAGTAAAAGCTATGCTTAGTTTGGGACTAGATGGCGTTGTGTGAAATAACCAGGACATTTACTTTTTTTTCGTTTTATGTATTATTCTATTAATAATATTTTTACAACATCCTATACAACTACTTTTGTGGAAGGTCGTAAGTTTCTCAACTACGATCCAAGTTTATATTCCACGCAATTTTTATATCGCCCATATCCCTTAGAAGGCAGTTTGCGGGTAGTTTATTGAGCTTCAACAGTATAGGGACCTTGGTTGCGTATTTTATATCTTTTCTTGGGTATATTTTTATGATAGCAGTTTATTATTTTAGGTGAAGTTTTTTATACAACGTGAAGCTAAAGACAAAGTTGACGACAAAGCTTTATAAAACCGAGATAAACACACACTTCCTCCTCCTCCCAATGCCCTGTGATGCCGGCTTAGAATAGCATCACCCCATTTCTTTCCATTGGGAGTCGAAAGAGGCGACTTAGGGATTTGAGCGTGTGTATTGCAATTTTAGGCGATGGGCTGACAACCTGGCACTATGGCGATACACAATTTTCCGAATGATCCTCAAATGTTGGTCAGACGTGGGGCATTATTGTCCGTTTCTTACGGCCTTTTTCTATCTGCCTACCCCGCAAGGGATATAGGTATACTGAAAATTTCGCAGCCATGATTTGGCCATAAAAATGAACATATTTTTCTATGGAACCTTTGTTGGGAAACAAGAAAATATTTTCGGCATCCCATACAAAATTCCCGATCAACTGACTAATAAAGACAGACTGACATAAAATGGATACTTGTAAACAAATTCGTTACCCAACATAAGCGACATTGTTAATGTTGTTCAGTTCTATACTGTAATCATGCCTACAAAGTTTTCGGTACACCGTCCCTTACGTATGTATGTATGTTTTTATGCTCAAACTCGAATTCAGGAAGCATTCTTCTAGAAAGCATCCCTTCCTCAATTGAGCAAATCGTATAGAATTTTGCAAGGAAAATGTACGACGACCATTTCCCACATTTTGCGTTTGTGAGAGATATTTTATTTTCGGACGCGGACAAACCGACCGTGTTGGAAAGGATTTAAAATTCAAATTCTACTGGAATCCACCCGTACGTTTTAAATCTCGACGAAAATATTTTGAAAAACCTTTAGTTTTAAAGATTTTTATAAAAACTTTTGCCGAGTGGTTGTAAGAATTTACGGTCATTGTGTTTTACGTTATCTACTCGTAAATAATTACAAGGAACTTTGATGCCCATTTCCCGAGACCTTTAAACCTTTATAAGGCAATGGTAAGAATGTTCCCACCTAAAATTGAACCTTACCTATCCGCAATAGATTTCAAAACCAATAGAAAATGTTTATATGCTTTGCCCGTTAAAGGGCTATACTCTAAGTAAAATGAGTTGATGTGTTATGTCGTAGTTATGACTGTCACACAAAATAGATTTCGCCTTTGGAAGAAGAGGCTTTAATATGTTTTTGGTGTGTGTTTACCGATTACCTGAACTCATGATTCAAACTCATCGTTATTCGGTAACGATCTGGTGCCTATGTTATGAAACTACAGGCTACAAGTCTACAGGTGAAATTCTTAGTACATTACGGTTTATATTCCTTTCCTTGTATCATAATGGCTCACCAACTACGCAATTAACATCGAATGTCACCTGTAAAATGGTAGCCTGTAGTTTAATAATATCGGGTACTGATGATTGCCGTGTGCTGCCGGCTGAGAAAAGCATCATCCCCAATTCTACCTATGAGTGTCGTAAAAAGAGACTAAGAGATAATCACCCAGGGAATGGATAATGGAAGTAGAAATGTGCATTACATTTTGCACTACGCTCGCCAATTTGCCTGCCAAGCCTGGTGAGTATGACAATACCCCCGATAGGGGGAGGCCCATGTGCAGCAGTGGACTGCTGTGGCTATTTATGTGTGATTTGATGATTGGATCCTGGAGAAATTAACAGAACTTTTGTTTTTTTTAGGAAAACAATTGCAGTCGGTTCCATAGCCGTATTATATTAGTAGGTAGTCTGACTTTTTCAAAAAGTTAATAACTTTGAAACCAGCTAAACCACTGCCGGTGTAGTGCTTCGACAGTATTTCAGTCCGGGTTTTAATCTAGAGAATTCGTCGGTTCCGTTGGGATCTTGGCTTGTTGTTCAAGTTAGAGCAAGTTGTAGCAAGATTATCATAATCATCATGAGGATAATTTTTCGGGCGATTCTACTCATTAGACTATAATTCACACTGGCACCATCTGTAAAATTTTGACATCCATAATTATTAGCCGAGATGTATTTAACAACAAAGACAGAATTTCGTGTGAATAACAGCAATTTTACTACTGATCAGGTTATTAAAAAAATTAATATTATACCCAATTATATCTATCTTTCAAGATTAAACTAGACAATTTCTGCTCGTAAGGCGAAACACGGCCCGATAGCAATGCTTTATGTGTGGCAAAGCAGGTCAAACCACTAACAAATGTAACGAAATTTGCAAAACATGCAACAACTGCAAAAAAAGTCACACTTTTATCGCTTGCGCTTGGACTTTGGACCCTGTTTGATCCCCCCCACATAACAATGGGTTTTTGACAGTAACGAGAGAACTTCAGCCATTACACCGGATTACTGACCGGCTCGAGCCAGACAACGGAAAGGGTAAAAATTAAGCCGCGGATCGGAGAAATATTGCAGTTTGATTGGTTTGCAATGAACTTTTGAGGTTATGGAAGTCTGGATTTAACTCTTTGCTTTGTTCGAGGTTCATATATTTTAATTTTTTTTCAAATGAAATTGGAATTTTTTATTCAATGTAGGATAGTATTATCACTTTTTGACGTCATGATCCGTCATTGTAAAAAAAGAACTTTGTATAACACATTTTTTTTTTAATTTTAAATGTCCTAATAGAAAACTAGCTCGGACGGGATAGTAAAATAAAAGTAAAGGCACTGCCTCAGGGCTGACCAAGTTAATCACACGGCATGTAACTTTACGCAACCACCGTCTGAAAACGACATTTCTTTCAAATACCAGTAAAATCTTTCAAAGTGTGTTATTATATTACATGCGTTTAATTAACCGGACCCCCTGAACAGGAAAAACCCCCCAAAAACCTGCCAAGAAGAGAGTACTCTAAATTAACAATCTTACTAACCCCTAAGGTACCCTACCTAATTTTGGAAATAAAAAATATGTCGAGCCCAAAACTGGCTACATGAAGAGAAAAAATACCAGTAGTTAAATCTACCCGTTTCATCGTATAAAAATGCTGATCAATTAGTTTTCCAAAGAGTTGTTCAGTTTGATGGCCTGATCATGGCTGTAAATTTTTCGGTACACCGTCCCTTATTTCTGTTTCTACTGACTTTTTTGAGATTTTACAGGGATAAAGTGGGGTTCACGGTAGTTTTTTGTCGATAATGTGAGTTTGCTAAGACTTTTACGGTTGAGGTGTATAAAATGACAAAAGTTTAGTTTGTAGGCCAATCCATCAGTGGATACGATCATAAATCCTTTGATTCCTTCCAAGGAACAAGAAATCCAGCTTAGAAGTTGAGAAATAATGTAGTAAATACTGTGAAAAAAAACTGTCATGCTGCATGATTTAACGGTATTTTTCCAATCCGGTGATACTGAGATGCATAAAGTGTGAAACTGTCATTTATGAGTGACAACAGTCCACTGCTGGTCATGGGTTTCCCCTTATTTGGGGGGTATTGCCAACCTTACCACTATTCACTTCGTGGAAACCTAACTTAACCATCACTTCGCTTGGCAAGTGCATTGGTAAGCGCAGTTTAAGATGTTGCATTCACAGGGGGAACACTGTTGCCCATTTCTCGGATAAATTTATATCTAAGAAGCTTTTTACGTTATCCTCGAGTTGTATTTTTGTATGTGTGTCAGACACTGAGTCGATGTACGACGCGATTAACCCTAGTATCAGAGTAGTAGTAGGGTGATGCCTTTCTAAGCTATATAATAAATGAGAAATTCTGTAACCCTCAACATCTGAAACCATAAACAAAAAGAGTCTAAGAGTTCGTTCATTGAACTCGAATCAAAACTCGTAAAATCACAAGTTTACTGTTCCCAAATCGGGACTGTAAAATGGTCGACAAAAATGGCCATTTGGCTATCCGAAGAGAAAGATTCGAAGAAATTCAGGGGTAGCGGTGTTGATAGTAAAGTGTGCCTGCGAATTTGTTTCAAGTATTTCCACAAATTGCCTTGTGAAACCGGTTTAGAATAGTATCACACCATTTTTTCCCATGGGTGTCGGAAAAGGCGGCTTAGCGATTCGAGGATTACATGCGTATTGCAATTTTAGGCGAACTATAGCGATATTAAAATTTATGAAAGATCCTCAGTTTCAGACCATGTTTTGTCAGTCGTCGTGGCGTACTTATTTGTTTTTTTTTTTACCTTTACGCTCTGCCTACCCCGCAAAGCACATAGACGTGATATATGTATGTATTTTTCCAATCTTTTAATTTCTCTTTTCATCCGGGGGGATAGTTTGAAAGTATTTTCCAAATGTACCAAATGTTTTGCATTTTTTGATAATATGCGAGAAATAAAAATCATGGCAACTTTGCACTAAATTGCAAATTTCTTTTCCTTTTTCCTTTCAGTTACGAGTATCCTTTTTTAAGACTGAACTCTTCGATTTTAGCCCCGGAGCTTTGGAAAATACACCTGACTGGTTGGGAGCATGGAGTCGGAGAAGTTTATGTGGTTGTTTAAGGCGGCGCCGACCGTTCTGTTTTTTAATCATTTCAATAAACCTAGTACAAGCATTCAAAATCTAAGACGGAAAAATTGTTGTCCTCTATGATAAGTTTATTTTAAGGTACAATAAGCTTTAGAAAACGGTGGCCACCAATTTCCGTTTAAGTGATTTAAAATTTAGAACACAATAAAAAGCTCATTGTTGATTTGTGGCATAAATGTATCGTATAGAACAATTTGAACGAAATGTTAACATTTACAGATTTAAAGAAGTTTGGTAAAAGCATGGAAGGGCGCCACTGGACGGTCGAATTTCGCTCGGCGCAGGCTTAAACAACCAGCCTAGCTATCTTCGGGCGCGACTGGACTTAGGAAATGTTCTGAGAAGAGCGGATCTGACTGTATCCGAAGTAAGTGGCGCACCACAAATCTAAGAAAAGCTTTTACTAGAATCTGCATCGTCATATTATACTTTTTAAGACAAACATGCGCCATCATTTTTCCATAGCCCGGAGTAAGAGTTAGGGTGTTTGCGAGATTCATTATAAAGTAAAAAAACGTTACGTCTTACGTCTCCAAAGCTTTTTAACCTGTACATGGACCAGCTAATTCGTGAGCTCAGCAGCATGCACGCGGGATGTTCCATCGATGGCGTCAACGTCAACAACATCAGCTACGCAGATGATATGGTGCTGCTGAGCCCATCAATCAGTGCGCTCAGGAAGCTGCTGCAGGTATGTGAGGCCTACGCTGATACACATGGGTTGAAATATAACATCAAGAAGAGCGAGCTCATGGTTTTCGCTGCCGGCAGCAGTTCTCCAAATGTAGTGCCACCTGTTAAGCTGTACGGAAATGCCTTGACACGTGTTAAGCAGTTTAAATACCTGGGCCACATAGTCACGGAAGACCTGAGAGATGACCAGGACATCGAGCGGGAACGCAGGGCGCTGACAGTCAGAAGCAATATGCTCGCCCGTAGGTTTGCGCGTTGCACAGAAGAAGTAAAGATAACTCTTTTTAAAGCTTTCTGTCAATCTTTTTATACAAGCAGCCTATGGGTGAGATACAAGCAGAAGACCTACAGTGCCTTGCGAATCCAATACAATAACGCATTTAGGATGTTTTTGGGGCTGCCGCGTTTCTGCAGTGCACCCGGTATGTTTGCCGAAGCCCATACCGATGGTTTCCATGCAATTATGCGGAAGAAAGTGGCGTCATTGATGAGCAGAGTACATGGCAGCTCCAACTCCATCCTGAAGGCTATCGGGAGTAAGTTCGAGTGTGCTATTGCCAGTCACTGGACGTCACTATTAGTAGGGTAGTTGTAAAGATAGTTTCATTTATTATTATTTCACTTATTATAAATTTAACCCTAAATTATTATTGACATTTTAAATTTAGTTTTATCTTATTTAATTTTCTTTTCAATTGAAATATTATTGTTATTATGTGAAATAATTGAATGACATTATCAACATATTTATTTTGACATCCATAACTTAGATAACTAACTAACTAACATACATGTATTGATTTTAATTTTGTTAACTAACACACTATCTATGGAAATCAGTTTTCTGAAATAAATGATTTTGAATTTGAATTTGAATTTGAAAAAAAAAATAACATTTAATAAACACACATTTTTATTTTTAGTAGTCGATAATAATAAAGACTTTGATGTTGAGTTGGAAACAAGCAAAAGCTATTTAATATATTTTTATTTGCTTGCTGGAATATTCGATAATAAAGAATGATTAATAAAAACTTTATTCCTGGAAATACCATATTGTGCCGTGTAATGCTGGCTTATAATAGCATCACCCCAATTCTGCCCGTGAGCTTAATAAGAAGTAAGAAGCAACTAAGGTATAAATTCATCCAGAATAGGCAGCAGCGTTCCCCGTGATTACAACATCTGCACTGCGCTCGCCAATCCACCTGCAAAGCGTGGTGAGTATAGCAGTACCCCCCAAAAAGGGAGGCCCATATCCATTAATGGACTGTTGTAGCCGGTAATGTACCTTTATAATCATGTTATTTGAAGACAAGATAAACCGTAGTACAGTCTTAAAATTGTAAGGATTTTAAATAAACTCACTTAATCATCTTTATTTAGAAGTTTGATACCTAAGTGGGTATCATCGTATCATCATATAAAAAAAAACATTTGAACAATACAAGCATTCTAACAGATTTAAAATAAACTCACTTTATCATCTTTATTTAGAAGTTTTGATACCTAAGTGTCACACAAGCATTTTACCAAATTTTCATTTAGGAAAATGAATTGAGGTGAAATTTGAATTATTACTCCTCATGTAAAACTTGTGTGGCAACCCTATGGCGCAGGGCTAGAGTAAATTGCCAAAGTTTGAATGATTGGGCCCTTCTGCAGATTCCCTTTTTGTACAGTCAGATACACAAGTAGATATGGTTGTTAATTTTTGTATTTGGTTCAAACAGCAATATTTTTGTATAGTATTTATTGCTTTTTAAGACTCATAAAATGGTACTAGGACAAGGCCATACGTCATAATGCTTTTATATTGCCCTGTAATAGGACATTCTACTTACGAAATATCATATAATAGTAAAAAACATTTCACTATATATAAAATACTATACTGTCGCGGTTTTAACAACAAATACAAAAATTATTTTAATGCCAATTTTATACACGTCTGACTTGTACTTCGCCGATTTTAAAAGTATTAGGTTTAATTTAATATAAAAAATTTACTCATCAAATTACTCACAACTTTGCTTTGTTTGTGATTTCATTATGAAGCGTGCGTAATTTCGCGTGATGTGTAATAATCTTATTGTATATTGATACTAATTTGTTTTTGTTTTTACGGAGGTGGATTTTTTAAGCAAACTCTGCTATTCAAGCTTTCCTTAGTGCAAGTTCTGCATAAATACTATTGTAAATGTTGCATTTCCAGTTAAGTATTTAAATTTAAACCTAAAAAGGCTGATAAATAAAATAAAATATTATAAAAATAAAGACACAATTATTTTTAACCTCTCTAGTGGGATTTATTTCATAGGTTCCGGCTTCAATCCCTGGACGACGCTAACATTATTTCAATTTCTTATTTTCATTTAGGAAATCATTTTTGCCTTGCCTGTACATGTCTGCAATAGATTGAAACGTATTCACGCTTCGCCTTCAAGAAACAAAGACGAGTTATTCTATGGTTATTTCTGCCTGACAACTCTATTTAAGAAAAGCAAGAATTTGTTTTGGTACCATACCATACATACATGTGTTGGCGAATGATCAAACTTTGATGGTATTTTGGTGAAGTTAATTCGGTATGTAAAGTTAAAATGATTTATATTTTCGTTAAGAATAAACCGTTTTAAGAAACTTCTTTGATTTTCTGTTAATATGTTGTGCGAATTTATGTTGGGCGGGATCTCAAATAAATTGGAATAAGGGCAGGCAGATGCAAATTTATAATTAATTTTTAAAATATGTTGTCTATAATCATTGCAGCGAACATTCATAAAATTATAAATCATACTTTATTGACATAAATTTGACACTGAACGTTGACTGACGTACTAGGATTTATAGTTTCTAATGCATGGACGTATTATTTAAACAGGACTGATAACTGTTGCAGAAAAAACGAGCCGAGCGAGACCGCACACACCGAGGCCTTTCGTCTCTCTCTAATGGGGCATCAATATTTTGTATTACAATGAGCTTATAGATAGGGAAATTTACATACATACGATTCACTTGGACAACCTCGAACACAACATTTTTTCACCACTTTGAGTGAGAAATTTCGTCAAATACTGATTTTAAGTAATAAATAGGAATTTAATTTTTAATGTCTCTAAAGTTTAAACTTACCGCCAAAATTCAATCCTAAAGGGGTACCATAAGAAAATTATTTGATTAATAGTTTTTACATAATCATAATTTATCAGTGTATAATTTTATGATTTCCAGCATGTTTTTGATATAACTGACGCAAGTTGTTTTATTATATTACTTAAATTATAATTATATTTGTCAAAAATAAGTTAGGCAAAATTTTATGTCCAGTAATTTTCTACACTGGCAATATGAAAGAACGAGACACACAGCCTCTCTACGTGCTATCTCTCTCGGCTCGGATTAGCCTCTGAGAAAGACTTAATGTAAAATAGACCATATTTCAGTATTAATAAAGTTACTATTCGTAAATAACTGTTTTTGAAGTTATCAGTCCTGTTTAAATAATACGTCCATGTTCTAATGTCAATGGTTATCTTGATGGAGATCATGATTGAGATTCGTTCATTCTTGGTCAGTATGACGTCACATAGGAAAAATTAAGTTTATTTATATTTTTTCATAAATAACATATATTTGCATGCCGAGTATAAGTATGCTGCACGCTTGACCATTATTTTAAATCACCATCATTTGAACCGTGTCGCTAGCGAATAGAGTATATTTCATATTCCATTTCATTTCATATTTCAGTAATCTTGAACTTTTTCTTACTAAATAAGTATAATGAATGTTTTAAATGACTTTTGGTTTTTATTTATAAGGTATATGAACATAAAACTAACACAATTTAATTATTTACAGAAAAAAATAACCTAAAACTAAACTATGAAAAGGTCCTCCAGTGCGCCCCCATTAGACTGAGATTTCTCCAAATAGTTTTCTTATTTTATGTGTTCCAGCTCTTACATTCCAAATTGACAGTTCGCGTTTTGTGATAAATTATAGTAAGCGTAGCAAGTATAGCTTAGAATAGTATCAGCCTATTTCTTTCCGACTAAAGGACTCGATCTGTTCATGTCCTATTAAAATTATAGAAGACAGGCTGACAACTTGTCACTATATTGATAAATGATTGACACTCAAATATTTTGTCAGTCATGTGACCATATTTCAAGGCCGTTAACGCTCTGCCTACTTCGCACGGGATAAAGGCGTGATATGTTATGTATGTATGTGTATAGCATAGTTTACTTACTTAATTAGAATTAAAATACATTATTAACGGAACGTAATATTCAATAATGTGTTTATTCCAGAGAAATTAAATTATTTTGTTGTTTTATTACAAAATGAAAGCTGATTCGGCAAAAATATTATTTTCTGAGAGAAAGCGAAAACATTTTAAACTTATTGGTGAAATCAACTTCGAAAACAAAGAAAGATGCAAACCACGTAGAATTTTCAGACACATAAATAATAAAAGTAAGCCACTTTCTCCCCTCACAGACTTTTTTCTAATTTTAGATAAGTAAATTGCCTGAATAAAAAAAAAACTTAGGAGATTGGCCCTTTGGCGTCCACTGCTGGACATAATGTCTCCCCTGGGCGCCTCTAAGCGATTGTAGGCTTCTGTGGTTTAGCAATCTCATCGAAGACCTCAGATTGAAGGTGTCAGATCCAGGGGTTCCAAGTTCGATTCCCGATAATTCTTTTCGTGAATTTGTTTCTAGTTTGGTAAAACAATGCAAGTACTGATTGTCCGAAAAAAATATGGTTCTGTGCTTTGTGGGGCTCGTTAAACCGTCGGTCCATGTTTTTGTCTAAGATTACTTAGACGGTGGTCATGTCAAATGGCTACTACTAGTAATAACTAGTTGAAAAACTCTGACACCAGGATTCATTGGGTCGTCAAAAAAAAGATTTAATCTCTGTCTCAAACCTTTACAAAATCTTTAGTCTAATGGGTAAATAGAATGCCTTCTCACTTTTTTTTAGGTCTGGACTCTTCAATTTTTAGTCCCGGGGCTATGAAATTTACACCTGACTGTATGGTGTCGGGAGCAGGAGCTCATCCGGAGAAGTTTTGTGGTTGTTCAAACAACCAGTTTACAAGTTTTTCTGGTAAGAACGGATTGGACTGAATCTACCCGGCACGTGCCAGTAGTTCCCAAAATAAGGAACAAATGAGGGACGTACCATCTCACACGTAAGGTATTTTTTTAAAACTGTGTAAACCTATGCTATGTTGGCCGTGTTATGCTGGCTTAGAATAGCATCACCCCATTTCTTGCTCGTGGGAGTCGTACGAGGCGACTAAGGGACTCGAGGGTGTGTATTGCAATATTAGGCGATGGGCTGACAACCTGTCACTATAGTGATATACAATTATCTGAATGACCCTCAAACTTTTGTCAGACGTGGTGTTAACATCCATTGAACGGCCGTTAACGCTCTGCCTACCCCGTAAGGGATATAGACGTGATTTATGTATGTATGTATGGGTAAACCTAATTTGTAAAAACTGTTGAAATTCCAAATAAAATTTATTATTATTCTTTATTTATATCAGCTGTATGTGACCCTGGTATGACACGTGTCAAAACCAACGTAGTTTTACCGTATAATACAGGGTGTTTGATTGTTTCAAATTTATGTTACATTAACAGCCACAACTGACGACCGATGTGGCGCAGTGGCAGTGCGACTGCCTGCGACGCAAAGGTTCCGGGTTCGATTCTCGGTGGGACACTCACAAAAATTGATATTTATCTCTTTGTGAATTTGTTCCCGGTCTGGTTAGGACATTGCAGTGTGAACCAACTGATTGTCCGAAAAGAAATGGTTCCGTGCTTCGGAGGGCACGTTAAGCCGTCGGTCCCGGTTGCTGTCTAGGATTACTTAGACGGTCAGAGGCCTATTTGTGGTAGTAGGCGGTTGAAAAACCCCTGACACCAGGGTTCATCGAGTCGTTGGACGACTCGGTGTCCCACACGAAAAGAGAGAGAGCCACAACTGTCCACTGTTGGAAATGGGCATTCCCTTATTGGGGGTATTGCCATACTCGCCACGCTTGTCAGGTGGATAGACGAGCGCAGTGCAAGATGTAACATTCACAGGGAACGCTGCTGCCCATTCCTTAGACGGGTTAAACCCTTAGTCGCTTTTTACGACACCAAGGGGTAGAATAAGGCTGGTGCTGCTCTAAGCCGGTACCTACACACAGTTAAAATTTAACTAAATATCACCAAACTACAATAACAAAAACAATTAATAAATATATTTTTAATAAAGTATGAATATAAATCATTAATTATTATGCGGTTAACTACCGAGTTTTGTTATAAACTAAAGTCCGCCGTTCCAATTAGTTGATTTTGCCAACTGACAGATTTGTGATAATACTATGGCAGAGGGTCCATTTTCCATTGTTTACATCTCTTTTAGTATGGAGATGATGCATGGGCATATTGCAGCACAACACAGTTCTTGAGTATTCTATTGATTACATACATAGACAAATATCACACCTATAATCCCTTGCGGGGTAGGCAGAGCGTAAACAGCCGCAAAAAACGGCCATTTACACCACGTCTGACAAATGTTTGAGGGTTATTCGGAATATTGTGTATCGCTATAGTGACAGGTTGTCAGCCCATCGCCTAAAATTGCAATACACACCCTCGAGTCCCTTAGTCGCCTCTTACGACTCCCACGGGAAAGATATGGGGTGATGCTATTCTAAGCCGGCATCACACGGCAAATTCTATTGATTATTTGGTTTTTATCTTCATTGGCCTCACACGTCTGTGACAGACGATTTAAACAGTGTCTGAGGCAGACACTGCGTTGCCTGGGACGCAATTATGGAAAACGCAGGGCTGCCCAGGACCTGCGCCACCCTCTCGGCCTTCCTGGCTGGATCCGCAGGAACGACTAGTTGATACGTGCGGAGCCAGGTCGGCTGCAGGAGTCTGCCGCGCGGTAGATCTCTGTCACACGCGCCCCCAGGAGACACTGTTGGTTTTTATAACATTTATTATAAAACTGCAATCAGACAGCCTGTATGTAAAGTAAACTGAATCGATTAAACTTTGAGCGCGAAGTGTGGCTTCGCGCTCTTATCAATAATAAGTAAATAATCGCCTCAGTTTTTCTTTTAGTAATGTTAGGCATCTTAATATTAATGTTCATGACAAGTGTGGCTCACTCAAAGATAAATAATTTTAAGACATGGATAGAAAATTGTAAGTAAACGTATTTTTGCAATATTTATATTATAGTAGTACTAGATTTCCGCTCAGTGGTTCCACCCGCTGCCACTCATTTTCCCGTGGTAATAGTTGTTTTCCTGCGGTAAAAAGTGGCCCATGTGTTATTTCAGGTTATACTCTACCTGTGTTTTTAATTTCATTCAAATCGGTTTAGCCGTTTCCGCGTAAGGAAGTAACAAACATACATTTATTATTATTATTATTACTAGCCCATGTCGTCCCACTGCAGGGCAAATGCCTCCCTCCCTTTCTTCCATTCTTCCCTATTTTGGGCCTCTTCCATCCAATTTCGGTCATGCGCATGAAGGATGTCCTTCCATCTCAAATTTCTTCCATCTTAAACATACATACACACACAAGAACTCTCAGATTTATAATATAAATTATAAATTATATAGTATTGATTATAAGGAGTTAAGTTTAGTTTTAACCCTGAACTGGTAAAGGAATACGAAAGACGAAAAGTATATTTGCAAAAAAAGTCGGCTACTGTTTCGCTTTCGATTGAGCTCATCAGGTAAGTTAATCTGCCTTACTACAGTTGGTACAGTATGACGAAATTATAGTAGCCCCTGCTACAGCCATTGCGAGTAGATCACACTCCACAAGCTCCTCAAGCAACCGACGCCCCCGCCGGCGGGGGCGCGGAGGTCCCTCATTTGTTCCTAATTTTGGGAACAACG
Source organism: Tuta absoluta (assembly GCA_027580185.1). Lineage (NCBI taxonomy): Eukaryota > Metazoa > Arthropoda > Insecta > Lepidoptera > Gelechiidae > Tuta > Tuta absoluta. Next base: position 992,692 of record JAQAHW010000066.1, on the reverse strand, counting down.
GGCACTTGCTGGGTAGATTCAGTCCAGTCCGTTCTTCACAGAACAACTCGTAAGCCCAGTCGCCCAGTTTTCGACTGCCACTAACCGCTCGACAAAAATTTACCCGCGGTATTATTAATACGAAGAAAAAATAGTTTTACTACATACTTACAGCCTGTCTTCGCACCCACACATATACACTGCCCGACCAACCTATACGTACACGACTACTACATAAAATCCGCACGTGTCACAGCGAACTGTACTGCCGCCGCGCGTTTTTCTTTGAGTGTCAAGAAATCGGAAAAATAATACCTAGAAACCTTAAACATACATCAGCCTATTGCAGTCCGCTGCTGCACGTGGGCCTTCCCCAAGGTACGCCATAGGGCATGATCTCCCGTTTTCGCCATCCAGTCGCAACCAGCCGCCTTTTTTAAGTCATCGGTCCATCTGGCCAAAGGTCGTCCAACACTACGCTTGTCTAGGCGTGGCCTCCACTTGAGAACCCGTTTACTCCACCGTCTGTCGGTTCTATGACAGATGTGCCCAGCCCACTGCCACTTCAGTTTGCTACACTTTCAGACTATGTCCGTTACTTTAGTATTTTTGGAGATAGTCTCATTCCGGATTTTATCTATTATAGAGATGCCGAAACCTTACTGTTAATTAAATAATAATTCAATTCATTGTTTTCTTTCTGTAACTTATCACTTTGGTACCTAAGTGTGACATCACTTAAATTTGGGTTCGTAAAACTAATGTGTTGACATCTCTGCTAATGTAGGTAAATTATAGAGGAAAGGTACTCGAGTTAAACTACTGTTCCTTGGTATAGTATTATTACTTTTCTCTGTGGTAGCGGTGCCTGGCGCGAGCGAGAAAGAAGATTCACTACTCTGTATAAACAACCATGAGACAAAACATATTGCAGCGAGACATTACGTTCTCATGAGGTGCAACCAATCCGAGACTCAACCATTTGATGTATCCTATCCCGAGCAGTTACTGCAAAACAGCTTTAAGGTAAAAACGCGTTTTATTACAACTTAAATTACTTGTAAGCTGTGCCGTGTTATAATAATAATAATTCATTTAATCCAGGATAATTTCCCATATTTTACAATAAATAAACAGCTTAGAATAAATTATCTTACATACATAACATTTCAACTTAAACTTAAATTACATTAAGTTTTGTCATTTATAAATATTATAATTATATTGTAATTTGATTTTATCTATGTCAATTAGTTATTATTATTCATTCGTTCATTTAATTTCATTTTATATTCTATTGCTGGAGCCGCCTCCAAGTACAGTGGATAGGACTCGCCACCCAAGATCGTGTCGCCTGGACTAAGGTGTTTGTTGAGCTACGTATGCGCTCGGCCGCGCGCGCTGTAGTGTGACGCATCAGCGCCTCCCAGCCGTGGACCCGCCCCGCCGCGAACATCTCGGACGCGCTACACCAGCGCGGTAACCGGTGCAGCGCCCGCCATGCGTTATTGTATTGGACACGTATATGGTTGTAGGCTGCCTTCGTGTGATTACACCATAGTTCAGCCGTGTAGATGCAGGTGCAGTACGCAGTAAATAGTACCCGCTTCACTGGAGGACTGCAGCGGTGGAAGCGACGCGCGAGCATGTTGCCCTTTACGTTTATGGCCCGCCTTTGTCTCTCTATATCGGCTTCGTCTCGCAAGTCCGAGTTTATTATATGTCCTAGGTATTTAACCTCTTCGACCTTGATTAGCTCGGCTCCGTTTAAGTATAGCGGCGGTATCTCGGCCGGAGTGTTGGAGGATCTAAACACCATAAACACGGATTTGGATGCGTTGTATAGCATGTTGTGTTCTCTGGCATAGCCTTCACATGTTGTGAGTAGACATCTCATAGCAGTAACTGAGGGTGCTAGTAGTACCATGTCATCCGCGTATGACACGTGATTTACACACACACCGTCCATGTAGCAGCCCACGCCACACTGCTGTAACCTGGTGCTGAGCTCATCCATGTAGGCATTGAACAGTACAGGAGAGCTGGATCCTCCCTGCCTTACCCCGCAGTGTAGCTTGTCGGGTTCGGAGTAGGTACCGTTCCATCTGACCGTGTTACTTTGAAGCTCATGCCATTTTTTCAGGGTCTCGATATAATTTTTTGGCATTCCACGTGCGTATAGCTTCTGCCACAGGAGCGAATGGGAAACTCTGTCGAAAGCTTTGCTGAGGTCCAGGTAACACGCTATCACGGAGGTATTTCTGTTCTTATAGTAATGAGCAACTTGCTTAAGAACGTAAATAGCGGTACTGGTAGACGTTTCGCTTTTGAAACCCATCTGGTGGTCGCTGCTGGTTAGGTATTTTTCAGACAGCTTATGGATAACTTTTTCAAAGAGCCGCGCCACTATCGGTGCTAAAGCTATCGGGCGATAGTTATTCGAGTGAGTCACGCCTTTTTGCTTGTCTTTGCAGATAGGTATAATGACCGTTTTCGCGAATGTTGTGGGTAAGTGCGTTTGTTTAATCATCGCTCTGAATAGTAGGCTAAGTATTTCACACATCGGCAGGCCTAGGTATATAATGTGTTCGATTGATAAACCATCACACCCCGGCGATTTACCACGAGCCATGTTACGTATTATCTCGTATAGTAACTTCGGAGTTATGTTGTTTATACCGCTGTCTCTGTCGCACCCGTGCGTAGGCGCAGCGAGTGTTATCAGTGGCGGGGAGGGCGGTGGTGCCGGAGCGGCGGAGGCGGGGGGCGGGTGTGTGAACTTAGTGATAAACAGGTTTGCTATGGATTTGTTGTCGGTCACGCCGTCGATGTTTGAAGGGGTTGAACTATGTGATTTACATATGTTGTTTGTTTTCTGCCAGAACTTGAAGAAGTTTTTATCTCTCATGCAACTTGCTATGCTGTCCATTTTGTGTTGGTCTGCGTTTTGTTGACATAATGTAAGGGTCTTCTTAAATGTAGATCGAGAGAGTTTTCGGTTCTCGGCAAGTTCCCCAACGCGTGGCCTTCCCGCGCTATGCCAGCTGATTAATGCGGCGCGCGACTTTTCATAGCTCTGTGCAACTTGTTTGTTCCAGCCGGCGATGTGTTTATATTTTTTAGATGTGCGTTTTTTATGGAATGTAGCTCGTGACGCTGTTTGCATGGCAGTAATAAGAGACTCGTATGTATTGTTTATTTCTGGCATAGAGATAGGCTCGCGGTTGTGCTTGGAGTAGGGTAGGTATTTTGTCATACATTCGGTATATCGAGCGATATCTTGATTGTTTTGCGGTTTCCATGCACTGGGGTTAAGTGCTGAATAATCTATGATGTTAGTGGACATTCTTGATAGTTCGTCGACGTTAAGTGTGATTTGCATAGGACGGTGGTCGGTCCACGTGACCTGGTAGTCGACGGTCACAGTTTTTATACTTTTCTTCATATGTTCTGTGGATAAACAGTGATCAAGCCAGGATACCGTTCCGTGCGCGTCGCTGACGAAGGTGTATGTGTCAGTAGGTAGTATTAATGGGTCTATACACACGTAATTATATTCCCCGCAGAATTCCATCAGCTCTTTGCCAAATAGTGTTGTAGGGTCGGCATTAAAATCTCCGAGTATAAGTGTATCGCTGCAGCCGCTGTCCTGGACTATGCTGTGCATTTTGCAAAGACAGTCAGCAAATTCAGGTAAATTATCGCTTTTGCAGACAGGCATGTACACGTTGATAAGTAGCAGTTTATGTTGACTTGAGAGTGCTATTTCGACTGCTGATAGTCTGGTCGAATCGCACAGCAGAGTGGATGTAATTTTGAGTGATTTTTTATATATAATCGCCATACCTCCATATGGGCGGCCCACCAGTGGTCCTGCGGCCGTATCCACTGAGGAGGAGCCTATCGCGTCACACTCTGGATGTAGGTTTTGCAATATGTGCAGGTCAGTAGGTAGTAGCCATGTTTCTTGTAGTAGTATTACGTCGTTATCATTGCAGAGGTCTGATACAAACTTCCAGTTTCTACGCAAGGACTTGCAGTTTACGGTGATAATGTGTAGTTCTTTATGTGCCATTATTCAGGAAGGGTGCGGGTTTCGGTCTTCTGCTTTGAGTATAGTAGGCGCGTGCACTAAACCTGCCAATTACTGTACCTGACGGCCAGAGGCTGTGCTTCAGTATGTTGTCTAGATTATCACTATTTAAGGTTATCTTAAATGCGTTATGACTCACGCCCTCTCTTTCTGGTAGTAGGTCTACCTTTTGTGCAGGTATTCTAATTTCTTTAAGGTGTTCTTCTATATCTTGAGTAGAGACCGCCTTGTCAAAACCCGAGGCGTAGACAGCCACAGTTGTAGTGGCAGCTTTGAGGGCTGATGTAAAGTTATTTGATGTCCCACGGATATTCACCGATTTAGGTTTCCATGTTTTCTTTCTAACCACCAGAGTGAAACCGTCACCTTTCTCTTCCTCTTCCTTCCTTTCCTTTGTATGTGCGTCGTGAGGAGAGTGCTTCGTCGATTTAGCAGTGTGTAGGTGGTTTACACGGAATAAGGTTCTGGGGGTAGTCGAGGGTGGTGGTGGCAGCACGGGTGAGGAGCGCAGTTGGTCAGGTGAGTTCGTGCTTATTATTGTAGATACAGGTGTGCTTGTCTTTTTACAGCTCTTTTTTGTGCTCTTCTTAGGCGCTTGTGGAGGCGTATTTTTGATTTCGATGCGGGGTGTGGTAGGCGTAATACAGGCCTTGATGCTCGTTATTTCTGATTTCAGTGCGGTCACTTCTTCAGAGTGTAAGATTTTTATTTTGTTTACTTCCTGGTTTAAATGAACTATGTCTTTGAGCAGGCGGGAGACGTCTACGTGGTCGAAGTTCACTGGTGGAAGTTTATGAAGCTGGCGCGCCACAAACACGGGCAGCTGATTCGGTTCTGTTTCCTTCAGCAGTGAAATTATATCTTGGAGGTCCTTTCGTGCTTTATCTTGTTTACGGTTTACACAACGTTTGCTCGTTCTTGATGTGTCGAAAATAAGTCGCTTTGCCGCTTGTATCTCGTCTTCCGAGTTGTGGGTGGCACAGATGTCGATAAGACTTTTCTCATCCATAACGTCTATTTTGCATTGTAAAAATGCTAGGACTTCGTTGATAACGATGTTGCAAGATGAACATGTTGATGTCATTGTGTAATATCGTTGTTTTTCACCAAAAAGGTTCGTTTTTTGCACTAATTATTATGTAGGTAGTATTTGTTTATTGGGTCGCGCGGTTATCTCGCACGGTGCGCGGCGGTCGCTTATAGTTAGTGGACACGGGCGCGCGCAGCGGGCGGCCTGCACAGACTGTTATGTTAGCGTAGAATAGCATCACCCTATTTCTTTCCTGCGGGTTTCATAGGCATTCACTAAGGCCCAAGGGCGCGATCGGGCTGGTTGTTTGAACAACCACACAACTTTTCCGGGTGAGCTCCATCTCCCCATTACATAGTCAGGTGTAGATTTCAAAGCTCCGGGAATAACATTTAAAATTGGGAAAACTGCTTTAGATTTCGATTAATTCCAAATGCAAATAAATTTTATTTTTAAAAACACTTTTTAAATTGTATTTTTAATCTACTTTAAGGTCGACGAGGGTAGTTACAGCGAAATATTCTCGTGGCTACCACCAAAAGACAAAAAAGCGCGAATTATGAAAGTGATGCCAATAGCTGGTAATGAGTCCTATAACATGACACCTCAGAAGGACTTTCACGAGATCATTGCGGAGATTGTGATTTCTCAAGAACTGAGTGGATTGCGCACTCATTTATCCGAGATAGACCGGTACCAAAAAGATGGAAAAATGGAGTTTGATTCAAATGAAAACGCAACTGATGTCTTCAACGAAGTTCTAGCAGTAAAATGTGTGCAAGGCAAATACCCGTCACATCTTATTAATCTGTGGAATGTTTATAATGAGACTGAAGGCTCATATAATACCAACCCAGCAATGTTACCAGGAGACCAGGAGTACGTAGTGTTTGAACTCGCTGACGCAGGAAACGATCTTCAAAGCTACCAGTTCAACGCAGCTGATCAGGCGTATGCAGTATTCCTTCAAGTCGCTTTCGGTTTAGCGGTAGCTGAAGAGTCTTTTCAATTCGAGCATCGAGACTTACACTGGGGTAACATAGTCGTAGCACCTACTGGTGACAGGTACGCTAACTTTTTGCTGCGTGGTGTCAGGCGTCGCGTGCTGCGGCGTGGCGTTGCAGCTACCATCATCGACTACTCCTTATCCCGAGCAACGATGCCGTTGTGCCCACACGAGCCAAGCAAGCGGGTGGTACTGTACAACGATCTGTCTGAAGACGTAGATCTGTTTGGTCCTGTAGGATTAAAACAGCGCGAAATATACCGGGTAATGAGGGAGAAGTTGAGGAATGATTGGAAGATATTTGAGCCGTACACGAACGTTTTGTGGCTGCAGTACATCTTGGATAAGATGATCACAGAGATTAACTATAGGAACAAAGATACGGAGACGCACAAAGAGTTTATCAACAAACTCAGGGGTATAAAAGAACGAATTTTAGGATATCGTAGCGCGGCGCATTTTGTGCTAACCGACACGAAATATTAAGTTATTTCGTAATCAAAATATGTTACATACATACATACATACATATATCACGCCTATAATCCCTTGCGGGGTAGGCAGAGCGTAAACAGCCGCATAAAACGGACATTTACGCCACGTCTGACAAATATTTGAGGGTTATTCGGAAAATTGTGTATCCCTATAGTGACAGGTTGTCAGCCCATCGCCTAAAATTGCAATACACACCCTCAAGTCCCTAAGTCGCCTCTTACGACTCCCACGGGCAAGAAATGGGGTGATGCTATTCTCAGCCGGCAACACACGGCAATCTCAGCCGGCAACACACGGCAAAATATGTTACGGTAGTATTATATTTTTTTAGACATAGAGAGCAAGTAAGTGAGAGCAGGTGCCTATGTTATAAAACTACAGGCTACAAGTACATTCTTAGTACATTGCGTAGCTGGTTTATATACCTGGTATCATAATTGCTAACCGACTACGCAATGAACATCGAATTTAACCTGTAAAATTGTAGCCTATAGTTTGATAATATCGGGTACAGATGTAGCCATAGATAGCGTACTATCAGGCATTTAGTGGCATACAAGGTGAAATGAAATGAAATTAATTTTATTTAATGTAAGGGTACCATTTATTGACGTCGTGATCGTCATAGTAAAAAATATATTTGTATAACACAATTATCTTCTTTTTTTATATCAATTTAGTACTGTCCTGATAGAAAACCGTGAGATAGTTAATCTCACGGCATGCAACTTTACGCTACCACCTTTCATTTTTTGTCTTATTCACTGAATTTGTGCCGTGTGATGCCGGCCTAGAATAGCATCACCCCAATTCTTACCTATGGGTGTCGTAAGAGGCGACTACGGGACTCGAGGGTTAGATGTGTATTGCAATTTTAGGCGATGGGCTGACAACCTGTCACTAAAGTAATACACAGTTATCTGATTGACCCTCAAAGTTTTGTCAGATGTGGTGTTAATATCCGTTTTAAGGCCGTTAACGCTCTGCCTACCCCGTAAGGGATCATAGGCGTGATATATGTATGTATGTATGTTCACTGACATTGTTTAACATGAAAGGATATAAAAATATTATTAATTGCAGGTTAGAATCAGAAGAGATGTCAAAATTAAATATGACAGATAACTACAGACAGTTACAGCAGTGTTGCTATAGTCGATATGTAATTTATTAATAATGTGTGATATACCTTATACAAATGAGTTTAATTTCTATCAAAAGTGGGGTATAAAAGGTACCATTGATACATCATATATGTTATAAAATGTCTACAGGGAAAATTCTTAATATATTGCGTAGCCGAATTATATTCCTGGTATCATGATGGCTAACCGACTACGCAATGAACATCGAATTATGACAGTATATACTGCGAGGCCTCTTAACCGCTGTAAGTATGCAAATAATTAAAAATGTTACAAATAGTAAAAAGTAGTTTACTTCTTTACTCCGTTCCAGCAGAAGTGACTCAACAGGACAACAAAAGCGGCCCGTCATGTTAAACAACTTTTAATTTGATGCCGATACCTTATCTCCTGTAGTTTAGATGGGATGCTGGTGGTCTGCTTTAGGTACTCTAGACCCTCGATGACCATGTACCAGCAAAAGCAGCCCGTCATGCTTAACAACTTTTACTTTGAAACCATTACTGTATCTCCTATAGTTTAGATGGGATGCTAGTGGTGTGCATCAGGTACTCCAGAGCCTCGATAACCATGTGTCTGCAGGATCGCCCCGTCATGCTGAACAACATTTGCTATGAAGTCATTTTAATATCTCTTCTAGTTAAGATGGGATACTGGTGGTCTACATCAGGTACTCCAGATCCTCAAGTGCTGACAAAAAGTAGTCCAAGTCCGTTTTCAATATACCACCAATATCAGTGCCAAATTTCACGAAGATCGGTTTGGCTAATTTGGGTAATATCCGCTATATTTCCCGCTTTTCCTGCTTCTAACCGTTTTCTCATGGGAATGAGGAATTTTCCCGTTATAAAAAGTAGCCTGTTACTCAAGAACGTTGTAGCTTTCTAATGGTGAAAGAATTTTGGAAATCAGTCTAGTAGTTTCGGAGTTTATCGATTACATACAAACAAACAAAAAACACAAAAACAAAAACAAAAAAAAAATCCTCTTTATTATATAAGTGTAGAAATAGCACTGTAAGTGCAAAATAAACCAAAATGACAATATCATCATGCAAATTTAAATCAAGAAAATTAGCATGATATTTGTCCTTCCGGTGGTAATATTATAACAAACTTTAGGCAGAGTAAGCAAAGCGCGCGCAAAGTTATTATTTTGCAATTATTACGCCTGCCTTATTTTAACACTTTAAGCGCGAGTGATGCCGGCTTAAAATAGCATCACCCCATTTCTATGTAATTATTTTTAATATTCATCACGTAGTAGAAAGAAACAATAAGAAAAGTCCAGGTTGTCAGCCTGTTGCCTAAAATTTAATTATTAACATGACACCTTCGAGTCCCTAAGACGTCTCTCAATGGGGTGTTGCTACAAGTATATCAATCCGGCATCACACGGCATAAAATCTAAGAAAAGTTGATTAGTTTTATAAATAGAAAACACCTTGTACATTATTGCACTAAATTCAGAATGAACTTATGTAGGATCCTTTTAAATTCGGTCCAAATATCTTTAAGATAAGTTCTACTGGTGAAACTGAACAACTTTTCCCAAGTAACATAGGTCAAAACATGAAAATCAAATTTGGGCCTCCCATACAAAGTAAGATATTACATTTTTTTATATGTTTGTATGGAAGGTAATTGTTATAATTTCCTAAGGGAGGATTGTTGGTTTGAAAGGTTTGAATCTAACAAATAAAACTCACCCTAAAAATATTTGCCCTGTATTTAATTTTACCATAATATACCTACTATTATGTAATATACCTACTATTATGTAATCATTTTCAGCTAAATTAGCCTCCCAGTAGATACAGTTACGGACAAGTGGTAGTTAAGGGGTTAACTTACTCCTAATTAATTCTAAACAAGCCATATAGGGGTGTAGATACATATGTGAATTATGCATTAATTATGTGTTGGGGTAAGACTTTCAAGGGTAAAAGTTGAGGGAAACAGTTTAAAGATTCTCGTGTATACTACTTGGATGAAGTGATGTATTGAAAGTAGACGAAACTTTAATTTAAAAAACTCGATCGGAAGTCTCGCGTTAAAATATCATTTCTAAACAGTTTGTTAACGATAAGATATCCTTGTTAATTCGATGAGTCATTTCTCGCCAATAGATAAAGCTACTGCTGCAAAAATTTGTTTTTTTTTTTGTGGACGAATTACCCTTTATCTTTAGACCAAAAGTACTATTGCCAAATTTAAGTGGGCCTTCATCAATTCCCATAAGCACTTGTTAAAAAAATCTCTTCATCGCATTTATAAGTCCATGAATTTCAGTTTTTCGTTACGCAACCATGTCAGAGTCCTACTACTAGTAGTAGGCGGTGGAAAAACGCTGACACCAGGGTTCATCGGGTCGTTGGACGACTTGGTGGAACACGAAAAGAGAAAGAGTTTTTCGTTCTATTCAAACCAACAATCCATCCATAAGGTGGTGCATATTTACGAAACCGCCACAAATTTTCATTTTATAACGGATTCTTACACAAACATTTACCGTCGTTGTCAAGAATGTATTCACCACATTATTACAAAAAAAAAACAGACTTATATCAAGCCGTCTGCCGCCCCGTCGGAAGTTAGCAGCCGGATGTAAGCTTATCAGCGTCGCTTTTTTCACTGGTCTAAGGTGAGAGTGAAAGAGGATTCAATTTAGGTTAGTTAAGTTTGAGTTCAAAACGGGTCCCGACGTAGAGGTAGACCCCGAAAACGTTGGCGTGACGATCTTGACGCCCATTTACAGGAGTGGATGACGGTGGCATTAGACCGCAAAGAATGGAAGATTGCGTGGAAGGCCTTTGCCCAGCAGTGGGATCAAGCAGGCTAATTATAAATAAATAAATAAATAACTAATTTTGAGTAAGTTTGACTCTTTTAATGTATGTACATCAAAAGATTCAAACTAACTCAAACTTAACGTACTCAAAGAGTCCAACTAAGAAAAAATTATTTAATTCATACAAAATCAAAATACAACAATATAAAGTAACATGTCATCTTAAAACTTGAAACTTACTAAAACTACAACTACTAAGAGTCAAACTCATGTTTCGGGTTTAGCAGCAGATGGTTAATAAAATAAATAAATAACCTGGATAATTCACACAGCGCCACCTTGCCCTTAACTAAGCAAAGCTGATAACTGATATTTATACTTTAACTTTTTTGTAAAAAAGATATGATAATACATAATAAACATCCAAACTATAAACACAAATATTTGAACTATGTGGGGATCAAACCTATGACCCTCGGCGTAGCAAGCAGGGGTACTATACGCTACGACATTGAGACAGTCAATCAATTAAATCACTTTTTTATCTGATAGTTCCAGACCTTTTTACATGATTTCAAAACAGATGGCGCTGTTAAGTTGAAATTTTGTCATTTGAGTCACAAATACATTACATCTAATTACCTTTCCTTCGAAATAATCTTTTTCAGTTTAGCGCCATCTATGTACACTTGTAGATTAACTGAAAAATTTCCCTTCCAACCAAAATTTAACCCATCTAACATTAACAGTCCACTGCTGGACATGGGAGGTATTGCCATACTTACCAAGCTACGCAAACGGATTGGCGAGCGCAGTGCATTACATTCACAAAATCGCTATTTAACCGCTCCTTACACCACACTACAGTTATCGAAGCTTCCACGCAGTATGTTGAACAAAGTTTAGAGCGTCCATTTTATAAAGTAATTACCGGCTTACGATGGCTACAGATACTTAGATGAATTACACACGCATCTAATAATATTACGGTTTGTGATGTGATGATAACATATGACAGCCGTAATTTAATGCGGCGCCGACTGCCATGATATGCAGTTATCGTAAACTGCTTTCGTCAACAAACTGGATTAAGCAATACATATACATACATATATCACGCCTATATCCCTTGACATATATCACGCCTATATCCCTTGACATATATCACGCCTATATCCCTTGACATATATCACGCCTATATCCCTTGACATATATCACGCCTTTATCCCTTGCAGGGTGGACAGTGCGTAAACGACCGTAAAAACAAACATTTACGCTACGTCTGACAAACATTTTGAGGGTCAAGAAAATTGAGTATCTCCATAATGAAAGGTTGTCATGTCAGACGAAATAAAATTGAAAATTCCGATTTCGTTCTATGAACTAGTAGGCTCGGCTACAATGAAAATGCCGAATTTATATTAAATGAGGCTTTAATTACTTGCCAAACAAACAATTTTTTGAAAATATCCACCGCACGTTTTCCGTTGACACTCGAATGACTTTTTCTTTTTTCTGGTGTTGCCAGTTGATATCTTTTTAATTTCTACACACAAACCAATAAATTGTTAAATGTTTTAAAAACAATTGTAGAAAATAATGATTACGCTAATAGACGGCCGTCCTGTTTACGGAATGCCTCTATTCCGATTCGGCCATTCGAGTGTTTGTATGACTCTATACATTACCATAAACCATAACAATAAGAATATAATTTATAATACAATAAATGAATCAATAATACCTTGAATGTACCTTACAATAATTTTGAATAACCTGTACCAGCTATTTTCACTTTATAATGATTGATTATAATGTTATGTTATATTGCCAAATCAAGATTCTTCTGTGATTCTCCTTATGTTCTATTTCCGCAAAATCAACTGGTTACGATTTAATTTAGGATCCCTGAAAAATAAACAAAAAGAGATATTAGAGTTCAATTATAACTTTTAAGTCCCCCCCTTATTTATTTCCAATTTTTTGAACAAATGTTTATTAATTAAGTTATATAATTAATATATCAAAATGTAATAATACAAATTGATATACATCATGTTTTATGTTATCTTAATATTAATTATTATATACTACATCAAGTAAAAGTGAGCACTGCATGATGCAGTATATTTCACCATGTAAGTATCAATTAGTCAGCACCCCAATGAATAGGACATTTTATTTTTGTATTCGTGAGCACCGCATAGAGCAGCATATTTCACATAAAATCACATTTTCGTTAATCACCGCATAAGGTTGCATTATTTCGTTTTAAAATAGGAAATAAACTTGATCACCGCATGTAGCAGCATATTTCAAATAAAATAAATAGTAAACTTGAGCACCGCATGAAGCAGCATATTTCATTTAAAATAAATAGTAAACTTGAGCACCGCATGAAGCAGCATATTTCTCTTTAAAATAACATTAGTGAGCCAAATTCACTTAAAAGCATTACTTACAATTTTATTCCCATAATCAGCTTTAAATATTCAGTTGAGTATATTTATTGCGTATGTAGGACGGTTCTAATCGTGCACGTCCTGATTGTCCTGAAAGATTGGCTGTTATGGAAAGGACAATATGTAATCTCAGAAGTATAAGGAAGGAAGAAGGATAGTGTTAGAATTTTTATATACATAAGTTCGTAATAAGGAAAAAAATATTAGGTGTCATTAGTCAGACAATTATCATCACTGCTGTCGCTAGCATTACTAGTATCTAGGTCATCGTCAAAATCACTTTTGTCTGAAGTAGTGAAGGTTATCCACTTTTTTAATGCGTCAGCGGGATAAATACTCTTATATTTACGCTTGGAATGACCTTCAATGCTTGAGATCTCATATCGATCATTATCTAGTACTGCAGTAACTTTGTACGGTCCCCTATATTTAGGATACAATTTTTTACTTTTGCCAGTAGCGGGAAGGTGATTGTTTGGGATCATTACAAGATCACCTGCCGAGAAAAATTTTGTTGGTGCTTTATTGCTATCGTAGCGATGTTTCATAGCCTGTTGATTTTTTTCAATATTGTCTGCAGCTAAACTACGAATAGCATCCCTAGTAACGTCTAGTTCATGTGAATCAGTATGAGACTCATCAGTTGCGCCCCTTGGCGCCTCTTTGTCGTTATCTCTATTAGGCTGGTCTTGGTTGGTGTGAACTGCGTTTTGAATAGTATTAAGCACAGGTCCTTCAGTAGGATTGACAGTTCTTCTGCCAAAAACAACCTCTGATGGCGACGTCCCTGTGCTCTTGTTTCGAGTGTTATTTAAACTCCTTTGTATAGAACATAGATGGGTATCCCAATCACGTTCGTCTAAACCATGGTTTGATGCAGCTAAAGATTCTAAGATAGTACGATTAAATCTTTCAATTTGCCCATTGGCTCGGGGCGTTGCCACTGCATTCAAAACGTGTTTTGAACCAATTGATGTAACGAATTTTTTGAATGTCGCCGATGTGAAACTGGTGCCTCTATCTGATATTATGACTTTTGGACTGCCTACGATACTGAAAATTTCTGCTAAAATCTTTACAGTTATTTTACTTTTTAAATTTTTGACTGGCCTTATAAAAATAAATTTACTAAAACCATCTATAATACCTAATATATAGGTGTTACCAAATTTACTTCTTACAAATGGACCAAGGTGGTCCATATGTAAAGTGTGAAAGGGAATATTCCCTTTAGGAATAGGATGTAAAAATCCACTGCTTTTAGATGTTGAAGCCTTATTGTAAGCGCAATTTAAACAGGCCGCAACATATTTGCGAACAAATCTGTTCATTTTTGCAAACCAGTAATCTTGTTTTATCTTGTCCAGTGTTTTATCTACAGAAAAGTGGCCGGCTTCATCATGACTAAGTTGGCAAACTCGCCATCTCGCACTATTAGGTACTACCCATTTCAAATTTTCACCAACTTTTCTGTATATCTTATTGTCTTTTAATACGTAATTATTTAAAATGTCTTTAATGTCTTTACTGTCACTTTGTAAAATGGATTTAACTAACTTTAATTTCGGATCAGTCATTTGGACTGTTTGGAGCCATTCCGTGGTCGTAACGTTCATAATTTCAAATTCACGAGTTTCAGTTAAGTCACTTACATTATGATCGATGTTTTGGATTGGGTTCCTACTTAAGGCGTCAACATGACGCATGTTTTCACCAGGCCTATACTCAATGCTAAAGTTGTACTCCTGTAGTAAAAGCCACCATCTTGCAATACGGGGTACTAAATCTCTCTTAGTTAAAGTAGTTCTTAGTGCATTACAATCGGTGAATACTTTGAATGGAATCCCAATGAGATACGTTCTAAACTTTTTTAATGTCAACACTACGGCGAGAGTCTCTAGTTCATAAGAGTGTAGATGTTCTTCTTCTTTAGTTGTCTGTTTACTAAAATACGCTACTGCTTTTAAAGGTGATTTTTCATCTGGCCTTTGCAGCAATATTCCACCTACTCCGAGTTTGCTCGCATCACAATGAACCTCGGTATAATAATTTGGGTTAAATAGAGCCAAGATTGGTCTATCTACAAGCTTGGATTTTATAGTGAGAAAAGCTGTCTCTTGTTCTTGGCCCCATATCCAAGGAACATCGGATTTGGTAAGATACGTGAGCGGTTTTGCTATTGTCGCAAATCCAGGAATAAATCGGCGAAAGAAGCTTGCCAAACCTACGAACTGCCTAATTTGGTGTACATTCGTAGGTTTGGGAAAAGAAGCTACCGCATCAGTCTTCTTACTACCGGGTCTTAATCCTTCATTCGACACTTCATAACCTAAATAGTCCAATTCTTTTTTAAAGAAATAACATTTCGTGATGTTAAGGGTCAGTTTGGCTTTTTGTAAAGATGTGAATATTTTGCGCAATTTTGCAAGACCTTCGTCAATTGTTGAAGCTGGTGATAAAAGGTCATCCATATATGGGATTGCTAGATCATACCGGTCCTTACCAAGTGCTTTATTGACCATGTGTTGAAATACCGCAGGAGCATTGACTAGACCAAACGGCATGCGGGTATATTCGTAATGCCCGTCGGGCGTTACAAATGCCGTAAGATGTCTAGATCCTTCTGCCATCGGTATTTGATAATAGCCGGATTTCAGATCAAGACTCGTAAAATACACCTTACCACTAAGACGATCTAACTGATCGTCAATAACTGGCATTGGGTACGAGTCTTTCACTGTTTTTTTGTTTAATGCTCGGTAATCAACACATAGCCGATACTCGCCGTTTTTCTTTTTCACCAAAACTATTGGACTACCATAAGCAGAATTAGATTCTTGAATAATGTTATTATCCAATAGTTCATTTATCATATCACGCACTACAGTTCTCTCGCTATAAGGTAACCGATAAGGTTTGTAAGACACAGGTGAATTATCCTGTAATTGTATATGCATTTCCGTTATGTTTGTCAATCCTAATTCAGATAAGTCCAACGCGAAACAATCCCTAAATTCATTAACTAATTCAAGCAATTTTTGTGTTTGTTCTGGTGTAATGTCGCTTCCTATATTTAACATTTCTAGGGTTATAATTTTGTTATCAGTAAAGTCGGTAGCAATATCAGGGGTTTGATCCGATAAAGTCATTCTTTTTACCTCAAATTCTGCTGGTGGTCGCGCGGGTATTTCAATTGGTAGCATATGGCCTCGTGCTATGAGTTTATCCTTTATCATGGTTACCTGTTTAGTGGAAAAGTTAATAATAGGCACATAACCTATGCCATCTCTCAGTTCATAAATTCCAGGTAAGGTCATTATCTCTTGGTCTTCTTTAAATGACATGTTGCCTGGTACAAAAACGTGTCCAGTATATTTACCGTCACAACGTATTTTGATAATCTGCATATTTTTAATAACAGTGTCTTGTGCACTGTAAAGTTCAGTCCTCTCTAATTCAGTTTCATCTGAATAAAGAATTAAAATAGTATTTGTTTTATAGGCTCTCATATTCGGCATCTCTGTAAAGTTTTGGCCAATAAGTAAATCTGGATCTAGATACTGATCTGGCACTATATAAGCTTCGATATTAGCCGTTACAAAGTCACAAGTCAAGTCTAAAGACACTCTTCCAATAGGATGTAATGAGTCACGTGTAAACCCTGTTATGAGAGGTAAGTCACTGTAATCTATAGATAACGTCAACTCATCGGATACGCTTTTCTTTATTAAAGTACATTCAGCCCCAAAATCTACGAAAGCTGCTTTTTGTTTTCCATTCACCTTAACCGTCTTATGAAAAACATCATCTGTCTTATTCTGTGATGTGATGCGTAGTACTTTATTCACATTGTTGGAATTATTATCCAACTTAGTTGTGGATCCAGGATTTTCAGTTTTTTGGTCTCTACGACAATATTCAGCAATGTGGCCTAATCGACCACATTTAAAGCATTTTTGTGGGTCTTTTCGGCATCTAGGAGCTGTATGACCGGGTTCAGAGCAGTTGTAGCAGATTCGAGTGTTATTATCAGGCTTCTTGTTAGTTTTATTCGATTCAGGTCCTGTATTTTTTGTTAAAGTTGGCTTTTTAAATTCTTTATTATTAGTGGTATTTTTAACAGATATGCTGCGCAAATATTTAAGGAGCTTATTAGGACTCTTGAAATTAGCACCCTGTGCATTAAGTTTTATGTTGTGGTCGAATATGCCGTGGATAATACAATCCACTGCGTCTTTGCCTTTAATATTACAATGGCTAACAAGCCTTGCCTTATCATAAAAATACTCCTCAAGAGTCTCATCGCGACGACTTCGACGTGATAACATTTCAGTCAGCCTTTCAGCGTAATTTCTGTCGTCTGGAAAATTGTGCAACAATTTTCTTTTCCACTCTTTCCATGTTAGGTTAACAGAGGATAATCCCTCGTACCACTGTCGTGCCAGACCGGACAACTTTGGCAGTGCATGAAAGACCGTTTGTTGATTGCTCCACTTATAGATTTCTGCAGTTTCATTAACCTTACGGAGCCATGATTTTGTAGACTGTGTTCTTTGGCTGGGATCAAATTTAGGTATGACGTCATGTGCCCCTACAAGGGAATTCCGTCCATGATTGCCTAATGCGTCAATAAAACGGTCCATAACGTCCTTCTTCTTTTTTATCTTTCGACTTTTAGGCGTCCTACGACGGTGACGTTTCCTTGGACGTCTCGATTCGGACCGAGAGCGACGTGAACATTCACTTGATGTAGTAGACTTAGTGGATGAACTTGAATTTGTAGAAGTACTTGATAAGGTACTACGACTGCGCACCGATTCCCTGCTACTAATAGTATCACTACGGTGTCTACGATAACGTCGTGTATACTTAGATCGGGACCGCTTGCGACCTATCCGTCTACTCTTCCGAAGATCTGTTCTCGACCGGTTACGACTATATTTTCGAGTCATTTTATTTTGCTTCGATCTGCATCTAGATCTACCGCGATTCGGTGAACTTGATTGTTCCCTTCTCCGTTTATTTGGTTGTTTAATCGGTTCTGGTGTGTACCCGCTTCGTTCAGAGTCAGTCATATTGTCAGCTAGTAGTACAGCTGGGTATTAGGAAGTTAACTTAAAGTCTGAGTCATAAATACAATGCCCAAAGAGAAGGAAGGAGTGAAAGAGAGAGAGAGAAAAATAAAATAATTAATTAATTGATTAAATTGAACAATGTTGCAAATGAATTCATTTATCATAAAACAGTATATCCAGCTTCAAGTTTAAATAAGTATATAGGCATATTATAACACAGCTGCTTTTTATATATATATATATATATTTATTATAAGATAATTTTTATTATATTAATTAGCTGGAATTACCTAAGTAATAACTTTGTTACCAATGTAAAAATATGAATTAATTCTATGAAATGTAAGAAGATAATAAGATTTTCCAATAACCTCTATTACGAGGGTTAATTTATCATAAACAGACGCATAGATAGATATTAAGACTATAAAATAAACACATACAATACTCAAACGAAACACAACATACTCTGTATATAATGTGTTGTCATAAAAACGCAAAAATATTCATTTTTAGATACCTACTGAAGTTCATACATTTATTTATTAAAAACAAATAGAAAAATAATTGTCAGACGTGGTGATATCGACCGTATTTTACGGCCGCTAACGCTCTGCCCACCCCGCAAGGGAAAAAGGCGTGATCTGTGTATGCATGAATAGATAAACATACGATCTCCTTAAAGTCCCCATGCTGCGCTGCTAGTACAAGTAGTTCTACGATCACATACACACACAACACGATTAGTATATCACTACTGAATTGTATTCACAACATTGAATATTATGTTAGTTATATATATATATATATATATATGTCTAAATTGATTTAAAATAAACAAGAAATTTCACCTTTTATACAAATGAAATAGGTAAGCATATTATACAGTTTCATTAAACTGGAAGTCTATGAATGGTCAAGGACTTGTAAATAGGTAGGTACGAGTGGATACGCCAGGTATATCGCGTCAAGGACCGACTTGATGAAATTTAGTACTAATAGGTACTTACAATGTACATGGCATGGATGTAAGTATAACTTTTTTTTTACCTTTAGATACCAGAGCGTTTTTGTTCGCGAGCGTAAGTAGGTACTATTATTATTGATATGGTAACATTCGTAACGTGATAAGAAGTAAAATATATCTGACAAATAAACTAGGTACATCAACATTTTATAACCTATTTCATTGCTTCTATCTATTTTGGAAGTAGTACAATGTGGTACGTTAGTCATGGACACAACGTCTGTAATTATAGTATTTTAGTATAATTTTTAAACAATGTAACAGATACAAACCAACTACCATTACGTCGTCACCCAGAAAGTAAGGAAATTCGTACATACCAATGCAGTGAGTTCACTTCACTTCTGATTTATGAACTAGTAGGCTCGGCTACAATGAAAATGCCGAATTTATATTAAATGAGGCTTTAATTACTTGCCAAACAAACAATTTTTTGAAAATATCCACCGCACGTTTTCCGTTGACACTCGAATGACTTTTTCTTTTTTCTGGTGTTGCCAGTTGATATCTTTTTAATTTCTACACACAAACCAATAAATTGTTAAATGTTTTAAAAACAATTGTAGAAAATAATGATTACGCTAATAGTTCCCATACAAATACGACTGCGTGTTTGATTCGTCTGTCGAGTCGTTTGACAGACGCATAGGAATAAGTTCGAGTCGATTTGTATGGGAATGAGATCAAAATTCACAATTTCCTTTCGTCTGACAGACGCATGCGTTACGGTACGTTAAAAAGCAGCGACGGACGACAAGTGGAAGAAACGTGTAACCGTCTATAACCTGCCAAACTACTATATCGGAATTTGGCGCTATTCAAATCACCTCATTCTGAAATTTCATTTCAATTGGAATGAAAACCGAACATTTTAGATATTCATAGTAAGACATTCTCTTTAAAACTAGTGACCCACCTGGGTAAGGCGTTAAGGAGGGTAATGTTTTCATCCGTGCTATTTTATTGGAGAAGGGTCTTTTGAATCTCGTCTGGGGAAGAATTCAATATTATTTCCTCTATTTTAAGGTTTCTTTTGGATTTTCTCAATACAAACATATACATATATTACGACTGTATTTCTTGCGGGGTAGACAAAGCGTAAACGGCCGCAAAAAACGGTTATTCGGAAAATTGAGTATCGCCATAGTGACAGGTTGTCAGCCTATCGCCGATGATTGCAATACACTCAAGACCCTTAGTCGCCACTTACGACGCCCATGGGAAAGAAATGGGGTGATGTTATTCTAAGCTGGCGTCACACGGCATTACATTTTAAGTGTGTATAATTAAATTAATATGATAAAATGTAGCAGTGTTGTCTAGGTGGCAGTTTATACAGTGTCAAAATCCATTAATTTTTATCTACTGCAAACGAAAATGACACAATAACGAGTTGGGTTCGGCCATTAGTCTAGAAACAATAAAACAAAACCAAAAATAGACGACTTTAATGTTTTTGAAACACGAAAAGCTAGTCATACCGAGATAAAAAAAGCTAGTGTAATCGGTGGCCGATGTGGCGCAGTGGTAGTGCAACTGCCTGCGATGCAAAGGTTCCGAGGTCGATTCTCGGTGGGACACTCACAATCAAAACAACTGAACTCAAATATCCTATTTTTACTCATAATTGTATGGTAAACAAAATCCTTTGCTTAATTTCATGATTCAATTCAATTGTTTCTGTATTAATATAACATTTTGTGAATATACTCCCGGTCTGATTAGGATATTGCAGGGTGAACCACTTGATTGTCCGAAAAGAAAGATGACTCCGTGCTTCGTAGGGCACGTTAAGTCGTCGGTCCTGGTTGCTGTCTATGATTACTTAGGCGGCGGTCGTTACACAACAATGTCAGAAGCCTCCTAGTATGCGATTGAAAAACTCTGACACCAGGGTTCATCGGGTCGTTAGGCGACTCGGTGTCCCACACGAAAATTGAGACTAAGCTATATTGACTAGCTGAAAACACTCACAAAGTCTGTCTGTCCAACCGAATTCCGTTCCCAATTTTGCAAAACAGCATTCTGATAGCAATTTTATTGAAAATCGACTCCAAATTTATATTATACGGCTCTTTTAAAGTACTCTGCCATTTTCATATTAAGCTGCATGCTACATTTCCGCCTGATATTGGAGTAGGTAGTGAAAATATGTTGGATATTTATTGGAAACTAATTATTTTTAGTTTTACTGTAAGGTCTGAGGCAGTTCTCATATTTGATAATTTTCTGGTGTTATGCCACGTTTGTTTTATGCCGAAAGAATGCCGTGTAATGTCAGCTTAGAAAATCATCACCCCATCTCTTTCCCATTAGTGCCTTAAGGGTTACATGAGTATTGCAACTAGACGATCAGCTGACAATCTTTTACTATGACGATACACAGTTTTCTCAATGATCCTCAATTGTTTGTCAATGAGGCGTCAATGCACTCATGAACTCAATACCTTGTGAATATAGTAAGAGCTATATCGGCGAAACAAAGCGATATGTTTCGAGACGAATTACAGAGTACATACCGTCGGTAGCAGAACACTCGCTGAATCCAAACACCAACCACTTTATTCAGATCGACAATACAGTTCTTCTTGCTAGAAAAGAGTTCTTTGTAGCAAAATAAAAAAAAATGGTTGGGTCGATTTAAAAATAATCCATCGTCCGAATTTTATTAGAGATCTGGTCGTTATCGCCCTCATGAAAGCCAGTGCTAAAAAGGGTATCACTGTCGTCAATAAACCGAGGAAAAGTGATGATGTGGTTAGTGTATTTTGTTCGGATTTTTCGGAATCAGACTCTAAGTCACCCGCAATTACCGCAAGGCAAGAGCCATTAAATGCGGCTACTACAGCGCCACCTACCGTGTCAGCGCGAGCGCAGCCAGCCGCGGCCCGCAGTGTTCGGCAATCACAGCTGACGGGAGGCGTATGTGATTTGTCGACCTCCGTGAAGAAGGCAGTTTTAGGCAGCCGAAACGTGTAGGTCTAAGCTCTCTACCTTATAAATTAACAAGTAAATCACATAAACCTACATCATGAGTGATACTTGTACGTTTAATTATAAATTTGCATAAACTTTGTTTTAATAACTTTTTTATTTATCCTCTCAAGCCAATAACCGATTGTATTTAAAGTATTATTTTTGTCACTCTCGTACTCGATAAGGCTTAAACTGTTCATCGTTTTTAAAAATTGAAGCATCGTCGACAAACATTACACATAGATGCTTGGGTACTAAGGCAAGTTTGTTTATGTATATAAGACATAGCAATGGGCTTAGCACACTACCTTGCGGAACACCCGAATTGATCGATACCATATCCGAGATAACACGCTATACTGCTTTTGTGCTTTTATTGTAAGTGTCCAGTATGGTGGCTTGTTTTCTGTTGCAGGGCTTTTTCCTAATCGTTCTAACTATCTTGAGAGAATTGAGTGAACTACGCAGTCAAAGGTCTTGGACATATCCATAAGCTGCCCAACATATTCTTTTACATCAACTATATCCTTGGAAAGTGAACAATTGATGTCGCAACACTCCTTGGTAAGAAATCTATTCTATTACTACAAACAATCTACAACTCCTTCAAAAACAGAATAAAATTATTTAAAAAAAACTTTTAAAACAAGCTTTTATTTAAGTGCTCTGAAAAGATGAAAATAAAATTTTGAATGACATTAACCACATTCATTTATGACTTTACAGAAATTAAAATATAATAAAAGCTTGTCGCGATGCCTAGAAGAAACTACCTAATTACAGTTAGGTGCGTACCTTATTACAAAATTTCAATCACAAATTGAAAGTTTCGCGACAAGCTTTTATTATATTTTCATTTCTATAAAGTCATAAATGAATGTGGTTAATGTCATTCAAAATTTTATTTTCATCTTTTCAGAGCACTTAAATAAAAGCTTGTTTTAAAAGTTTTTTTTACATAATTTTATTTTATATTTTTTAGTTTATGTTACGATAGTTATTGATCAACACGAAAGTCTTTCTATAAAACGGAGAGACCTTCAATAGAAAAACTTAAGGCACGGGGAAAACTAACATTAGGATAAAGTATAATTATCTCTTTTATATTCTTTAGAAGTAGGTTGGTACCTACTCCTCCGGCATCCCTAATAGAAGAATTAGCTTGTAATATGTCTTAGTCTTTTCATTTCATTGATGGCGTCATTATTACATGGCCGAGTCCCAGTTAATTTCGAACAGTCTAATTCTTCTATCAGGAGGCCTTCTATTGACGTGACCCTAATTCATGGTGGGCCTACCAACTCCCTATCATGAACGAATTCGTATACAAAATTGCAAGTCCCAGCAGTTGAATATTGAGGAGTTCCATAGTTCGAAGACAACCCTGGATGTAGCGTCTAATTCATGGTGGGCCTACCAACTGCCTATAATAAACGAATTCGTATACAAAATTGCAAGTCCCAGCAGTTGAATATTGAGGAGTTCCATAGTTCGAAGACAACCCTGGATGTAGCGTCTAATTCATGGTGGGCCTATCAACTGCCTATAATAAACGAATTCGTATACAAAATTTTGTGTCCCAGCTATAAACCGCTGAGGAGATCTCTCGTACGGAGCCGATCCTAGCAGCAGCATCAGGTCAAATTTATGATTAACATGCATTGTCATCGGTTCTGGACCAACATGCAAAATTTCAACTCAATCGGATACCGAGAAGTGGTTCAAATTAAACTTGCAAGATTTGCACCGAACAAACATTGTTACTTACTTACTTACATACTTACATACACTGCAAGTTAAATAAAAGCTTTTAATAAAATTATGTAAAAAAAACTTTTAAAACAAGCTTTTATTTAAGTGCTCTGAAAAGATGAAAATAAAATTTAGAATGACATTAACCACATTCATTTATGACTTTACAGAAATGAAAATATAATAAAAGCTTGTCGCGATGCCTAGAAGAAACTACCTAATTACAGTTAGGTGCGTACCTTACCTATTACAAAATTTCAATCACAAATTGAAAGTTTCGCGACAAGCTTTTATTATATTTTCATTTCTGTAAAGTCATAAATGAATGTGGTTAATGTCATTCTAAATTTTATTTTCATCTTTTCAGAGCACTTAAATAAAAGCTTGTTTTAAAAGTTTTTTTTACATAATTTTATTTTATATTTTTTAGTTTATGTTACGATAGTTATTGATCAATACGAAAGTCTTTCTATAAAACGGAAAGACCTTCAATAGAAAAACTTAAGGCACGGGGAAAACTAACATTAGGATAAAGTATAATTATCTCTTTTATATTCTATAGAAGTAGGTTGGTACCTACTCCTCCGGCATCCCTAATAGAAGAATTAGCTTGTAATATGTCTTAGTCTTTTCATTTCATTGATGGCGTCATTATTACATGGCCGAGACCCAGTTAATTTCAAACAGTCTAATTCTTCTATCAGGAGGCCTTCTATTGACGTGACCCTAATTCATGGTGGGCCTACCAACTGCCTATCATGAACGAATTCGTATACAAAATTGCGAGTCCCAGTAGTTGAATATTGAGGAGTTCCATAGTTCGAAGACAACCCTGGATGAAGCGGTTAATTCATGGTGGGCCTACCAACTGCCTATAATAAACGAATTCGTATACAAAATTGCAAGTCTCAGCAGTTCAATATTGAGGAGTTCCATAGTTCGAAGACAACCCTGGATGTAGCGTCTAATTCATGGTAGGCCTACCAACTGCCTATAATAAACGAATTCGTATACAAAATTGCAAGTCCCAGCAGTTGAATATTGAGGAGTTCCATAGTTCGAAGACAACCCTGGATGTAGCGTCTAATTCATGGTGGGCCTACCAACTGCCTATAATAAACGAATTCGTATACAAAATTGCAAGTCCCAGCAGTTGAATATTGAGGAGTTCCATAGTTCGAAGACAACCCTGGATGTAGCGTCTAATTCATGGTAGGCCTACCAACTGCCTATAATAAACGAATTCGTATACAAAATTGCAAGTCCCAGCAGTTGAATATTGAGGAGTTCCATAGTTCGAAGACAACCCTGGATGTAGCGTCTAATTCATGGTGGGCCTACCAACTGCCTATAATAAACGAATTCGTATACAAAATTGCAAGTCCCAGCAGTTGAATATTGAGGAGTTCCATAGTTCGAAGACAACCCTGGATGTAGCGTCTTATTCATGGTGGGCCTACCAACTGCCTATAATAAACGAATTCGTATACAAAATTTTGTGTCCCAGCTATAAACCGCTGAGGAGATCTCTCGTACGGAGCCGATCCTGGCAGCAGCATCAGGTCAAATTTATGATTAACATGCATTGTCATCGGTTCTGGACCAACATGCAAAATTTCAACTCAATCGGATACCGGGAAGTGGTTCAAATTAAACTTGCAAGATTTGCACCGAACAAACATTGTTACTTACTTACTTACTTACTTACTTACATACTTACATACACTGCAAGTTAAATAAAAGCTTTTAAAAACCGAAAGTAGGGACATCAAAAGGGGAAGGGAGGAAACGTTCATTTGACAGCCTTAAGTTATTAATTATACACATGAAAGCTACAAGCATGCCACGTCTAATGCTAGCTTCCGGATGGGACTACTCAAAGCTGACAAGCTGGACTATATCAATTACACAGGGCTCAAAACAAACCCGTAGTATAGTTTAAAACATGAGTTCCATTATTAAACTTTTTATGGCATCTCTTTTGTTAAAGACGTGTTTTGCCAATGTCAGTAATATTTTTCTGATTCCCACTTTAGCTTAATTAAGTAAACACACTACGTATATGCTACTCTCTTTTAATATTGATAATATATTTTCCATTACCTATAATTATTAGGTAACCCTTCATAATAAGCTCTTTATGTTCGGTATCCAATAAAATTAGTTTAATTAAATGCATATTATATTTTACATAGGTACATTACTTTTTTAAGTGTTGTCTCAACCCGGTAACCCGAAACCCAGATGTTTTAATTTGTTTTTGTTTTAAAAAACCTTTTTAAACATCTTTGTTTGTCCACATTACGGCCGGTGTCCAACAAATAGGATGTTGTTTTTTGATGACAATCAAAAACATTGAATATTCAAAAATGGCGGCGTCCCAAACTAACATTGACTTTGCAAATTAAGTTGTCGGGCTTAGTTGGCTGTTTGGGCAGAGTGATTAAATTAGGATGGCCGGTCACCTACGTGAGGTAAAGGTGTTTAAAATTATAAATGACGTACAAACATACATATATCACGCTTATATCCCTTTTGGGCACGGCAGAGCGTATACAGCCGAAAAAAAACGGATATTAACGCCACGTCTGACAACATTTGAAGGTCGTAGGGAAAATTGTGATGCACCATACAGACAGGTTGTCAGCGAATCGCCTAAAATTGTAACACTTGAGACTCTTAGTCACCTCTTACAGGACCCACAGGGAAGAAATGAGGTGATGCTATTCTAAGCCGGCATCACACGGCATTGATAAAAATATTTAGAACAAAAGTGAAAGTGAAAATATAGTGAAGTGCCTATGGACAGAACTGTAGTTATGCGAATTAGGTAAACAAAAAAATATCAGAATCATATTTTTAGAAAACTTGGAACAACTTTCTACAGCTGGCAGGATTTGAACCTGCGATTTTCGCCATCACTAGTGGCGAAGCCTCCTCTATCTGGGCTACCGCATCTCGTCCCTTGTCCGTGAATTTTGCAAGCGAATCTTGATGCCAATAACGCGTGGCACGGCTCCATCTACCGGGTTAGTTTTGCAACTTGTATCCAGCGATTAATTTCATTCTTTACAGATTGAATGTAGTTTAAGCGATAAAGACCCGCGATAAATTAAATACCTAATTTATCAATCAGCATCATAGTTTAGCTATTAAACAATGACGTTTTAATTTGGCCAGGGTCACGATTTTAAATGTTTCTTTACATAGAAATTACAATAAGTACTATTTAAAGAAAAATTAACAAAATATATTTGCAATAAAGCAGTTTTAATACGAGTTAGTTATTTTTGTTGCCACACTTATTAGGCGGCTAGGTTTTTATAAATTCAGAACACTTTTTACCTATAAAAGTATGTGTTTTAGATATAAAGATTTTGAAAGGCCTTATCTGTTATTTATTCTGCCATTTTAACTCTCGTAATTGCATCACGCTATATTTATCTACAAAACAGAATTCGCTACATTCAATAAGATCATTTGAAACACTTTTATTAAATAAAACCCAAGCACTTTTATTTAAAATTTCAGTGCTCATTTCAAAAACACACAATTTACAAAGCTTATTTTAATACAGGCTGTTGGGAAAACCTAAAAAAAAAAACAGCACATGAAACTATGTAACTTCTTTTGGGCTCTCCATTCATATGACTCAAAATTACTACATGCGAGGTGAAAAATTTGTTTTTTTACAAGTGTTAAAGTTATTCAGTTTTATAGAAAATCTCTTCTTTTCACAAAAGAACCTCTTCTAAAATTCTATATAGCGTGAAAAATAGCAAAAAATCTTAAGACGGGCTGGTGATAAGAAATAAATTTCCGCAAGGAATATAGGTAAAACGACGAAAAAAAAATGGGACAGCTGATTTGAGTTACTCTGGAAACTCAAAATATTTTTGTCATATTATTCCTTTGTTACTTGAAGAAAGTTGTTGTATACAGGGTGTAAGGGACAGCCCTCCGAATACTGATAGAGTGAATTCAGACTATGAAACTGAACAGCTTTCCATAAAAATACTATTTCAGGAAACGTCATTTTTTTTAGACTTAATAAGTATGTGCGGTCAGGTGATCGTTATTTTATATAGGAGATCGAATATATTTTGTCGTTTGCTGACATATGTTCCTAGGGGAAAGTCGTTCAGTTTTATGGTCTGCATGCACCGTATCAGTATTCGGAGGGCTGTCCCTTACACCCTGTATACCCGTATACCCATTTCTACTCACAATTACTTAATTATTCTACGGAGCTGTAGATAAATATCTTCATTGAATTTAGTCCTAAGTACAGTCAACCCCAAATACATGTTAAATATTTGACGGTGGTCTGTGCCCACGGAGCAGACTTTCTTTCTGCTCCGTGTCTGTGCCCTATGAATGAATGAAACATTTATTTGCTTGCAAACATGGTAAAATACAAGATGTTACAATTTATAAGGCCAAGCATGTTGCACCAAGTTATGGTATGCAAATATATAAATTATAAAATGAATCAATAAATAACAATGTCACAAAAAATAAATTCAAAAAATGACATCTATGTTATGAAACTACAGGGTATAAGTCTCCAAGTGAAACGCTTAGTACATTGCGTAGTTGGTTAATATTTCTGGTATCATAACGTCCTCAAGCAACTGACGCCCCCACCGGCGGGAGCGCGGAGGTTCCTCATTTGTTCCCCATTTTGGGAACTACCGGCACGTGCCGGGTAGATTCAGTCCAATCTGTTCTTCCCAGAACAACTCGCTAGCCCAGTCGCGCCCCAAGTTGTCTGAACAACCACAAAACATCTTCAGGTAAGCTCCTGCTCCCCACCATACAGTCAGGTGTAGATTTCATAGCCCCGGGGCTATAATTGTAGAGTCCAGAACTAAAAAAAGGTGTCATAATGGCTAACCGACTACGCAATGAACATCGAATTTCAAGTGTATTATACTAAATACTATATGCATTCAGTTTAGTCAAAGATATTCCAGTTGAACTCAACAATTTTCCCACTGAACATCGGTCACAATATAAAAAAATGTAACCTCCCATACAGTGACACATTTTTTGGGAGAAACGCCTAAAACTCTGGCACTGTATATTTATCGGATCTTTTGTTATACCTCTAATATAATCCTAACACTACACTAAACACACGATAATGCCTGGTTTTCTTGTCTCGCTAACAAAAGGTAAAAACGTCATCTAAACATGCATGTGCCAGTCTCAAATTCCACTTTCACTTGTAGAGCGTGCGGAAAACTATGCCGCTCCCGTATCGGCTTATACAGCCATGAAAAGTCTTGCCTCAGACTCTGATTAAATCTGTCACAGACGTGTGAGGCCAATGATGATGAATATAATCCACTCACATAACAGCACAGCAATTATTGTCAATGACTGTACCAGTTCTATTCAATCGGACCAAGATTTATTCGGTTAGGGAAATTTACCCCACCACAGAGGATTATTTGGGGGTAAATAAATTAATTCCGAACAGTTTGATGTATTTCCCCAGTGGGGTAGATTTGTTTTTCTCGGCGGGTATCCCTCGGATAAATCTTATTGATTTTGACTTTTTGCAGGTTTAGTTTTGAAAGTTTTAACACCTGTCTTTACGCAAATAAATTGTTTTATTTCGTTGGATAAGTGCGATGCCGTATGTTGCCGGCTTAGAATAGCATCACCTTATTTCTTTCCTGCGGATCTCGAGGGTTTCATGTGAATCACAATTCATAATTCAAGGTGACAGGTTGACAATCTGTCACTATAGTGATACACGATTTCTCTAAATCGGCTCTAATATATTTGCCAGACAGGGTGGTGGCGACCTTATTTTACGGCCGTTAACGCTGTGCCTACCCCGCAGAGGAAAAAGGCGTGATCTGTGTATGTGTATAAGAAAATTTTGAAGTGATTCAAACAACATTTTTTTACAAAAAATATTTTATTTCGTACAAAAGTATTTACAGCATTCTAAAAGTAAAGCTATTTATAAGAATTGAGCATTATTTATAGCTAAATATTAATTAAAACATCAATATCCTTTTTAATATGAAATATTATTAAAGAACTAAAATCATATCAGACAAAATAAGAAAATCATAAATTATAAATTGGAAATTTTCTAGCAAATCTATTACAGAAATGGCGCTAAGCTAAACTGAAAAAAATAATTTTCATAGAAACGTATGTAAAAAAGATAGAATGTATTTTAATTTCAACTTAGCCAAACGCCATCTGGTATGAAATTATAAAAAGCTTGAGAAACTACAGGCTATAAATCTACAGTTGATATACTTATTACATTGCGTAAGTTAACATTTCTGCCATCAACAGAAATTTTCTGGTATCATAATGGCTAACCGACTACGCAATGGATGTCGAATTTCACATGTAAAATTGTAGCCTGGAGTTTGATAATATTGGGCACAGACCTAGCTATTCCATTAAAAATTATATTCTATTTGACTAATTACATAACTAAACAAAGAGGGTAAACATACGTAGGTACTTTTGCCTATTTTACCTTATGTAATTACTTACAAGCATACAATTTACAAAACTACATAAAGTTGCAATCAATTCAGGTATGTATGTACTAAGTATTTAAGACATAATACAATTCAGATGTGTGATGCCGGCTTAGAATAGCATCACCTCATTTCTTTTCCACGGGTATCGTCGTAGGTGGCGACAAAGGGACTCGATGATTTCATGAGTACTACAGTTTTAGGTAATAGGCTGACAACCTATCACTATTAGTGATGCACGATTAATCTGAAACTTTTTCAGACGTGGCAATAATGACCGTTTCAACGGCCTTTAACGCTCTGCCTACCCCGCAAGGGATAAAAGAGTGATATGCAAATGTAAGGATGTATTATTCAGATACAAATCTTACAGATGAAATAATCTTTCTATTCTCTAAAATCTCTGAAATTCGATTATCATTTAAATCATAGCCCTGATAGGACACACTACAGAAGAAACGAATTATTCAGTTACAAGAAGTTTAACCTACATTTCCAAAACAGCCCAGCGAAGTGTTAAATGTGTGTAGAAACTGTCGAAACTGAAACGGTAGAAATTCCGGGTTTCACCTGAAACAGAACAAAATTTAAATCTATTTGAATCCGCTTTTTTAGACTTGGAAACTGTGGTAAATGGAAAAGTGTGACAAAGGCTTCGAGAGTGGAAATTAGAAGAGTGTGAAATGGATCGTATTATTTTTTGCTTTATTTTCACAGACTCAGCTGAAAGATTGCCTGAGTATACAGGGTGTAAGGGACAGCCCTCCGAATACTGATAGGGTGTATGCAGACCATGACACTGAACAATACTCCATAAAATAAGTTTCAGGAAACGTCATAAAATTTTGGTCTTCCTATAGTAAATGCAGTCAGCTAATCGTGATTTTGTATGAGAGGTCGAATATTTTTTGTCGTTTCCTGACATATGTTTCTAGGGGAAAGTTGTTCAGTTTCAAGATTTAAATGCACCCTATCAGTATTCGGAGGACTGTCTCTTACACCTTGTATTTTCCTTATTGTGCATTGACAATAAAATAATTTTAATTTTAAAAGTGGTAAGTGCATCGAATGCTAATAACAGAGGATCATCCACGTACAAGCCGCTTACGGATAAGACCACGTGGTAGACTCCGTTCCTCTTTTCTGAGTTTTTCTAGCCTCTCTGTTTTGTCGGAGAAGTCATAGTAAGTAGTAAATTATCTGATTAGCATTTGTGTCGCAAATTTCTGCGTTCGGAAAGAACAAGATATTATAAAGTAGCTGTTTAGTTCAGAGATCCCTCTCCCTTTCACTTTCGTGCTAAATAATCAGCTCTTCCTCTACTTCTCTCTCACTTGATTAACATTTGAGTCGTGTTCATCCTTGTTAGGCCTACTTAAAGTACTTTCTGCTTTTGGCAATCCACCGTCTCCACGAATAGCTATAGCAGTTAAGACCAAAGATTCCTTTCTCTTTCTCTCTCACTAATTCACATAATCTTCCTCTCTTACCTGATTAGCATTTGAGTCATGTTCCTCCTTGTTAGGTCTTCTTTTGGGTGCCAGAAGCAGTTTTTGCAGCTGACAAGCAGGGGCCTCCACGAATAAGTATAGCGGTAAAGACCACAGGTAGGTGAACGTCACTATGCCGGCGAATAGCATTATCTGTGGAGAAAAAAAGAAGTCAAGACATTGAATTATCTACTTTCTTAGACGGAGCATTGTCATGACCTGCAAGGACTCCGACAAACTAAAAAAAATAACAAAGGCCCTTCTCAAGGCTGAAAAACTTTTGTTCAAACTATAAACCTAGTTTGAAGCTCATAATATTGCCATGCACAACAAATACTTTTGTCTAATTCCAAGCTAAACTCCCGCAGTGGAAGCGATTTACACAGGTAAATTTCTAGTAAAATACCAGGAGTTCAACTGAAGGCAGACAATGGCCGCGTTACGCAGCGCTAAATAGCATACGCTGCACAATATAGCAGCGCATACTATGAATTAAACGTGAACCTAAATCTATTTAACTTAATTAACTAAGTTGAGTGAAATTGGAAAATGATGTGTTCTGACCTTTACATAACTCAAGTCGGTAGTAAATACCGTCTGCCGATCTGGCGTTACGTCACACGTATTAGCACTAGATTATAAGTAAGTACCTCCAAATTATATCACCCCACGAATTCCGCAATTCGTACTAAGGAGTCACAATGATATGGTACAACAAATATGACTAAAGGGAACACACCATTAACACGAATAAACAGTTTTATACTAAACAACCAGGTTTAATACTTACAGTCAACGTGCCGGTCCAAATGCATAAAATACCCAACGGAGAAAGGAAGTTCAGGGAATGGATCAAATGGGGATTCCGTTGGTACTTACAGGGCTGGGTGGAAAAGATATCGACACCCAGCATTCCACTACAGCCTTGGCGCGTTATTCACTTCAAACCACTCACAGCTTCTGTTCGTATTCCACTTTGATATTAGTCATTACGCGTGACCCAACACGAACTAGGGCCGTACAAAACGCGAGCCGATATGGCCACTTGATGCCTATTCAACGCGACGCTCACGTGGAAGACGTCGAGACATCCAACAATCACTAAGCCTGGCATTCCAGTACAACCCAGGAGAAACGCAATAATACGATGCATCAACACGCGCGATCTCAAATTGAATCGTCCATTACACGCGGCATCACAAAACGCGTGGCGGGAAATCCGCACAATACGCGATACCCTCCCGTCCGAACGGTTTTGAGTGACTGAGTGCGGTGCAGAAATCACCGCTTGGCGTCTACCAGGCGGCCCGCGCGCACGCCGCCCCCTCGCCCCGCGAGCGAGAAAGGGACAACATATGCCCAGAGCGATGCGTGCGAAATCGCGGCGCATTCATAGACCGTCATTAAAACCCAACCTACCCCAGCATAGCAACGCTAAATTAAACATTCACCCGCCCTAGGCCGAATCCCTTAGGCCTATTCACTACTGGGGAGACGAGATAGCGTTGCTATTGCTCGCTTAAGAATTGAATCCCCTACCTGAACTGTCGCGACTCGAGGAGTGCCATCACTACCTGGGAACAAGTTGAGAATGCGCCCTCTGCGCCATCGCAGTGGCGGCAGGTTGGCATCCTTAACCAGAACGAGATCTCCGATGCGAGGGGGTTCAGTTCTGTCCGTCCACTTAAGGCGTTGCTGCAGAATGTGCAAATACTCAAGCGACCATCGCTTCCAAAAATTCTGAGACATTTGCTGCAGCAACTCATAACGCGTCAAACGATTGCTACTGACCTCTGTGTAGGGGTATTCTGGCAAGGCGTTAAGTGGTCGGCCAATTAAGAAATGCCCTGGTGTCAGGGCCTCCAGATCATTCGGATCTGAGCTAAGCGGACACAAAGGACGTGAATTGAGATTGGCCTCAATTTTACAAAACACGGTCGCTAGCTCCTCAAAGGTTAATATCGTTAAACCTATAACGCGCATCAAATGCGTCTTAGCGGACTTTACAACCGCTTCAAATATACCACCCCAGTGGGGGCATCCTGGTGGATCGAACACCCAGTTAATGCCCTGACGGGAGAGGCTCGTGCCGATAGCTTCCTCGTTTTCCGATAAAAACGTTATAATTTCTTTCATACATCGATCAGCGCCCTTAAAGTTGGTACCACAGTCCGACCTGATCAGCGCTGGTCGCCCTCTTCGCGACACAAATCTATCTAAAGCTGCTAAGAAAGCCTCCGTAGTGAGGTCGGCCACGAGTTCCAAGTGGACGGCCTTGGTTGCTAGGCACACAAACACGCACAAATACGCCTTGATTGACTTCGCGTTGCGAAGGCGTGATGCCTTTACCATAAAAGGCCCCGCAAAGTCCGTTCCCACACCCGCAAACGTCCAGGCTTCCGTCACCCGGTCCGGTGGGAGGTCTCCCATCTGAGGTTGCATTGTGGCTGCCTTCAACCGATAGCAAGGCAAGCACCGAAACACAATGCTCCGTACCGTACGTCGTCCAGACAAGATCCAAAACTCGCGCTGCAGAATAGCCAAAAGTGCATTGCAGCCCGCATGCGAGTTTTTCTGGTGACGATCCCTAACTATAAGTTCTACCAAAGGTCCCTTCTTTGGGAGTAACAGCGGATGCCGTGCTGAAAAGGGCAGGTTAGCGTTCCGAAGTTCACCTCCAACCCGGAGCATTCCATGCTCGTCCACGAACGGGTTGAGGCGCACAAGACCTCCCTTCAGCTTTCCACGGCCATCCCTGAGCAGCCTGGCCTCTTCCTCAAAATGTTCCGCCTGGACGACCCTAACCAATAAACTTAGAGCCGCATTCCGCTCCGCAGGCGAGAGGACAGGTGCCAAGTTCCGTTCTGCTTGAGGTTTTCTACAGTTGTTCACGAACCGTTTGATCCAACCTGTCACCCCTAGAAGTTTGTCGAGGGAGCTGTATCGTTCCAGCAAGAAAGCCGCACTAGGCTTAGGTACGATCTGCCCTACGTTCACTCGCAAAACCTCGATCAGGTGGCCCAAGCGGCGACCCGCACTCATTGTATGGCCATCTCTCAGGTGACTCAGTCAGCCACTGAGGTCCCCACCACAGTGAGTGACCTACCAAATCAGGGGCCCTACATCCCCGTGAGGCGCAGTCCGCTGGGTTCTGTTCTCCCGGTACGTGTCTCCATACCAACGGAGTTTCCGATCCTTTAATCTGTGACACCCGATTTGCCACGAAAACCTCAAGAGTATGTACCGACGTCTGTAACCAGCACAGAACTATCCTACTGTCGGTCCATGCGTACACCGTTTCATCCAAAGTGATGGTACCGCGTAGATTACTAGCGACATGATGTAGCAAGCGCGTGATAAGCGCTGCTCCCGCCAATTCCAACTTTGGAATGGTCCATCTTGTCCTAACCGGAGCCACCTTACTCTTGGCCATAACTAGACGCACGTCTACAGTTCCCGTTGAACTGACTGTCCGCAAATAGACAGCTGCCGCGTACCCTCGCTCCGAGGCATCACAAAACCCATGTAGGGTAGCCTTACATCCCACCGATGGGAGCAACTTGCGAGGTATGGCGATGCGTACGATCCCTGGTAAGGTGGTCACAAACTTGGTCCAATCATTCAACAGCTCTCCGGAGAGCTGGTCGTCCCAACCCAAGTTTGCTATCCACAACCTTTGCAAGAAGCACTTCGCCATGAACGTCACCGGTGCGATCCACCCGTTAGGATCGAAAGTTCGGTCGATAATACCGAACGCTTCGTCCAAGTCTTCTGCAAAAGGTCTGGCTCGATCTGATACGTAAAGACATCATGCGTTGGCCTATATTGCACCCCTAGGATGCTCAACGTATTTGGATTGTCCGGGTTCTCGAAAAGGTGCGGGTCCTGCTGGAACTCACCTGGCAACCCGGCCAGGAGCTCTGGACAGCTGGACAGCCATTTCCGCAACTCATAACCTCCTGATTCCATGATCGCGATCAGCTCGTCTCGTAGTAGCAGTGCTTGTTGCACGCTATCTGCACCCGTGCAGATGTCATCCACGTAGACGTCGCGATCCAGTACTGCTGCGGCTCGAGGGAATCTTACCCTTTCCTGTGCGGCCAACTCTCGCAGCGTGCGTACTGCCAAAAACGGACTTGGCTTCAGACCATACGTTACCGTGTTAAGCTCATAAGTGACCATCGGCTCGTCAGGGCTCTCACGCCACAAAATCAGCTGGTACCGACGGTCATCCGGGTGTACAATTGTTTGGCGAAACATCATTTTGACGTCTGCTACGAACGCTACTTGGTGCAACCGAAAATCTGTGAGGATGTCCACAATGTCCCGGTTCAACTTGGGACCCGCGTGCAGACACTGGTTCACAGACACACCATTCGATGTAGGAGCAGAACCGTCAAACACTACCCGTATCTTCGCCTCCGGTGACTTCAAAACAGCCAGGTGTGGTATGTAGTAATGCTCGACACACCTCCAATCTATGCTGGACACCGACATGTGGCCTAACTCTAGGTACTCCCTCATGAATTCGATATACTTCTGCCGAAGTGCTGCATCTCGCTTCATCTTTCTCTCCATAGCCAGTAGTCTCCGTTCCGCGATCTGTCGCGAACTACCTAAGGAGGGGCGGTTTGGGAGAAATGGCAGCCTGGTAACAAACCTACCTGACGAACTTCGTGCAGTGTTGTACTGATAGAACAGCTCGCACTCGTCATCCTCTGGCTTCCGTCTATCCGCTGTGGGTGGCTCCTCAGACTCCCAAAACCTCTGCAGCACCTCCGACAACACACTACCATAGAGAACCGTATCGCCCTCTGGTAGGTCCTGAGGTCTCCAAACTGGGCCAAAAATAACATACCCCCCTGTGGTATCAACGGCCACTAAACCAGTTTGCTGAAGTACCCGTTTTCTGCCACACCAGAATCTCCCGAGGACGTCTGACCCGAGGAGAACGTCCACCGTACCAGGAGTATCAAATTCAGGATCAGCTAACTCTAAGCCTGTGGTTAACCCTCGTACTCGTACAGAACCAAGACCTGCTGAAAGATATCAAAGAAGAAGACGTGCGGTTGGTTGTCAAATATAAACGAAGAGCAAGAAACGAATTCCAGAACCATATAATCGTACAGGTTTCACCGCAGATCTGGTCACGCTTCGTTGGAGCGGGCAGAGCACACGTCGACCTGCAACGAGTAAAGGTTGAAGACCAGTCTCCGTTAGTCCAATGTATGAAATGTCTAGGCTACGGTCACGGCTGAAAGTACTGCACGGAGATGGACAACGCCTGTAGCCACTGCGGAGAAGCGCACCTAAAAGCTCAGTGTCCAGACTGGATGGCAAACACACCGCCAACTTGCCGCAACTGCACCCATGCAAAATTAAATAAAACTGACCACAATGCATTAGATAATGAATGCCCCATTAAAAAGAAATGGGACAGACTGGCCAGATACAGTGTGGCATACTGCTAAAGGCACACAAGGGACTCAGGACATACAGGATGCTCCAAAATTTCGGACTTACAAAGTGTTACAGTCGAACCTCCAGAGGAAGAAGTTGGCAACGCTGGAACTCCTAATAGAGGCACGAAAGCGGAAAGCCGCCTTTGCCTTAGTACAAGAGCCATATGTTGGAGCTCAAGAAGAAGTGAAATGTTATACCGGCACAAGGGTGGTTCAAAGAACTCTTAATAGAAACAAGCCCATAAAGGCGGCCATAATAGTCTTTGATGATTCACTGGAGATTCTGGAGTGTCCAACCCTAACCTCGGAGAATATAGCGATAGCAATCCTCAGAACGGACTCCTGGACGCTAGCAGTAGCATCCATCTACTTTGAGGACCACCTACCTATAGAGCCCTACATTAGCCAAATAGAAAACATTAAGAATAAGGTCAATATATCAATGTTCCTTGTGGGAGGAGATGTTAATGCCTGGAGCACCTGGTGGGGAAGTGTAAAGGAGGACTACAGAGGTGAAATCCTAGCAGGCTCCTTGAACGACCTCGGCATGCATGTCCTGAATGAGGGTGATACTCCTACCTTCGATACGATCAGAGGTGGTAAACACTTCCAAAGCCATGTAGACATCACGAGTTGCACTCATGATTTGCTCCATGCAGTTGACGATTGGAAGATAGAGGAGGGGCTTATCAGCTCTGATCATAACGCAATCACCTTTCGTTTGGAATTGGGCGCGCCGAAGTCAGGAAGACCAAGCAACACCACGAGGAAATACAACACCCGTAAAGCAAAGTGGATCGATTTCACTGACACCCTCAAGGATAGCTTACGAAAAAAACACATTGATCAGAATTCTATAGACAAAATAGAGTCAAAGGAAGAACTAGAGAAGATAGTAAAAGACTACACTCAAAGCATAGAAGACGCTAGCGATCAGAATATTCCGAAGACAAAAACCAAAAAAGTTACTAAACTGCCTTGGGAAACGGAGGAATTATATCGACTTAAAAGGGAAGTTGCAACAAAAAAACGCCGAATCAGATGTGCTGCGGCCTGCAGAAAAGAAGCCGTAGTCAAGGAATACCTGCATGCAAAATCTGCTTACGAAGAAAAGGCAGAAGAAGCCCAAGTGTCAAGCTGGAAAAAATTTTGCACAAAGCAAGATAGAGAGAGCCTGTGGGATGGGATCTATCGGGTTATTGGCCAAACGTCGAAACGCCATGAGGACATGCCGATGATAAACGGAGACCAAGTATTGAGCCCGAGGGAATCTGCTGCTTTCTTGGCGACCACATTCTTCCCCGTCGACGAGGAAAATAAAGATTTGATGAAACACAAGGACATCAGACAAAAAGCCAGGGAGTCCATCGTTGGTACAGAAGAAGGAGATAATAATGACCCTCCATTCACACTGGTTGAGCTTAGGAATGCAGTCCATAGTTTCAATCCTAAAAAGGCTCCAGGTCCAGACGGATTTACAGCTGACATATGCCAGACCGCCATCGCCGCATCGGAGGAGGTCTTTCTAGCCATACTGAACAAATGCTTGGAACTATCGCACTTTCCACTGCCCTGGAAGGAGGCAGCAGTCATCGTTCTTCGCAAACCTGGGAAAACAGACTATAATCACGCCAAATCGTATAGACCGATCGGACTCTTACCCGTCTTGGGTAAGATACTGGAGAAAATTATGATTAAACGTATTAAATGGTATGTACTCCCAAAAGCCAATCCGAGGCAATACGGATTCGTGCCGCAGCGCAGTACGGAGGACTCCCTCTATGATTTGGTACAGCACATAAAGGACAATCTCAAAAAGAAACTTATTAACGTCGTAGTATCCTTAGACATAGAGGGGGCCTTCGACAGTGCATGGTGGCCAGCGGTGCAATGTCGACTTTCGGAAAAGTCGTGCCCTTTAAACCTCAGAAGGCTGGTGAGTAGTTACTTCGAAGAAAGGAAAGTGAAAGTGCGATACATGGGTGTGGAGCATCTTGAACACCCAACTAAGGGGTGCGTGCAGGGGTCTATCGGGGGACCAACGTTCTGGAACCTCTTATTGGATCCCCTCCTGAATGAATTGGAACGACAAAACATCTATTGTCAGGCTTTTGCAGATGATGTCGTTCTAATATTTTCTGGCACGGATGCAACAGAAATTCAGGAGCAAGCAAATGGAGCGCTGGATCGGGTGTATGAATGGGGAATCGAGAATAAACTCAAGTTTGCACCGCACAAAACAAATGCTATGATCATGACAAAAAAGTTGAAATTCG
The DNA here is from genome assembly GCA_027580185.1 of Tuta absoluta. Taxonomy (NCBI): domain Eukaryota; kingdom Metazoa; phylum Arthropoda; class Insecta; order Lepidoptera; family Gelechiidae; genus Tuta; species Tuta absoluta. The sequence goes on along the minus strand of JAQAHW010000066.1, from coordinate 953,116 downwards.
GCACCCCAAACATACGCATGGGACCGGCCTCCATTGAAATTGTGGATGAAATCAAAATTCTGGGTCTAATTTTAGACAAAAAGCTCACCTTCAACAGCCATGTCACCTACGTTTGTAAAAAAGCTGTAAACATTTATAAACAGCTAGCCAGAGCCGCTAGGATTTCATGGGGTCTGAACACCGATACCATTAAAACAATATACGTGGCGGTCATAGAGCCAATAGTAATGTACGCAGCAAGTGTGTGGGCAGGAGCGGCTGGAAAGATAACGGTGCAAAAACAGCTAAATACAATACAGAGAGGATTTGCGCAGAAGATCTGCAAGTCATACCGCACCGTGTCTCTAAACGCCGCGCTTATACTGGCTGGGATACTGCCACTGGATCTCCGGGTTATGGAGGCGGCTCAGCTTTTCGAGGCAAAACGTGGAAGGCCCCTAGCAGGGATCTTTGGAGACAGAAGCATAGAAGAAAGAGTGTGCTTCCTGAAGGCACCCCACCCAGCTACAGAGGTAGAGATCCATTTCGAATGTCTCGAAAACATGTTTCCAGAAACAATGGTAAAACACCAGCTAGCTGGTCCGCACATATTTACGGACGGAAGCAAAATTGAGGGAAAAGTTGGAGCGGCTCTAACATGCTGGGTGGATGGCAACGAGAAAGAGGGTAGAAAGTACAGGTTGGAACCATTCTGCACTGTATTCCAGGCTGAAATGTATGCACTTTACCAAGCCATTCAGTTGGCAAAAAGGTATCCAGTCAGCAACATCTTTAGTGACTCCAAATCATCGCTCGATCTGCTTAAAAATCAGAATGTATTTCACCCATTGGCGTTCGAAATTAAAAGAGAGATAGCGGAATTGCGACGCCAAAATGTAAAAGTGAATCTGTTCTGGATCAGGGCTCACGTAGGGGTGCCTGGAAATGAAAGAGCTGATGAGCTGGCGAAAGAAGCAGCACTGCGTTTGAAAACGAAAGCCCATTACGATCGATGCCCAGTCTCATTCGTGAAGAAGAGAATAAGAGAGGACACGATTAAGAAATGGAATGATCGTTACAAACAAGGAGAAACTGGTAGCATCACGAAAATCTTCTTCCCTGAAGCGGTGACTGCATACCGCGTAGTTAAGCGCATAGCGCTCACTCCAGTCCTGGTGCAGGTAATGACTGGACATGGTGGTTTTGCAGAGTACCTATGCAGATTCAAACTGAAGGAAACCGCTGGCTGCATTTGTGATCCCGAAAAAGAGCAGAGTGTACCACATGTATTATTAGACTGCCCAGTTTTTGAGAAGCAAAGAACCGAGTATGAGATAGAGATAAAAGAAAAGCTAACACTCAACTCACTCAAAGATCATGTGGCTAATAAGAAGACAATGGGTCCCTTTAAAAAATTTGCAATCAATGCGGCTATGCACATAATAAAGTTAAATAAAACGAAATAATCAATAGCTATAAATATGGAATAGATAACTAGAAGTAAACAAAATAAGTATAGGATAAGATAACTATGTAAGTTTTAAAAATAGAAAAGAATAAGAAATTATTGCAATAATACATATTATAACAATATGTACCTATTGTAAATGTATACATAAGAAAACGCTATAAATAATATAAGATAATAGATTAAATAGTTATAACATAAATAAAATAGGAATATGTATTGATAATTAACAAACTTAGATAATAAATATTGCATGCTACACTAAACTGGCCGCAGAGCTCCCGAACTTAAAACCCGGAGCCCTGTACCAAACCAATACGATCAAGGACTAATAATCAATTAAAAAAGTGTCGTCGAAGTCCATGTCTAGCTATATAAAGTCTCTGATCTCCATGTCAGAGGGCAATAGCAAAACATACAAAAAAAAAAAAAAAAAAACCCTCGTACCGTTGACGGTAACCGAACCTGAGGAAGTTTCCCTACCACTTCATCCAGCACCACTGCTGAGGCATGATAGCTGACCCCTGTACCTGTATTACCTAATGTGAACTCGAAGTTCACCTGACCCCGAACGTCAGGCACATCTACACCTCCAATACCTACAGCCCCATCCGTTGTGGGCCTTATATTTAAGCGTAGCCTACTCACCAGCTTACTAGACACAATACAACCCTGAGCCCCTGTATCTAACAAGGCTCTTACCTGTATGCTGCGGCCACCGTATCCCCATACCCAAATCATTGCCGTAGGCAACAATACCGTAATTGGCCGGGGGGCCGAAGCTGGCGTGTAGGCGGCGATTACCTAGCAGGAATCTAAGCGCGGAGTGTCCGCGTCCTGCGGGGGGGTCCCCTCTCTCCGTACACCTTCGAGTGGGTCCCACTCCTGCTGATAGGGACCTCTGGTCCTGTACGCCATGGCTGGCAGCCTATAGTAACCCTGCGGCAGGCGCGCGTACCGTGGACGCGCCTGTAGCCGCGGGTGCTCAGCCAAGGGGAGAGGCATGCGTGGGTCATGGGAACTCACCATGTTGTTCAGACCCGCCGAGTACTGCATGTACTGACCCTGGTGTTGGCACCCGCCCGTAGCATCACGTACTTGTGATGGGTGCCCCTGACCTTGGACCTGTGACCACCTACCCTGTTCCGGCACCTGCTGCCGAGGTGGTGACTGTCTCGCGCGTGGTGAAGGGGGCATCACCTGCTGATGTCCCTGGCCTCGTCCCTGAAACCCTGGTGGAAGAGGACTCCTCCTTGGAGGGGGTGGGGAGCGTTGCTCCCGTCTAGGTAGGGCAGACTCCGTCCGCTGACCCGCGTCAGCTCTGCCTCCGTAATCTCCGCTGCGGTTCATGCATAGGAGCTGATGGTGGGCACCCTGGCAGTACCTGCAGTTGGTGCTTGATGGGCACTCTCGCACCTGATGCGGCCCCATACACCTAAAGCACCAACGCCGTTGCTGCACCACACCACGACGTTTCTGCACCCGCTGTGCAGCGAACTCCTCACACGCAGTCACCTGATGCCCCGCCTCTCTGCAGTAGGCACACCTCGATTCCAAATTAGCGACATTGTATCGCCTGGGTGGCCTACTCTTACCGTCTCGCGCCTGTGCACCCGGCCGTTCCGGGCGGCGAGCGGCCGCAGACTCCGCGTGAGGCGACTCTCCAAATTGGGCATCTACCCGCCTGCACTCGGCCTCGAGGAAGGACTTGAGCTCCTCGAAGGTCGGGAGGTAATCAGATGTCTTACCTCCGTGTGACTGTTCAAAACGAGCGGCCATGTCGCTCGGCAGGCGGCGCAACAACGTGTGGACCAGGATATAATCATAGCCTGACACCGGCATCCCCTGTCTCTCAAGAGCGTTCACTGCAACGCAGACAGGGTTGAGGACCTTGGCCCTGAGGTCCGTCCCTCGTGTGATGGTCGGCACGGTGAGCCACTGTTCCAGGAGTTGGTCAATCATGAGACGTTTGTTGCTGTATCTCTCGATCAGCAAACCGCGAGCCGTCTCGTAACTTGCATCATCGACTGGTAGATGCTTTACCAGCTCATGGGGCTCACCTTGCAGCTTGGCCATCAATTGTGCCATTTTATATGCCGGCTGCAAGTCAGTGCGGTTATGAATCACACTGTCAAACAGATCCTGGAATCGGGTCCAATCCGTGTAGTCCCCGTGGAAGACCGGAATCGCCACAGCCGGCAGGGGCACTTGCACCCCCGGTCCCCGCGGACCATGGGGTGGGTCCGGCTCCCCAGCTCTACGCCTGGTGATCACAGCAGCCGCCTGCTGGCTCTCCTGCCCCATCTCCATGCACTGGGTCACATTCGTCCGGACCGTAAGTTTGACCTCCTCATCAGGCGTCCCATCAAATAACTCCTCGCATCCAGTGAGGCAATCCAACACCTCCGCGACCCGTTCGTCAATCCGTTGCGCACAAGCGATGAGTGCGTCCTCTCGGTCCCCGCGACCGACCATCGCCTGCTTAGTCGCGAACCAAATTAGGTGCGTTCTAATTTTTGCCTGAAGCTGTGTAATTGTGGGAGCCATGGTACCAACTCAAAGTAACACCGAACCTTACAATAAAAAAAATAATAGACAATCGGCCCTGATCCTACCGTTAGGATATCCGCACAGGGTAAACACAACGATAATAACAAGCAATTCACTAATTGATTGGCCCTGATCCTACCGATAGGATATTCTACACAGGGCACACACTACAATCACAATAAATATATTTTTTTTTATGTAGGTAGATTAAAAATCTTATACTAAAATAATCTTAAATCTAGTGGTTTTCTGAACCACGCTCTGCTACCAAAAATTGTCTAATTCCAAGCTAAACTCCCGCAGTGGAAGCGATTTACACAGGTAAATTTCTAGTAAAATACCGTCTGCCGATCTGGCGTTACGTCACACGTATTAGCACTAGATTATAAGTAAGTACCTCCAAATTATATCACCCCACGAATTCCGCAATTCGTACTAAGGAGTCACAATGATATGGTACAACAAATATGACTAAAGGGAACACACCATTAACACGAATAAACAGTTTTATACTAAACAACCAGGTTTAATACTTACAGTCAACGTGCCGGTCCAAATGCATAAAATACCCAACGGAGAAAGGAAGTTCAGGGAATGGATCAAATGGGGATTCCGTTGGTACTTACAGGGCTGGGTGGAAAAGATATCGACACCCAGCATTCCACTACAGCCTTGGCGCGTTATTCACTTCAAACCACTCACAGCTTCTGTTCGTATTCCACTTTGATATTAGTCATTACGCGTGACCCAACACGAACTAGGGCCGTACAAAACGCGAGCCGATATGGCCACTTGATGCCTATTCAACGCGACGCTCACGTGGAAGACGTCGAGACATCCAACAATCACTAAGCCTGGCATTCCAGTACAACCCAGGAGAAACGCAATAATACGATGCATCAACACGCGCGATCTCAAATTGAATCGTCCATTACACGCGGCATCACAAAACGCGTGGCGGGAAATCCGCACAATACGCGATACCCTCCCGTCCGAACGGTTTTGAGTGACTGAGTGCGGTGCAGAAATCACCGCTTGGCGTCTACCAGGCGGCCCGCGCGCACGCCGCCCCCTCGCCCCGCGAGCGAGAAAGGGACAACATATGCCCAGAGCGATGCGTGCGAAATCGCGGCGCATTCATAGACCGTCATTAATACCCAACCTACCCCAGCATAGCAACGCTAAATTAAACAACTTTAGTCTATTCATCATAGTAACGATACGCAATTAGTGTATGCAATATTGTCCTTAGTTTGGGTGGCGCTTACCTTTGAAAAGTATGTCTTAGCTAAAACAAAAAAATATATGCTTAATCCCGCATTAGGGGATACGTCACGGCCTACCAGTGTCACTAAAATGTCTCAGATCGTCATCTTCATTATACAATTATCATCATAAATATCAGCTTGTAAAACTCTCTTACTTAGTACTATTTAATTATATGACCATTTTTTTGTTTAAACAAATTGTATCCTGCTCAGTTATAAGTTATTTTAAACTAATGGTCTTAATAATTTTATATGTCTGCAGATGTCAGAATGTTGGAGCTAGGAGATCCATAGCACAGGTTCACCTAGTTTGGACTCCTATCTCTCTTTCAATTAAACAACAAATGTAATAACTTAATTTAATTACTAGGAGACAATGAACATTTTTAATCATTTTGTCATACTTGGTTCGACGTAAGTCTCCCCCAGGGTACGCTATAAGACACGATCCACCGTTTTCGCCATTCAGTCACTACCATACACCTTATTTAAGTCATCAGTCCATCTGCCCGTTGGGCGTCTAACACTGTGTTTCCTGAGGCTTGGCGTCCACTCAGAAACAAGCTTGCTCCACCATCCATCATCTGATAATCAGATTTTATGACAACCCAAACTCCCATTTAAATACGAAACAAGCTTCTCACCGCAGTATAATCAGTGGCATAGAAAGATCTCCTCATCTGCCCTCCGTAGGTCCTCAAGATCGTGGCGTGCAGCAACATGGCGCAGTAAGACAGGCGACCTAAGGGCTGCAGGGGACCCCATTCCACTGAGTTCACGTAGATTTCTGAAACAAACAAAAAAACGGAGATAAAGTCACAAAATGCAAAGAAAATAGCTAGTCAAATTGTGGAGATAGAAAAAACTGCTAAATGATGAATCAACCCACGAAACTGAACAAAGAATTTTTGCAAGTTACTCTAAGCCCAGATAAAAAATCTTGGACTCTCTTACTATGCTAGTCTTCGGAATCGTTTTGTATGGGAAGCTCAAAATATAGGGTTAAAATTTTACTAGTGACTGAAAAAACTCAAGACAGGCTAGTGATAGGGAACAACTTTACCCAAAGAACATAGGTCAAAATATACAAAAAATTGACATCCGATACAAAATTGCCGTTTAGGTGATTTGGTTTACCATGGAAGCTCAAAATATTTTTGACATATTTCAACATAATTATATGTTCCTTAGGGAAAATTTTTCGTTATCACCAGCTCATCCTCTGTTTTCAGTATCAATGACTTGTAAAATTTCACATACTCTCATACTTTTATAATATTTTACTTTGTTTATTTTCGGTAAGATGTTTTGTAACGGCTGGTGAGGAGAGGAGCTATTGGCGGGCGAGATGAGAAGTGTAAAGCGTAGTGGTGTGGAGCGATGTTATACAAAGAGGTGAGGCGTGGTGAGGTGCGGAGGTGAGGTGAGCATAGACATTTGTGTCTATGGAGGAGAGGAGGCGAGGAGAGCATAGAGGAGAGTCAAAAATGACATTACATTCGAATTTGGAGTTTGATGTGACAGCGGCGTTTTTTTCACTTTTTCGTAAAATTGAGAAATTGAATTGGAAAATATTATTCGAATATAAAGCATTGTGATTCCAAGAAACTCTTTTATTCGCAAAAATAACCTGACGATAATAGTCAGAAGCGGGATGATTCCAAGTCCACTATGAAGAGAACTCTGCAGGGGGGTTCAGGCGAGAAACCTAGACGGTATGTACGGCAAAAGAAGAAGCCAGGAAACGTGAGTCATGACCAGATTTGGAAAGTTTGATCACAAAAACGCTGGGAACAACTCTGCAAATTATGTTAAATGAGGAAGACAGTCAGTACAAAATTGAATTCCATTGATAATTTCAACACCGCTCAACTTATTCTTGATCTTGACCCGTAAGACCAGGAAATGAATAGGAAATTTACCTACTAACAACTGGAACGATTAGACGAAATCCTTTATCTTGCAATTATAGCTGCAAGGTCCGGAACGGATTTGGTTGAATAGACTTGAATCTTATGAATATACGTGACAGAAATGGAAAACAATGTTGATCAAGGCATTTCCTCGCCATCTTGGTAACGCTACACTTTTGGAAGAGATGATGCAACGTTAGAAATTGACCAGTGAAGGTATCACTAAATACTACCAAGAGAAGTTGGCTATGTAGGTACCTCTACTATCGATGGCAGCTAAGTGAACGGGCAGCAGTGTCACAGTATAATTAATAGTACTAGCGTACAGTATGGTCACTCCCTGCCTCCCCCTACAAGCGCCGCCCACCCGCGCTCGGTGGACGCTCAGACACCGGCTAAGCAAGGACGCGACGACGAAGGTCATTTCATACTGCCGCACATTGCTTTCCCGATTCGCGAACGCAAAAAGGCGGCAACCCTGACATGTTGTCTCACACACACAAGCATGGTCCGCGTTCACCAACGCGAGCTTAGACTGTGTGCGTAGCAACGCGTTTGATTCATACATTTGAGCGCCAGTGTCCGAGGTGTGGCAGTGTCTTGTTATAATACGGGGTTTACCCGACGAGCTGCTAGCTAATGCTCAATCACTTCAATGTTCGACGCCAGACAAAATATAGGAAAGATTCTTGTCAGCTTTTGATCATAATCAATCCGATCAAGGTTTCGACTACCAAGAAGCAAGAAGGGTTGACGAAAATTTGAAAATGACACCATTGAGAAATGTTGATGATGTAGATGCCTATGATTAAGTTTCTGGTTATGGAGTACAGGTAGCTGAAGACAAGGTGCCGTGGGCAACAGCTTATTAAATGTGGTTGTAGCATGCACGCCGCAAGGAGACGTGTGTGCAGAACATAGACAGCACAGGAATGGCTGTACTCACTATGATATAACCAGTTCTATTATTCACGATGAAGAAGGATACTTGAAAGTGTGTAACATGGCATGTTGAGCAGCGTGCCATATACCGGATCGAGGGCGACACGATAACACGAGCTGAGCAATGTGTTTTTGAGGTGAGCGGGAATTTTTAATTACTGCGGTAAGGGAGGAAAAGGTGCAGACGACAAGCGATAGAGATGAGAATGAGTTAATACAGTTGAGATAAGTAGGATCTTTAACAAAATTTGCTACTTTAGTAAATACAGTCTGCAAAGGAGATAGGGTAGCATCATAATACAGTCGGTAAGGAGATAGGGTATCAACCTAAGCTAGCAAAGATAAGTGTAATGTGTAAATATATGGCGGGTGACAGGAGTGATGCCAATAGGCAGAATGGAGCGTTCCAGGTGGAGTCGGGAAAAGGGTAGCTACCCTGCCTGGCCGGGTGTTGTGGCCAGGGGACCGACTGGTCCACCTGGATAGAATTGGAAGTTGTATAATATATGCGTAGCGCGGTGAAACACTTCGATACCGCGTTTCAGGCTCTTTGTTCTGTCACGTGGCGCCATCTTGCAGATATGTTGGAACTTCTGTTGCGTCATGCTTCCTCATGAACTACTTTGAGTGAGCTTCTTGTCGTAGCTCCCAGAGGTCGCTACAAATACAAGCAGTCGTTTCTCTTTTATTATCTTTTCCTATCAAAAAGCTTCGCTTTGGCTGCGCTGTGGTGATATAGCATGTAGTGTATTAAAGATATAGATGAGGAGGTAGTTACTAAACTGGGGATGATCTTATTTATTTGCTGTAAAGTTAATGATTTTTTCCTGCGCCAATTGCGGTGCAATTGGTTTCAGGATGGCCGACTGTAACGGCTGGTGAGGAGAGGAGCTATTGGCGGGCGAGATGAGAAGTGTAAAGCGTAGTGGTGTGGAGCGATTACAAAGAGGTGAGGCGTGGTGAGGTGCGGAGGTGAGGTGAGCATAGACATTTGTGTCTATGGAGGAGAGGAGGCGAGGAGAGCATAGAGGAGAGTCAAAAATGACATTACATTCGAATTTGGAGTTTGATGTGACAGCGGCGTTTTTTTCACTTTTTCGTAAAATTGAGAAATTGAATTGGAAAATATTATTCGAATATAAAGCATTGTGATTCCAAGAAACTCTTTTATTCGCAAAAATAACCTGACGATAATAGTTTTTTTATGGCCTACTTGCTGTTACCCATGCCATTGCCCGCGTACTCAAATAAACTATCCTATGTGTTAATCCATGTTACCTTTATATGTGTGCCAAATTTCATTACAATCGGTTCAGTAGTTTTTGCGTGAAGAAGTTAGTAGTATTAGTATGATTTAATGCTTGAAAAGAGTGATGCCGATGATAAAAGGCAGTAGGTACTTTTTAGTACCCACTCCTACCATAATATTACTAAAACATTACATTAAAATTAAAAGTCAAACGCAACTAAATTAAGATGGAGTAAACCTAAACATTAAACATTGAGCTCGCTTAAGATTTTATACAGCAAATATTTACTAAAGAGATTGGAGCTTGCCAGGCGCAAACTATTATAAATATCAGGGGTTTTATTAATTATCTCAAAGATAAACAACGAAGGGACTCGAGGGTGGGTATTGCAATTTTAGGCGATGGGCTGACAACCTGTCACTATGGCGATACACAATTTTCCAAATGACTCTCAAATGTTTGTCAGACGTGACGATAACGACCGTTAACGCTCTGCCTACCCCGCAAGGGACAAAGGTGTGATTTATGTATGTATAAACAACAATTTGTGAAAATTATGCATAATCACTTATTAACACAATTATTAAACTATCTCCGTGGTAATGAAAATGAAATTGAAAACTTTTTCTATTTTTCCATACGATTTGACGCTGTCAACCGACTCAGACATTGTTTTTTTTTATAATATAACAGTGACATTTTTCAGACTTAACCTGTGTAGTAAACTTTTTGAATTTTGCCATATACATTTATTTTAAAGACTCCAGAATACTGTCCTTTTTGAGGTTTTTTTTTCGACTTGCACGTACGTACGTACAAACGGCCGTAAAAAACGGTCATTTACGACACACCTAACAAACATTGAGGGTCATGTAGATTTTTGTGTATCGCAATAGTGACAGGTTGTTAGCCCATTGCCTAAAATTGCAATACACATGTGACCCTTGAGTCCCTTAGTCACTTATTACGGGAATTTCCCGCGGGAAAGAAATAGAGTGAAGCTTTTTAAAAATCAAAAACAAAATGAAACAATTCCTCTGTCGACTTGATAAAATTGGTACTTTTAAGATGAAAGTGCAAAAAATATTCAGATATATACTCCTTGCAATGACACGGTATGTGAAGATACATACATACACATATCACGCCTATTATTCCTTGCGGGCTAGTCAGAGCATAAATGGCCTCATAAAACGGACATTTACGCCACGTCTGACAAATATTTGAGGGTCATACAGAAAATTGTGTATCGCCATAGTGACAGGTTGTCAGCCCGTCGCCTAAAATAGTAATACACACCCTCGAGTCCCTTAGTCGCCTCTTACGACTCCCACGGGAAAGAAATGGGGTGATGCTATTCTAAGCCGGCAGCACACGGTATGTGAACAACTACAAAAAATACCGAATGCCAAAAAATTCGGGTTTAAACCTAGTTTACCCACAGTAATTATATTTTTTCACAGGTTATAAACTTTCAGTTCAGGGGTGGTAAGGTTCAAACTGGTTGACTCGAAGTCAGAAACCTTAAAAGTATACGCTGATATTACAAAAAACTTCGACGCGCGTAGTGACATTGTTTAAAATTTTTTTCCATATCTTTGTCAAATAGCTTATAGCCAATGTATCAGGAAAGACATGATTTTACTCATCAGAGATCATCATTTACTTAAATTGTTAATTCAGTACTAGTGGCTAAAAAAACTTTGATATGTGATGACCTACTTACAAAACAAAATTCACTGTTAGTACTGTAGAAGTAACCAATGATAAAGATGGAAATAGCACATGCAAATAAGTTCAAGTTAAAGGCTGTATCAAAAGCAGAATCCTCAAAACTGCCAAGTAAAGTGAATCACAGCAAGTCTTTGACAAAATTTCATTACGTATCAAATAATACTTTGTCGAAATAATTTTAAAATGGGTAAATATTGACCAAAAATACTGTTACTTACTGTTAGCCCTGTAGAAGTAACCAATGATGAAGATGCAAATAGCAAAGGCGAAAAAGTTCTGGTTCAAGGCGTTGAAGATGGCTGCTTCGAAGTTGGAAGCCTCGCGATGGTGGAGGTCCCAGCCCATCAGGACAGTACCAAGGGCTACTGGCACGGATATAACGAACAGGCCCTTCATCAGCTGAAAAAGAAAGGGAAATATGAGGATGCTTAGCTAAACCGATGATTCTAATCTGTAAAATTTATTCAAGCTAAATTCAAGAAGAATAGATTCAATCTAAACAGATGATCAATTCTCGCTAAATGAATGTATTTGATTAAAATTTATTTAATCACCAGAAAATTAGTTCAGTTAGTAAATCAAATATGTGTTTGTTTAGCGTATTTTTTCTTACATTTGAAAGATTATCCCTTATTATATTCGTAGTTAAAAGGGGTTTTTTAATGTAGTAAGCTCCTAATAAAAATATCAAACATTTTTGACCCTCGCATATCATGCAAGTAAATCTCGTTCCATCTACCTTAAGGAGGGTAATCATTTTATGTACAATTACAAACAATTTAAAAAGTCAGAAAAAAAAATCGTGATAAAAACTTTGCTTTAATGAGTCAGAGATAAACTAGAGCCTGTTTTCGATTAGGACATTACAAAACTGTTATAAAAAAAGAAAATTGTGTTATACAAATTTATTTATTTTACAATGACGGATCATGACGTCAATAAGTGATACTATCCTACATTGAATGAAGAATTTCAATTTCAAATTTTAAGTAACTTATGGAATAAGTATACATAACGGCATAAGTAAAGGTCTTTTACCAAGATAAAGGAAAAAGTCAATGTCATGTCGTATTAGAAGGTCAAGTCACTAGCAGAGAAGAGGGAAAATTGGAAGTTACTCATCCGACAAGAGAATGACTCTTAAATTTGAAGAAGAGTATCTGCAGTATTTTACTACTTACCCAAGAATCACTTAAGTCCCATTTCTTGGTCTGCGCCTTGTGATAGAAGTAGGCGGTGAGGACTCCAAGATGGTAGCCGGCCCAGTTACCTTGAGCCGAGACGTAAGCATGGTAGAAGGTGTCGTTGTAGCCAAAGATGTCTCGAATTGATCTGGTGTGAAAATATTGCATTGTGAATAAGATGTAAGAAATTTAGCAACAATCAAGTTTTTTGAAGAAAAATGCTAATAAAGAGCCTACAAATAGTAACAATAAAAGTAAAACATTTTTAAGTATATTTAAGCTATCATACCGTGCCGTGTGATGCCGTCTTAGAAGTGCATCACACTAACACTTAACGTGGGTGTCTGAGAAAGCGACTGAAGTATAAATTTCTCTAAGGAATAGGCAGCAGCGTTCCCTGTAAAGCAATATCTTTCACTGCGCTCGCTTATTCGCTTGCCAAGCGTGATCACTCCTGTCCTATCCCAATAGAGGAAGGCACATGTTCAGCAATGGTTTATTGTGGCTATCATTGTGTGTAATGAGAGCCATAATACAGATTTAATAATATTGGAGAAAGAATTGAGCCTTGTAGAACACCATCGAATCATGTTTAGTATTGGAGTAAAAGGCGCATTGCTTTGAAACTTTTGCATTGCAATAACATAGCGATATTTATGCATTGGTTCTGTATATTATAAATTGTATTAAAAATTCCAGTAATAGCCGTAATTGAGTCGAAAGCGTCTGTAAGATCATTATAAATATCCTCAAGGTATTTAATTTACTTACTCCGGGAAAATGCTGACCCGAATAGGCAGTAGTTTCATGAAGTAGCTCTGCAGGAAGGGAATGACCAGGCTGATGACCATGACTGCTGACAGCACGTGGACTCCGGATCTTGGCCAGCGCCAGATGATCAGCATAACGACCAGGGTTATGAGGAAAAGTTGCGTGTCGGTGCCGAGGTACCTGATGGAGAAGAGGTAGAAATTAGTTTTCTTGGACACCGTGTGGCGAACAACCCGATTAAACTTAATGTCAGAGTTTTTCAACCGCCTTCCACTGTAGGACTTTGAGATGGTTATGTAACGACTGCCGCCCAAGTAATTGGAGACAACAACCAAGACCGATGGCTTAACGTGCCCTCTAATACACGGAACTATTATTCTTACGGACAATCAGGTGGTTCGGCCCGCAATGTCATAACTAGACTGGAACCAAATTTACAAAGTGTTAATGTTAACTCTGTGAGTGTCCCACCGGGAATCGAACTCAGAACCTTTGCACATTCCGGGTGAGCTCCTGCTCCCCACCATACAGTCAGGTGTAGATTAACAGCCCCGGGGCTAAAAATCGTAGGGTCCACAACTAAAAAAAAAAAAAAAAAACCTTTGCACATCAGCCGTCGTGAAATTAGTTAGAGAAGGAAAATCGATGGACTCGTAATAAATAAGTACACATCTATTTCACCTAGGTTGGACAATCCAAAATTGTCTCATGTTGCAAACACGTGTTGTTATCTATTTCATTGTTTTCGTTATAATTATTCAAATTGTGTTCAATGATGTAACTTCTAATTTAAGCAAATGGTGCATTTTGAACTTAAACAATGTTTAGCGCAAAACTTAAATAGCCTTTAATTGCTTACCATAAATTTTGAGCATTGTGAAATGTAAACAAACATACACACATAAAACGCTTTTATCCCTTGTGGGGTAGGCAGAGCGTTAAAGGCAATAAAAATACGGTCGCTCTCACTACGACTGACAAATATTTGTGGGCCGTTTCAGAATAAAACGTATATCACTATAGTGACAGGTTGTCAGCCTGCTGATGTAAAATACATGAAAGCCGCGACTCCCTGCGCCGCCTCTTACGACACCCGGGGAAAGAAATGGGGTGATGCTATCCTAAGCCGGCGTCATACGGCAAAAACAGAAAGAAAATTATTATCCTAATATTAATAATTACTTCATTAACTCTAATGCAAGAGTTGAAAAGTTTTCTTTCTCGTATTACTTTGTAGGTAAATGAGCGTAAGTCCATTCATCAAGGTTTTGCGGTTGCCTAAGGATGTGTCCACTTACGTCAATTAGGGATGCGTTACCTCTAAATAGTACGTTGTAAAGTTGAACTATGTAATGTTTAGGTTGTATTCACACGTGCCGCACAATGATGCGGTATTTGACTTATATAGGTATATTTTTATTTGTTTTAAACATTATTATTTACCATATGCAATAAATTAGAGCTCTTACAAACAGTACAGCGGTATGCAGTAACAGCAACAGCCCTTTAAGGCCAAAACCTGCGTGAGGGCTAGTTACGTTTTTTCATTGCGACGTACTATGTGAGGATAAATTGACTAAAATTGTTGGTGTGGCCAGCGGCGTGCGGTTTCATACAACTTATTTCGTAAATAATACTGGACTGGCAAAATACCGCATTGTTCGTCACGTGTGAGAACCACTTTAGTAAGCAACTCCGTGAAGCAATGCGGTATCCTGCAGTAAATTAATACTTTTGTTTACATTGCGTGCCACTATTTATGTAACTTTACTTATAAGAGTCACCGGGTCGTTCATGTTCTCGGTATCCCACAAAAAATAAGAACAAGACTCATTAGGTCAAAAACTTGACATATTTCTATACCAGTAGGTATACGCAAAAAAGTAGTATAAATTTTTTCCGTCAACAATCATGTAAGTATATCCTACTTATTGATTTTTTTGAAATACATTGCGAAATCAATTGATTTTTTATAAAATAAATCACTTGTTCAAAATATTTCTTAAACAATAAAACGAGTATTATGCTTAGGAATATTTGTATTACCTTTTGGTCGCATTGTCTACGTGTTGTGCCGGCTTAGAATAGCCTCACTCTAACTCCACCCGTAGGTGTCATAGAAAGCGACTAGGGGATAAATTTATGTAGGGAATAAGTGGCAGCGTTCCCTGTGAATGTAACTTCTTGTAGTGCGCTGCGCGGTGCGCAGTGAGTATGGCAATATCCCATCTAAAAGGTGGAGGCCCATGTCCAGCAGTGGACTGTTGTCATTTGGTAAAAGGTAATTTTTTTTTTTGTAATGTCCACTGTACTTCTAAAGTGTACTGTCCACAGTTACCTTTAGTATGTTAAGAATTGAAGTGGATTCGAGGCAGAGTTTCAAACTGTTTACTATTACAACAGTATTGAAAACTTACAAAACCTATGATTGAAGAGTCAATATTAACATATCCTTGCCCGCTTACTTGTGCAAGGCACTTAGACGTACTGGTTTTAATGCTATTGGTTTACATGTTTACTGACTTAGGTAACACTATTTCATTTCATAGAAAACGCGTTTATGTCACTTAGAACGTTTTGTAAATATTTATTGTTTATTGCTAATATTTACATTCTTATATGTCGATTATGAACCTCACGCCACTTACCATTGGCGGCTGTCGGGAGGTGTTTTTAAAAACGTTTCACAAAGTTCAAAGCACAGAGTAAGTTCATGCAAAAGTTCTTAATTAATTTAATTCACTTATTTTAATTGATCACGATTGATCATTAATGCTACGTCCTCTTGCTTCCACGGTTGGAGCATAAAAGGCACCGACGCTTTGCCAAGATGTCCCACGGTAACATGGATTCACAAGTTCACATCACATCAGCACATTCCATGATCAGGCGATCAGTTCCAAGAAGTAATTGATGAAGCATCGACAGTTGCGCAATAGTATAGGGGTTCATACCCGTAACACCTCCCCTCCTGGACAAGCAACTATTTGCCAATGTTTAATGCAAATGTTGCTGCTCTACGTTCTTCAGGTGTACTGGCAATATTCGTAGGCATTGGATTCATTGTAGGCAACTCGAGACTGGTTGGCGATGAAGATTTAACTCGGCGATGACAGTAATATAGTATGCTAATGAGTGCAGCTGCACTTAATAATACTATGTAGGTAGGAATTGTTGTATGGTATATACTCGAAGTATCTGCTGATGTTGGCTTCACGGCATTTTCCATAAGTACTTGATGCTGTATATTGTGCAATGTATTCAAATCAATGGTAGTTAAATTATAACGAAGTGATTTTTCTGCAGAAATCGATGATGATGACAATATTCGTGGGAAATCCATTATTTCGACAGCATGCCCGCGCAGTTTGTCATCAGTGTTAATGATCGTGAATTCAGGTGTGCGAATGTCGCAATTTCGTGGGATGTTTGCTAAAAAACTGCCTTCCAAGTAACGATGTACTTCTTTACCGCAGGAAATTTGTACTTTGGTTTTCTTCGGAAAAGAGATAATGTAATGCTGGCTATCGAGTTCTAGAAGAGCTTCTTTGGCTAGTGTTACTGCTGTTGGTTGACATGATTGGTCCATTTCTCGTTCGTGTATGAGATTGGCGATGCAGTCACGATGAGTTCGGGCTTGATGTATAAGTTTTTGCTTACAGATGTACCATGTTTCTAACTTCGGGCATTCAGCCTCTAAGTACATAAATTCCTGGGAATTGGTTGCCATATATGGGAAGGGTGGTAGGATAATATTGGAAAATCTATTAGGTACAGGACAAAGTCTGTACAGGTCATAGGTAGCTGTGGACATGATAGGAAACTTGAGGACAATAACAATTTTCTTACCAACGTAGTATGAGCCTAAGCTAATTATGTCGTAATAGTATCTTATATCAAGATCAAGAACCGAAACAGAGCCATAAAGACCTTTTATTTTGCTTAACATAGTGCTTAGGTCGCTAATGGTTAATATTGAATGGTGCATAGAATTTGTGCGACTAAAAGCTAAAATATTTTCTAATCTAGTCATCTCAAACGAAAGATCTTGAACATTCTCTGTGAGAATGGTTAAAATTTGAGAGAGTTGTGCATATTGTGCAATACGTTCCTTATCTAAACTAGAACTATTAAGTAGATATATAATAGCTTTATCTATTTTTTTCTGATTAATAGTTAAATTATTCAATATATGAGTTTGTTGAATTGTCAAATCCTTGTATAAAGAAATATGCTTATTAAAAGCTGTTGATAATTCTTGA
Organism: Tuta absoluta; assembly: GCA_027580185.1. Lineage (NCBI taxonomy): Eukaryota > Metazoa > Arthropoda > Insecta > Lepidoptera > Gelechiidae > Tuta > Tuta absoluta. Next base: position 935,795 of record JAQAHW010000066.1, on the reverse strand, counting down.
TCATTAGTCTGCAAAATTTTGATAGCATTTTCAAACCTCAGGGCGTCATCATGGTCAAGATTTCCTGTCACACTCTTAATAAGTGTACCTAAAGGATCAAAAATCCCGCGACGTATCCTTCTTGGTTCAAAGGATTCTAGTTGAACTAAAGTTTTATTTAACTTGCCAAATAAATGAATAATTTGATGTTTAAAAAGTGGAAAATTTTGATTTGATATTTTACTAGCAATGTCAGTCAATTGAGTTTGTACTAAGTCAATTTGTATCTTTATTTTGTCAAGATCAATTTCTTGTAAAAATGTATGGTCATGTGATATTATTCTAGTAAGTCCAAGTTTGAACGGCAAGATACCAGGTCCATCTGACAAACTGTCAAGTCGTATGTTCTGTTCTGAAGGTTGGTTGAGTTCCGCTCGGACCAGGGACAGGGTCACGAGACTCGCGAGTATTAGGATCAATTGCATGGTACTCTGCTTAATGTGTCCACGTTGACTCATCGATATCTAGATGATGTCGTTTATTTTTGAGGCGATTCTCAATGCGATTTTTCTGCAGGATACCTCCAACAACCGGCCGTAGATTCTTTTATAGGGTAGTCAGCACTGCGTCGTCGTAGTCGTCAATTCGACTATTTGGCGGACTTAAAGTTCGAAATCACGCACTAACGTACACGCGAACTAACCTCAACCGTCTGCGCCACTTACCATTGGCGGCTGTCGGGAGGTGTTTTTAAAAACGTTTCACAAAGTTCAAAGCACAGAGTAAGTTCATGCAAAAGTTCTTAATTAATTTAATTCACTTATTTTAATTGATCACGATTGATCATTAATGCTACGTCCTCTTGCTTCCACGGTTGGAGCATAAAAGGCACCGACGCTTTGCCAAGATGTCCCACGGTAACATGGATTCACAAGTTCACATCACATCAGCACATTCCATGATCAGGCGATCAGTTCCAAGAAGTAATTGATGAAGCATCGACAGTTGCGCAATAGTATAGGGGTTCATACCCGTAACACGCCTATAATATATTGCAGGTTGTGTAAACAACGGACACTTACGCCACGTCTAAAAAAACATTTGAGGGTCATTCAGAAATTTGTGTATCGCCATAGTGACAGGTATTATCAGCTTATCGTCTAAAGTTGCAATACACATGTAACCCCAAATTCCATGGTCGTCTCTTACAACATGGTAAAGAAATGGGGTGATGCTATTCTAAGCCAACATCACACGGCAAGAAAACAATATATTTTATTATACCTTTGTTTTTGCCTTGCAGAAAACGAATATCCAATACCTACTCCCTTGGAATAGAGAGGCCAAGGCTCAAACCATTCAACAACAGAGTCAGTTATTTTAGTTATTCGACAGCCAATTTTATGCCCATTATTTTGAACATCAGCTAGCAGTAGCAGTATGATACTTCGATACTATTATAAAAATTGTCGTGGCCATTTGGTAGCAGACTATAATTATGGTTCTATTAAATTCCGTAAAATATTTTTAGGGTGTGTTCTATTTGTAAAACTGATAAATTTTTCCCTAGAAACATGGACGAAATATTAATGAAAATTGGACCTCCCATACAAAATTTAAAAAAAAAGTATCACTTTGTTTTGGAGGTCCAATTTCTTTTTTCATATTTCGACCAATGTTACTTAGGAAAAGTTGTTCAGTTTCACGAATAGAACTCGCCCTATAAACATTTGCAATCAGGTGTAGGTTTCAAAGCCCCGACGCTAAAATCGAAGAGACAAGTTAAAAAGAAAAACTAGATTTAATAGAACCATAGAATTAAAATATTTTTGTGGATGAATAAACTTTGAATTCCCAGTACAAAATAAACTGTGACTGTTCTCCTAAAGATAACTACTGACTACCTGCTACAAAATTATTTTGTTTCGTTGAATAAAGACATTAAAAAACTTGACCTAATTGCTCAAGATAAGAACAACTATGACACTAACAATATAATTCGAGGCTAAAAACACAAATTGCACACAAAATGCAAGAGACCAGTTAAAAAGATGTACAATTTCGTACAAATTTCACAAAATGTCGCCAAATTTCAGATGACCTACTGAGATTGCTAAACTACCATTGCATTTGCGAAGGCAGACAAGAGCAAAACCCATTTTGCTTGGCTAATGTTTAGGTAATTTTCGTAACAGATGAAAATAAGACAGGTTTCTATTAGGAACAAAATGTACATCAATTCAAGATGAAATTAAATATATCAACCTGTAACCGATACTGTCAACATCAGTGAATAAGGTTGCGAGCGAAGCAAATAAAAGTTGTATTTCTACGAAAATCCATTAAGGGCCTGCCTCGAACTTTTAAACGTCCTTTTCCCACTTATGGCAAATACTGTGTGTGAGAAAAGAGCAGAATCGACATATTTAGACGATTTTTTACTCTTTTGGTAATTTCTCACTTAATAAACAAGTAATCAAAAACTGCACGACAAGAATCTAGTAATGTTCAAGATGTATCGTATTCACAAAAAAATACGTATTATGTTCATAAGATAGCTACACACTACGCAAAAAAGTGTATAAATAGCCCAAAGTTTGAAAAATAAATCTATCGACCAAACTTCATTTAATCGTGTTTTCCAGCAACCAGAATCTAGATAATATAATAGAAAATCATTATACATAAAATAAGGTGTTGATCGTATTCACCAAAGAAATTGCGTGCATCCAAAAATACCCATTTTTCTCACGGCACGCCCTTAAGATATAAAAGTTTTTTTAATCTCAGCCTAAATATCCACGACCGTGTACCAAAAGTAAGCAAACCTAGCATTACAGCTGTAATTGTCGCTAAGCAATCTCAGAATCGAGGTCATCTTGATTTCGCGAAATTGTTCTCGCTTGGAAATGTTAAACAGGAGGTTTTGCGGTGATGGTGTAGATTAGCATAAAGTTAAATAAATAATGCAATAGAATAATAAAATAACAATAAGGTAAACAGTTTTTGGCACTCAGGCCATTGCAAGTGTTGGATCGAGAAATGAATATAGGAGACTAATCAGTTATGACCGGTTAACCTGGTCAGCTTTGAGTCATGGCCTTCATTTTATTTTTATATCCCGCCCGAGACGGTTTTCTCTTAGAATAATACAAAATTGTTATAAACAGAAGAAAACTTTGTTATACAAATTTCTTTTTTATAATGACGTCAATATAATATGATATTACTATCCTACATTGAAAAGAGTTAATTTCATTTGATATTCTCTTACAGGTTAGTAAGGTTGAAAATTATACCTGAAAAGTTATGGCTTGCAGCCATTTACAAATAAAGAAGCGCAAGGTACAAATTAGATGATGAATCTCTGGTGAGATGCACTTTATCAAATGCACGCTTAAAGTCAAAGATAAATGACTTCAACAGGGTTGCAATTTCCCGTAACAAGTCAGATCCCGTGTATACCGATATTTAGAAACACACTAGCGACATCTGTTGATGCGTTGTCAACACTTACCAAGCTTGAGGCAGACAGAGATGCTCGAATGGGAACAGATTGGGACTCAGGATCACCAATTGCCACCAATTCATCCTGCACATCTCCCGTTCCCGTCCCACCACGGCGTCCCACATAGGACCTGAACCCATGTGGGGTACCCAGGTCATGGCCAGACCCATCACGACTAGCACTGCTGGCATCAATCTGGAAGAAATGACAGAGATTAGAATTCTTATGAAACTGAAGGTGTCTTTTTTATTTGGGGTTAACAAATTATTTAAACGTAGAGTACTTGGTAATGTCCACAACTTCTAAGTTATTTGCAAGACAGAACTCCATGTATAGAACTCATATAATAATGTAAAAAAATATTGCAAATATTTCAGTCAACGACTTAGTCAATTTGTATGGGAGATACAATTATTTTTTAATATTTTGACCTATGTTCCCTAAGGTAAGTTTGTCAGTTCTATAGGCTGGTTAACCACATAATATATTTGCCGCTAATATTTTTACATCCTGTATACAACAATCGCTAAAACAATATAAGCAATTAAGACATTATGATTTGAGAACTAAATCATTAAAATATTATAATTATTTAGAGTGAATTATGTATTATTAATAAACTGAACAAATCATCCACATACATACAGTGAAAGGTTATCAGCCCATTGCCTTATTTTGCAATACACATTATTACACATGTGACACTCGAGTCATAGTGAGTCCCTTAGTCTTCTTTTACTTCACCCACGGGAAAGAAATAGGATGATGCTATTTCAAACCGACATTACACATCAACAAATTATCAACTATATAGCCGTATTTAACTTCCATTTTCCACTTTCTCTAATATCCGTAGGTATAATTAATTCAATGCTCGTCGAAACGGCAATCACGTCTCGGTCAATAGACGGGGGTTCATTTCGTGTGGGACGCTGAGTCGAAAAAAGACTTAGTTTATTCAACCGCCTACTACTAGTAGGCTTCTAACATGGCTTAACTTGCTCTCCAAAGCACGGACACGTCTTAAGCTACGAACAATCAGGTGGCTCAGCTTGCAATGTCCTAACCAGACTGAGAACAAATTCTCAAAATGATGCTGATGATATAAACTTCGTGAGTGCCCCACCGGGAATTGAATCCTGGAACCTTTGCGCCGCAGGGCGACACATCGGTCGTCAAAAATTTATGATCAAGTACAATTGGCACTCTCTTTGTGAGAAATAAAACCTAAACTGTCTTCAGGCTGAAAATTATTAACAGAAATTTAAGTGCAAACACCCGCACCGTCCAATTCCAAACTTAGGTTACATAATTGTCATGCTGAACGACCGGTCTAATGCCGTTCGAATTCAAATAGTACTGCAATTTTTTTTACCATTTGGATGTGCACATGTGACTTACCTGAACCATCTATTAACAAGAGCCATGGGGATGGTCTTCAGCGAGGAGGGATGTGTCATCACGTACACCAGCATTTTGGCAGCCGAACTACAATTGCGACACATCGGCCAGAAAATGATGATGATAATCATGATGATGAGATGATCTTGATGCCATGGTAATGATGATGGTGATGATTATGATAATGATGTAGATGATGATGTTAATAATGCAGATGATGATAATAAAGACTTACTTGAACCATCTATTGACAAGAGCCATGGGGATGGTCTTCAGCGAGAAGGAAGGTGTCTCCACGTACACCAGAATTATAGCAGTCGCACTACAATTGCGCCACATTGGCCGGATGATGATGATAATCATGATGATGAGATGATCTTGGTGCCATGGTGGTGATGATTATGGTGATGATAATGATGTAGATCAGGATAATAATGACTTACCTGAACCATCTATTAACAAGTGCCATGGGGATAGTCTTCAGCGAGAAGGGATGCGTCTCCGCGTACACCAGCATTTTGTAAGCCATGAGGAAGCCGCCCATCACGAAGAAGATTTGCACAATCACACGAGCGTTGAAGAGAAGAGCCTTAAAGAAGTCGCTGTATGACTGTGGACAAAAGAATTGTGTTATTTATTAAAAACAGGGAATGAGAATACCGAATTTTAATACACTTCCCGTGTTTGTCATACAATTTTCAATCCTGCCCGCGCTTGAAAATTTTGCATCATATAAATAAAAGGACAAAGGGACAGCCAGATATCGGTAAGAACAACGTGGAACGGAGTTCTACCACATGAACATTGAAAAGGTTACGGGAAACTCATGTGTCAAAGGAAAATAAATTGTGAATTCCTATCTTGTTCTCATATAAATACTGGTACGGTGTCGGTGCGTTAACTTGACAGACGCATCCGTAAATGCACCGCAGCTGTATTAGTATAGCAATAAGATCGGAATTCGCAATTTTCTTACATCTGTCAGAAGCATATGTTACGGTGCGTTAACAATACGCAGCAACGAACGACAAATGTGAGAAACACCTAACAAACCAAAAACATTTACCAAACAACGGTTTGTCATAACGGTTTATTGTACAAACAAACCAAACTTCTGTTGTATGAATAAAACAAAGCAACATATTAAACTTTGAATCGTATGATAAAACAATTCTAAACTAGCTAATCCTGTTAAAACAACCGAAACAGTTTGCATTTCCGTTTTAAACTCTAGGTAGAGATGCGTTCGGATGTACTCGAGAGATATAAATAAAAACTCATGCTTTAATACAGGGTGTTTGTCGGAGGGAGGATGATATGATAAATATGTTATGTTGAAGATAACTTTACTTTGCACTATTTTCTCGAAATATAAAAAGATAATTGGTATTCTTATCAAAATTGTGTTGCTGCTCGAGTGATTTTGTATGGTAGAACCAAGTTTTATTTTTCGTACTTCGAAAAAATTTTACTAAAACACGTCTTGTACAAGCCGTAAAAAAATACCCTCCACTGCCAAAAACACCTTGTATAACTTGTTAGTTTTGTGTAAATTATTTTTCCACATGAGTTGACGTTGTCAAACAGCTTAAACTATGTCAATTTTGTTATAACAAGGGTCAGCTTTTTAAGCATGAGTTAATAATTCAGTCACATTATTGGTTTACGTATCCATTTATTTATTAAACTTTATTGCACAGAAAGTACAAAGGGCGGGCCTAATGCCACGCGGCATTCTCTACCGGCCAACCAAAAGATAAACAGAAAGAGTAAAAGCGGGTGCCCATAAACAAAAAAAAAAGAAATATAATCGTACTTAAATTTTGCACTAAACTACAATACATAAGAAGGAATAAACCAAAATACTATACTTAATAATTTAACATGAAAAATAAAAATACATAAAATAAATACATGCATACATAAATAAATAAGATATACCAACGACAAGCTAACAGAAATGAGATAGGATGAACGCCATCTAACAAAATTACTAAGAAACAGAGAGAAAGAGAGAGCCAGGTATGGCAACTATTTTAGGATAGATGGCGGTGATGTGACTTTTGTTTGACATTTTCTTAGTTTGACTTGACAGTACTCTGAGAACATGTATATAAGTGATCTTTGGTCCTCTGTATGATCGGGAAAAACAAATACCCACACGTAACGATAAAAAAAAATGTAAAAGAAGTGTTGACGGTGTTAATTATTAAGACGTCGATTGAAGTGGTTATATACCAGCCTCTTGAAAGCACCCCGATCACCAGCTTTCCTGATATCAACAGGCAAAGAATCCCAAAGTCGGACTGACGCTACATTGAACGAATTATTGTAAAAAGCTGTTTTACAAACGTCAATAGCCATAACAAGATCCGTGCTATCAATGTTTTTTACAGCAATAACGTTATCAAAATTTGCAGCCATAAAATTAACAATTAACATATAAGAAGTTTCTCAATGCTACCTGTATTCACTAAAAAAAACATGTCTTAGAAAAGATGGAAGCCAAAAATATTAATAAAGGCTGATTAATGCTAAACTTTTTGCCAACAGGTGCTTTTGTTGTTCAGTTTCATAGTCTGCATGCACCCTATCAGTGTCCCTTACACTACACCCTGTATATTGATTAATTTTGATTTTAATATGCGACGCATTCTCGGTCTTATAAAAAAAAGCTGTTAGGCGTGGTTGAAGCTTTTTGACAGCGCCAAATAGTATAGAAAAATATCTTAGACACTGCCTTAAAGCGCGTCTACATTTTTTGTCATCAAACCAAATAAAAAATAACATATCTGTTAGTATCCTATCCTGTGCTTCAGTTACATAGATAAATAACACGGTCTCTTTTGAAATCCCCAGGTGTCTACGTAAAATTATATTACTTCAAATAAATAGGTTTAGAAAACCCTTCAATAGTTACAATTTCAAAATACATCCGTATTTTCATGATAATTTCATCGGAACCATTTCGGAGAAAACAATCCCTAACCCATAAGGGCCGTCAAGCAAAAGGGTACACCTGGGTCCGAATTCTGCTAAATGAAAATCACTTCAGTTGTATATAGATTTAGTTCTTGACGGCCGATGTGGCGCAGTGGTAGTGCGACTGCCTGCGACGCAAAAGTTCCGGGTTCGATTCTCGGGGGGGCATACACAAAAGTTGATGTTTATCACTTTGTGAATTTGTTTCTAGTCTGGTTAGGACATTGCAGGCTAAATCACCTGATTTTCCGAAAAACAGATGGTTCCGTACTTTGGAGGGCACGTTTAGCCATCGGTCCCGGTTGTTGTCTATGATTACTTAGACGGCGGTCGTCACTCAACCGTGTCTAAGGCTTACTACTAGTAGTAGGCGGTTGAAAAATCCTGACATCGACATAAGGAACCCTTCATCGGGTCGTAGGACGATTTGGAGTCCCACGCGAAAATAGAAAATAGAGCGTGTGGCATGGTTTGGGACGTTTCGTATTCGGCGGACAGTTTGAAGTATAGAATAACACGGTGACAATAAAATGACAGTTGAGTGTTGCTAGGTAAGAAAATAAGAGAATCCGGGCCCTGTATTCCTACCGTAGGTTTCCACCCTAAAAAGTAATCCAAAATACACTTCTCCCACTTATCAGTCTATCCGCAAAAATACCAATTATTATTATTATTTTTTTATTAATGATGGGTTTGCTCTTGACTCTAGTCTAGGTCATAGGACAGAGACAGAGTCTAAGATGGAGCGAGCTCACCCAGAAGAAGCCTGTTCACTCTTACTTTGAAGAGATTAGGGTTGTATGCGTTTGGAAACACAGACGCAGGTAGTGAGTTCCACTCTTTAGCAGTGCGCATTATAAATGATGACTGGAAGCGCTTAGTCCGAATTGGTGGAATGGCTACCAGGTACGGATGGTATCCGGCGGTGCGTCTGGATGTCCGATGGTAGAAGGGAGCTGGTGGAACAAGGTTGTGAAGCTCTTGAGCACACTCTCCACACAAATTAACACACATAGTCTGGAAGTATATCAAACTGAAGTGGCAGTGGGCTGGGCTCATCTGTCGTAGAACCGACGGACGTAAGCGGGTTCTCGAGTGGACACCACGCCTCGGCAAGAGTAGCATTGGACGACCCCTGGCCAGATGGACCGATGACTTAAAGAAGGCGGCTGGTAGCGACTGGATGGCGAAAACGAGAGATCGTGCCCTATGGCGTACCCTGAGGGAGGCAGCAGTCTAGCAGTGGACTGCAATAGGCTGATGTATGTATGTATTCAATCAGTCGTATTGACGTAGACTTATTTGTAATCGCCACGGTTGCTAAGTATTGCTCATTTTAACTGTTATGCTTAGTAGACCGGAAAGAGTTCAGTTGTCTACTTGTTAGTGCCTTGGGCAATCGGTTTGAAGGTCACTAGTTCATGTTTTATGAAACTCGCAGTTCATATGATATGAATTGGATAAGACGATGCCGTGCTTTAGAGGGCATCACTATATATTTGTTTACGCGGGTGCCGTAAGAGGGGACTGAGTGACCGAATGGTTTTAGGCAGCAGGCTGTCAACCTGTCACCATGGTAATACACGATTTTTCTGAAACGTATTTGTCAAAATCGGCGATAGCGGCCGTATTTTACAGCCGTTTACGTTCTGCCTACCCCGCAAGGGATAAAAGCTTATATGAGTTATTTTTCTCAGAATAGTGAGACTATGATGCCTGGTAGAAATTGCTACCTCAGCAATAAGGCCGCCTAAATTGTACCGATCGTTTTTCATTTTTTGTATCTGTTTGTTTTTGTGTGTTTTGTACAAATAAAGAATATTGTATTGTATTGTATGATGTGAAATTGTGTATTCATAAAAATATAAATAACTTTTACGACTCCCAAATAAGATTACAAAGCAAATAAAAATAACACAATAACGTATTTTCTTTTGAATAACAAACAACATTCATAAAAATAAATAAAGAGAGAATAAAAAAACTATAATACGCACTTTACGGTTAGTATAAAGGTCACTGAACTTTCAAGGTCGCGAGAAAATCACTGTGCATAAGGTTGGTGGTACAAAGGAAGAAAGTAATAAATAAAGAATAACACTTTATTGCACAATAAGAAGAAGAACACAAAATATAGGATATATTAAACTAATTATGAGCAAAGGCGGCCTTATCGCTGAAAGCGATATCACACAGACAACTTTTGGGTAGAAAAAATAAAAATAGAAAGCAGAGCGGAGTACCAGGGTGATAAATAAAGCATTTTAATGTAAAAAAAATATCACAATGAACTCGAATACATATTAAATAAATATTATAGTTAAATATCCTACTTTTATAATCTACTAACTAATATGATGAATGCGTAAGTTTGAATGTTTGTTTGCTACTTCTTCACGCAAATATTACTGAACCGATTGTAAAGAAATTTGGTTACACATATAGAAGGTAACATCGATAAACACATAGGATACTTTTTATCGCCACTTATGCACTTAACAAACATACATTATCACGCCTATTATCCCATGCGGGGAAGGCGGAGCGTAAACGGCCGCAGAAACGGACATTTTCGCCACGTCTGACATCATATTTGAGGGTAATTCGAAAAATTGTGTATCGCCATAGTGACATCTTGTCAACCCATCGCCTAAAATTGCAATACACACCCTCTAGTCTCTTTGTCGCCTATAACGACTCCCACGGGAAAGAAATGGGATGATGCTATTTTAAGCCGAAATCACTGGGCGCGGCCGCGGATAACAGCTAGTATATAATAAATAGGTAAATAAAATACATTTAAATACATAACATCTTCTTGAGAGGATATACTAACTTGTAATCTATCATTGATAGGTATTATGAGGTGTTCCTTCGTTTTGAAGGTACAGTCAGATAAAAAAAACTAAATAAAGAGTTACCACTTTTTAAACTAACTTTGTTGTCTTTAAGTAGGCTTGTCATTGGTAGATTGATTTTGGCAAGATTAACTATTTCTGGCAGTTAACAAATTATTACACCGGTTTATGTTAAGAATAAAACTATAATTTCGATTTATTTCTGTTAAATAAAGATCGCTGGCAGAGAAAAGAAAACCCCGTTCCCTTGTGTATTTCCCGCCTTGCGGGGTAAGCAGAGCGTTGACGAGCAAAAAATACGCTATCGCCACGTCTAATCTGATTTATATTTGAGGGTCGTTTTAGAAAAATCGTGTATTATTTTTGTGACAGGTTGTCGCCTAAAATTATAATACACATGAAACCCTCGAATCACTCAGTCCCTTTTTAAGGCACACGCGGGGGAGAAACGGGGTAATGCTTTTTTAAGCCAAAATCACACAGCAAAGGCGACATCACACGGCATTTTTTGTTACTACATTTCTATTGAAAAACAAATACGTTCAGTGTGTCACTGCCCTTTAACGCGCAGGTGCGTAACTCGACGTAAGGGAATCTCACGATGAAATATCAGTGTACACAATCTTTATATCATCGTAGTATTGAGGGCAACGGCTTTTTATAAGATGTGTTCGAAAATAGTTTTCCAATTGATTTTACCCTACCTTGCCGTGTGGTGTCGGCATATCATGCCGCAAAGTTACATGCCGTGTGATTTACGTGGCCAGCCCCGAGCCTTTATTTCTTTATTTTATCCCACCCGAGCTGGTTTTCTATAAGGACAATACAAATTATATATTAGGAAAAAGTAGTGTTGTAGCGACCTCTGGGAGCTACGACAAGAAGCTCACTCAATGTGGTTCACGAGCAAGCAAGACGCAACAGAAGTTCCAACATATCTGCAAGACGGCGCCACGTGACAGAACAAAGAGCCTGAAACGCGGTATCGAAGTGTTTCACCGCACAACACATATATACAACTTCCAATTCTATCCAGGTGGACCAGTCGGTCCCCTGGCCACAACACCTGGCCAGGTGGGTAGCTACCCTTTTCCCGACACCACCTGGAACCCTCCATACTGCCTATTGGCATCACTCCTGTAACCCGCCATATTGGTGACCCCTACCTTGGACTTCGCAGCCTTTAACCACGTATCAACCACTACAGCATGCAGCCAACTACTACGTCATCAGCACCCACCGCAGTCACAGCACGGCAGCTTCACTGGTCTTCCATCATCGTCTCGACTCACCGTAGACGTCCCGACTCACCGTGGACATTGGAACCAGCACTGCTTCGCCACGCCTGACTGCATCATCACGCTACATGACGTCATCAGCCCCACTTCGCTCGCTGACAGTATCGACCTCCGGTCTTGAGGGGGAGTACTGTAGCGACCTCTGGGAGCTACGACAAGAAGCTCACTCAAAGTGGTTCACGAGCAAGCAAGACGCAACAGAAGTTCCAACATATCTGCAAGATGGCGCCACGTGACAGAACAAAGAGCCTGAAACGCGGTATCGAAGTGTTTCACCGCACAACGCATATATACAACTTCCAATTCTATCCAGGTGGACCAGTCGGTCCCCTGGCCACAACACCTGGCCAGCTGGGTAGCTACCCTTTTCCCGACACCACCTGGAACCCTCCATTCTGCCTATTGGCATCACTCCTGTAACCCGCCATAGTGTTATACCATTCATAGTCATGGTACTAAAAATAAATTTGATTAACATATAAATATCCTGGACATTTCACGCAGCGCCATCTACTAACAAACTAAGCAAAGCTTGTACAATGAGAACTCTGTAGCTGATAATATGACATAAATACTTCATTTTTTGTAAATAAACATATAGAAAGCACCCATACTCAAAATTGACTTCAAATGTTTGGGTCTTGGGGAATCCTTGACCCTCAGCGTAGCAGGCAGGGATACTATCCACTACGCCATCGGACCAATCATTATAAGTACAAAATGTTTTGTGTTTTCCTTCCTGCCTACAAAATGTTTGACTGAGGTAAAATATTGCACAATCTCAAGGTAGCTTCATATGCATCTAAATAACAGGCCTTTTTTGAGGTCAAACGAAGTAGTATAGGGCTCTATCTAATCAACAATCTGACGCGACGTGCGTTTCCTTAACGTGTGTTTTTGGTTGTTATCAAGGGTTTTCCCTTTAATCCGAGGTCATACATACATACGTATAACATGCCTTTACCCCTTGCGGGGTAGGCAGAGCTTAAACGGCCGCAAAAACGGTCATTTACTAACAATTGAGGGACATTCAGAAAATTGTGTATTGCCATTGACAGATTGTCAGAACATGAGACAGCTGGAGACCACGTACCGGCAGACGCAGCGTAGGACGACCCCCCGCGAGGTGGACAGACGATCTGGTCAAGTCCGCGGGGAAATGCTGGATGCAGGCCGCTTCTAATCGGACGAGGTGGAAATATTTAGGGGAGGCCTATGTTCAGCAGTGGACGTCCTATGGCTGATATGATGATGATGATGATTGACAGATTGTCAGCCCATCGCCTAAAATTGCAATACACACCCTCGAGTCCCTTCGTCGCCTCTTACGACACCCACGGGAAAGAAATGTGGTGATGCTATTCTAAGCCGGCATCACGCGGGTTATCCGAGGTCAGAGGTTTATAAACTGGTTTATTGTTGGTTACTAGTTTACTGGTGCATTTTAATGAAATTTTAGTCGATTTTCTGACAGCCAGGTGCCTGTGTTATGAAATTACAGGCTACGAGTCTACAGGTTAAATTCTTAGTACATTGCGTAGCCGGTTCATATTCCTGGTATCACAATGGCTAACCGACTACGCAATGAACATCGAATTTCACCTGTGAAATTGTCGCCTGTAGTTTGATAAAATCGGATACTGGCGATGCACTATTTTCTGAATGACCCTCAATTGTATGTCAGACGTAGTGTAAATTACCCTCGAGTTCCTTAGTTGCCTCTTACGACACCCGCGGGGAACAAAAGGGGTGATGCTATTCTAAGCCGGCATCATACGACATGTGCTCATAGAAACACTTAGTTTAAATTAAAAAAAAAAACATTATTCTACTTTCCTATAAGTTACGTAAGTTGTCATAAATTACGATATACGGCTGATTCCAATATTTTCAACTGCTAACTAAACCGGTTTATTCATATTAGGAACAGATATGAAGGGCCCGAGGCCACAAAGTAAGCGGGTTAGAAATTGACGTCCGCTGTAAGTCCGACCTTCAGTAATTGAAGACTACGACAACGAAGAAGAAGAAGAATCTCTGCAAAGTAAGAGTGAACAGGCTTCTTCTGGGTGAGCTCGCTCCATCTAAGACACTGTCTCTGTCCTTTGACCTAGACTAGAGTCAAGAGCAAACCAATCATTAATAAAAAAAAGAAGTAACGCACACAATGATAGAGTACTGTCAAGTCAAACTAAGAAAATGTCAAACAAAAGTCACATCACCGCCATCTATCCTAAAATAGTTGCCATACCTGGCTCTCTCTTTCTCTCTGTTTCTTAGTAATTTTGTTAGATGGCGTTCATCCTATCTCATTTCTGTTAGCTTGTCGTTGGTATATCTTATTTATTTATGTATGCATGTATTTATTTTATGTATTTTTATTTTTCATATTAAATTATTAAGTATAGTATTTTAGTTTATTCCTTCTTATGTATTGTAGTTTAGTGCGAAATTTAAGTACGATTATATTTCTTTTTTTTTTGTGTATGTGCACCCGCTTTTACTCTTTCTGTTTATCTTTTGGTTGGCCGGTAGAGAATGCCGCGTGGCATTAGGCCCGCCCTTTGTACTTTCTGTGCAATAAAGTTTAATAAATAAATAAATAAATAAAATGATAGAGATTTGAAATTATCCTGGGTTTGACTCCCAGCAGCCAAATTTTTTTAATCGGTAAGTTTATTTAAATCTTGAGATTACCTTTTTATTGAAATCTTTAATGCTTTTCCTTAATCCAAAAACTAAACGCAATATTTCGTCATATATTTAGACGTTTAATTTAGGTTCTCATTTTAGTTGGATCAGCTATAAGAATACAGTGGCCTCAATTTAGGATATATTTATTTATCTACTAAGTGAGTTAACACTTTAAATTAGTGTTGTCACTTTCCTTCAAATAAGTTTAGAAAAGGATGGGAGATATCTATGTCCTGTCTTATTTAATAATGACAATGGGTGCTTCGCCATTTATAGTAAATTTAATAAGTAAGCTATTGAGTTATTTATTAAGTCTGATTAAAAATTAACGAATTAATAATAATAATTAAGTAATTGAGACCATTGGCTAAACGTAAATTTTTGTTCATACATACAGACATACATTACTTGTCACAACAGATCATGATGCCAATAAGTGATAAGTGATAATACTATCCTACATTGAACAAAGTTATTTAATTTTTTTCATTTTTATCTTTAACAGTCTACTGCTGCTGCTATCAAATTTTTTGCTCACTTAAAAAAAACTTACCAAAAATAATACAGAAATTAACTCTCTAACTGCATAGCCCAACACGATGTAATAGTGATGTCAAAACCAGTGGGCGAGTCACGCTAACTTCAAACTATTGGCTCTCTCTGCTAACCCGAGCGGGACGGGCCAAGGACATTACAATAAGTTTGACAGTGAGTAAACTCTTGCTCAAATTAGCAAATATTGATAAGTAGGTTGACCTTGAACATCAATAAAGTTTTCAATATTTGAAAGCACCGTTAAAATAACGTAATAAATCAAGTAGGGATATTATAAGGAATAGCGTGATAAGAGAACGTTGTGGTATAAAAGAAGAAGTAGTGACTGGTGTAGAAAAGGGTATGCTTAGATGGTTTGGTCATGTAGAGAGGATGAATGAAAGAAGATTATCGAAACAGGTGTATATGGCAAGTGTGGATGGGAACGTCGGAAGGGGAAGACCTCGACGAACGTACCTTGATCAAATCGGGGACGTGCTATAGAAAGGTCAGGTAAAGAGTACCCTAAATCGACGAGCATGCATGAAGAGATTAATAAATGTGGAGGAGGCGAAAGAAGTATGCCAGGATCGTAGTAAGTGGAAGGAAGTAGTCTCTGCCTACCCCTCCGGGAAAGAGGCGTGATTTATGTATGTATGTATGTAGGGATATTATACTAGTGACCGATAGCGAAACTAGTCCATCTTGAGATTTCGATATCGGTCATGAGTAGAATTTTACCCTATATATCTTATGAAAAAATTACCATCATCATCTGTCTGCCCTTATTCCAATTTATACGAAAGAAAGAAGGAAAAAAGAGCCGTCAAATCTTCGGTTACACCTTGATTACACCCTTTTGATTCATATCATCTTTTATACAATCCATCCAAACTTTTTCGGCCTTCCTCTCCTTCTGCATCCATCCACATTCAGATTCAATACTTTTTTGTCACATGATTTTCATCCAAATAAATAAAAACATTAACCTCTACGAACGGTTCATTGGCTTTAACTTCCATTTAGTTTATAGAATAAAAATATTGAAACAAAATCCACACTAATATTATAAATGCGAAAGTAACTCTGTCTGTCTGTCTGTCTGTCTGTCTGTCTGCTACGCTTTCACGGCCAAACCGCTGAACCGATCTTCATGAAACTTGGCACAGAGATTGCTAGCATACCAAGAACGGACATAGGCTACTTTTTATCACCATTCGAGGGTCTGGAGTATAGATGTAGACCACCAGGTGTACCACCAGGAGCCCATCTAAACTATTAGAGATACAGGCATGGTTCCAAAACAAAAGTTGTTCAGTATGATAGGCCGCTGTTTTTCACAAGGACATTGAGGATCTGGAGTACCTTATGTAGACCACCAGGTGTACCATCAGGAGCCCAGCTAAACTATTAGAGATACAGGCATGGTTCCAAAACAAAAGTTTTTCAGTATGATGGGCCGCTTCTTTTCACAAGGACATTGGGGCTCTGGAGTACCTAATGTAGACCACCAGGTGTACGATCAGGAGCCCACCTGAACTATTGGAGATACAGAAATGGTTCCAAAACAAAAGTTGTTCAGTATGATGGGCCGCTTCTTTTCACAAGGACATTGAGGATCTGGAGTACCATATGTAGACCACCAGGTGTACCATCAGGAGCCCAGCTAAACTATTAGAGATACAGAAACGGTTCCAAAACATTCCGGGTGAGCTCCTTTCCGGGTGAGCTCCTGCTCCCCACCATACAGTCAGGTGTAGATTAACAGCCCCGGGGCTAAAAATCGTAGGGTCCACAACAAAAAAAAAAAAGTTCCAAAACAAAAGTTATTTAGTATGATAGGAATAAGTTGAGAAAGGACACTGCATACTTTTTACCGAGGACAGAAAAACAAAAAATGTGGTATATATATAAAAATGTATTACAGTAACTTAAATTACCTTTTTATCTGTCTTATCTACTTATTTACCATTTTAGTGTGCTCAAATCGGCACCTCTGGAGTAAGTACTCTGTTATCTACTGACTTTTGTATTCAATGGTTATAAATATTCATCTCTCAGGCCGGTTAACAAATTTTGAATTGTCCCTTTAACAACAGAAGCAAGCAAGTCATCTTTAAACAGTAGAGATAAGAACTGTTCTAATATCACTGTCACACTTACTATGAATACACATAGTCACATACCTACTTTAGAACTTCTGCCTAAAAAAACTATCTAACGCGGACGAAGTCGCGGGTAAAAGCTAGTATGAAATAAGTTTTGAAACCGTTGAAATTTAGATCAAAGTTTTGGTACTAAGTTTAAAGAAATATAAATTCGATACAGTTTCACTCATTTTAAGTATAAGACCGGGTCTATCGCGATAGTATTTAGGTAAATATTAGTAATTTACCTGTGTCCCGACGTTTTAACACAGTTTCATGTATTGTGGTCGCGGGTTGATACAGTTTATTTCAGCAACTTAATAAAAAATTACATTCAGGCAAAGTTAACAAAGAAATCAGTGTTGTCATGTAAGTATTTCGCAAGCGTAATGGAAAACATACAAAATTACTATCATTATACTATAAAAAACAAACAAACATGATTTCGACATAAGTGGCCAAAAAAAATTAAGTAACTACAAAAGTAGTCGCAATCGTTCACATTGGTGTCGATTCGAGATGGGCAGTGGACTTGACTAGACTTCCTTGACTAGCGCCTTATTTTAGTTAAGAGATTTCCTTTACTCATTCGAGATTACGGCTTGACTTATTTTCGTTGAGCTGTTTGACACGACGAGATAAGTCAATATTGAATTCACAGATTACAATAAAAGAATGAATGAAAGAACGAATGGTACGTTCGGCGAAGATTTGCGTAACTTCAAAATAACAAGTAAAATTGTAGAAAGAGAGAGAAGATACTATTTACAACTGTATTAGACGTATTGCTATCTTTGTTACACTTTTCAAACAAATTATGAACCTTTTTACATTTTTGCGGTAAATTTCTACTAGTATAAAAATTTGTCTGGAAACTAATTATTTTTATTAATTTCTACTTAATATGAATACTGGTGGTAGGACGAGCAGCAGGAGCTGCTTGTTGAGCAACTGCATGCAAACATGGACTTGGCCCGAGGTAAGTTAAGAATTGATTATGTTTTCATTCACAGAAAATGCGTTTGTAAGTCTGCTTTTTCGTGTTGTGAAAGAGTTTCTGATCTACTTATTATGTGGGTACACTAAATCATAATTTTTCAATTTTACAGGAAATACTGCAGATGCCAATGTGGTAAATTTTTGGACTCGGCTATCCCAACGGCTGAACCAGTTAGGATGCCAGCGCAACGTAGCTGAATGGCAGCATGTATGTATATGTAATTTTATTTGTTAAATAGTTGTTTTTTGTGGTCATGATTGCAAAGTTTTTTTTATTTAAAACCTGAATAATTAATTTCATTAGTATGGAGCGGCAAAGTGAAAAGCAAAGCCCGCAAAATAAGCAATCACATGCGGGGTACTGGGGGAGGTCCTGCAGCTCTATCACTGTCTGTGGAAGAAGAAAAAGTTATAGAAATTATAGGCCGAGCCGCAGTATATGGATTCAGTGACATAGAATACGTAAGTGTTTTTTCATTATTTCATTTTATTAATTTAGAACAGCATCACCCCATGTCATCCTGCTAATGTCATAAAAGTGGTAGTATGGTAGTATAGTGGCTTAAAGAACTAGAACGCAAGAGCGTGATTGTAACAATATGATTGTTGTCACTAGACAGGAATACACATTCGTTGACGCTATACCTACATATGTAAGTATGACTAGAACTAAGTAATCCATTTTGTTTTACAGGGTCTGCCAAATGAGCCCAATTAGGCGCCCATATACATTCCGCAGCTTCCCCGATTATCTCCCCAGCCTGTTCAGCCTGCTCAGCCTGCACCATCAATATTTTTCTTGTCATTTTGGCGAGTTGTTTTTTAGGTTTGGTGTAATTAATTTTAGTTTTATGTGCTTTGATTAACTACTAGTAATGTAAAGAATGTCAATGCGAATATTCTTTACATCACTATTACCTTCTTTAAACTGAAATTAATACCTACCTTTGAAAGTAAGGCAACTATTTTTGAATCTCAATTTATTTTTATTTGGTTGTAATTTTTACATAATATGGTACATTTGAAATAACAACCTTGAAATATTTATGTATGTTTATAGTATTTATGTAAATTTGTTTATTTATTCATGTAAGTTTATATATATTATTTGTATGCATGTTAAAATATTTTACAGAGTTATATGTTCATTTATTTTGTTAAATTTGTTTCGTATTGCCTATTTGCCCCAAAATTTTAAATTCTCTCACAAGACATGGGTTGGCTGGAAGAGATCTCTTCTTTAGAGATAAGCTCGCCTTTGCGACACAAATTGTATATTTTTTTTCTGTGTAGTTTTTGTGCAATAAAGAATATTATTATTACATTTAAACCGAAAGCTTGTTTTTTATTTGCTCGAGGTTACATTTAGATTAAGTTGTTCTGTAAATAATAAAAATACAATAATATATAAAATGTGGTTTTAATCAATACATCATACATAACAAACTTTTGCCGGGGTTTCTCAGAAAGTATTCGGAAGACACTTGCAATAGGAAAGCACTTCAAATTTTGTAGTTATGTACCTACAGCAAAAATTTACAATACACCATCTACTTCTTAGTAAAGTAATTGACACAGATACTTATTTAATTATTACAATAAAGGCATATTGTATTGTACAAAATTCACGCTTGCAGAAAGGAATATGCAAAAAAAATGCATTGGAATAATGTGTTATGTATATATACATATATGTCAGGTGCATTGCCATTCCTGTACGCCCTACAGATAGATTATGTTCCTTGCGATCAGTACAGAAGACCACGTACTGGAAAGTTCTTATATCTGGGCTCTTAATGTTCCACACCAGGGACACCAGATCTTCGATTTCTATGTGCCAGCAAAGATTACCTATCACTTTGAACAATTTTTGATTAGATGTCGGTTCCGTATTTCGTATGTAATAAATAAATTTGCGGTGGGTCATCTTATTTTTGCCTATGAAGTCAATGAACTTGATATATTTCCAGTTACACAGATAACTTTGTAAAAATGTATAGGCTTCTAAAGGCACAGTATTTTTTTAACTTTATGAAATAAATCATATGCTTTTATAATGCTGGTGAATCAGGCTTCTAGCATGTGTTATTATCTTACAAGTTTGTCTCAAGGTTAAAAATACCTCTAGAACAGCGTTGAAAAGAGAACAAAAATACATATTTTATACATTATCGTAAAGATGTTATCCAAACCAGTGAAGAATTTTGACATTTAGATGAAGAGAAAATACACACGTTAAGAAGAATCTCAATTAAATACCTAATTGCATTAAAGAACTGATTCGTTTTGCGCGAGCTATATTTAGGTAATCAAGTTCTTCATCATTGTTGCCGTCGAAAACGTAAACATTCGAACGTAACTTCTTCTTGATTGTCAGCGTTACCGGCGAAACCTTTGTCGTCTTCATCCTCGCTTTCATCGTCTGTTAATGAAATGAAGTAATGAGTATAAGAGATTATGTCAATTTTATTCAAATTCCAATTACTACAGGTAAGGGAAGTGGGCTGACATTTGATTACTAATCAATAGTACCGTGGTATTTTGTTTTTGTTTACACCTCAATGGATGGTGTTAATACACCCTTTTAGTGTTTTCAAAATTTCTACCCTGCGGTTTCAATCACAGCTATTTTTCCAGTTTTACTGTAAAATTGGCCTGCTTTAGGTTATCTACACTAATATTATAAAGAGGAAAGTTTTTATTGTTTGTTTAAATTAAATAGGTTCCGAAACTACTGGACCGATTAAAAAAAATCATTAACAATTAGAATCCTACAACATCCCTTATGAACATAGGCTATATTAAAATATGTTATTCCCACAGGAAAATGGTAAGCAGCTGTGAAACCGCTGGGCAAGCCACTAGTACTCTATATGAGCATAAATTTTTTTTTGATCAAGTCTGTCAAGCGGTTTTAATGCGAAGGAAGTAAATATATATATACATAGGAAGGCATACTTACTCATAAACAATTAATGCTATAATATTCTTTTCTGTTATAGATAAGGTTTCCAGGGGCGATTGGGTCATTGCTATCAGGTTTGAAAATTGCTATGTGGGTTCCGTCCAAAGCGCCCAGCTCATTGGGCATATTGTTCTTTTCCTGAAACCTGAAACATAGTTAAAAATAATTAGATTCTGTACTTCACACATACATATTACATCAGGCTTTTGCAGACCACTGCTGGACATAGGATGTAGGCGTAGGCTTCTATTTTTGCAATCTGACCACTACCAGCTATCCTCTTCAAGTCATCGTGTATTGGGCCGGAGATGTCCTTTTGAACACTGTCTACCTACATGCTGTCTACTACGGCCCGAAGTCTAGTGTTCCGACTATTTACAATGCCTAAGTCTGTAATGTGGTTCTGTAACACCCATGGAGGTGTTGCCAATAACTATATTATTGCAGTATAAATCACAACATGTTTAACACAAAGTTGCTTCCCATGTCATCACTATAATATGTTTCCTTAGGTCTTTAAAAGTATGCAACACATTTTGATTAAATTTTTGAAATAGATAGTGTAATTAAATAGGAAAGTGTAAGTATTTTTTTAATTTATTTTTTTATGACCTAATGATGGGTTTGCTCTTGACTCTAGCCTAGGTCATAGGACAGAGACAGAGTCTAAGATGGAGCGAGCTCACTATGTATAACAAATGCCAGAAAAAGGTCTTATTCCCATGGGAATACAAAAAGCAGTGAGTGAATCCACTGAGCAGGCTAATAGTTAAATAAAATGCACCTGTTTCCCCATATCATAGAAATATAAACACTTACTCTCTCATTGTTCTACACTTTTCTTCCACTGTTCTGGGGAATCTGATATAAACCGAAGCCAGAAGTTCTACAATGGCGCTTGTCACCTCTTCTATGGCTCTGGACATAGAAGGCTGGCTAAGCGAAATAACACTATCACCATCATCTGCAGTTTGATAGCTCCCAGAATCAAAAAAATGGAGCGCACCCAATATCTGAAAAAATATTTGTTTGATGCATATATATTGAATTAAACTAAAAAAAGAAACAATGATGATCGGTAATTATAATGATAATTAATTGAGAACCGATTTTTCAGCGGCACCTAAACAAACTTACCTTTATATGTACCTATTGGTATGTTGTCAGATTCCTTGAATCTGAGATAATTTTCAAGTGCATATCAGAGGTACTGAGCGGATACTACAGGGATACGGAAAAGTTTTCTAAATTTTCTGTTTGGTTAATAAAAGGGGTTGGACTTGGACGTGTCCCTCAAGCTCCTCAGCCATTATCTCTCCTGCTGGTTTCTGGAAAATAAGAAACATGTTGGAGTGCACTTCGGTTAGGAGGGTAACGCCAAGAATTTGGCGTGGATCTCATCTGATTTGTCAACAAAGATCAAATTTTACCTTTCGTCTGCATCGACTATAGCTGCCACTACATACATAATGCGCCATAGATTTTTTCGCGCGCGCTTTTTGCGACACGTTCACAAACACGGCGAGTATAGAAAACTCAAGCAAGTCACTTCACGGGTTAATTCAACAGTCAACTTTTATTACTATCCTTTTTGTCACAAACAAAGTATTATTAAACACTAGAAATGCGCACTAACACTCATACAACAGACAATTGATAGCAGGAGCACATCTCTGCGCTCGGCGTCGGTCGGCACTATAGATGTAAATTAACGGTTAACTACCGTTATTTAACTAAATTCGCCGTTAGCTACCAATACTTAACCCGTTAACTATGGTTATTTAACCGAGTGCGGTATTGAAACGGAGAAGTAAAATATTGAGTTTATAAGTTTGTTATGCGCAGATGATTGTTATCGGTCACATAATACTGAAATGTTGCTCGGATACTCCCCTAGAAGCATTTAGAGAAAGTAACCGAGATAAATGTTCGAGTTTTTCATTTTTGCTTGAAAACAATACCAATTTTATTCTAAAGATGTAGGTGCTCATACGTATTTAGTAACTGTAGGTATACAGTAACACAAGGTACATTTAAAAAACATTTTGATATATTTTTTACTGCAATAGATAGGAAGGTATTTTCGATATCGAATCAATAGGGACAGTCATTGATGTTGCGGTCGCGGCGGCGTCTTTTGTTTACTTGACGCACACGCACCGCCCCCCCAGTGATCGTCTCGATCTCGAAGACGACGGCCACACGTAGCGTAGGGTACCTAGGAAACCTCCACTACTAAGCACGAAACAGCGGGTAGGCGGAAAACTACTTACGTCGACTCTTTTGCTCTTTCTTTTAGTAAAGAAGCAAGCGGGGCGGGTGACGAGACGACGACGTGGCAACGTTGCATTACATGATATTGAACTACCTACCTAGTTACCTACCATCGCTTCTTTTACTTCTCATGGTAGTCTACTGAGCTAGATCTCGGTCGATCAGGCACTAGGTACACCTACAGTCACGCCTACATCCCTTACGGGGTACCTAAACAACGTGTGAACGGGCTAAATGTACCTTTTACTTGAAAACTAAAAATATTTATCTGAAAACAAATAAAATTAATTATACACCTAACCAACTGCTTTTCAAAACATTTATTAAAAACTTCATACAATAAAAAAATATATGAAAATAACCGTAGTAACCCAGTCTGACTGGTTATTAACCGTTAATAACCAAAAAAGCCGTTAATAACCACCTGGTTAAAATCGTTATTAACCGGCTTCCCATCTATAGTCGGCACACACAAAACAAACAAAACAAAGTAGATGGCGGCGGCGCGGCGGCGCAGTGCGTATAGCTCTGGATCGCATCTCACTCATCAGTCATCACGCGGCGCGGGAGCGGGAACACAAACAGACGCGGCGATGGCGGGAAGAGAAATAAATAGAAGAGATGATTACAGTAGGCATAAAACCCATTTAATGCGGCGCGGCGGTTATTTCCGACATAGAGGATATAATACATTTCCGAGTCTTTCGAGTAAAAACCCGTTTTTAACATGGTTTCAATCCCAATTTATGTTTGAACAGTTTGTTTCAAAAACATTAATTATATCGACACAAATGAAATGAAAAATGCTAAGGCACAATAAGGCGCCAGCTATTTACGTTACGTCTTATTTTGGAGTAAAATAGGTATGTCAAGACGAAAAATGACATTACGAAAGCGCGTTTCGAATAGCGAATTGCCGCTTTGCCTTATTTTTAGTACTTTAAGTCTTACGTCCTGTCAAATAAGATAAGGTGATAAAGTTCGAATAGCGAACTACATTTTGACACGACTTCACTAAAAATAAGGTAAGACAAGGCCAAGTTTGTACTTTCGAATCGACACCATTGTTTGCCTTGCTTGGCGCCTTTCTCATCAAAATGTGGTACGTAAGTTACGTAATAATTACACTAATTACATTTTATAGTTCATAAGTAAGGTAATTTCCTACTCTTCGTCCGCCGCTGAGTATTTTAACGTAACGCATGCGTCTGTCAGATGAAACTAAATTTCGTAATCCGATCTTATTCCCATAGTTTAAATGGATATGGATATAAAACGGCATAAGGCAATTGAGTCATTTTGCATGGCTTTTTCCCACGTTTTCGGCTATTCTAAGGGAAAGTTGATTAGTTTTATGGACTAATCAAAATCTTTCTTTTCTAATGAAGTGTGTTAGGGAAATGACAGTATAAATTAACAGTGCCCGATATTATCAAACTACCAGCATATAGCTGGATACCAGCAATATTGCGGCTACGCAATGTAATAAGAATTCGCCTGTAGTTTATACATAACATAGGGCACAGATCGTGTGATAAATTTTTCTCAGTATTTTTTTAAAGATTCTTACAATCCAGTAATAGAATTATCATACAAACTTTGTTGCTGTCCAAGTCATACTGTATGGTAAAGACCATATTTGTTTTTTTTTCTGTTACGTCGTATAAAAAAAGTTAAAATATACTTACATGTTCAATAAACTCTGGGTTGGCGGTGTATCCGTAACCGATGAAGATCATCGAATGGAGTCCCAGAATCATTACCATAGTGATGAATCTGAAAATAAATAAATTAATCAGAACTTTTCGTGAAATAAAAGCGAAAATATTTTTACGTTTCAAATGAAAATCAATGACAATAAGTTAGACGCGCGTTTAGATAGTGTTAACATAATTTTTCCATAGGATTTGTTTGACGTTGTCAGACAGCTTAAACCATCTTACTTCATTTTTGAATACACGGATATTTCATAAAGTTTGCAGGTTCTAATTTTACCGGACATTCTGGATAGATTATTGGTATAAAGAGAATTTCAACTCTACCAGCAAGAAAATTCTGCCTATGTCATGTTTGAGAAATTGGCTGTACATCTCGATTGCTTTAAGCAAAATTCAAAATTGCCGCCAAGTATTTTTTTTGAGGTGTTTTCAAAAATATTATTTTAATGGAACAAAACGCTTGCAAATGAAATAAATAACTGGCTGAAATAATTTTCATAACGCACCGCCGCCATTGTTATAAATAGTTTTGATTTTTTTTTTTTTTTTATACGGATTTAAGTTCATATATTTCAATTAATTCACATAAATTTCATACATGTCAAAATTAATTACAAAAAATGTCACTTAAAACTAAACTTAAACTACTTACTCACAAAGCCCGCTCCTTGTCGATCCGGGGGCAAAGGTCCCCATAACGCTCGCCGCGTTGCCGCGTTGAATCGCCATGGCTAACCTTTGCACCAGGAAAGCACCAGAGAGGGGGTCACCTCCTCTCTCTCTTAAGCGGCTACCTAATTCTGCTATAAAAGCCTTAGCCTCATTGCACCAGCACCCGGCTGTTTCCACAGCGAACGGGACAAAATTGTAGTTTTCGCTCAGGACTGAATATTTATCGCGCTTCCTACTGGCTGCACCCTCGGCAGCAGTCCCTGGAGCCCTCATGGTACCACTGAGATGGCTAGCGGCGTAAGTGCTGACGCATGTAGCGTCCCACATGAGGCACTTTCCACATTTCCACGGTACCAGAGACAGGCCATCGGGTCTTTTTCCATCAGTTCGACTGAGACCCGGTGGTTCCAGGGCACTTGGGACTTGGGCAGACACGAGTGCTCTGCGGATGATGTCGTTTAGGGCGTGGTGACGAGAGAATCTCCCCGCACAGCGACTTATAAAATTAAATGTAAGATATTTGAATCAACTTTCTCCATTCAGTGAAGAAAAAAGACTTTTGCCCATCCTAAGTTTTTACTATCGGTCACTAGTTCAATTTGACCCTACATAAAAATAACAGAGATTAAATTTTTTGCAAATATTTTTTTAAACGAATAAGTATCTTTTGTCTCTGAAGTTTTAATTGGTATTAACGAGAAGCTCATATTAGTTTGAGCTTGTTAGAAAACTAAAAAGTTGGAGAGTTTAATAAACTTTGTATGTGCAAACCTAGTACCTACTTAGAAAATTTATTTGAAAATTAGGTTTTTAATACCTTTTTGCTTTAATATGGCGGTATTGATGAT
Source organism: Tuta absoluta (assembly GCA_027580185.1). Taxonomy (NCBI): domain Eukaryota; kingdom Metazoa; phylum Arthropoda; class Insecta; order Lepidoptera; family Gelechiidae; genus Tuta; species Tuta absoluta. Next base: position 908,918 of record JAQAHW010000066.1, on the reverse strand, counting down.
AGACGCATAATTTGTATTTCTTAAAACATAACGTCTTACATAGGTATCAATGAATTTACTGTTGATTTAGAGCGAAAGTAAGTATTTGTGCTACGCTAAGGTCCCCGGTTTGATTCCTGGCTGCGGCAGATAGGCAGTTCTCCTATTTGCAGTCCATCGTTGCGTAAATTTAACGCACCGTAACGCATGTGTCTGTCAGAGGAAAGTAAATAGCGAATTCCGATCTTACTACCACACAAAAACAGCACCGTCGCGTTCACAGTGCGTAACGGATACGTCTTTCAAGTCGTATGAAACCGCAACGACGGACAACAAGTGGGAAAACCGCCATCTTTGAATGTCTCCATTTCAATGAAAGTGCGTGCATGCGTTTGAGTGTGTGTGTGTGATGTGTGATTATTCATCTCATTGACAAAAAACACTTAAAAATTCCGCCTTTAGCGCTACTTCCATGTTTTGGTGTGTGTATGCGTGTAATTGTGTGTGTGTGTGTGTTACTCACCTCATCGCCTGGAAACACTTGAAGAGACCGCCCTCGGCGCTGCCTCCATGTTTCAGTGTGTGTGTGTGTATGTGTTTGTGTGTTTGTGTGTGTGTTTGTGTGTGTTTCTCACCTCATCGCCTGGAAACACTTGAAGAGACCGCCCTCGGCGCTGCCTCCATGTTTCAGTGTGTGTGTGTGTGTGTGTGTGTGTGTGTGTATGTTTCTCACCTCATCGCCTGAAAACACTTGAACAGACCACCTTCAGCGCTGCCTCCATGTTTCAGTGTGTGTGTGTGTTTGTGTGTATGTGTATTTGTGTGTGTGTGTGTGTGTGTGTGTAATTGTGTGTTTTCTCACCTCATCGCCTGGAAACACTTGAAGAGACCACCCTCGACGCTGCCTCCATGTTTCAGTGTGTGTGTGTGTGTGAGTGTGTCTGAGTGTTTGTGTGTGTTTGTGTGTGTTTCTCACCTCATCGCCTGGAAACACTTGAAGAGACCGCCCTCGGCGCTGCCTCCATGTTTCAGTGTGTGTGTGTGTGTGTGTGTGCGCGTGTGTGTATGTGTGTTTCTCACCTCATCGCCTGGAAACACTTGAACAGACCACCTTCAGCGCTGCCTCCATGTTTCAGTGTGTGTGTGTGTTTCTCATCTCATCGCCAGGAAACACTTGAACAGACCACCCTCGGCGCTGCCTCCATGTTTCAGTGTGTGTGTGTGTTCGTGTGTGTGTGTGTGTTTGTGTGTGTGTGTGTGTGTGTATGTTTCTCACCTCATCGCCTGGAAACACTTGAAGAGACCACCGTCGGCGCTGCCTCCATGTTTCAGTGTGTGTGTGTTTGTGTGTATGTGTATTTGTGTGTGTGTGTGTGTGTGTAATTGTGTGTTTTCTCACCTCATCGCCTGGAAACACTTGAAGAGACCACCCTCGACGCTGCCTCCATGTTTCAGTGTGTGTGTGTGTTTCTCACCTCATCGCCTGGAAACACTTGAAGAGACCACCCTCGACGCTGCCTCCATGTTTCAGTGTGTGTTTGTGTTTGTGTTTCTCACCTCATCGCCTGGAAACACTTGAACAGACCACCCTCGGCGCTGCCTCCATGTTTCAGTGTGTGTTTGTGTTTGTGTTTCTCACCTCATCGCCTGGAAACACTTGAATAGACCGCCTTCAGCGCTGCCACCATGTTTCAGTGTGTGTGTGTTTGTGTGTGTGTGTGTGTGTGTGTGCGTGTGTGTATGTGTGTTTCTCACCTCATCGCCTGGAAACACTTGAACAGACCACCCTCGGCGCTGCCTCCATGTTTCAATGCTTTCCAATTCTTTTGTACGCAGAAAGCTAACATGAATTTGTTTCCTGTCGAAAAAAAATAACGTTATAATTCAATTTTCCGCAAGGGATATAGGCGTGATGTGTGCATGTATGTATGTATCGTACGATTTTGTGGTTATCGGGAGCCAGCAAGCAAGTAACAGCCCGTGACAGCCGCTTGAAAATGCGGCGTCGTGTGCCATGATATGCGGCGTTCCACTTTACAGTGGTAGACGTTTCTCCTACTAATACACGGCGGTTGCACTACCACGTCAGAGTATTTTAACTTAAAACGTGTGTCTATTCGAAACCTGATTCTGATTCGGAGAAACATTAACAAACATACATACATAAATCACGCCTATATCCCTTACGGGGTAGGCAGAGCGTTAAGGGCCATAAAACGGATATTAACACCACGTCTGCAGAAAGTTTGGGGGTCAATCGATTAACCATGTATCACTATAGTGACAGGTTGTCAGCCCATCGCCTAAAATTGCAATATTCATCTAACCCTCGAGTCCCTTAGTCGCCTCTTTCGACACCCAGGGGTGAGAAATGGGGTGATGCTATTCTAAGCCGGCATCACACGGCAATCACATTACGACACGACATCAACAAAGGTTACATTTAATACTCAAATGTGTATGTTTTTGTGTACAATAAATGGTTATAAATATGAAAATCTGAAATGTGAATTCCATTGTTATTACTCAGGACTCTAAAGTTTGAAAAGATGACTACAGGCTTAAAACTGTAAGTACTGTTTATAAAACCTAGGATCAAAAGTACACTTGGTACTTTGAATAATGTATTTATATTAAGATTAATTAACATTTCAAAACATTTTAAGCCGGCGCCTCCGTGTGGTTTCGGCTAAGAATAGCATCATCCTAATTCTACCCATGGGTATCGTTAAATGCGACTAAGGGATAACCATCCAGGGAATGGGCAGCAGTATTTCCTGTGAACGCAACATTTTGCACTGCGGTCGCCATCGCCTGCCAAGCGTGGTGAGTTTGGCATAGCCACACTAACAATGAGAGGCAATTAATGTAAACGCGTGTCTTGCGTTTTGGTTTTAGAAGATATTTTTTATCTTGCGTTAATACTTTTTTGTGGTTACATCCTAAGACTCCTACACGGCATGACAAAAATATACGAAACAAACATACATACATATAATCACGCCTCTTTCCCATAGGGTTAGGCAAAGACTACATCTTTCAACTTGCTACGATCCTGACACACCTCTTTCGCTCTTCAATATGCATCAACCTTTTCATACATGCTCGTCGGTTGAAGGTACTCTTGACCTGACCTTTCTTAAGAACGTCCCCGATCTGATCCAAGTACGTGCGTCTTGGTCTTCCCCTTCCAACGTTCCCATCTACACTCGTCATATACACCTGTTTCGTTAATCTTCTTTCAAAAACGAAACCTACGTAATAATCCGTACTAATATTATAGATCTGAGAAATTGTGTGTGTATGTATGTTTGTTACCTCTTCACGCTCAAACGGTTTGACCGATTTGGATTAAATTCGGAACACAGGTAGAGTATAACTCGGAATAACACATAGGCCTCTTTTCACCGCTGGAAAACAACTATTACCACGGAAAAATAAGTGGCAGCGGGTGAAACTGCTGGCCGGAAATCTAGTAATGAAATAAACATACCTTCTCCCTTTTCAGGTGGGAATAGGAAGTAATGAGCTGAGCATCCAAGGTTGACCAGAAGGAGAGCCAGGATCAGCGCACCGATGACGTAGTCCAAGGCATCCGGGGGCACCCAGTCGTTCTGAGTCTTGCAGTACCGGACTGATAGCTTTTCCACCTGAAGGGATTAAATAAAGATTATAAATGCCATACACATAGGTGGAATTTATTTGGGGTTTCAGCATTTACAGCTCGATTTCGAGAGTAACCAGCGACCCGATTTCCCACGGGAAACAGACTTTCTTCCGACATAAATCAAACACAAAAAATTTCCTCTTGAATCACTGTATCTTGTACAAAAATCCTCATTTAGATCCGTTAGATGGTTTTAAAGATTTAAGCATACATACAAACAGACATAGACGCGACTTTACTTTATACTTTATGGGGTGCGCACAATATGCGACAAAAATTGTTCTAACGAAAATATGCGGCACAAAATGTGCAGCAAATATTTTGCGTTATGACAAGGATTGTTCTAGAAAATCTATCTATCCTTGTCACACTAAGGCGAGTTTCATATTTATATCCTGCTCTCAGTTGACACTCGTCAATTGACGCGTAATATTTGCTGCACATTTTGTGTTGAACATTTTCGTTTGAACAATTTTTGTCGCATATTGTGCACACCCGCATGGACGCGGTAATTGACTTTACTTTATACTATGTAGTGATGACTAGAACACAATACTGTAATTCTTTATACACACACACATCAAATATGTATCTCAAAATATCAGACGTAGCGAGAGTGACCGTACTTTACGGCCGTTAACACTCTGCCTCTCTTGCTAGGGATTAAGGCGTGATGTGTTTAAAGAATAAAGGAATAGTTTTCATTATCATACATACATACACATATCATGCCTATTATCCCTTGCGGGGTAGGTAGGAAAATTGTGTATCGCCAAAGTGACAGGTTGTCAGCCCATCGCCTAAAATTACAGTACACACCCTCGAGTCCCTTAGTCACCTCTTACGACACCCACGGGAAAGAGATGGGGTGATGCTATTCTAAGCCGGCATCACACGGCTTTTCATTATCTATTTATGAAATACACATACATACACATATCACGCCTATAATCCCTTGCTGGGAAGGCGGAGCGTAAACGGTCCCAAAAAACGGCCATTTACGCCACGTCTGACAAACATTTGAGGGTCATTCGGCAAAATTGTGTATCGCCATAGTGACATATTATCAGCCTATTGTCAAAAATTGCAATACACACCCTCAAGTCCCTCAGTCGCCTCTTACGACTCCCACGGGAAAGAAATGGGGTGATGCTATTCTTAGCCGGCATCTCATGGCAAATTAATAAGCATATACACACTTTATTACTCTACCTACTATATTGAAATAAGCTCTCAGTTTTGAACATACGGCTAGTTAAGCAGTAATAATTAATGGTAAACCTGAGTTTGTTACTACGCGTAACTTATCAAAGTGTTTGAATTTTGAATTTCAAAGAGAACTTTAACTTTAGTGCAGGTGAATTCATAAACTGCATACAAAGTGTTGTTACAGGGCGTGATGTTTTCATGACAGTTTAAAATGAGTAAACTTAATAGTTTCATAAAGTGCAAGTGTCTGTAGAAGAATTTCATAGAGCATAAAATTAAGTTGTATTCAACAAACTACTTTGTTGAGTACTACTAATTCAATTTATCGCGGGTTTTCATCGCTTTATTCAATGTAGGATAGCATTATCACTTATTGACGTCATGATCGGTCATTGTAAAAAAAAGAAATTTGCATAACGCAATTTTCTTTTTTTTATAACAATTTTGTATTGTCCTAATAGAAAACCGGCTCGGGCGGGATAAAAAATAAAAATAAAAATAAAGGCACTGCCTCGGGGATGGACAGGTTAATTACACAGCACGTAACTTTACGCCACCACCATTTGTAAACGACATTTGTTTCAAATTTTATTCAAGATTTCCAAAGCGTGTTATTTACATGCGTATAATTAATCTATAAAGAATGATTAAGTCGCAGGATATTAGTTGCAAAACTAACCCGGTAGCGTGTCACGCGTCATTGGCATCAAGATACGATTGCAAAATTCGCGGACAAGGGACGACCCGCAGTAGCCCAGACGGAAGAGGCGTTGCCACTAGTGATGGCGAAAGATGCAGGTCTAATTCCTGCCCGCGGTAGAACATTTTGCAAGTTTTATAAAAATACTATGTTTTTGTTACAACTCTGCTTAATTGAATCTTTGTTACTAAAAATGGGAATACACTACAGGCAATCTTAGCATTTAATTCGTGCACTAGCTCCGTAAAAAAGACTAAAATATCTCCTATCCTTTTCTAAACCTATTTGACGGAAAGTGACAGCACTAATTTAAAGCAAGTTAGGAGAATTTATATCCCGAATTGAGGCCATCGTTTTGATCGTCGCCTTATTTTGACAGATAACACGTATTTTGCATGAAATGATGAGACATGACACGACAAAAATATCTCCTATCCTTTTCTTAACCTATTTGACGGAAAGTGACAGCACTAATTTAAGGTAAGATAAGAGAATTTATATCCCGAATTGAGGGCTTTGTCAGAGTTATTAAAAAAAAAGGTGGACATAGTTTAAGCCGTTTGACAACGTCAAAACGTATGGAAAAATATTTTTAACACTGTCTCAACGCGCGTCTATCTTTTTAGTAATAACACCGTACATTTATAAATACAGGGTGTAAGACACGGTGTACAGAAAACTTTGCAGGCATGATCAGACCATGAAACTGATCCATAGCCTATCCAAAAAAAACAGAAATCTGATCGGGAATTTAGTATGGGAAGTTTGTACCTCTATGTTTTTTTTCTTATTTACCTATGAAAGCCTTCATAGAAAAAATTGTTCACTTGTCGTGGTCTGATCATGTCTGCAAAGTTTTTGGTACACCGTCCCTTACTCCCGTATAGGAGAAAATCTTCCTAAACTGCAATCCATAAATCAGATTTATACTCATATTGAAGCATTTCCTCAAAGTTATTGCCGTCGCATCACTCGGTTTTACGGTTGAGGTCAGGGCAGGGGGCATCTTGTCCACTCCTAAAACTTATCCATTTAAGTTAATAGGTGTTCTTGGTCTGCTTGGTCACCTTTCATTAATGCATCAGTGCACAGATATGCATCAGTTTGTACAGACATATGTGATTGTTTTTTTTTTCTATCTGTACAATGTATTTGAGGTCGTTGTGAATACACGAATGCATAAATCACCTGATATTTAGAAAGTAAACTTTCGTTGACATGCTCCTAAAGTCAATACCGTCGCTTCCCTCGCAATTACATGCGTTAGATTGCATACTCAAAGGTCTAAAGAACAATAAATCACCTGCGACCATCGATGTGTAGCAGTCTCGTTCTCTTCCAAGGCAAAGACAATGCGGTTTCAATGCCTGCAACCCATTTCCTTAATGTAACATACTGCAATATCCAAAGCAGTCCACTGCTAGACATGGGCCTCCCCATATTGAATAATATTTGCCATACTCACTATGCTTGGCAGGCGGATTAGCGAGCGCAGTGTAAAGTGTTATAGATGTTCACAGAGAACACTACTGCCCATTCCTCGGATTCACTATTAATCATCTTTGACGACACACACGGATAGAAATACGCCTTTATAGGTGATGCTGATTTGCCTGCTGCGTCAAACTACATACTAAATGGTTATAAGATCTCAGGAACAAAAAAAAAACCTGCAGTCCATAGGTATTCTTCATTCCGTCTTCACTTGATGCCGTTACCTTGATGAAAGCTCCGGTTGGAATGAAACACTCGCTCAAACCCATTGCGGACGCGCCGCCGCTCATCTCTTTCTCTTATACATACATTGTGCTTGCGGTTACCTCACTCGTTTTGCATGCGTCAGTTTGCATACTTAATGCCCTCAATTCGGGATATGAATTTTCATAACTTACCTTAAATTAGTGCTGTCACTTTCCGTCAAATAGGTTAAGAAAATGTTAAGAGATATCTAAGTCTTGTCATGTAATATCAATGGGGTTTTCGCAATTTCTAGTCAATTTAGTAGCCATTGTTTTCATCTTCGCCTAATTTTTACAGCTAACCGAGAATTTTACAAGTACCTACTCCTACGCATAGGAGAACATACTAGTTCCATGCAGATAACACGTATTTTGCGTCAAATTATATGACATGACATAAATATCTTCTATCCTTTTCTAAACCTATTTGACTGAAAGTGGCAGCACAAATTTAAGGTAAGAGAGTTTATATCCCAAATTGAGGTCAAATATTTGACGTATTTTAAGGAAAAAACTAAAAATCACCTGCAGCCCATATCCTTGATGTATACTGCTGTTGAAGCATTCCCTCAAAGCCGTTGCGGTCGCTTCACTTGCATTTACATGCGTGAGATTCAACCCGCAATGCTGGTCTGCACACACGCCACGGTGAAGCTTCGAGTGCTTGTAGTTCTTGTAGGAGAAGGTCGAGTAGTTCTGCGAGAAAAATAGTGAAGATTAATGGGATTGGCAGGTAAAGAAGTTTTTTCATACCTCGTCTTTGTCATGAAGATCCTAATGTTCAATTCGGAAGAAACGTTGTAACAGATGTAGTAAAGAGAAAAGACTTATTAGTGTTTAACTTTGAGAAGTATCCAAGGTCTTAGAAAATTAATGATTCTCAATTGATGGCTTCGAGAAACTCAGAGCTAGATCGTTGAGATGATGGATTGACAAACTTATGAGGGTTCCAGGCCCCCCCTTTTAAGAAGTAGACCCCAAAATCACGGTTTCTGGAGGCACCTTTGTGTAGCATGGACATCATCTCCTGGTTGTTAATGATGATAATGATGACATAAATACATATACCACGGCCGTAAAAACGAACAATTACGCCATTATTTTATTTTATTTTTTCTGAAATTTGTGTATCGCTAGTGACAGATTGTCAGCCTGTCGCCAAAAATTGCAATACAAATGTAACCTCCGAATCCTTCAGTTGCCTTTAACAGGATATGAATGGGGTGAGGGTGATACTATTCAAGGCCAGCATCACACGGCCAATATTTTTGTTCAAATGTATAAATGAGCGCAAGCGCCAACAAACTGTTATTACAGTTTGGCGCGAATTTAAAATTTGTAAAATAAGGTTAAGTTTAAAATGAATAAATGCTTTTAATATTTTATTATTTTTGTATTTTTTCATGATTATAGAGCACAAACCTTAATGTACTGATACAAAGGCGTATCATCCTCCATCAGTTCCATATCCACAATACAGTAGACCGCTCCAGGTCTTCTCAGACACAGGTCGAAGTCGTCCAGATCTGAGAGAGCCGGCATAGAGTAGTAGTCCAGTTCTTTCTGGAGCTCTTGCTGTGCTTGCTGGCTCTGTTCTGTCGTTGTAGTTGCTGCGACTGTTGTTGTTTGGACTTCATTTTCTGTGAACGAAACATAAAAAGTATGAGTGGGCAGGATTTGTTTATGTATTATTTTATTGTGTACTTACAGATATTACAATACTTTACTTTAATATTATCGCCAATCTTCTTCTTCTTTTTCGTGTGGGACACCGAATCGTCAACGACCCGATGATTTCTGGTGTCAGAGTTTTTCAACCGCTGACTACTAGTAGTAGGCCTATGGCATGGTTGTGTAACGACCGCCGTCTAAGTAATCATAACCAGACCGGGAACAAATTCACAAAGTGATAAATTTTCACTATATTGAGTGTCCCGCCGAGAATCGAACCCGGAACCTTGCGTCGCAGGCAGTCGCACTACCACTGCGCCACATCGGCCGTCGCCAAACTGCGAAAACAGTTTATTGGCAAGATAGCACTCTTAATATACAATTGCGACCTAAACCTGTGAGTTACGCCATCACTAGTGGCAACGCCTTTTCCATCTTCGCTACCGCGGCTCATCTCGTGCCCGCAAATTTTGCAAGCTTATCTTAATGCCAATAACGCGTGGCACGCCTGCCTGCAGTAGAATTAAAATTTGTTTACCTAAAACGGGAAATGTTTTAATAAATTGATATTCATATAATAACTTCCCAGTAATACTAGGCTAGAACATCCTATTCATGCAGTTACTGCAACAAGTTGTTGTAAAGTAGTTTACCTTCATATTGCATAGCAAAGTGCATCAAAATTCAAACTTATTGTTGCTTAACTTTGCTAACGGGCGGGCGTAGGTATGTGATAGCTCGGATTCTTTTATTTTTATCCCTTACAATGCTACCGACACTCAACTCTCAGTCTATTGTTACCGTAATATTCTATACTTAAAACTGTTAGTAGAATACGAAACGCCCAAAATCATGCCACTTTTTTATATATTTAAAATCGAGCCTATTTTATCTGCTTTATTTATGTATTGTCTCACCTAATGGTAAGTGACGATTGAGACGCTAATAGTCTGCCTACCCTGCAAGGGATATAGGTGTGATATATGTATGTTATTCAACTTTGCACAACACAACAACACATAATTATTCCCAAACGTATCGTTATTATGAAACCATAATCATAAAAACAGTAATTTGACGAATTTTAATGTGTTATGAAACCGACACCCGCAGGGTCCGCCTTAACCGACCGTGGCACACTTAAATGAAATGTTGCCCTTAGAAGAGCAGTTAGGCAAGTTAAATAATAAACTTTGATTCGGATTTGGTAACGGTACGGCTTAGAACAAATAATGCTTCGGAGGGAATCCTACAAGCAAACAGATTGAAACTAGTAAATACTCGTCGCAATTAAACTTGGTATGTGTTTAGCATAACTAAATGCAAAGTAATGTCATAATTATATCATCGAGACAAACCTATAATGAGATTTATCGAAGGCACTTGACGGAATTGTATGTGCATGTATACTATGTTTAAATAAATAAATAAAATAATAATAAATCAAAATAAACGCACAGTTAACGCAAAAAATACTTATTTATGCATAAATTAGTTACTAAATTAAGTAAACAAATATGACACCTATTTGACCTATAATCCTTTACCGGCAAGGAAAACCGACATTTGGTCAGCAAATCGCCTGAAATCCTCGAGTCATTTAGAAGTATTTCACTTGATCCACGCGAAAGAAATGGGGTGATGCTATCATGCCAGAGGGAGATGGATCAGATTGGAACACTCTGATACTCCTGGTGTCACTGGTTTAGTCAATCTGTTTACAAAATCACTACATAGTATAAAATCAAGTCGCTTCCCGTTTGGTGTCTCCTTATATCTTAAGAATTACCCAACGGATTTTGATGCGGTTTTTTTATTAGATAGAGTAACTTGAGAGGAAGGTTTATAAGTATAATTTATTCCGGAAAATTCGGACGTTCCCATGGGAAACCGGGTAGCCCAAATGGTAGTAAACTTTTGACCCCCTTTTGACACCTTTAAGCATAAAAATTTCATAAATGCTGAAACACGTGTTTTATTATTTTAAGTCATCAGAATAGATAAAACGGAATGTTATCTATAATAGTTGCTTTATTACATAAAAAAACTTCATGTCTCAAGTTACTCTATCTAATAAAAAAACGCATCAAAATCCGTTGGGTAATTTTAAAGATATAAGGAGACACCAAACGGGAAAAGACTTTATTTTATACTATGTAGTTTGATGTAGTGATACAATTTTTGCGTCCACCTCTGTCAATGCATCTTGCCAACATTACAAATTATCTCTTATCTGGGCTTCATACAAAATTTTATCTAAATTCTAGCCAGCAATGCGTTAATGAAGCGAGACGGATTATCAGTAAATAGTATAGTAAAGTCGCTTCTCAAGTCTGTCCCTGTCTGTTTGTTTGTTTGTATGCATATCTTCAAAACCACTAAACGGATCTTGATGACCTTTTTTTCAAAGATAGAGTAATTCAAGAGGAAGGTTTTTATGTTTGATTTATGTCGAGAGAAGGTCTGTTTCCCGTGGGAAATCAGTTAACAGCGGGTGAAACCGCTGGGCGGGTCGCTAGTACTGTATATTTTTGTGTATGTTATTATGTTTTAGCACGTAAGCCAAGCCTGATAGAAACGAGTTTTTAATGACTTCATTCTGGTCGTCCGAGTGTTCTCTTTTGAAACATTTCTTGCTCTGAGCCGTTGGCCGATGATTGCAAGTCGCGGTTTCAGTTAATTGTTTTAACTTCATCTTTAAACTGTGTTTTTTTGTGAAGGGCCGGCCTACAAGGGTTTGGGTAAGAGAAAAATACAGATACAATACAAAATCACGTCTTAGGGGATACCCTGCTACGTAGGTAGAGCGTTAAGGACCAGATCTTTTTACGTTTTCGCCACGCCTGACAAAAAGTCAAGGGGCATTCAGCAAAAAAATTTTAGTAAAAGGGTGTCACTACGCTGCCGGAAATTTAAAATACTCAAGAGAATAGCCTTATCTAGATACATTTTCGTACTAGTACTATAGCTACTCTTAAAATACCCGTCAGAAATAAATGAACAAATGTTGCCGTAGGACGCTCAGAATAGCATACCCCATTTCTTTCCCATGGGTCTTGTAAAAGGCGACTAAGTGACTCATGGGTAACATGTGTAGGTATAGCAATTTTAGGCGACGGGCTGACAGCCTGCTACTATGGTAATACACAATCTTCTGAATGAGCCTCAAATGTTGGTCAGACGTGGCGTAAAAGTCAGTTTTTTTACGGCAGTTTCCGCTCTGCCTACCCTGCAAGAGATAAAGGCGTTATACATACCCCGGCGAACTAATGCATCATCACACTTTAACTCAAATGGGATATTATAATTTTTAGTGCCTCTACGTTACAAGTTGTGAAATTCTGTCAACTACAATACTACCACAAATTTAAGCATTTGCGGGCGCGCTAAAGACAGATAGAAGGCTACAAAGGAACGTCAATATTTCACACACACATCTATACGCTGCTGTTTACGGGCGAAACCGGTTCGTCTTGGTATCGCATGTAGTCGCGTGTCAACAGCTTTCAGTTCGCACGGTATATGACTTCTCGTAAATATAAATACGATGGCAGTGTTTACAGTTGTCTAAATGTAACTTAAAGATTTGTTATAACCTTTTTTTAGAATTCGGATAGTATTGAAAAGTAAATAAAACATTATATAGATATATAATAAAATACTGAGATTCATTTTAGAACTACCGTTTTGTTTGATAAAACATTACATTTAACTTTTAATACAGTAAAAATAAAGCAGTTTCTTTACAAAAAAGTTATTTTACGCTCGTAAAATACTAGTAATTACCCAATATGCTATATACTAGTAATTACCCAATTACCCAAATGGTCTGACGCTCGTACCATGGCATAAAGGCAGATGCTTGCTATGGGACGCGACCTGCGTCAGTACCTTTGCCGCTTGTCATCTTGGTCAGACAATCCAGGCAGCAGGGGCGGCCGCCGAATCCGCGGCCACCAAAAAGCGGGCTAATTATGCCGATCTTGCGCAACGGTATCAGTTCGTCCCTCTGGCGGTGGAGACGGCGGGAAGTTGGTGTGTCGAGGCTAAAGATTTTGTTAGGCAGATTGGGCGTCGGCTGAAGGAGAGGGGTCATGACCCCCGCTCTGGTTCGTTCCTTGTCCAAAGGCTAGCGATTGCCATCCAGCGTGGTAATGCCAGTAGTGTGATGGGCACCTTTGGACCGGGAACGTCCTGGAGTGGCATTTTTAGTTAATAAGTTGACTATTGTATTTTTATGTAACACAATTATCATGAAATAATAAATAAATAAATAAACAAAATATAATTACCCAAATATGCTCGTAATTACCCAAGTAATATTAGGTTCTTAAGTTGCGCTTGCGATGAAGCGATTAACCAAAAACTTTTCTTTTCCCGTGACATAAGTAGCGAGGTGTATTATAAGTAGTGTAATTATGTTATACATAGGTAATCAAATCTAAACATACAGTCAGAAAACTGTAGCAACCCTAGCAGAGTAGGTATCAATCATCGAAAAGAGGGCAACCCATCCTTCTGCACACTCTCTATTTTGTGATACTACGCCATAATTATTGACATGTCATTATGTGATCCTACGATTATGTTGCATGGGCAATTAGCGGCAGATAGTCTGATATGATGTTCTTTGTGCATAATGATCAGATTACGCAAAGCCCGTATGTGAGCTTGACAAGATATAATGTGATTAGACCTTTTAGGCCCAATGTCACTGTTGTTGCAAGACGCTATTTTAAAGCACACATTGCTACCTAAGTACCTACGGATGTAAAAATATTAATTGCAAATATTTTAAAAGGGTGAACTAGTATCTGAAACTGAACAAGGAACCCTTTCCAATGGAACATAGGTCTAACTAAATACATACATAGATCTCTCATACAAAATTTCCGATCAGCTGATTTTTGACTTATTGCAGCTGAAAATTTCAGATCACAATTTTTGACTTATTTCAACCTATTATGTTGCTTGCTTATCACCAGCCCGTCTTAAGATTTCGCTATCGGTCACTAGTAAAATTTCACCTTATGCGGGGTGTAAGGGACAGCCCTCCGAATAATGATAGCGTGCATGTTCAGTATCATGGTCTGAATGCACACTGTCAGTACCTATTTGGAGGGCTGTTGTCCCTTACATCCTGTATATTTTTTAACTTTAATATATTTTAAAAAGATAAGACTGGCCTCACTTCGGTGGGATTCTCTCGCAAAAACATTAGTTTTTGTAGAATGACAAAAAAAGCCGAAATTAAACCATCATTTGAAACAGTTCTTAAGCACAACCAGCATAGGATGATATCTTAAGGGCCTGCCTTGAACCTTTAAACGTCCCTTTCCCACTAATGGCAAATCCTGTGCGTACGAACAGAGCGGAATCGCCATATTTAGACGATTTACACTCTTTTGGAAATTTCTCGCCAATTAACAAGAAATTAAAAAACTGTACGACAAGAATCTAGTTATGAACAAGACGTACCGTATTCGCAAAAAATAATGTGTTATCACTACATAGTATAAAATAAAGTCGCTTCCCGTTTGGTGTCTCCTTATATCCTTAGAAGTACTCAACGGATTTTGATGCGGTTTTTTTATTAGATAGAGTAACTTGAGAGGAAGGTTTATAAGTATATTTTTTTCCGGGAAATAGTCACATTCCCATGGGAAAACGGGTAGCCCAACTGGTAGTAAACTTTTGACCCCCTTTTGTCACCTTTAAGGATTAAAATTTAAAAAATGCTGAAACACGTATTTAATTATTTTAAGTTATGAGTCAAATCAGAAATTTTGAAACAGATCACATTTAAGATAAAAAACTTTCATACAATCATTTAACCCCCTTTTCACCCATTTAAAGGTTAAAATTTCAAAAATGCTGAAACACGTGTTTAATTATTTTTAGTTATTAGTCTAACCTTTAGTAATTTTGAAATTTTAAACCTTTAGTACTTTCAAAATTACTAAAGGCGTCAAACAAGGCGACCCTCTCTCCCCCAAACTTTTTACCAGTGCCTTAGAAGAGGTCTTCCGAAGGCTGGCTGACGGTTGGAATGGACGAGGTGTTGATGTCGGCGGAAGGATGCTGACTAATCTTCGTTTTGCCGACGACATCATCCTGTTCTCTAAAACTGCATCAGAACTACAAACAATGCTACAAGACCTAAGCTCGGCGAGTCTTGGGGCGGGACTAATGATGAATATGTCAAAGACCAAACTTATGACAAATAGCACGAAGTACAGGGTGATGGTGGACAATGGGAGAATGGAATATGTCGATGAGTATTTAATTCTGGGCCAAATAGTCTCCTTCCAGGCGAGACAAGACAAAGAAGTTGCTCGACGCACCGAAAACGCCTGGAAGAGCTATTGGTCCATGAAAGAACATATGAAAAGCGATTTACCACTCTCGCTGAAACGGAAACTCATGAACATATGCATTCTCCCAATCCTCACTTACGGTGCTCAGACTTGGTCTTTGACGGAAGCACAAAGGTCCAGCCTCAAGATTTGCCAGCGAGCAATGGAACGCAGTATGTTAGGCCTGAAACGGATTGATCGGGTCAGGAATACCATACTGCGCTCTAGAACAAAAATATCTGACGTAGCCCGAACAGCAGCCAAGCTAAAGTGGGACTGGGCTGGCCACGTATGCCGCATGCCAGAAGAGCTGTGGGCAAAATCATCTACTTTGTGGAAGCCACCCACCGCAAAAAGACGCCGCGGCAGACCCCGTCGTAGATGGCGCGACGAGTTGGACAATTTCTCACGAAACTGGCATGCGGAAGCCCAAAATAGAGATGGATGGAAGAAGAAGAGGGAGGCCTTTGCCCAGCAGTGGGATGGTGTGGGCTAGACAAGACAAGATTAGTCTAACCACAAATTTTGAAACAGATCACATTCATTTAAAAAAACGAACTTTCATACAAACTTTTAACCCCCGTTTGACCCTATTAAGGGTGAAAATTTCAAATATGCTGAAACACGTGTTTTATTATTTTAATTCATAAGTTTAATTATTTATTTTGAACACACTTAAGACAACGAACTTTCATACAAACTTTTAACCTCCTTTTCATCTCTTGGGGGATAAAAAAAAACGGAATTTAAAGTAAAGTCGCTTCCCACGTCTGTCCCTGCCTGTTTGTTTGTTTGTATGTATCTTCAAAACCATTTAACGGATCTGGATGAAATTTCCTTAAAAGATACGATTAACTCAAGAGGAAGGTTTTTATGTATGATTTATGTCGGGAGAAAGTCTGCTTCCCGTGGGAAATCAGTTAGCAGCGGGTGAAACCGCTGGGCGGGCCGCTAGTATGTACATAAGATTGCTATACACTACGCAAAAAAATACAAATGTAGACAACGCTTTATAAATAAATCTATCAAGCAAACTTTTTTAATCGTTTTTTCCTGCGACTAGATTCTAGATAATATAATGAAAAATCATTATTTATAAAAATAAAGTGTTTAACGTATTCATCAATAAAACTGCGTGCATCCAAAAATACATTTTTTTCTCACAGCGCGCCCTTAAATATATTGATGTGCTACTAAACTTTACACACAAGAATGTTTTGTTGGCGTTGCGTGGTACTATTGCGCCTTAAATGGTGAATGGACACGAGAAGTGCATTGAACTCTACTAGGTAGATAGACTAGTAACTTAGGTACTTTAGACTGGCCCGATGGTGTAGCGGATTAATATCCCCTGTAATCCCCTGCCTGCTACGCCGAAGGTCGTGGGTTCGATCCCCACAACATACAAATTTGTTTATTCATTTTCAGCCGCTGAGATCAATCAGCCGTCTCTATCATTTTTCAAATTTCCTTAATTTTAATTATGAGCATTGTATAGCACTGTGAGTGCAAAATAAACCATAGTACGTTACTTGATTAACAATTTAACTGTCACCTCAGTTCATGCAGGTAAAAGTCCCGATTAAACCTGACAGACATCACATCGGGTTTATTGAACGGTCGAAGTATAACCACTTGACTACGGAAACAACTAGTAGAGCCGGTTAGTTGCGCAAGCGCCGGCCGCGTGACGTATCATAGTGCAGTTAGTGCATTACTGACCACGATATTCATCGACGTCAAAAGCATCATAGTAGCAGGTGGTTTAAAATTCCGATAACGGAGTCGAATTAGTTAAATTTCAGTCGTCTTGGTGGTCCTGGAGTGACGTTTTTTTTAAGTACAATAAAATTGACCTACATTCACATTCGAAATTTAGTCTCTTACAAAATCTCGTTTACTCAATTTTTTTCGTATTTTAATAACAGTTTAAATCTGCATTGCCATTTTATGAAAATATATAAAATTTAATCGCTATACGTAAAAATATTGACACCTCTTTAATACCATCCCTAGCAAAATACATTAATTAAAAAACCAGTGTGAAATGAAACGTTATTTAAAAGTTATTGCGTCAAATCGTAGTATTGTTGTCTATGATTACCTTTTCTATATTTGATTTTGACAATCAGCTGTTTCGGAGAGAGTAGAAAATGTTGCACGGCTTGATACTTGGTAAGGCCACTCGTTGCGAATTCACGAGAAAATCACAGTTAAAAATAGCAATTTTGGGCTTCCGCATGCGAAAAGGGTTATTGCGTGAGTGATTTTAATTATTTATTCCTGGTTTCGATTTACATTGATTTTTTATTAGTGCATTAATTTTGGGACACCGGGTCGACGAAATTTAATTCGCAATTTCCTTTCGTCTGACAAACGCATTAGGTGCATTAGGGTGCAAATAAGTTGTTCAGCCTGCATCATTCTAACCAAACCGGGAACAAGAACATTATTTTGTCCAACTTTTGACACATCAAATAATTATGATAAATACATATTTCACGATTCGAACCCAAAACTACGACGGCCATTTCATTATACCCAATAGCCAAGACGACAGTCGCTTGCTCAAGAAAGGTACTCGTAAATTACTGGCGCAAGTAGTTGGAACGCGTTTACTTACTGAAATGCAATCTACTTGCATGCAATAGCGAATTGCAACTGCACATATTCTAATGATTAATTGAGTTTAAGTAATAAAGTGCTGTGTAATGCCGGTTTAGAATAGCATCACCCCATTTCTTTTCCATGGGTGTCATAAGAGGTGACTAAGGGTATTAGTTCCCTGCCATGCGTTACTGGCATTAAAATACACTTGCAAAATTGGCGGGCAAGGAATGAGCTGCGGTAGCCCAGATGGAAGAGGCGTCGCCACTAGTAATGCGAAAGTCGCAGGTTCAAAACCTGCCCGCGATTAAAAAATTTCAAATTTTCCAAAAAAAAAATAACGACTGAGGGTGTCTAGGGTTATATTATGTGTATTGCAATTTTAGGCTATGGTCAGTCAACCTGTCACAATGGCGATAAATAAACTTACATAATTTCTGAATGACTCTTAAAAAATATCGTTTTACGGCCGTTTACGCTCTGCCTACCCCGCAATGAATAAAGGCGTGATATATGTATGTATGTCCGTAAGTAATATATTGCCGCCTTTCAACAGGATCACCTAATTTTTATAAGTGTCTATCCAGACAGGGAATGGACGGTAGCGATCCCTGTGATTGCCACATCTTACATCCGCCTTCCAATAAAGCCAACACCGCTTATATAGGGGGAGGCTCACGTCCAGCAGTGGACCGTTGTAAATATGCTAAAATACAGGGTGTAAGGGACATCCTACAAATAGGTACTTAAAGTGTGCATTCAGACCATGAAACTGAACAACTTCCCATGAAAAATTTCTTACTTCCCACAGTAATTGCAGTCAGCTGATCTTGATTTTGTATGGAAGGTAGTTTTATTGTAGTTACTTGAAATATTTTTTCATGGGAAGTGGTTCAGTTTCATGTGGCGCAGTGGTAGTGCGACTGCCTGCGACGCAAAGGTTCCGGGTTCGATTCTCGATGGGACACTCACAAAAGTTGATATTTATCTCTTTGTGTATTTGTCCCCGGTCTGGTTAGGACATTGCAGGGTGAACCAACTGATTTTCCGAAAAGAAATGGTTCCGTGCTTTTTTTTTTTTTTTTTTTTAGTTGTGGACCCTACGATTTTTAGCCCCGGGGCTTTCAATCTACACCTGACTGTATGGTGGGGAGCAGGAGCTCACCCGGAAAAGCTTGTGGTTGTTCAAACAACCAGCTCAATCGGGCTTACGAGTTGTTCTGGGGAGACCGTATTGGACTGAATCTACCCGGCACGTGCCGGTAGTTCCCAAAGTGGGGAGCAAATGAGGGACCTCCGCGCCCCCGCCGGCGGGGGCGTCGGTTGCTTGAAGAGCTTGTGGAGTGTGATCTACTCGCAATGGCTGCAGCAGTGGCTACTGTGATTTCATCATATTCTTCCGTAAGGATGTGTCTCGGACGGTGTTTAAAACGCGAGGTTGGATGGGGGAAGTAGTTGGACGCGGCAACTATCAAGGGGTTTTTATGATGGGGAGCATTATCGAAGAAGCGACGGGACGCTTCTTTCATATACGCTTTAATGGTAGGGAGGCCTAAGTCGATGTGGAGGTTGGCGTTACGCATGTACCAGGGCGCCCCGGTAGCTTTGCGCATGAAACGGTTTTGGATGACCTGCAGCATTTTCAGATGTGAATCGAAGGTGTAAGGTTCCGTGCTTCGGAGGGCACGTTAAGCCGTCGGTTCCGGTTGCTGTCTATGATTACTTAGACGACGGTCGTAACACAACCATGTCAGAGGCCTACTAGTGGTAGTAGGCGGTTGAAAAACTCTGACACCAGGGCTCATCGGGTCGTTGGATGACTCGGTGTCCCACACGAAAAGAGAGACACTATAAGTATTCGGAGAGCTGTCTCTTACACCCTGTGTATTGCTATAAAGTCAAGTTGTTATGCAACTGTTTTAATATTTAAACAAAGTTTTAATTCATTTCAACAAGAGTTTAATTTAAAACCAGCTTTCCGGACCAGTGACTCCCGGGTTTTATGTCCACAAGGAAAAGTCATATTTTCCGCGATAAAAAATGTTTTCTAGCTAGACATGCTAATTTTAACCCCGTTTTAAAACGTGTAATGCCGGCTTAGAATAGCATCACCCCATTTTTTTCCCGTTGGTGTCGTGGCTAAGGGAATCGAGGGTTACATGTGTATTGCAATTTTAGGCGATGGGCTGACAACCTGTCACTATGGCGATACACATTTTTTGAATGACCCTCAAATGTTTGTCAAACGAGGCTTACATTACCTCCAAAACTTTTGAATGCTTAAATCATCAAAAAAATACTAAGCAAATTATATTTTATGTGTCCATTACTTACTTAATAAACTTATACTTAACAGCCACAACAGTCCACTTCTTGACATGGGCCTCCCCCTAATGGGGGGGATATTGCCATACTCACCACGCTTAGCAGGCTCATTGGCGAGCGCAGAGAAAGATGTTTAATTCACAGGGAACCCTGCTGCCCATTCCCTGGATAATCACCCTTAGTCGTTTTACGACACCTTCGGGTAGAATTGGGGTGATGCTATTCTAAGTCGGCATCACACGGCAACTAATCGAACATCAATCGGAATGTGTCCATTAATGGAACTAAATACTGCTGGATCGTGACACCAACGTTCAAACCACTACACCATGGAGGTAGCTGGTGTAAATTTCTAGTCTCAACCGGCAGGCCTAGATAGCCAATTGCGTCAGGTGGAGTGGAAGAAATTCCTAGGTATTGCCTCGTTCTTTAATAGCAGTATACAATACAGGGTGTTAAGAAAAGTTTTATTTAGAGGGTGAACTAGCTGACGAAAGGTAGACTCTCTGGGAATATCAACTAGTTCTTTATGGTTTATTTTGTATTCAAAGTACTATAATATTTTCAAAAATAAAAAATTCGAAGTAGGTACTTAGTTTTTTTTTAAGGGATTAGTTAAGGCGCAGGTAGCTGAGTGGAAGAGCGGTGGGATTCACAGGCCCGGGTTCAATCCCCGAACAGCTGAGAATAGAAGAATTTTGAAAATACTAATTTTTATAAATGTTGGCAGTTACAGCCAACATAAATAAAACATTTTTCCTTATTTAATAACAAAAAAAAGTGTGGCAAAGATAATAGTGTGACATGGTTTGTGCAATAAGAAAAAAAATGGGTACGCCCTTGGGTTATAGGCACCCATGTTACCCGAAAAAGTATTTTTGTTTATGATGCTCCTTCGCGACTAAGGAACCCAAGAGTTTCATGTGCATTGCAATTTCAGACGACAGGCTGACAACCTGTCACTAAAATGATACACGATTTTCATAAAACGGCCCTCAAACATGGCGACCTTTAACGCTCTACCTACCCTGCAAGGGATAAAGGCGTGTTATGTGCATGAATGTTAGAGAAAGTTGCTTGCAGCTTAAAAGAAACCATTCCTGACACCCTGTATATTCTGCGGTATTGCAGTCTGCATCCTTTCCAAAGATGACAAGTGGCAGTGCCATAGAAAATTCTAGATGTAAGACTAGTTGAGTGATTTAGTGTTCGCGCCACGAAAAAGGTTCTGTAAGGTAGTACTGTTCGAAGAAAATAAATCTCTCATCTCGTGAAATCCACAGTTTATTTAACTATCTATTGCACATGCAACTGGTTTCTTCTTTTTGTGTGGGACGCCGGGTCGACGAACGACCGTACTCGCCTACTACTACTAGAACATAGCAAGTGTGGATGGGAACGTCGGAAGGGGAAGACCTCGACGAACGTACCTCAATCGAATTGGGGACGTGCTAAAGAAAGGTCAGGTCAAGAGTACCCTAAACCGACGAGCATGTATGAAGAGATTGATGAATGTAGAGGTGATAGGCTTATACCAGGATCGTAGTAAGTGGAAGGAAGTAGTCTCTGCCTATCCCTCCAGGAAAGAGGTGTGATTTATGTATGTATGTATGTACAAGTAGGCCTCTGACATGGTTGTGTAATGATCACCGTCTAAGTAATCATAGACAGCAACCGAGACCAATCGGCTCAACGTGACACTGGCTGAATTAAATAAAATAAATGCCGTGTGATGCCGGTTTAGAATAGCATCACCACATTTCTTTCCCATGGGACTCGCAGAGGTGACTAGGATTTGAGGTTGTGTATTGCTATGTTATGCGAAGGCCTGACAACCTGTCGCTATGGCGATACACAATTTTCCGAATGACCCTCAAATATTTGTCAGACGTCCGTCGGCCGTTTATGCTCTGCCTACCCCGTAAGGAATTATAGGCGTGATAACAGTTTTTTAACGATAACAGCCACTAAAGCTCGCTCCTGGACATGGACCTCCCTCTATTGGGGGGTACATGCCATACTCACCATGCGGATTGGCGAGTGCAGTGCAAGATTTTGGAGATATTCACAGACAACGCTGCCCATTCCCTGGATTCATCCCTTAGTCACCTTTTATGACACTTACAGATAGAAATAGGGTGATGATACTTTAAATCTAATATTAATAATCTATATAAAAATAGACGTATTATGTTAGTAATAAATATGACCTTGTTTGCCTGAGATACAGGGTAATCCTGGTTCAGGCTAAATTGTAATATTTAAGTACTTCTTGGTAATTTTACTTTATATGTAAATACTGACATTAAGCTTTTAAATAAATTATTCTTATTCTATAATCTTTGCCGGCACCACTTAGCTAAATATTTGATGCAAATCAATCAAGTTGACGTTTTATTAAACAAACTATTGCAATTTTTAGATGCCCTACTTAATTGTTTTGCAAAACCGCTAAATCGTCAAAACATATTTTGAAATTGAAACATAAAACCAGTTAGCACACATTTCGCAAAGGGCCCCTAGAGTAACTACGAGTAGGCTTTTTAATTAAGTAATGTGTGGTGCATTAGGTAATAAACGTTATGTAGATTAGATTGGCAAGAGTTCTGTGTTTATTTTTAGATTTTTCTATTAATCTGTGTGATGTTCTGTGTTTATTTTTACACGACTGCCTAGCCAAAAAAGGAGTGTAAAGTTTTTTTAGAGTTCATGTATATGTATGTATGTATATAAATATGTGCAATTCTTTAAAGGACAAACTCGCTAACCACTGAACAGATTCGAATGAAAACTGTATCGGAAGAATCCTTACATTGTTCCGAGTGTTATAGGCTAGGCTTTTTAACAGAAAGCAGTCGTGTTTTTAAATTTAATAATTTAATATGCTTGTAAGTCTTTTCTATTCAACTGTGTGATGCTTTTCTTGCATTACTTCATTATTTTTTTACAATGACGGATCATGACGTCATTAAGTGATAATACTATCCTACATTGAATAAAGTTAATTTCATTTCATTTCCCGTATGTTTCAAGTGTAGCATGTGTATTGCAACTTTAAGCGATGGGCTGACTACCTGTCACTATGGCAATACACAATTTTCTGAATGGCCCTCAAATATTTGGCTTTATTTTATATTAATTAAATTTTATTTGATATGAATTTTTTATTCTTTTTGTCTGGTCACTTATATCAGAAATTTTAAACAAAAAATATGTAGTAAACTCAAGACTGGCTGGTGTTAAGTATCAATTTTTCCCAAGGAACATAGGCTGAAATGTAAAAAAATATTTCAACCTCCCATACCAGACTGCCGATCAACTGATTTGGGTTACTAGGACAGCTCAAAATATTTTTGACATAATTCAACCTATGTTCCTTGGGGAAAGTTGTTCCTTACCTACCTTAGCTAGTGCCCGTCCTCTGTTTTCAGTATATGACGGCCGATGTGGCGCAGTGGTAGTGAGTCTACCTGCGACGCAAAGGTTGCGGGTTCGATTCTTGGTGGGGCACTCACAAAGTGATAAATATGAACTTGTTCCCGGTATGGTTACAACATTGCAAGGTGAACCACCTGATTGTCCGAAAAAATATGATTTCGTGCTTCGGAGAGCACTTTAAGCCGTCGGTCCCGGTTGCTGTCTATGATTACTAAGACGGCGGTGAAAATGAAAATGAAATAACTTAATTCAATGTAGAATAGTAAGTATTATCACTTATTGACGTCATGATCCGTCATTGTATAAAAAATAAATTTACACAACCATGTCAGAGACCTATTACTAGTATTAGGCGATGAAAAACTCTGACACCAGGGTCGTTGGACGACTCAGTATCCCACACGAAAAAAAGAAGAAGAGTCGGTCACAAGTAAATTTCCCCCCGATATGCAATTAATGATTTATGCAAGATCTAAATAGAATTCATTTAATACTGCCAAAGCCGATCGACACGAAAAAAAAAAAAAAAAAATAGAACAGGATAGAATGCCGTGTGATGCCGGCTTAGAATAGCATATAAGCATAGTAATAAAGTATATAGTAATAGCATCACCCCATTTCTTGCCCGTGGGAGTCGTAAGAGGCGGCTTAGGGACTTGAGGGTGTGTATTGCAGTTTTAGGCGATGGGCTGACAACCTGTCACTATGGCGATACACAATTTTCCAGATGACCCTCAAATATTTGTCAGGCGTGGCGTAAATGTCCGTTTTATGCGGCCGTTTATGCTCTGCCTACCCCGCAAGGGATTATAGGCGTGATATGTGTATGTATGTATGTAAATAGAACACTTTATCATTTAAAAGCATGTTGCGCAGTTGGCGCTCGGAAGAGAGCGATTACTATCTATTCAACTAAGATAATATGACGAAATCTATCTTGCTGAGTTTATTTTTGTTGTTTTCATTCGTTCATACAGCACGTCTTTATCCGTTACGGGGTAGGCAGAGCGTAAATGGCCATATAAAATGGTTATTTACCCCACGTCTGGAAATCATTTGAGGGTCATTTAGAAAATGATGTATCACCATAGTGACAGGGTGTAAGACCATCGCTTAAAATAGCAATATACATGTAACCCTCCAGTCCCTCAGTTCCCTACAACAACACCCACTGGAAAGAAATGGATAAGAAGCTGGCGAGTTATTAAAAAGACAAGATAGGAAACTGTCAAGTTTAAGAAAATGTCGAATTCTACCTGAGGGGTATTGTATTCCATGAAATATACATTGAAGAAGAAAGTATTAATGTACCATTTACATATAATTATAACCATTTTATTATTTAGAAAAACAACGATCTATGCTAACTAACGATGTAAGGTTCAGTTAGATGATGCATAAAAATGGATTATAGTCGTGATATATGTATGTATGTACATAATCTAGTGCTCTCGGGATATTTGCGTGATTATGAAGTTGGAACAAAATGTAAAAATCCATTTTAACTGCTTCTGGTGTACCCCCTATTGTTATGTTTTTTCATAGGGTAACTTTTTTTTTCGTGTGGGATACTGAGTTGACGAACGACCCGATGAACTCTGGTGTCAGAGTTTTTCAAACGCCTGCAACTACTAGTGGGCCTTTGACATGATTGAGTAACGACCACCGAACGACAACCGTCTAAGTAATCATAGTCAGCAACCGGGACCGACGGCTTACCGTGCCCTCAGAAGCACGGAACCATCTTTCCTACGGACAATCAGGGGGTTTGAACTTTAAGTAAGGGTAATGATATTCAAAATTACTGGTACACATGCTGTACCTGGGTAGATAAAAGGTAAGGCAAATGAATCGAGATGTGAAAAATTAAGGCCTTAAGTAGAGTCAAGTGCCTAAAATCGCGTTCATATTAGTCATGCTTGAATAAACAAGTAAGTACTTTAAACAGTAAAAAGAAATAGGGTGTAACAAATTAATTTACCAGGTAAAATTTTTGTTTGAAATGTTGAAAATGTTGTTTAAGCTGAATACAGAATCTGAATCTAAAAAGGATTTCATTTTTATGTTATGTTTATATATAAAAAGAAAACCGAAGCGAACCTATTTTGGTAATTTTTTGCATATGTCCTCCAAAACGGCTGTAATTATTAAGTCTTTTTCTACTCACAATAAAAGATACGATCAATTTTGTGTAGCGGTATTTTTGTCGTCTATTACACGTGAAAAGTATTAACACCCCCAAAAACGCGTAAATATTTCCAAATAATCTTATTGTTTCTTTCTGACGCAGCGGCAATGAAAAGGACCGTCGCTTCACCATACTAAGCGCCTTAAATTATGCTAGCGGATATTTTTATAGCCTTTACATGAACTTTTTATAAGCGGCTGCTCATATACTTCATGCTGGCAACAGTTGCTGATTTGACACTAAACAATTGAGACAATTCAAAAATCTAGACAACTTATCGGCAATGTTTCGACACAGTTGCCATCATGATGTTACAGGAGCACCGAAACAGACGTAACGTGCCTTCCAGAGCACGAAATCAAAACGCCGCCCTTACCTTTGACTTCGGTGACATTCTGAGCAGCCACCACACTTAAACACATCACTAGTAACCGCCACATTTTGTCCAAAAATCTGTCCTTTTTTGTCCCACAACTACACCAAAATTTTAGTCCTGCTACTACACCAAAAAATATGTTGAATCTGGCTACTACACCATGTAAATCTTTAATGAGAAATTCACCTATTGCTATCCACTACAAGCCTTCTACTGACTAAAGCAGTCAGCCGTCCCGTTCAAAGCCATGTTGCAATTGCAACCTTGCAACGTCTTTGGAAGGGAAAACTAATATTGCAGTTTAAATGGAAAACGCAAATAAAAGTTCTTTTGTGTAAATATTTAAGTAAAATCGCGCTTTTAGTTATTGGAATACGTGATCTGTAAATTTATTTAATTTATGCCAACTGTTTGCTCACAAATTGGGCAAAGTTTAGTTTAGACATGGACTTTAGATAAATGAAAATAATATAGCACTGTCAGTGCGTTATAAACTATACAACATTTAAATGTGCCGTGTGATGCCGGCTTAGAATAACATCACCCCATTTCTTTACCATGGGAGTCGTAAGAGGCAACTAAAGGACTTGAGGGTGTGTGTTGCAATTTTAGACGATGGGCGTATCACTATGGCTATGTACAATTTTTCGAATGACCCTCAAATATTTGTCAGACGTGGCGTAAATGTCCGTTTTGCGGTCGTTTGGGCTCTGCCTACCCCGCAAGGGATATAAGCGTGATGTGTGTGTGTGTGTACATTTAAATAAGCTAAGCTTCATCGCATGGTTTGAATTCCTACACTATAATTGTGGACTAACCATAGTATTCGTTACAATAACTTATACTAGATGTCGCTTGTACGTCGCTTCGAGACGAGTTCCAAGAGATTGTAAATTTGTGTGGCAGTTGAGGCGCCAGTAGCTCAGTTGGCTGTGCAGTGGGACGGTACCCCACGGTCCTGGGTTCAAGTCCCGGCGAGCGCTAACATTAATATAGCACTATGAGTGCATAATAAACTATAGTACATGGAAATCAAAAGCGTGCCTAACAATTTGGGGTAAAATTGTACTAATGACCGAAAACTCAAGACGGGTTGGTAAAAAAAAAACTGTTTTCCCCTAAATTAATTAATATTATAAATTTGAGAGCTTGTGTGTGAGTGTGTGTATGTATGTGTGTTTCATACCTCTTCAGGCTCAAACGGCTTGACCGATTTAGATGAAATTTGGAACACAGGTAGAGTATAACCTGGAATAACACATAGGCCACTTTTTACCGGAGAAAAAAAACTATTACCACGGGAAAATGAGTGGCAGCGGGTGAAACCGCTGGGCGGGAATCTATTATGGTAATAATTGGATCTGCCATACAAATTGACTTTGTCGGGTGGTACATTTTTTATGGGAGGTTTAATCTTTTTTCAGTTTTGACCTATGTTTCTTTCTTGGGAAAAATTGACACCATTCCGTCCTAAGATTTTAGTATTGTTCACTAGTAAATTTTACCCTATAATGAATACCAAACGTGGCCGTTTTTAGGATTTTTTTGTCAAAACTTTAATTACAGCGAATATTTCTTTGAGTTTGCAGGTTCTGATTTTACTTAATTATGGGTAATACTAAAAACTTGAGCAACGTATGTATAATGTCTATAAAGAGACTCTTTTTTTAAATTGGCGTTACTGTCGAGGCCGTTTACGACTACACTCGCCTTAAAAATAGGGTTTTACGGGCTGGATCACTTTTCTTAAACCTAGTGAAAATGTTGAATTTGAGTAGGTAACCTTAACATTAACCTATATTAGATTTAAACTCTCAACACATTACATTTGCCGTGTAGTGCCGGCTTAGAATAGCATCACCCCGATTCTACTCGTGGGTGTCGTAAATAGCTACTAAGGGATAATCATTCAGGGAATGGGCAGCAGCGTTCCCGTGAATGCACTACTTGCACGTCGCTCGCCAATCAATCTGCCAAGCGTGATGAGTATGGAAATACCCCCTATAGGGGAAGGCCCATGTCCAGCAGTGGACTGTTGTGCCTGTTAATGTTAGATGAAAAAACTCACGAAAGTTTTCTGCTGGACATAGACCTCTCTTACGTGTTTCCTTTTTTTTCTTGTTTTACTTTGGGAAACCGAATCGTCCAACGACCCGATGAACCCTGGCGTCAGAGTTTTTCAACCGCGTACTACTAAAAGTACGCCTATGACATGGTTGCGTGAAGACCACCGTCTAAGTAATTATAGACCAACGGCTTAACGTGCCCTCCAAAGCACGGAACCATCTTTCTTTGGTGGTTCAGCCTGCAATGGCCTATCCACACCGGGAACAAATTCACAAAGTGAAAAAGAACAACTTTTATGAGCGTCCCGCCGAGAATCGAACCCTGAACGATTGCGTCGCAGGCAGTCGCACTACCACTGCGCCACATCGGATATCGTTATGGGTGAGGTATAATAAACGGTAAATAGGGCATGCCACTATTTCATGATACCTACCTAATGCAATAAGGTGATAGCCAGCGGAGCGAACAATCTTGAGCCAACGCAAACAGCGACACGCATTGTTGAGAAATATAGACCAAGAGCTAGCCACGGTAAAAGTGTTACGAGTTGATGAACAATCAAACGAATATTTTAATGTACTTCGGTTTATTTTGCACTCATAAATGAAAATAAGAAATTGAAAAAATGTTACCGACGCACTTTAGGATTGAACCCGGGATCAGTAGGGTACCGTCGCTCTGCCACTGTGCTACAGGCACCCCGACCGAACACTTAACATTTCAAACAACAAGCGACATCTTATGGAAGTTATGTAAACGAATACTATAGTTAGTCCTCATTACAGAAGGAATTCAAACCATTATTATATCAATTTCTTACTTTCATTTATGAATATTTTTATGCTTTTGAATATTTTAATGCCGTGTGATGCAAAGTGTATTACAATTTTGGGAGACAGGCTGACAATCTGTCACTAATAGCAATACACGATTTTTCTGGAACGTCCCTCAAAAATCTTCTTCATTTTGTGTGGGTTACCGCGTTCATCAGGTCGTTGCACGACTCGATGTCCCTCAAATAGTTGTCAGACGTGGAATTAGCAACCGTATTTTGCAGTTGATAACGCTCTGCCTACTCTGCAAGGAATGTGTGTTTTATGTTTTAGCCGATCGAGAGTTCCTGGTATTGTTTAAATCTTTGACCAGCAGTAAGATCGGGATCTGTCAGACTTTTATATATAATATATATATAAGTATCACGTTCTTGGAAGAGATGGGATGGTTATAAGAAAAAAGGCAAGCTAACGAACATTACAATATACCTAAACAAGCTAGTCACTGACTAAAAATTTAATTTCATGTAGCTTATCTGGTACTATCCAACCTAGTCTTAACTATGCCATACAGCGTACCTAAACACTATTCTTATATTTTTACACTTTATTATTTTGTAATCTACTAATATCCAATAATAAAAAGTTTCAACACAAATAATGACTTCCTAAATACCTCATTTCACTCATCAAATGTTATATATTTCCAAAGAGCTGCAGCTCTTCGACTATATAGTTTATTTGGTTACGCACTTTAAGCAAAGGGCGTCAGTTATGTTTGTAATGTAATAATTACATTCAATTACAGAAAGTAGGTAACCCGAAAGAAGGTCAAGGTATTTGTGAAACTGAACAACTGAAACTGAACAACTTTCTCTTAGAAGCATATGTTTGAAATTAGTATCTACCGCACAAAAATACTTCCAATTCATAATATCCATTCATAAATTTTTACATAATAATATTTGATGAACCCCTAATATAGTCACAAAAAAAAAAATTACTTAAACTTAACATAGGTAATATGTTTAATTCTGTTATTTTAATGCCTCAAACGATCTCTCTGATTTAAAGAATACCAATTTTTAAAACACTTCCCGTCTTTAGTACACATTTTTCAGAAAACTTGCAAAATTTTCTATTGCGGGCAGGATTTCAACCTGCAACTTTCGCGATCACTAATGGCGACGCCTATTCCATCTGGGCTACTGACGCTCATCCCATGCCCGCGAACTTTGCGAGCGTATCTTAATGCTAATAACGTGGCACGGCTCCATCTACCGGGATAGTTTTGCGGTAGCGCAGATAGAAGAGGCGTCGCTTCTAGTGATGGCGAAAGTCACAGGTTAAAAGTTTGCCCGCGGAAGAAAATTTTGCGAGTTTTCTAGGAAGGTTTTTTAATTGAGTTTATCAGAAAGTTAATTTAAGTCAATTATATTATGTCATAAAGCTTACTATAAGTTAGATGAGTATATTAATGACAAAGAGGCATGGAGCTCTGAAATTCCAGCGCAGCACAAGAAACACGCACTCATTTTAAATACCAAAATGGGGCGTGCGTGGAGTTTACAACTGACATAATTTTTACACGACTGCCTAACCAAAAAATTAGTGTAATGTTTTTAAAGTTCATGTATGTATGTATATTTATATGTATAGATGTGTGATCCTATACATATAGGACTGAAACTCGGTAGCCACTGAACAGATTCGGATGGCAATTGTATCGGAAGAATCCTTATATTATCCCGTGTGTTATAAATAGGCAGTCGTGTTTTTTTTTAATTATTATGCTTCACTTACATAATATATATTGAAATTATGACTTTTTGATTTGACATTCTAAAAGTATTTATCTACACTCGTCTCATAATGTTCAAATTATGAATTCGAAAACAGATGCATAATGACCTACTTTATGCATTCTGCCTATAAAAACTAGGGTTTCCTATAAATTACAGAAGCGTAATGACTTAATGAGAAAACTCTTAATACGATAAAGTCGAGAAATGAAACGAAGTTTTTTTTTCCAATACTCAAATCGCTATCTTCCGCCGCACCTGACAGTTGTTGTTGTACGGTAATTTTTCGGATGTTGTTCAGTTGTTTTCATAGGTTTTTGTTCTGTTGTTGTTGAGATGTTGTTCAGATGTTGTTCAGTTGTTGTTCAGATGTTGATTAGATGTTGTTCAGATGCTATTCCGATGTGTTGTTCAGTTGTTGTTCAGTTGGTGTTCAGTGTTGTTCAGTTGTTGTTCAGTTGTTTAGTTATTTGCTGTTGAGACTCGACATCTAAACAACTTTTAGTAAAGAATCTTCAAAAATTCATATCAAGCCATATTACGTTCTCGTATTGAATTTGACCATGTATCGGGCCTTGCAATCGCCGGTGCGGACGTTTGGAAAAGTGTTCAACTGAGTCAATTTTTTAGAGTGTAGATAAAATAGTGTATGCAACTTTTTTTTTTTTTTTTTTTATTAATGATGGGTTTGCTCTTGACTCTAGTCTAGATCATAGGACAGAGACAGAGTCTAAGATGGAGCGAGCTCACCCAGAAGAAGCCTGTTAAGGCACTGGCACTCCCACACACTGACGGAACGCAGGTGGCTACTTGGCGCCAGACTTCGGTGGGATGGTGGTCGCGACTGTTTATAATTAGGCATTAGAATGCTCGTGTCAATCTATTATCACACTCGGCTACGCCTCGTGTGATAAACAGACACTCGCATTCTAATGACCCCCATTATATAACAGTTGCATAAACTACTATTATTTCTTCTTGGAAACATGGAACTAGTTTCATCCTACGGATGTACGACTAAGGAGTACTTGTAAAATCCTTGCTTGGAAATATAAGTTTGAAGTTTGACATCTTTAAAAAGTTTTCTCAAGGTACTCCCGAACCTAAGTCGGATACTGTTCCCTACAGTCGGCGACTGTTCCATACATCCAGTGCGGGAGCGATGCCGGCATGTCGGCTGCCGACATTTTCCTACATTCTCCGACTTTTCTCTACATTTCTATACATATGACGTCACAGCCATTTGATTAATTTTATTTGACTAAAAAGGGATGGGATACCTGGTAAACTTCAATACTTGTTGTTACATGGCAAAAAAACCTGCTAAGAGCGTGTCGGTCACACCTAAATCTAGGGTTCTTGTAATCAAATACGTCGAAATATAATGAAAACTCTTATCATTATAAAAAGTGATGAAAAACCGGAGGTCCGTGAAAGCTTCCCATTTGGTGCGCATGAGATAATTCTGCATTTGCAGCTACTATAGTAACCATATTTTAGGTCCGACCGATCGATAACCGATCTGTCAAAACAGTATCCAGAGCGGTGCCGAAGTCGCAATAACTTGCGAGTCCACGTAGTCGCGCCGCCCAGTCCCCCATTGATTCACCTCGATCTCTTGTCGCCCCGTAGAATTTTGCCTTATCAGCAAAAGTACACTCCCTCGTTTTGAAGTGGTCGTCGAGTAATTTCACCAGTTGATCATAGGTTAGGTCGTCTGGAACGTTCGGGTGGGCTAGGTTAAGCAGCAACCTGTATGACTCATCCGAAAAATGCGTAATGAGTATTCCCACCTTGTTATCGTCCTCAACTTTGTTTATTTTTATGAACTGAGTTAATTTACTTTTAAAAATTATCCACTCACTAGTTTTATGATCGAAATTTGGCAAATTTCCTAATTGAGACATTTTTGTGGCCATGTGGGTAGACAAACACTCGTCGTCATTAAAGTATATGCGAACGAATGAAACGACTGTTTAGAACCAACACCGGTTTATTACTGGCTTGCACACACACAGGTTACAGCATATATATCAAATATACTTTATATTCCAAATTTGAAAGAAAGAAAAAATATTTATTCAGTAAACAAATAATATCTTAAACTAATACACGATCACATTCGGTACTGAAAATTTGTTGGCTTTGCTGGGCTGTGTCGCTTACGTAAAACTTAGGTAAGTAGAGTATTTATTGTCTAGACTAGAGGCAACAGCAAACCCATCATCAATAATTAAAAAAAACAGGGTGGCCCGAATAGTGACGACCAAAGACAAAATTTGTATGCGTTATACTGAGGGGTATCCGAATCACCCCCATGTATGTTCTACGACTTTTGGTAATTTCCGAGTTATTCTACTTTTGAAGTTGTATGAGAAAAACAAGACTGGCAGGCTTTTTTTCTTATTTTGTACGCGAATAATAGAGAAAATAAGGAAAGAAGCCTGCCAGAAATGTTAAATAACTCGAAAACTACAATAAATTGCGAAATTGTTAGTGATTCGGATACCCATCAGTTTATGGCATTTGAATTTCGTCTTTGGACGTCACTTTACAGGCCACCCTGTATACAGTGTGTCAGAGAAATTAATGCAAACTTTCAGAGCGTTTTCCTAGACGCAAAACTGAACAAGTTTTGGTGATAAAAAAAATCGAAGTACTAAAAATTATAGTCCTCCCAAAAAATTCAAAGAAATATGGGAGGATATTTTTTGATAGAGGGGGTGGGGGTTCGCGGGGGACATGATGTATGTCGAGCTTACTTCGCTCGTAATTCGTGTAATGTTAATGTGGCGCAGTGTGGCGCATCCCTTGCCTTTTTTAATGTGATGTAACTCGTCGCATGTATAATTTCTTTCGCCCGACGGTAGTCTTGCTATGATATGTCTTGTGAACCCCTCATGATCAGAAGCTGTATACGCCACTGGACTAGACCAGCATAGCGAGTAGGTAAACTGTCAGCGTTTTTTGTCGGCCTGCAAGTAGTTGACTACGGAACTCTAAAACTCTCATAATTTCTATTTACACCGCATAGTTACCTATTGTGTCAAATTGGTTTATGAATTCATAATAATTATGCATTTTTATGGATAAAATTCTGATAGTAATACTTAAATACGGTGTTTCGGTGCTATAAATAAATATAGGGGTTTGTTTTTCAATTTCTAATATTCTCGTTATACTTGTATACTCGGTATCTTCAGTTCTGGATGATACTGGATCTTTTGCCAGGCAGAATCTCAGCAAGAAGCTTATTCGAAGTTCAGAGGATAATAAACAACGGACAGCTTATCAAGCTCATTATATCTGGTTGTGGAACGTGTGGATGGTCTTGCAGGGACAGAAACTGCGACCATCTTTAGAAATTGGGGTCGATCTTCATCTTTAAAAAGAGCGATGCTTTTGTCGGTGGACCAATGAAGCACTACAACCAGCATCTGACGACATGAAATTAACACCATGAACCCGTTTTGTCGTCAAAATTTTACCTGTCCATGTAATAGGTACGAGATGTGCTTTGATTTTGGTACACTAAGTCAAAGAAATACCCGATGAATATCTAATTATTATGCATGTACTTATCTCTTTGTAAATAAAGTATACTAAGTATGTATTTTAATTGTATTACGATCGTGTTACATTGCCGTAACTGATAGATGGAATAATTTATTCTATAAAATAAATAAAACAAGTAGGTAAGTCATTGTCACAGTATAATTTTGTTATTTATTACAGATAGGTTAAATATAACACAAACACCGGCTACATAAAACACCTGCCTTATGCTTAGTATTTGTCGTGATGACACAAATTATACCAAATAAATAAAATATAGGATTTAAATGAATGTAAATTTAACAATGAATTGTAAACATAAACAGTAAACAGTCAAGGGTCCGACATGATAATGTACGACAGTGTTTTGAACAGCATAATTATGAACGTCAGAGTTATGTACAACCCAAGCAGGCACGACAATGGCAATGGAATCAAAACAATGTCGCCAAAAACACCTATCTTCTAACAATATACACCCCGCGCATTCACGACACCATCCTCGAAGACATCGCGTGATCATTTTTAAAATCTGCTAGTAGTGACGTTACTTAATCGATTAAAAAAGAAGGTGCACACTCGGAACAATCTATTAAAGCGCCTTACTTCTACTGGATGGGGAGCAACACCTCATGTTCTGCGGACTACTGGGCTGGCGTTATCCTTTTCTGCAGGCGAGTATGCATGTCCTGTATGGAGCCGTTCAGCTCATGCAAAGCTGGTGGATACAGCCTTAAATGAGACTTGCCGGATCATAACTGGTTGCCTGAAACCGACCCCGGTTAGCCAACTGTACCCACTAGCCGGAATAGCGCCTCCAGTTGTTCGTAGATCTGTGGCTAGCTCCTTTGAAAGAGCAAAGATGGAGTCAGATGCACGGCATCCTTTGCACGACCACATCCCAGTGACACAACGGCTGAAAAGCCGTAATGGCTTTGTTAAGTGCGTCACTCCTCTTTGCACAGACCCCGAACAAGCGAGGTGCAACCTTTGGCGGGAGGGGGTGACCCTACCAGATCCTTTCGTCCCGATTGCTGAGAGCTTGCCGCCTGGCCATAATTTGCCATGGTTGGTTTGGAAATCTTTAAATAGACTTCGGACTCAGACCGGCCGGAGTAAGGAAAACATGACCAAGTGGGGCTTCTTGGAGGGTTCCGATGTAGGTTGTTTGTGTGGTGCAGTTCAAACAATGAACCACCTAACATCGTGTCCTGCGTGCCCTAGCACCTGCACGCAGGACGATCTTATGACAGCGTCTGTCAGCGCTGTCAACGTAGCCAAGTTCTGGGCCGCGACGGTGTAGTGTCTGCCATCGACACGCTAAGAAGAAGAAGACTTAATCGATAGTTTTACATACTCGTACAACTTAATCGATATTGTTTTCTTTTTCTTATATGATTTTATATTTTTTATTGCGGCTTGGTCGCTCACTAGGTTCGCTCCAGGGGGTCACGTCTCAACTCTAACCTAATCTAACCTACTGTGTCGGATTTGTGTCAGAAAAATTTAAGTCAATATCATGCCAGAGTCAGAGCAAGTAAATGGGAAACCTACCAATAATATATTGGAAGCTATGAAAAACTCATCTAACTACAATTAGACTTGGCTTGTGTTAAATAAAACACACTGAGATACACATAAGCACTATAAATATGGTAACGTAAAATAACGTATGCAGTTAACGAAAACTTCCGCAAAGTACCTGACTGGTGCAGTTCTGTTCAGGCACACTATTCACTACATCTACAGTGGTCTTAAAGGAACTTTGAAACTAAGGCCACGTACGACTGATCGCCGCACATCATTACATAAGATGTATTCATAAAAAACCCGAAGAAAGGTCAAGTTGCACTTGGAAACTAAACAACTTTCCCTTAAAAACATAGGTCAAAATATAAGTTTGACTTCCCAGACAAAATTACTAGCATGTAGTTTAGCTCATGAACAATTAATATTTAAATAAATTATGTATGCAAAGCATAATCGACTACAACTTTCTTTAAAAAAATTAGACCTTACGAACTAAGGTTGACATTCTGTCACTTTGACGTTAGGTATATGGTTAGAATGCCTTATTTATATTATGCAACGATTATATAATCGATAGTTTTACATACTCGTACAACTTAATCGATATTGTTTTCTTTTTCTTATATGATTTTATATTTTTATTGCGGCTTGGTCGCTCACTAGGTTCGCTCCAGGGGGTCACGTCTCAACTCTAACCTAATCTAACCTACTGTGTCGGATTTGTGTCAGAAAAATTTAATGCGGGGGGCTGCATTCCGAACTAAAGCAAACCTTTAAGTATTCACTTTTTAAAATGCACCATACAGAAATACATGCCCACAGCATATTATTCTTCGCATTGGTGATCCCTAATCCCTCACTACATTATTTTACAATAAATTTCCTGAAACAATCGTATTTTGCCACAATCTGTCTAATATTCGATTTAGTAATGCTTTCTTATATATTACTTCAAAAAACACAAAAGAAATATTGTTGCTTTAACAAAAAAACCTTACACTATTTACTTCAAAAAACACAAAAGAAATATTGTTGCTTTAACAAAAAAACCTTACACTCAAAATATTTTCAAAAAATATTTTTGTTTTCAATAATGATACCTAAATAAATATCCAGGACAATTCACAAAGCTCCATCTAGCCCCAAAAGAAGCTAAACTTGTATTTCTTCTTTTTCTTTGCGTGTCGAAGATGAAACTATATTGAACTATGAGAACTAGATTGCTGATATTAATACATAAAAAGGTCCTTTTTTAATAAATACATATTATACATAGAAAACACGAAAGGCTAAACACAAGTACTTGAAAATGGACTTAACAAATATTTGTGTCTTGTGGGGATCGCTCCCACGACCCACGGCGTAGCAGGCAGGGGTACTATCCGCTACGCCATCTGGCCAGTCAATGTTTCTATGTTTCCGGGGAATATTCATCGTGCCCGGGAACGTAACTAGAAATTTTCCCAATGTTACCGGGAACGGTACATTGCTAGTCGTACGTAGTCATGTTGTACAAAATATTTTCAGCCGTAATCGTGTTGTGCATAATGTATGTCGTGCATTAATGGTTCCCAAGTAGTGGTATATTATAAGTCTATGTTCCCAACAGTCAGCACACAGTCAGCCTACTTTGACAGCCTATAAGTCAAAGTCAGTGATCCAGAGAGTTTATGTCAACTTGCAGGTCAATATCATGCCAGAGTCAGAGCAAGTAAATGGGAAACCTACCAATAATATATTGGAAGCTATGAAAAACTCATCTAACTACAATTAGACTTGGCTTGTGTTAAATAAAACACACTGAGATACACATAAGCACTATAAATATGGTAACGTAAAATAACGTATGCAGTTAACGAAAACTTCCGCAAAGTACCTGACTGGTGCAGTTCTGTTCAGGCACACTATTCACTACATCTACAGTGGTCTTAAAGGAACTTTGAAACTAAGGCCACGTACGACTGATCGCCGCACATCATTACATAAGATGTATTCATAAAAAACCCGAAGAAAGGTCAAGTTGCACTTGGAAACTAAACAACTTTCCCTTAAAAACATAGGTCAAAATATAAGTTTGACTTCCCAGACAAAATTACTAGCATGTAGTTTAGCTCATGAACAATTAATATTTAAATAAATTATGTATGCAAAGCATAATCGACTACAACTTTCTTTAAAAAAATTAGACCTTACGAACTAAGGTTGACATTCTGTCACTTTGACGTTAGGTATATGGTTAGAATGCCTTATTTATATTATGCAACGATTATATTTTGCTTTTAATTTTTGTTTTGTTATTTTGAGAGTCTCTCATTTTGCACTTTTACCATTTTTCAACTACCTACGTACTTTTTTTTTGTCGTGTGATGCCGGCTAAGAATAGAATTACCCGATTTCTTTCCCGTGGGTGTCGTAAGAGGCGACTAAGGTACTCGAGGGTGTGTATTAAATTTAGGCGATGGGTTGACAACCTGTCACTATGGCGATACACAATTTTCCGAATGCCCTCAAACGTATGCAGACGTGGCGTAAATGTCCGTTTTTTGCAGCTGCTTATGCTCTGCCTACCCCGCAAGGAATTATAGGCGTGATATGTGTATGTATGAATGTTGTTTTCTTTTCAAATATTTAGCGTTCACATAGAAAAGCGTTTTTTTTTATTGCAATGAGTATTTCATGGCTTCATTTAACTTGCTTCTAAGGTTCTTTCTGAAACCTGCCCATGTCTTGAAATACCATAGAGAATTTACTGCAGAAAGAAGAAGGAGTACCTACATATATAAGATTTTCTTTGGTTTCTTTCTTCTAAGAGATGAGACGTATTTTTTTGTCAAAAACGTTAAATAAGGGCAGGTAACGTACTCATGCAATGTGATCCAATATTTTGATCTGATCAATTATAGTATCTATCTGTTTTTGTACTGTGGGTAAGTATGGGCCTAAAATCAGTATAACAATTCTCATAACTTACCTTATATAAGCGCTGCCACTTTCCGTCAAATAGGTATGGAGAAGGATAGGAGATATCTCAGTCCTATCAGGTTTAAAATCGTCAATGCCTCCTACGCCATTTCTAGTCAATTTAGTCACCATTGTTCTATCGTCACCCCATTTTGACAGATTACGCGTATTTTGCTTTAAATTTTAAGACATAACAAGACTTATATAAGTACTAGCTTTTACCCGCGACTTCGTCCGCGTTAGATAGTTCTTTTTTAGGCACAGGTTCTAAAGTAGATATGTATATTCAAAGTATGACAGTGATGTTACAACAGTTCTTATCTCTACTGTTTAAGGATGACTTGCTTGCTTCTGTTGTTAAAGGGACAATTCAAAATTTGCTATCCGTTGTACTGCCCTGAGAGATCAATATTTATAACCATTGAAAACAAAAGTCAGTAGATAACAAAAAAACCTCGGTAAAAAATTGCCAATATCCTTTCTCAACTTATTCCCATCATACTGAACAACTTTTGTTTTGAAACCATTTCTGTATCTCTAATAGTTTTGGTGGGCTCCTGATGGTACACCTGGTGGTCTACATAAGGTACTCCAGACCCTCAATGTCCTTGTAAAAAGAAGCGGCCCATCATACTGAACAACTTTTGTTTTAGAACCATGCCTGTATCTCTAATAGTTTAGCTGGGCTCCTGATGGTACACCTGGTGGTCTACATAAGGTACCCCAGATCCTCAATGTCCTTGTGAAAAGAAGCGGCCCATCATAATGAAAAACTTTTGTTTAAGAACCATGCCTGTATCTCTAATAGTTTAGCTGGGCTCCTGATTGTACACCTGGTGGTCTACATTAGGTACTCCAGATCCTCAATGTCCTTGTGAAAAGATGCAGCCCATCATACTGAACAACTTTTGTTTTGGAACCATTTCTGTATCTCTAACAGTTTTGGTGGGCTCCTGATGGTACACCTGGTGGTCTACATAAGGTACTCCAGACCCTCAATGTCCTTGTAAAAAGAAGCGGCCCATCATACTGAACAACTTTTGTTTTAGAACCATGCCTGTATCTCTAATAGTTTAGCTGGGCTCCTGATGGTACACCTGGTGGTCTACATAAGGTACCCCAGATCCTCAATGTCCTTGTGAAAAGAAGCGGCCCATCATAATGAAAAACTTTTGTTTAAGAACCATGCCTGTATCTCTAATAGTTTAGCTGGGCTCCTGATTGTACACCTGGTGGTCTACATTAGGTACTCCAGATCCTCAATGTCCTTGTGAAAAGATGCAGCCCATCATACTGAACAACTTTTGTTTTGGAACCATTTCTGTATCTCTAACAGTTTTGGTGGGCTCCTGATGGTACACCTGGTGGTCTACATAAGGTACTCCAGACCCTCAATGTCCTTGTAAAAAGAAGCGGCCCATCATACTGAACAACTTTTGTTTTAGAACCATGCCTGTATCTCTAATAGTTTAGCTGGGCTCCTGATGGTACACCTGGTGGTCTACATAAGGTACTCCAGATCCCCAATGTCCTTGTGTAAAGAAGCGGCCTATCATACTGAACAACTTTTGTTTCGGAACCATGCCTGTATCTCTAATAGTTTAGCTGGGCTCCTGATGGTACACCTGGTGGTCTACATAAGGTACTCCAGATCCTCAATGTCCTTGTGAAAAGAAACGGCCCATCATAATGAAAAACTTTTGTTTAAGAACCATGCCTGTATCTCTAATAGTTTAGCTGGGCTCCTGATTGTACACCTGGTGGTCTACATTAGGTACTCCAGATCCTCAATGTCCTTGTGAAAAGATGCAGCCCATCATACTGAACAACTTTTGTGCTGGAACCATTTCTGTATCTCTAATAGTTTAGCTGGGCTCCTGGTGGTACACCTGGTGGTCTACATCTGTACTCCAGACCCTCGAATGGTGATAAAAAGTAGCCTATGTCCGTTCTCGGTATGCTAGCAATCTCTGTGCCAAGTTTCATGAAGATCGGTTCAGCGGTTTGGCCGTGAAAGCGTAGCAGACAGACAGACAGACAGACAGACAGACAGAGTTACTTTCGCATTTATAATATTAGTGTGGATTTGAAGGAAAGTGATAGCGCTAATATAAGGTAAGTAAAGAAAATTGTTATCCTGAATAAAGGCCATAACGTTCAGCTTGGCTACTGAGTCCATTTCAATGACTCAAGTTTAAAAAACTAGGCATGTTCATATTTTAAACTAGTTGATATGAAGTCGTCGCCTGCCCTCCTAAGCCCTCCTCAGAGATGCACCATTCTAGGCCAATTTTATTTATAATAATATTTTGTAGTTAAATAGTAAAGTTAATAGGTAACTAGAAAAAAAGTTTGTGATAGAAATCCTATGAAAATTCACTTTGAGTATTTTATGACTTCATTTATTGGTGTTTTTATTCTTGAAGGTGGTTTAGTTTTTTTGATGAAAAGTACAACTATAATCCCATAGAGAACTAGACAATGATCCATGATGGAACTATTTCCATTAAGATTTCTTTGAAGTTTTTGTATCCTTCAGTCAGTTAGTTTGTATAAAGACTGAGACAGACCAATTGTACGTGCCTAACGTGCGCATCACGCGTGCGTGCAATTATACGTTGCAGCAAAAAAAAATAACATACAGCACAGCATCAGCATTGCGCAGTAACATTTTATGTTAACAATTATCAGTCACACACTCGCCCTCACACATACACGCCGAGGCATTATCAGTCGATAGAAATAAATTACCTTTCCCTGACCTATACTCTTTATCAAGTTTAAGTATAACATTTGACATGTAATATTATTATTAATAAATGAGTTATGAGTTATCACATGCGATTTTGTTCAAGTCACTGAAATAGATAATTGATAAAGTCAAAAATTACGAAGTTGTAAAATGATAGAAAATATTAAACTGCAATAATGCAAACTTGCTGACTTTAACATTTCGCGAAATAAAATCTTCGGTGATTGAAATGTTGCCAAAAATTATGTTAAGTATGTAAACAGTGGTTTAAAGGCATGGGAAAGATGACACGATTGGCTTCACGCGTACCACACGATGTTGCGGTATTGGACCGTTTATCTGGCAAACATGTTTGATCTGGTAGTGTGGCAGTGGTCTGGTCACATCTGTCGATGCCAATGGATGGTAGAGTAAGCCGGTTTTTGGGTGGAGCCCATGCCTCAGCAAGCGTAGCGGCGGGACGCCATCCAGCCAAATAAACCAAAGACTTAAAGACTTCCGACTTGATGGCGGAAACGGTAGATCGTGCCTTATGGCGTAGCCTTATAGCATATCCGTATGGCGCTTACGTTCTGCAGTGGACTGCTATTAGGCTGATGTGATGCGTTATGTGGCATAAATGACATGTGATTACCGCACAGCGATGCGGTGTGTAGTGCGGTTGAATTTAACTATTTTTGTACAACATAGTAGATACTTCCTCTACTGCAACGTGCACTGTTGCACACGCATCCAGTGTGAGTCAGTCTTTAAATTTAAGATTTCAAATTAATACATTTATCTTAGTGGCCAATGTCATAGTATCTGTTATATTTTATCTTTTCTCATAATACACATCACTATGTACTCGTCATCAACGTGCCGTCAAAAGCAGTGTTATCAGCACAATTAAATCTGTCTGATACTAGATATATTTATAAAGAATTGTTTACAAATTTTATCAAAGATAGCATCACAAATAATTAGTTTTAAACACGATTTTAATTATTTATTTATAGAGTCAACATTAAAATCATAAATGAGTAGATGCTCTTTGTGTATTATTGTTAAAGAAAGCATAAAATCTAAGCTATCCTAAAAAAAAATCAACGTTTGAAGAATGTTTTTTTTTGTATCTGTGAGTCGATAGTGAAGATTGTATAGTATGTGTTTAGAAGTTATTTTAATGGTATTTAGTGTCGAATAGTCAACATGATTTTGGCCCTTTCTTGTTTCTGTGCTGGCAACACGTGTTTTCCAAGCACCGACGACAACCGACAACAACCGACGACAAACGACGACAACCGCATACAACCGACGACATCCGACGACAACCGACGAAAAGTTCGGATGTATCTAAATGTCGGATACAGTCGCCGACTTAGGTCCGGGAGGACCTTCAGCGACTAAGATATAACTAATTAAAAGTTATCCCCGCATAGTAGTGTGTAGCAACTTAAAAGCAACAT
Source organism: Tuta absoluta (assembly GCA_027580185.1). Taxonomy (NCBI): domain Eukaryota; kingdom Metazoa; phylum Arthropoda; class Insecta; order Lepidoptera; family Gelechiidae; genus Tuta; species Tuta absoluta. Next base: position 865,775 of record JAQAHW010000066.1, on the reverse strand, counting down.
ATTTTGACGGTTTTTTAATTTTTTTTAAAACTTGAAATTTTTCTAAGCAAGTAAGGGTCGACTGGTCCCATTATGTAGTAGATAGTACCCCTGCCTGCTACGCCGAGAGACGTCGGTTCGTTTCCCACACAGCACAAATATTTGTATGTTATTTTTTTTTTTTTTTTTATTAATGATGGGTTTGCTCTTGACTCTAGTCTAGGTCATAGGACAGAGACATTCAAGTATTTGTGTTGAGTATGGGCGTTTTCTATGTGTTGTATGTACATACATACATATATTACGCCTATAACCCATTACGGGGTAAGCAGAGAAAAACGGACATCTACGCCACGTCTGACAAACATTTGAGGGTCATTTGGAATATTGTGTATCACTATAGTGACAGGTTGTCATCCCATCGCCTAAATTTGCAATACACACCCTCGAGTCCCTTAGTCGCTTCTTACGACACCCACGGGAAAGTAATGGGGTGATGCTATTCTAAGCCGGCATCACATGGCAGAGCCGGCATCATATTGTATGTATTTATTTACAAATATATGTATGTATAATATCTAGTTCTAATAGTACAAGTTACGCTTATTTTAGGGCTAGATTGCACTGTGTAATGTCAATGATATTTATTTATTTGTAACCTGCGACTTCCGTAATCAGAAGTCGAGTCGAGTCGAGAAGTACTTCCATCTGGGCCACCGCGGCTCAATCGCCGCCTGCGCAATTATGCAAGTGTAACTTAATGCCAATAACGCGTGGCATGACTCCATCTAACGGGCGACAAATCAAAACAAGCTAGTTTTTTTAAAATTGTATACCCAACATCCATGACCCAACATATGACTGGGCCGATGGCGTAGCGGATATTACCCCTACCTGCTACGCTGAGGGTCGTGGGTTCGATCTCCACAAGACACAAATATTTGTTAAGTCATTTTCGGATATTTGTGTTAAGTCTGGGTGTGTCTATGTATTTAATTATTTTTTTCAGCTATCAGCTATCTAGTTCCCAAAGTACAAGCTTTGCTTAGTTTGGGACTAGATGGCGCTGTGTGAATTGTCCAGGATATTTAATACGAGAGATGTTTTATAATAGGATATAATTTTCTTTTTTCACAAGCCTACCATAGTATTGACAGTGAAATTGCTCCGACACTGCACATATTAGCAAAGCCGGTGCAAACAGTGTGAATGCATCTTGAATGCAACTATCTGAAACTGTGTAAATGGGATAAAAACGTGGTGGAAGACACCTCATCTAAGTTAACACTTTAGTTGCTTACAACGGACACTAGCGTCTTAAAGGAAAACGATAAATCGAAAAGAAAACTGCGTCCCTTAGTACATACAAACATACATACATATATCCCTTGCGGGGTAGGTAGAGTGTAAACGGCCGAAAAAACGGTTACTAACGCCACGTCTGACAAACGTTCGAGGGATCAGTATAGTGACATTTAGTCAGCCCATCGCCTAAAATTGCAAAACACAATGTAACCTCGAGTCCCTTAGTCGCCTCATACGACACCTGCGGGAAAGAAATGGGATGGTGCTATTCTAAACCGGCATCACACAGCATAATTAATACATGGATCAAAAAATACCTCTGCTAAGATTTTCAATACACTGAATGTAAGGCGGTTCTACCACTTGTCGTCCGTCGTTGCAAATTTTTGACGCACCGTAACGCGTCTGTCAGACGAAAGGAAATTGCTAACTATCTAATTCCCATACAAATACGACTACTGTCAAATTTGAAAGACGCATTCGTTACGCACTGCTATTTCCAGGGGAGCATAAATGCAAGACTAAGCATCATTAAGTCATCATTTATAATGCGCACTGCTAAAGAGTGGAACTCACTACCTGCGTCTGTGTTTCCAAACGCATACAACCCTAATATCTTCAAAGTAAGAGTGAACAGGCTTCTTCTGGGTGAGCTCGCTCCATCTTAGACTCTGTCTCTGCCCTATGACCTAGACTAGAGTCAAGAGCAAAACCATCATTAATAAAAAAGGAAAAAAAAGCACTGCGCTCACCAACCCGCCTGACAACCATGTTTAGTAGAGAGATAGATAGATAGATAAAACGTTTATTACATACATACATACACATATCACGCCTATAATTCCTTGCGGGGTAGGCAGAGCGTAAACAGCCGCGAAAAATGGCCATTTACACCACGTCTGACAAATGTTTGAGGGTTATTTGGAATATTGTGTATCGCTATAGTGACAGGTTGTCAGCCCATCGCCTAAAATTGCAATACACACCCTCGAGTCCCTAAGTCGCCTCTTACGACTCCCACGGGAAAGATATGGGGTGATGCTATTTTAAGCCGGCATCACACGGCACTCTAAGCCGGCATCACACGGCACACAACGTTTATTGCATAAAATTAATATAGTAGCTGAAGTGTTAAACACTGGTGCCGGTGTTAAGGCCACTCATTTACATTTAAGTTTTAATCCGAGCCGAGATGTTGAACTGAGACTTACCGGACTTCTGGGCTTAAGTCCGGAAACACATGGAGAATGGTAAGCTTATAAGAGTAAATGAAAATAAGATATTGAAAAATTGTTAGCGCCCGCCGGGACTAAGGCGCCGGTAGCTCAGTTGGCAGAGCAATGGGACGGTACCCCACGGTCCCGGGTTCATGTAGCGTACGCTAACATTTTTTCAATTTATTATTTTAATTTATGAAATTAATATAGCACTGTGCGTAATAAAATCTATGGTTACTTATGAGAATAATTAATTGACAACTTTATGTAGTTTAGTTCAGTTTTTACGCCGAACTGGTAAAGGAATACGCACCAGTAGTCCATATGGACGCAGTTTCAATTAATTGACAGTTTTAGAATAGTTTCACCATAATTAGAATACGTCCTAGAGATAGATCCAAGGAAAGGGTAGCAGCATTCCTATGAATGAAAGTTTTGCACTGCGCTTGTCAATTCGCCTGTCAAGCATAGTGAGTATGGCAATAATCCAAAGGGAGTTACCTCATGTACATGTTACAAACATACATACATCAGCCTATTGTAGTCCAGTGCTGGCCGTAGGACTCCCCCAGGGTAAGCCATAGGGCACGATCTCTCGTTTTCGCCGTCCAGTCGCAACCAGCCGCCTTTTTTAAGTCATCGCTCCATCTGGCTGGAATTCGTCTAACGCTACGCTTGCCGAGGCGTGGCCTCAAGGTGAGAGGTTTTATATCTTTGCCATATTCCTGCCCGAGCGTGTCCTAAAATACGACTATGATATAATGTCAGGAAAAGGGCAGCAACGTACCATGTGAATGCAAGATCTTGTACTGCGCTTGCCATTCCGCCTGCCTGCCAAGGAGGAGGTCTATGCACAGCAGTGGACTGTAATGTTGTGGTTGTATATGTAATGCAATATTAGGTAATATTAATACAGGGTGTAAGGGACAGCCCTCCGAATACTAATAGGGTGCACTCAGACCATGAAACTGAACAACATTCCAAAAAAAATTTTTTCAAGAAAAGTCCAAAAAGTCCCATTGTAAATGCAGCGTGATTTTGTATGGGAGGTCGCATATTTTTTGGAATTTCCTGACTGAATGAATGAATGAATGAGTTCCTAGGGAAAAGTTGTTCAGTTTCATGGTCTGCATGCACCCTATCAGTATTCGGAGGGCTGTGTTCCTTACACCCCGTATAATTATTTCACTTTCTATGGGAAGTATTATGTTTTTTTCAAATTTCGAATAAAAGTTGTTCATGGTATCATTTTGTATAGGAAGTCTTAGATCTCAGTTGGAAAATTGGCGAGCGCAATGCAAGTTGTTGTAATTCACAGCGAAGTTTCCTGCCGATTCCTTGGATCCATCCCTACACGACACCCGCGGGTAGGAATATGAGTAATGACTGCTACTTTATGTAACTTGATTTAATTACATTAAATTTATAGCCACAGCAATCCACTGCTGGACATGGGCCTCCCCTTATTAGGAGGGTTGTGCCATACTCACCACGCTTGGCAAGCGGATTTTCGAGCGATGTGCAAATTATTGTTCCTTGGATACAATACATCCCTTAGTCTCCGTTCGTTTATGACACGCACGGGTAAGAAAAAGGTAATGCTTTTCTTAGCCGACATCACTCCTATACCTAGTTTTATTAACTCTATGTGTCAGGTACGTGATAAGAGCGGAAAATGAGGAGAAGTTGTTCTAAGACCCAAGACTGCAAGAAGCTGATTACTGATGATGAGTTTACCACCACCAAAGTTAGTTGGTTTTTTAACACACATATAAACGTAACACGCCTATAATCCCATTGCGGGGTAGGCAGATTGTTAACGGCCGTAATAAACAGACATTTAATTTTTAATGTACTATGGTTTATTTTGCACTCTGCTATAGTGCTATATTACCTATTTCCTAAATGAAATTACGATTATTATTATTATTATTAGCCCATGTCGTCCCACTGCAAAGCAAAGGCCTCCCTCCCTTTCTTCCATTCTTCCCTATTGATAGGGAAGGAAAATAAGATATAAAATAAAAAAATGCCACTGTCGGGGATTGAACCCGGGACCTGTGGAGTACCGTGCCACCGCTCTGCAACTGAGCTACCTGCGCCCCGACCGATTTTTTCATTTATGGAAATAATATAGCATTGTGAGTGCAAAATAAATCATAGAACATAGCCATAACCAGTTTATTTATTTATTTATACTTTATTTATAAGGCGGGCCTAATGCCAGACGTCATTCTCTACCGGCCAACCAGAAGGTAAACAGAGAGAGAAAGAAGCGGGTGCACTTATGAGAAAATAAAACTAAAGGAAAACAACATTTCAAAACTACTATCAAAATAAATACCTACCAATACATAGTTATTATTCATAAAAATATACTTTCCACTACCAGTCATTTTGAGCCTTACTAACAATAGGTGGTACACTTGTGGCCAATCAAATGGCTGCCTTATTGCTAATTATCAATCAAGACCTTTGTGTAAAAAGGTATTAGTAGGTAACATTACCAGAATCTAGAAATGGTTTTATTTTACGTTGAGAAACTTTTATACTGGAAATAATATTTGCTACAACAAAATTTTCAGGCGCTAAAGTTTTCTACCATAAACGCTTTGTGTATATAAGTTACTAGATTTTCGCTCAGTGATTTACCCGCTGCCACACATTTTCCCGTGGTAATAGTTGTTTTCCCGCGGTAAAAAGTGGTCTATGTGTTCTTCCAGGTTATACTCTACCTGTGTTCCAAATTTCATCCAAATCGAACAATCCGTTTAAGCGTGAAGAGGTAACAAACATACATACAGACACACAAACTCTCAGATTTATAATATTAGTACGGATTATTTAATGTACCTATTTGCAGTGCAAATGATTCATACTGATTTCCTTTCGAGTATTAATGTACTAAAATACCTACTTCTTCTATCTGCCGTACAACCGACGGACGGTGGAGTAAGCGAGCTCTCGAGTGGAGCCCAAAGTCTGCTAAATTAAAATCGTTTTATTCAAGATTTAAGCGTTTATTAGTAAAAATAAATTTTATAAGCCAAAAATTTATTTATTTGCATTTAGATAACGTGTGGTTTTGGGCGTTTCGTATTCTGCTAACAGTTTGAAGAATAAAATATCACGATGATAATAAAATGAAAGACGAGTGTCGCTAGCATTGCAAGGGTAACAAATAAGATAATCCTGATGAATTGGTGACTTAAGAAGTGCGGCTGGTAGCGACTGGATGGCGAAAACGAGAGATCGTGCCCTATGGCGTACCCTGGGGGAGGCTTTCGTCCAGCAGTGGACTGCAATAGACTGATGTATGTAACTTTTTCTTGTTAGAAGTCGTATGTGTGTGATCATAACGTGAACATTATAGGTACAGTCAAGCGCATGTCTGGTTAGATACTCGATAGACACACATTACTTTGACCAGTCGGTAAAAGGATGAAATTTACTATTGATCAATAGCGCAATCTCAAGACGAGTAGTTGATAAGGAACCAGACTTTGGAACCTGGTTAGGACATTGCAGGCTGAACCACCTGATTGTCCGAAAAGAAAGATGGTTTCGTGCTTCGGAGGGCACGTTAAGCCATCGATCCCGGTTGCTGTCTATGATTACTTGGATGGAGGTCGTTACACAACCATGTCAGAGGCCTACTAGTAGTAGGCGGTTGAAATACTCTGACACAAGGGTTCATCGGGGCGTTGGATGACTCGGGGTCTATCACGAAAAGAAGAAGAAGATACAGAACAATTTTGCTCAAGCAACATTGGTTGAAATATGACAAAAAGAAAATGTGTTTCTATATTGGGAAATCGACATATTTTTATCCTATTTCGACCTATGTTCCTTGGAGAAAGTTGTTCCAAATCACCAGTCTTGAGTTTTTGCTATCGGTCACTAGTAAATTTCACCCTATATGGTTAAAGATAAAGAAAGCTTCATTTCATTCCATACAGATTTAGATTGGTTAAATACAAAATGCACATTCGAGTTGATTATTAATGTATATAAGGTGTAAAAAAATTAGCTGAGAATATTTTAAGGGGTGAACCAGTACGTGAAACTGAACAACTTTCCCCAAAGAACATAGGTCGAAATATGAAAAAATAATTTGACCCTCCCATACTAAGTGTGTTACTCGGCCGGGATAATTTGTATGGGAGGGCCAATTTTTTTTTCATATTTCGACCTATGTTCCTTGGGGAAAGTTGTTCAGTTTCACGTACTGGTTCACCCCTTAAAATACTCTCAGCAATTTTTTTTACACCATATGTTTGCTTACACATGATACTCACCGTGTGATGCCGGCTTAGAATAGCATCAGCCTATTTCCTTCCCTTGGAAGTAATAAAAAGCGACAAAGGGACTCGAGGGTGTGTATTGCAATTTTAGGCAATAATCTGACAAAGTGTTACTATGGCGATAAACAATTTTCTGAATGACCCCCAAATATTTGTCAGGCGTGGCGTAAATGTCCGTTTTTTGCGGTCGTTTGGGCTCTGCCAACCGCACAAGGGATTATAGGCGTTATATGTGTATGTATATACTTACATATTATTTTCTGCTTATTAAAATCGGAAATTCAATTAGTACCTTGGCGTCAAATCTGGGTTGCTCACGAAATGTCAGTGACGAGATATAGCACGAGATATGGAAGCTTCTGGCTCAACGACGAAAAAACGCGCTAACATAGAAATACATTGAACATTTTGTACTGAACAAAATAACAAAATGCTTCATAACAATCAATGTATACTAAATTATAATTTTGCAAATGTGTGAGTGATGGAAATCATAAGTCAAAAAATGCAAATAGTTCATTCACATTCGAATGAAATATCAGAATACGGACCCAAATATCTGTCAAAATAGGATAGCTTTCCATACCTATTTTATGTCAAATACGAGATATAGCTTTTTGACATAAAATAACAAATCACAACATAAACAACACAGAATATTTTATAATTATTTGTTTTTATTGGACTTTTCGCAGATATTGGAATGTTTTAGGTGTTTTTCAGTGTGTGTTTCAAGCTTCTGGTGGGAACAAACCTCAGGATGTATAGCACAAGCAGCCAATATGGACCCAATTGATCCATCCCAAATACCTTGCCTGCTTTGCCCCAATACTTCAAACAAAACTTACGAAAAGCCATGGTCTGGCCATCCTACTGCCTGGCCTGGCCACACTGGACGTACACACCGCCCCCCTGCTCAAGATGATATCAATAGCACCTACAGCGAATTCACAGTTCCATCCCACCACAGCTCTTTCCCTGCAGCTTCCTCACTCTTTGACGACCTCGCACATCTCAAGGCTATCGTCCCTGTGTTTAAGCACATATCAAGAGGTGCTTAATGTTTAGCTGCTGAAAAACGAAGCTCGAAAATAGAGAAATGCATGCCTTTCGCATACACATCATTCAGTGTCCTAGACTAAGTGGTTATTTAACTACCAATGTGAAGCACAACGTAGACAGTGCTGCTCTCTGCTTGGAGGCCTCGTCAATCCAGTTTTTCAAAGACCCATTTTAGTGTGAAAAAGAAATGAAACGAAAGTGTATGACGGAGATTTGAGAGGAGCGGTCATAATCCTTACGTCGGACTACGGAGTGGCTCTAGCAGATTCATTCAGACAAGCACCCACCTACGACCAATTACGATCCCAGACAAGCCAAACCCCACCGCGCTTCACCTTGCTGTGTCCCCCTGATGACGTGATAACCCATCTATGGTCATTTCACTCTGGCTCTGCAGCTGGCCTGGATAGAATGTGCCCTCAGTACCTATGGAGCTCACTATAAATTGAAGGCACGGCGACAGTGTCCCTGGGCCAAGTATAGAGAATATTTAAAGCATAGCAATTGTAAACATGCTAAATTTATTAAATATACATAAAATAGACGTATTCTAGTTTGTATATCAGAAAATTCTAAGTAACTGAGTTTATGCTTTAAGATCGATTTCTGCCTCTAAAGTCAGTTTCAGTCGTGTTTTTGTAATCATATTTTTTACTTTACATCACATACATACATTTAATATTATATTTCACATCATCACATCGCATCAGCCTACGCAGCCTAGGCAGCATTCCACTGCTGGGCATAGGCCTCCCCCAGGGTACGCCATAAGGCACGATTTCCCGTTTTTCCCTTGAGTCGCTTCTTTTTCCTCTTTTCGTGTGGGACATAGAGTCGTCCAACGACCCAATGAACGAGTCGCTAACCTCGCATCGCAGTGTTAGTACTTCATACATCCGGTGTTAGTGCTACCTAAAACAAGTGGCATTTACAAATTCAATGATTTCCTCTAGGACCACGAGAACCACCGGCACGGTGTAGAACCACCAGTGGTTCTAGTCTAGTGGTATCATCAAACTCTGGTTGCCTATGTGTATCTATTACGGTGGCAACATGTGGAAGTTAAAGTAAAACAAATCGAATTTCAAATTAGTTAATTGTATTTGAAAAACTTTCCTAGAAAATAACTTTTCAAAAGGATCAATAGTTTAACTTGATATCTTAAAGTGCTGCTGATAACACCTATCCATCTAATAGAAATCATCTACACTAATATTATAAAGAGGAAAGATTTGATTGTTTGTTTGTTTGTTTGTTTGTTTGTTTGTTTGCATCGAATAGGCTCCGAAACTACTGGACCGATTTTAAAAATTCTTTCACTATTAGAATCCTACATTATTCCTGATGAACATAGGCTATATTTTATACGAGAAAAAAATAGGGATCCGCGTGAAATTTTCGATAATGTAACCCAACGTGTGAAAAATGTACCAAAAAAATATCTTATATCGCGTACGCTGTGGAAATTATTGACAATAGAGCAAAGTGATGTACTACAGTTTTATAGAAGACATCAATATCTACAATAATGTCCGCGATACCATATGTCTAACTATTACAGTTATGCCACAATAACTACTTTTTCATTTAAAAATGTACCAATAACGTCACATTATTAGTACCAGTGTATTGATTACATTTAATCATTACTGTATTAAAGGGTGTCAGGGATAGCCCTCAGAATACTAATAGGGTACATGCAGACCATGAAACTGAACAACTTTCCCCTAGGAACATATTTCAGGAAACGTAAAAAGACTGACTTCTCATAGTGAATGCAGTCAGCTGATTGTGATTTTGTATGTAAGGATTTTTTTTTGGCGATTCATGACATATGTTTCTAGGGGAAAGTTGTCCAGTTTTATGTTTCATACACCCTATCAGTATTCGAAGGGCTGTCCCTTACTCGGTATAAAAAGACGACAAAAAACATTAAATAATGCATTAAAAAATCTACACTATAATAATACATACATACACATATCACGCCTATTATCCCTTGCGGGGTAGGCAGAGCGTAAACGGCCGCAAAAACGGAAATTTACGCCACGTCTGACATATTATGTGTGAGGGTAATTCGGAAAATTGTGCATCGCCATAGTGACAGGTTGTCAGCCCATCGCCTAAAATTGCAATACACACCCTCAAGTCCCTTAGTCGCCTCCTACGACTCCCACGGGAAAGAAATTGGGTGATGCTATTCTAAGCTGGCATCACACTAAAATAATAATTATATAATCTACACTAATATTAGAAACAGGGTTTTATTTATTGTTTGTTTGAATTGAATATGCTCCGAAACTACTGGACCGATTTACAAAATTCTTTTTCCTTTAATTGAAATTGAAATTCTTTATTCAATGAAGGATAGTATTATCACTTATTGACGTCATGAACCGTCATTCTAAAAAAAGAAATTTGTATCACACAATTTTCTTTTTTTTTATTACAATTTTGTTATGACCTAATAGAAAACCAGCTCGGGCGGGATAAAAAAAATAAAAATATAGGCACTGCCATATGGCTGGCTAGGTTAATCATGCGGCATGTAACTTTACGCCACCACCATCTGAAAACGATATTCGTTTCAAATTGAAGTCAAGATTTTTAGAATCCCACATTATCCCTGATGAACATAGGCTGTTATATTAAACTGTCTTATTCCCGGGGGGAAATTGTTAGCGGCGGGTGAAACCGCTGGGCGGGCTGCTAGTAACTTATCAATGTATGAAAATCCTGTTTTGGCTGAGAGTTTTTATCGCATCTGATGTGTTCTTCTTGCTCGGCGTGCACTACAATTTTTGCAACGAAACTTTCGGACGAATTACGCTGGCAAATTGTGTGAAAATCGCAATACTTTGCACCATTATAGGGTTTCCTGGAGACAGCTGCGCTGCAATGAAAACATACAGTAGTTAATATCTGGTAAACATAAGCTTACCATCAAACAAGTGAAGCAAAATCTGGGATTTAATGAGCCAACACACACAATCACTTCTCCTAAACATTGTAGGGAACTAAAATTGTGTGTGATCATCATCAAAGTAAAAACATATATCGCTCTGGCTACGTTTTTTTTTTTCTAATAGAAGATGTAATGCTGGAATGTTGTGCATTGGGAAAGCTTCAAGGCTTTCATTAAGAGCCCTTATGATGCCTTGTTACAGTTTATTCGCCAATATACGTTTATTTAGGCAAAAGAAACACGTACATTTTTATTTCACGTTTGTTATTGTAGACTATGTCAACGTCAATAGGTAAAATGACAACTGAATAAATGACAGCAATGACCGGCAATGACATTTTGTAATTCTTTGACATGACATGATTTTACCAAAAAGAATTTGGTAAAAATAGTTCCGTTCACGGTTGTTTCTTCCTTTTAATAATAAAAATGTATAATCTTTTCAAGTTACCATCACGTTTCATATTATTATTATTCTATTATAGTAATTCCGCTAAGTATAATATAAGTATGGCGATACTCAATTTTCAAATGTTCGTCAGACGTGGCGTAAATGTCTGTTTTACAGCCGTTTACGCTCTGCATACCCCACAAGGGATTATAGGCGTGATATAGGTATGTATGTATGTAAAGCAACCGACTGTCAAACGTTACATTAAAGAACTGTGATAGTCAACATTCACACAAATCATGTCAATTCCTTCCGGGGGAGGCAGAGCGTTAAAGACCGTAAAAAATGCCCCTTCATCACCACGTCTGCTAAATACTTTATGGTTTTTTCAGAAAATTGTGTAGATGTAGATACATTGTTGGTCCATCGCCTCCAACTGTTATACGTAGCTAGGAACGTGAAGCCAGTCCCTTGGTCACCTCTTACGTATCAACTGAATAGTATGAGTTCTTACGTTTGTACAGTGGATTTTTCCTATTAAGAAGTTTATATGTGCCAAACCGCAATATTTTTAACTAATCTACGACTACGATCTCTAAAAACGATGATAATTTATTGAATTATGATTATTCTTTCAAAGAGAACATACCAATTATAGACTCATTCTGATTTTACTTATAATCCTTAATAATGATATACATCTACTGCTTAGAACTCTTTTGGGTTGCATTTTCAGATTTTAAGTATCTAGAATAAAACTTCTTCTTCGTGTTCAGTTCTATATAATTTTTTGTCAAAATTTTGTAAAGGCCACAGCACTCCTAGTTGCCGTATTCAGATCCTCCCTGATATTGGGCTCCACAGACTCAATTGGTCTGCGTTTTATCCATGAAGCCTCATTTGCCGTGTTCACTCTGCAGTGGCCTACTTGACCGATGGTGTGATGAACCCCACAGGAGCCGGCCAACGGGGGTACCACAATTGGTCCCTGGCTTGCGGTGCATTGTCTATAGCAGATGTATTCCTCATAAGCTTTTTCGGCTTTTCAAACGAGCGCGAGACATTGAGTAGTTGTCCAGTGGGTGTCGAGTGTCTGTTTCTTGCTTCTGTTACTCCAATGCACAAGCTACTTCTCACCGGACGTCTGGTGGCGCTATGTCTGCTTAAGGATACAGCATATTCAGAGGAATAGGTTTGAGGTTCTAGAATAAATAAAGTATCGTAAATCGTAATAGTAAACCGTGGGTTTGACATTATTAGCTAAGTAACTAACACAGACATTACGCCACTAAACTTTAAAAAAATCGCAAAGATATCTGGGAACTGCAACGAATGCATAAATAAACCTAGCATAGGAGCGATTTTATTAGCGACTGAAAATAGTAAAATCGTAGTAGGACTAAAGTATTTGTTAGTACCTTAACCAAATGCATTTGTACAGTTTATCATCTTCTTCCGCAAAAAATATCATATGATGTCTTCTCGGGCCGGCTGGAACATTAGCTAGCCCAATGCTAGCGGGTTTTTCCAGAAAAAAGCAGCCATTCACTCGATTCTTCTTTATTATTATAATTTATGAAAATTACTTTCCTTTTGTTTGTTTTGATATTTTATTTACATTTGGCATATTGAATGACCGGAATGAACGATATTTCAAACATTAGGCTAAAATGTTTTCTGTTTCTTCTGTTGCCATAAAAACTGAAGGGGATGGAGTAACTAATTTGGTTCAGATACTGGCCAGAATCTCAGAATAGGGCCATATCTCGTTTTTGACATAATCAGCTGATTTTGATTGATATTTAGCCGCTCGCATGTGCGGTTTATAGCTTACAATATGATCCTACATTGCTGGCTCTAAAGAAACCCAGTGTGATTTTGGTAACAAAATCCGTAATGTATAAGGCCAAAAGCGTAACCGAAGCCAGAACCGCTATATCTCGTTCGATATATGGCCTCAGATTTGGCCCCCCTTATCTGTAGAATACATACCGCTGGCCTTTACAATCCGATGAACAGATAATTCAATTAAGGCTATGTTTATGCATACCTATACGGGGTGTAAGGGACAGCCTTCCGAATACTGATAAGGTAAATGCAGACCATTTAACTGAACAACTTTCCCCTAGGAATATATGTCAGGAAACGACAACTTTTTTTACCTCCCGTACAAAATCATGTCATGGTATAGGTATTCATCCCTTAGTCGGTTTTTACGAAACTAACGGGATAATATGGGGTGATGCTATTCTGACCCGATTAAAACTAACCACAATTAATTGTGTCCCTCAAATGAAATTCCCCAGTGCCCCGACATCTAGCAAACGTTAATCAGGAATGGAACAAAAACGGGAAAAGATTTCCCGTGGGAACGATTTGAAACAGCTTGGCTGTACGGTCACGCGGTCTCTGGGGGTAGGGATGTGAAAAAAATATCGATTAATAAACTGTTTCATTTCAATATAATCGATTCATAATAATCGGTTATGCGATTAGAACTAGGTAATAGATAATTACAAAATATGAATATTTTTTGCGTAAACAGTCTTGCACCATAATATGTATTAATTTAGACTTGACTATTTTTATAATTCATATAAATTATTTCATATTTTTTTTAAGGCAAGAATATTTTAATTTTAGGCAATGGGCAGATGACCAGTCACTACGGTGATTCATAGCTTTCTGAATGACCCTCAAATAATTATCAGACGTGGCGTAACTTTCCGTTTTCGTGATATAGGCGTGAAATATGTGTATATATGTCGGAGATCGATCAAACTTTGGTGGGTATTGGCTGAAATTATTTGACAGTTCACGTTTTGTTATTATTTTCTTCCGTTTGATTGCTATTTGATTCTTGCAGAAACGAAACGCATAATCGCTGGCAACACTCAAATAGGCGATGCGCTTTATTTGCGCGCAGTTAGCTATCGACTGTCAGATAGACTGGAGTGACGTTAGAGTCGTTGTAGTGCGTTCTCACAATTCATTGTTGGCTGCGTTCGTGATGGAAAAACGGAACTCAAATGGGTTATGGAGTAAACAACTTTGTCAGTTCCGGTTGGTCTGTCGTTCGATGTGGTCGTTTTGCAGTTAGGTTTTGAATCTGGTAAAATCTTTGGAATCCTGGAGCGTTTGGAGAAACTGTGGTCGTCTAGCGATGGCGGATCCCTAATTCGTATTGCCAGTGGAATATTTGTGGAGATCATGAAGTGTGTGTTGGTTATTGTCGTATTTCACCGAGGTTGTAGCTGAGGTTTGTGAAATGCAGAGGTTGTACGTGGTTGGTGACAGTTCCTGCTGTGGTCTCTTTTTAGTTCTGCAGGCAGTGGATTCCAATAGTGTTCGGTGTTGAAGGTTAGTGTCAATCGGTATCTTTGGTGTTGTGATGACACGTTGACGTAGATCAGCGTTTGTCTCAGTTTCTTAGGTTGGTTTGGTAGACAGGTCGGTTGTAGTACGGTTACACCGTACCTGACGATGACCTGCCAGGTCGAAACAGCCTCACCGTGGGAATTGACTACGTAATAGTATCGACGTTGTGGCTTATCATTTCAGTGGCTGGAGATAGCATTTGACGATGCAGTATTCTACAGGGTTCGATGATTATACGCCCACGACGTGTTGTTCTGTATCCTGACGAAAGGTTATACTTCCTTAAGTATCATCCAGACTTGCTGGTTGATTCGTTTTGGGGTCCATTCTTTATTGTTTTCTACAGCGGACCTTATGCAGTATCATCCTGATTTATCGGCATCCTGATGATTATGGCGAGTGCAAGGCTGTATGTGAGCAGGCCTCTCTTTTTCAATGTGTTCTCTTCTTCTTCTTCTCTCTTCTTTTCTTCTTTTTCGACATCAGAAGTGGGATAGTGAACCATTATTTGGACCAGTGTTAGAGGTTTTCTAATGAGAGGTGGACCACTGTTTTGTCGGTTGTGATTGTGAGTTAGGGAGTTTTCTTGAACGGTTGTGAGAAGTATTCCAGCGAGATGGTGTACTATCGTTTTGGGCGGATGTGAAAGGTATTCTATAGTGACGATAGTGGACTTTTATTTGAACGTGTGTGTGAAAGAGGTGTTGTAATGTGATGGTGTTCCATTGTTTTATTGGTTGAAACCTCCATGTGTTACAGTTTTCTTATGGGATGGTGGACCATTATTTGGACGTGCGTAAAAGGTGTTGTAAGGGGACAGTAGACCATTATTTCGATTGGCGCAAGAGGTTTTCCTGGTGGATCATTATTTTTTTTTGTTTGTTATGATTGTGACTTGATTGTGAGTTTTCTGATGAGATAGTGGACTTTTATTTGAACGGCTATGAGAAGTATTCTAGCTTGATAGTGTACCATTATTTTGAGTGGTCGTGAGAGTTATTCTAGTGTGACAATAGTAGACTTTTATTTGGACTTGTGTGAAGAGGTATTCGACTGGAATAGTGTACCTACCATTGTTTTGTTAGTTGTGACATAATGAGTTTTCTTATGAGAATGTGGTCCATTATTTGGACGGAGACAGGTACTTGGTAAAGGCTCTGAATTCAAACAGACCGCGTACGAAGGGTGTCAAATCAAAAGATTCTAGTTGAATTAAACCTAGTAGTGTAATGATGATTCTAACGTTGAAAAGTAATTTTAAAATTTAGTCTCACTCACTGACGGGATTGGCGGGTAGCCTGATAACTTGGTGGTTAGCCGAGTTGTTTTTCCTTCGGTGGGTAGCCAAATGGAGTGCGTTTGTTTGGTGGGTAGCCAAATAAACTGAGCGTGTTTGTTTCTCCTGAGCTCGGTGGGTAGCCGACTCTGTTCGTTTGGTGGGTAGCCAAACTCTCTCGTTACGCTTGGTGGTTAGCCGACGTAACAACAGTGATTCCTGAGAGCGGAAAAACGTAAATTGCTATCTTCATATGGCGGTTACGTGCTTCGCTAGGATTGGGAGTTCTGTTGAGATAGTGCGAAACCGTACTTTCAACAAGTGCGTCATGTCTGACACAGACATGTAGACCGATGAGACTGGTCAGTGATACTCGTGTTACGCTCGGTGGTTAGCCGTACGTAACAGCATTAGTTCCTAAGAGCGGAAAAACGTAAATTGCTATCATCATATGGCAGTTATGTGCTTCGCGAAGATTGGGAACTCTGTTGAGGTTGTGTTGAAACCGTACTTTGAACGAGTGCGTCATGTCCAACACGGGCGTGCAGACCGATGGGACTGGTCAATGTGATTTTGTGAGTGAGCCTTAACTTTCCTTTTTGTTTGTTTTGATGTTGAAATTGTGAATTCAAAAAAACTTTGAGAACCTATTGATTTGAGTAAACTTTTGATTTGACTACCATTAAGATTATTGATGAGCTTTAACGATTTGATCCGTTACTAATTTGAGCAAACATTCCAGATTTTGATAGTTTCTGGACAAGTCTGCGTGTAGGATCGTGGGGGTGTTTTTGGAACTCAATAGTTTTGTTTGATCAAGTTTCTATGAAATGGAGACAGCCATCTCTCTTCTTTAGATTGGAGCGAGGTTCATTGAGTCAACGATGCTAGATAGGCTGCGATATGGCTTCAGCGAAGGATATTCGTACGGGAACGTGGAACTGGTGCAGGGATTTTAGACTGTAGGTACAGACATCGCTGGAGAGATTATTCATTTGAAATTTTGACATTTATTGGTTGTTTAATGTTTTCAGTCAAGTGAGTTGATTCAGTTTGTTACAGTCAGAATGGACGAGCGGTATGTCTAGGTATAGTTAGTTTCTTCCGATACACATCTGCCGAGGACGTCTGACTTGTCAGAATGGCCGTGTCGGAGATCGATCAAACTTTGGTGGGTATTGGCTGAAATTATTTGACAGTTCACGTTTTGTTATTATTTTCTTCCGTTTGATTGCTATTTGATTCTTGCAGAAACGAAACGCATAATCGCTGGCAACACTCAAATAGGCGATGCGCTTTATTTGCGCGCAGTTAGCTATCGACTGTCAGATAGACTGGAGTGACGTTAGAGTCGTTGTAGTGCGTTCTCACAATTCATTGTTGGCTGCGTTCGTGATGGAAAAACGGAACTCAAATGGGTTATGGAGTAAACAACTTTGTCAGTTCCGGTTGGTCTGTCGTTCGATGTGGTCGTTTTGCAGTTAGGTTTTGAATCTGGTAAAATCTTTGGAATCCTGGAGCGTTTGGAGAAACTGTGGTCGTCTAGCGATGGCGGATCCCTAATTCGTATTGCCAGTGGAATATTTGTGGAGATCATGAAGTGTGTGTTGGTTATTGTCGTATTTCACCGAGGTTGTAGCTGAGGTTTGTGAAATGCAGAGGTTGTACGTGGTTGGTGACAGTTCCTGCTGTGGTCTCTTTTTAGTTCTGCAGGCAGTGGATTCCAATAGTGTTCGGTGTTGAAGGTTAGTGTCAATCGGTATCTTTGGTGTTGTGATGACACGTTGACGTAGATCAGCGTTTGTCTCAGTTTCTTAGGTTGGTTTGGTAGACAGGTCGGTTGTAGTACGGTTACACCGTACCTGACGATGACCTGCCAGGTCGAAACAGCCTCACCGTGGGAATTGACTACGTAATAGTATCGACGTTGTGGCTTATCATTTCAGTGGCTGGAGATAGCATTTGACGATGCAGTATTCTACAGGGTTCGATGATTATACGCCCACGACGTGTTGTTCTGTATCCTGACGAAAGGTTATACTTCCTTAAGTATCATCCAGACTTGCTGGTTGATTCGTTTTGGGGTCCATTCTTTATTGTTTTCTACAGCGGACCTTATGCAGTATCATCCTGATTTATCGGCATCCTGATGATTATGGCGAGTGCAAGGCTGTATGTGAGCAGGCCTCTCTTTTTCTATGTGTTCTCTTCTTCTTCTTCTCTCTTCTTTTCTTCTTTTTCGACATATATATCAGGTAAAATTTCACCAGCGTATGATACTGAAATAAAATAATGGGCTGGTGAAAAGGAACAACTTATGTTCCTTGGGGAATGTTGTTTCTTACCGCCAGCGTCTTAAGTTTTCGCTATCGGTCACTAGTAATTTTTTTATAAAATATATTTATTTATTTTTGATATGTTTTTTACTGGAAAGAATCGATTACAAAAAGTCATTTGTTTATAAAGTCACATCCTTAGTCAGGAGTCGTCTCTGGGGGTATGAGGGTTAGTCTAATCGGTGAAACCCTGACGGGGGTCATGGTTTGTAAGGTTAAAGATCTTTGAAGAACGATGGAAATGTGGTTTCCGTTTCCGGACGTGGTTTGGGTTGCGATATCCAAAATACGGTTCAGATTTGTTTTTATTACAGACGAAAGATTTCCTCCATACATATAGGAAGGCATTGTGTTACTGTATTATTATAACAAAATTATAAGTAATAGTTAGTAAATGAAAGTGAATGTAATATGATGGAAGTGAGAACTGACGTATTTAATGTACTTATTTTATGAATAAAGGAATTGAATTGAATTAAATGGTGTAGTTAATCATCAATATATACAGATTTTTTTAAATCACGTTTTTATTGATATGAATTTAATTGTTAAACATAAAACTGTCATCACTTTTTCTTTTATTATTCGGAATCGTTTTAATAAGTATTTCTGCACTTGTCTAATTATATACCTACATTGTATACCTACGCATAAAAAGGTATTGAAAAAGAAAACCTATGAGACAAAGTGAATTATTAGATACTTAGGTTATGCAAATCATACGAATCACCATCATCAAATAGTACCTAGTATTTTGTTAATATACATTGACGACTCTCTAACAACTTTTCGAAGCATCTTTCAAAAGTAAAGTTCAATGTAAACAAAACTGTTTCTGCAATTCCCAAGTCCAGTGGTATCTGGTTTATCAAGTTGTCTTTTTCCTTGTTTTATTTATGTTTTGTCAGTCTTCACTTTGCGAATACCGCGTAAGGTTATCGTGGGTTTGTGGCCGTAAATATCTGCATAATAACATTAAATAGTTTTTCTTTCAATAAAAGATTTAGATTAAAATATTGTGTTGCATTATTTGAAAGTGTAGGTGAAAACAGTGGATTAAATCGTGAATTTTGAAAGAGTGAGGAAAGTTGACAAATTTATAGGTAACTGTTTCATATCAGCAATAGTTTTGAGGATAAGTTATTCAGGTTTATTTAAGGTCACTATAGTCTTATAAAAACTGAGGAAAGTCAATGAACGAATAAACAATACTAGATCACAAAGAAAAAATCAATAGTCTTGAGGATAAAGAAGTAATTTTCAGTATGCTTTCCAAAGAAATAACAATACTCATATTTATTTACCTAAATCCAATTGAAGCTCAATTGAAACCTGGCCAAGGTATAGTAGGAAATCCTCTTCTTCACGCGCACCCTTGTAAAGATAACCAAAACATAACCATTGCATTTGAACCTGATTTACCACCTGGTGAAGAAAATCAGTATCACATACATATCAATGAAGAATTTCCAAAACATTCACGGGTCAATTTGAAGTTTGATTCTGAGGCTTCGATTATTTTGGTAAGTTTTATTTTCTACACTTATGTTTTACTTTTACTATCAGCAGTACTTCAAGTTGACTAAGAAGAGGTTTTGCATAAGCATTTCAACTTTACCTAATTTTTACAACTCTTTGTTCCAGGATGACCCATCTGTAGCAAGGATAGAAACATTTAAGGATATCTTTCAAATCAAATTCTTCAAAAAAGGACAAAACCTAAGCTTTCAAGTCAAGGGATTGCTCAATGGAACCATCCCTTACTTGACTAGCCTGAACGTTAACGGTTTAGAATATTGCAATAAGTTTGATACAGTAAGTTTTTGAAATTATTTTACTATTAGCAGGGTGTAAAAAATGTTGCAAATATTTCAAGGAGTAAACAAGCCCACTATTGAAAATGAATCTTCATAAAACGTAGATCAAAATATTAAAATATCAGATTAGATACAATTAGGGACAGTATGACCCATTCGTAACCTGGCCATTCCCGATGCAGTGCCTTAATTTTATAAACAATACCAAATTGTTATAAAAGAAGAAAATTGTGTAATACTTGCATTTTTTTCCAATAATGGATCTTGACGTTAATAAGTGATAATGCTATCCTACATTTAATAAAGTAAATTCCAATAAAAGTGTAAGATTTAGTTTATTTGCATGTAGGTTCATTTAATTGGCATTTATTTATTTAAATACGTAATTGTGCACGCCCAATCCGCCTGTCTTGTAAAGTCTCACTTTCTGTAGGTCAGCTGGAAGAGATTTTATGGTAAAAATAAGTTGTCCTGTAGTGTCGTCATTCTTTGTATATTATGTCTCTTGTGTGCAATAAATGGTTTACAATATGATGATTTTTTAGGGCTTCCTCGATGAATACATAACAGGCTTCAAAGATACAGCTGAAGTCCAACTGTCAGTCCCAGATGAATCCTGTGGTCGACGAAAGATCCAGTACACAGAACTCATTACAAATGGATTGAAGACTAAAGCCGGGGACTGGCCATGGCATGCAGCTATTTACAAGTTAGAAAGAAATGAAATTAGATACATCTGTGGAGGAACTCTGCTTTCAAAGACGTTCGTTTTGACAGGTGAGTTTGACAGTGATCTTCCAGACCAAAATATTTGACAGTGCAAAAAAGAAACAGTTTTTTTTGCGTCGGCCAGGGATTCAACCCGGGACTTGTGGAGTACCGTCCCACCGCTATGCCACCGAGCTACCGGCTCCCTGACCGAAACCTTCCAAACTTGCTCAGTGACAAAGCGGTGAGTCTGTACTTCACAAGTACCGTGTTCAATCCCCTGCCAACACTTACATTTTTCCAGTTTCTTATTTTCATTTTTGAATATAATTTAGCATTTTGAGTGCAAAATACGCCATAGTACAAAATCTGTGAGCCCCAAAAAAGAAACTTTAAACCAGACTGTTCACCCATATTTGTTGATTGACCGGATCTATTGCGATAGTTTTGAGGTATATATAAACGACTTACCTGGATCCCAATGTCAAAGGGATCAGACTGTTCACATTTTGACATCATTTGCTGAATGAAAATTAAAGCGATCAAGTGTATTGACATATTTGCCTTAAGAACCTTCACAACCCTATCCCATATTTTCTCGATCTAGTCTTTTTAGGATTTTATTGATAAAATATGTATACATACATACATACATATATCACGCCTTTATCCCTTGCGGGGCAGGCAGAGCGCCAACGGCCGCAAAAAACGGACATTTACGCCACGTCTGACAAACATTTGAGGGTCATTTGGAAAATTGTGTATCGCCATAGTGACAGGTTGTCAGCCTATCGCCTAAAAATGCAATACACACCCTCGAGTCCCATCGTCGCCTCTTACGACTCCCACGGGAAAGAAATGGGGTGATGCTATTCTAAGCCGGCATCACACGGTTAAATATGTATACCTAATGTTAAAGATGTTTTTGATTAAAGCGGCTCACTGTGCCACAGTAAGAGGAGTACCAGTTCTACCAGAAATACTCAGTGTCGTTCTCGGAAAGTATAGTTTAGTAAGTATAGTTATAAAGTATAATTTAATTGGCGGTGACGTTGCTACTCAGGAAAGAGAGGTACTTAGATATGAGACCATCAAAGTCACAACAAACTAATTAGTTATGATTTTAACTGGAATTCACGTTTATAGTCTATGCGGAAAGAAAACAGGGTATAAAGTGAACTAATCTTTTTTCATAGGTTGCTATGACATTTCCATTTTCACGGGTATTCTTTTTACGCACAGATTCAAAACGAAATTTCAAAACAAACATATTTGAAACATCAAATTTTTACATCTAGACACCATTAAACATTGATGAAAAAAACACTTCTTTTAATTACTTTCAAGTTTAAATTCTCGAAAAGGTTTTTCCGAGGATCAAATCCGTCCCGTCAATCAAAAGTCAAAATATACTCTTCCTAGAAAAACTGTTTTTTTTTCAGGTGCATCAAATCATAGTCCACGAAGAATTCACATACAATCGACTAGACAACGATATAGCACTCCTGAAGCTGAAATCTGAGGCTGTTTTCAGTGATTACGTGCAACCAGCATGCTTGTGGTATCCAGATGCTTATAAGAAACTGCCACAAGGAAATATTTATGGAACGGTAGGGGTTTGAGTAAAAGTACGGTACAGCGATGATCTTAAAAAACTGGATGCACTAACCCGAGCGTTCTTTCTCAGTGCGAGGCTTATGTTCACTAACCAGCGCACTATAACTGGCTTATGATTGGCTTATGATTCAATCCGATAGAAAATACTCCAAAAAATTTAAGAGGCAAATATAAAAAATAGAAATATAAAAAAGATGTTTACAGAGAACGCTGCAGCCCATCCTCCAGATTCATACCTTAGTCGCCTTTTACGACACCGAAGGGTGGAAATGGCGCGATGATATTCTAAGCTAGCATTACACGGCCAGAATCACTCAGGGCACACAGCTTGCAGAACCGATAAAGAAACGTAAAGACGTAATAAGAGGGTTTAGATGATTAAAATTCGTTTAAATATTTCCAGGTGGTAGGCTGGGGCTTCGATCACACAGACAAGCTGTCACCGCAGCTCCGTCAGGCTACCATGCCTAAGGTGTCTGACGTCACTTGCATCAAGAGCAACCCTGTCTTCTTTGGCACTATTTTGAATAAACGGAAGTTCTGTGCAGGATTTCTAAATGGTAAGATGATATTTATTCAGTGTTTATTCTTCATAAATGTTTGACACTCACTAACAGCATTTTGTGCGCATTGGCCAAGCGAGTGGATTCGCCAATATTACTGAGGTGGATCTGGCATCCACCTCATCGCCTTTTATTGAATACATTTTTTTTTGTAGGTCTACTAATGAGATATATTTTTTGTTTTTAAAGAATTAATGTTTTTTTAACACTTATTAATTCTGATTATTTTTATGTAACTTGATTATTATAGACTAACCGAGGCCAACCAAGACCAAATTACTTTGTAAATAAATTAAATAAAAGAAAATGTTAATTTTGTGCCGTATCAGTTTATGCTAGACCCTTAGCTTCATATCGCGAGCCAGATGAGTGTTTGGGAATGGAACTCATATAGTAGAGGAAGGCTATTGCAAAAATGAATCCCATAATAACCGCCTGAAGTCAAATAACTGGTCTTAGAACATAATGCTGGTACATAAATATTGAACGCAAAATATATAGTATGGTTTCATCAGGGGGTCAAATCACTGACGGAGAGACTACAAGAATGGCAGTTATTTCTCCGACAATAACTGAGCTCTTAAATATAAGAAGAATAAGAATATTGTCTGACATAAATGAATTTAATTGAATTGAAATAATAACGTACAAGCAGTAGACTGCAAAAAGCTGATGTAACCGAAAATAATGACATTGTTACATGTGTAACACAGCGTTGCTCTTGCATTTTGGCAAATATTTACGGCTCAAGAAATAGTTGTAATTTTGGCGTACCTGTCTCTAGTCTATTTTTATAAAGAGATGGATGAAGAGTATTTAAAGATAAACATTAATATACACACTAGGACTGCAACAGTTTCTAAGACCCTTTTCTATATTTTGACGACCACCTTCTGAAGGAAATTCATATTTTCAGGCACATCAGCCTGCAACGGCGACAGTGGCGGCAGTTTCCTGGTCTTCATTCCTGACGTGGAAAATCCCAAGACTGGAGCGTGGTACGTCAGAGGCATTGTCTCGTTGAGCGTAGCCAGGAGTGACTTGGCTCTGTGTGACTCCAGCCAATATGTTGTGTTCACTGACGTAGCTAAGTATAGAGGATGGGTGACGGATCTTGTCAAGGTTTGATAATGAGCTGAAGAGGTTAGATATTTTTGAATGGTAAATTGTAACATTCAAAATTGATAAAAAATCATAAGAGTACTAAAAGGGTTTATCAAGCCAAAATGAGGTCAAGGTACTTATGAAACTGATCAATTTTCCTCACTTAAAGAACATAGATCAAAATATGAAAAAAAATTGATCTCCCATAGTAAATTACCCATGGCAACTTTAAATGGAAGATCTAGTTAATAATTCGCCGTGTGATGCCGGCTTAGATTAGCATAACCCTATTTCTTTCCCGTGGGTATCGTAAGAGACGACTAAGGGACTCGAGGGTTACATGCTGACAACGTACCACTATAATGATGCACGACTTTTCTGAAACGGCCCTCAAATATTGGTCAGACGTGGCGATAGAGAGCGTTTTTACGACCGTTCATGCTCTGCCTACCCCGCAAGCGATGAAGGGTGATATATGTATTTTGACCCATGTTCTATGGGAAAAGTTGTTCAGTTTCATAAGTCCTTTCGGCTTGTTTTAATAGTTTTGTTCTTCCCTGTTGATGTAGAACCAATAAAAAATATTACGAACTTACCTATGATAAAAACATTTTTCTTATTTGAAAGTGTCTATGATTAGGTACTAGACAAAATTATTCGTCCTTGTTGCATAATAAATTGTTTTTGCTCAACATTTAGTTCTTTATTTTCAGTAATACCAGACGCTCTCGTAAATCAGAAATTTCTTTATTAAGTTACACAGCTGTTACCAATTAATACAGACAGACGAAACTAGAAAGACATATTTTATTCCTCGCAAACGCAATAGTCTTGAAAATCTTTTTATTATATTTCCACATTTTGATTTAAAAAGTAAATAGTAAAGAAATGAAATCAAGTGTACTTTATTCAATGTAGGATAGTATTTCAGCCAACAAGGCCTATATAAATAAAATAAAACAATATAATATGACTTGAAAATTTAACACAAATATTTTCAGTACACAACAATAATGTGACATATACCAAGCTTTAATATTTGTAAACAGATAGAACTCCAAATTCCAAATTCAAACTCGATTCGAGCAACTAGGGCAGTGACATTTGATGAATCGATTTATCGACAACCCGATTAGCAGAGTCTGTCGCTGGATTTGCCTAATTCACAGCTAGTGTTGGCATGTCTATCGCGTCCGTGCTGGATTATTGCTCCTCCTGTCACACCGAAGCGTAAAATAATCAAGTATAATAATAAATCACTCACTAATCACCATACAGCCAATATTATTGATTATATTTTCAGTAATATTTGAAAACTTAGATCGTGCATTTCTCTTAAACTGCTGATGGCAAATGCTTGACAACGATATATATGGAAGGTAAAAATTGCAGGCTTTCAAATAATGTATACATTTAGTATTTACACTTTCAATTAACAGAGGGCCTCGCTGGCTTGACTCAAAATTTAATCATTTATATCTCCTAAAATATTGATTTCCAGAGAATGATGATATAATATTCGGAAGGTAGAAATTAAGGCTCTTCAAAAATATATTTACATCGATTGTAGACCTTCGTTTTAACAGAGGGCCCCGCTGGCTCAACGCGATGGAATGTATTCGATATTTTCAAAATGTTCAGAGGTAGAAATTTTTTCTTTTACAAATCGGTAGGTACTAATTGATATCTATCCACCACATAAATTTCAATCCATTCAGGCGAGGGGTCCCGCTGCGTATACGTACCCAATTTCATCCAAATCGGTAAAGCCGTTTGAGCGTGAAGAGGTAACAAACATACATACACAAACTCTCAGATTTATAAGGGTAGTATTTAAACACTAATCAAAAAATATCCTTTTTCTATGCAATTAGATTCCAAATTCCCGTCAAAATTACTGATTGCACAGCATAATATTCAACTCAAAATATCACTTAGCACACTGCAATTTATTTTCGCAGCGTACAGCGATTTTTCCTAAAGCAAAAGCTTTTTCATCAATGCACAGCTAATAATCTTAATGCACATTATACCTATTAACTCATTTTCTTTTAAATATAGCATCTATTATTATATTATTTACAGCAGTTTTTCTAAATAAAACAGCACTGTATTAGTCACAGTCGTCTTATTATTTATTAATTACCTGATAATGGGATCAGCAAAAAATATATAAAATTAGATAGATTAGATTTAGATACTAAATTGTAGTTTATTGAATTATTGGCGAATCTTGCTTTCGCGGGGCGTCCACGCTTCCTTTTTTGCCCAATAGGTACATTTTTAGCTTTTGCAGGTGGCGCCACGTACTTGAGTCGGGTCGCAAGTCCGATGATATGCTTGCACATATACCTCTAGTTCTTACAAAAAAATTGGGGCAAGTGCATTTTCCTTTGACCCAGGCGGTTTGATGGGTGGGTAAAGCAACTCTCCAATATGCGACAGTTAATTTGTTCTGCTTTTAGAAATAATGCAATGCAAAAGGATTATTTTTGGTATAATAATCATTAATATTGCCGAGCATGGCTATTTGAAAATTAAGACAAATATGATGAACAGGTTTTGTTGTACTTACTGGTTGATATGCGACTGGGATAGTTATTTTGCTATGAAATATGTAAAAATTAGCTGTACAGTCTGTATTTATGCTATGTATCTAGTATTTTTGTACAAAAATAAAATAAACTGTATTACATTATGAGGAAAAAAGTAATGTCATATCGATGTAAAATTTCGAATTATCTGCAGTTTAAGTTTTATTAAACATTTATTTTATTTGTAGTGAAGTAAGTTATTTGATGTAAAAAAGAATATAAATTATGAGTATGTATTGATAGGCGATTATTTATTTGATATGCAATTTATAATATCCCGATTTATAATATTATTACGAGTAAGTATGGATTTTTGTCTAGTTCGTTACAGTGTGACAGACGTCCGAATACAAATTGATGTGTGACACTGCCCTGGCAGGAGGCAGAAGGCGTAATGCATGTACTAAACTATCACGCCTCTGTCCAAAGGGGATTAGGATAATAGGCAGCAGATTCCTACCTATTAGACACGCCTTGTGAGTTGTAGGGGTTGTAGGGTTGTTACTGTGGGAACAACAATCGATTTTGAAATGAAATGAAATTGAAATACAATTAAATTTATTCAATATAGGATTGTCCTAATCACTTATTGACGTGATGATCCATCATTGTAAAAAAAAGAAATATGTGAATTTTTTTTTTATATAACAAATTGGTATTATCCTGATAGAAAACCGGCTCGGTTCAATTCAATTCAAATCATTATTTTTTCAAGACATTAAAGATAAAGCGGTTTTAACATATAAATATTAATTCTATAAATAATAATTAAATATCACTACATAGTATAAAATAAAGTCGCTTCCCGTTTGGTGTCTCCTTATATCTTTAGAATTACCCAACGGATTTTGATGCGGTTTTTTTTATTAGATAGAGTAACTAGAGCGGAAGGTTTATAGGTATAATTTATTCCGAGAAATTGTCACATTCCCATGGGAAAACGGGTAGCCCAACTGGTAGTAAACTTTAGACCCTCTTTTGACACCTTTAAAGATTAAAATTTCGAAAATGCTGAAACACGTATTTAATTATTTTAAGTTATGAATCTAATCAGAAATTTTGAAACAGATCACATTTAAGATAAAAAACTTTCATACAAACTTTTAACCCCCTTTTTACCCATTTAAGGGTAAAAAATTCAAAAATGCTGAAACACGTGTTTAATTTTTTCAAGTTATTAGTCTAATCACAAATTTTGAAACAGATCATTCATTTCAAAAAACGAACTTTCATACAAACTTTAAACCCCATTTTGTCCCTATTGAGGGTTAAAATTTCAAATATGCTGAAACACGTGTTTAATTATTTTCGGTCATAAATCTAATCACTAAATTTTGAAACGGATCACACTTAAGACAACGAACTTTCATACAAACTTTTAACAACCTTTTCATCCCTTGGGGGATTAAAAAAACGAAATTGTATCTATAATAGTTGCTTTATAACATAAAAAACTTCATGTCCAAGTTTTATCTCTCTAGCTTGAGTAGTTTAGCATTTTTTACTATAACGAAAACTAAGAAAGATAATATTTTATTTCCATAATACAAACATAGTAGATGTCGCTGTTAGTTTTTCAAACGCACTTTCGTTATGTTTTTTCAAAAACTATAAAGTTGCATTTAATTTTTTTAATTTTGTTCCTTGCTGATGCTCGATGAAGTATTGTCGAACTTACTTTAGACTATCGTTCATAGAAATCGAAATTATAGGTGTCGTTTTAGGTATTTGTTTGGTCGTTTGGGTCTGTGGTCAAAATTGTTTAAGGAGAAATGATATAAGGACACAACAAATGGGAAGTGACTTTATTAGAGTGATTCAAGAGGAAGGTTATTATGTATGATTTATGTCGGGAGAAGGTCTGTTTCCAGTGGGAAATCAGTTAGCAGCGGGTGAAACCGCTGGGCGGGCCGCTAGTATTTTTATAAAATAATTGATGTTTTCTAATAATTTACTTGATTTTCGCAACAAATGTTTTTTATCACGTTATCATAGGCAGAGGTAAAACAATATCATACCGCCGAAACAAAATATTATAAGGCTTACAAAATATGGTGTAGTTTACATTGACAAAAAGATGACACAATTTAATGGAATTTTCGCACAAATAAGTTTGAAAAATTTAAAATTCAATTTGCATAATCAATTTAATAAAAAAATATACTTATTTTTTATAAGAAAAAACATTGATTAATAATCGATTCTCTTTACAAATCCCTGATTCCCTGCCACCTACTTACTACATAATCCGCTTCTGCTTAATTCATGATATATCATGGCCTTAGGCTTACCCTGTAATGGTAATACAAATATAAATTCCGTGGTAGGCAGAGCGTCACCGGTCTTTTTTGTTGCGTTGTCTGACCAATGTTCAAATGTCATTTAATTTGTAAATAATTGCAATTGTGTACGTATTATTTTATTTATTTCTTAAAGTACAAAGGGTGGGCCTAATGCCACGCGGCTTTTTCTACCGGCCACCCAAAAGATAAACAGAAAGAGTCAAAGCCAATACACAAAAAAAAACGAAATATAATCGTACACAAAGTTCTCACTATACAATACATCAAAAGAAATAAACAAAAGTACAAAGTACTTCTTCAACTTCAAACTCCAACAGCCACAACAGTCCACTGCTGGACATGAGCCTCCCCCAATTGGGGGGGTACTTGCCATAAGCACCACGTTTGACAGGCGGATTGGCGACTGCAGTGCAAGGTGTTGGATTTTCAGGGAACTCTGCTGCCCAGTCCCTCAGTCACTTTTTACGACAATCACGGGTAGAAGTGGGGTGATGCTATTCTAAGCCGGAACCATACAGCAATGTGTATCACAGTTTTTAACGATGGATAACCTATCGCTAAAAATGTGATTAACAAATTGTATTAGAGATTGGCTAGCCCTAAAATATATCCGTACTAATATTATAAATCTGAGAGTTTGTGTGTGTATGTATGTATGATTGTTACCTCTTCACGCTTAAACGGCTTAACCAATTTGGATTGGAACACAGGTAGAGTATAACCTAGAATAACCCATAAGCCACTTTTTACTGCGGGAAAACAACTATTCCTACGAAAAAATGAGTGGCAGCGGGTGAAACCTCTGGGTGGAAATCTAGTTGTTTTATATATCTCGCTTTTCAGGCAACAATTTGAAAGATCTAGATACTTAAGAGTGATATTAAACATCGCCATTAGCGAATGAACCGGTATCGGTATTTACCGGTACAGCTCGACTCCTCAGACCGGTATTTTGCCGAGAAAAGACTAATAAATACCATTCGCTATATCGCCTCCCGTTTGAATATTTCTCTACTACTGCTGGAAGCTTTGAGCTTTGCATTGATAGATTTAGCGGACTAGTGTGGCAGTGGATTCTTTTATTTGTAATTCAGTTGATGCAATTGATAATGATGATAATTGATGCCTCAAGACCAAGGTGTTCGATCAGTGCGTTCTAC
Organism: Tuta absoluta; assembly: GCA_027580185.1. NCBI lineage: Eukaryota > Metazoa > Arthropoda > Insecta > Lepidoptera > Gelechiidae > Tuta > Tuta absoluta. The sequence continues at coordinate 835,696 of JAQAHW010000066.1, read as the reverse complement.
TAGTCATGACCTATAGAGCCGTGACGTGGAACCTGACAGTAAAGTGGCCCACCGGCTACGTGTCACTCAGAGAGCTATGGAAGGGTCTATGCACGGTATATCTATAATGGATAAAATCCAGAATGAGACTATCCGCAAAAAAACCAAAGTAACTGACATAGTCTGGAAGTTTAGCAAACTTAAGTGGCAGTGGCGTGGCCAGATGAACCGATGACTTAAAATGGGCGGCTGGTAGCGACTGGATGGCGAAAACGTGCCCTATGGCGTAACCTGTGGAAGGCCTGCATCCAGCAGTGGACTGCATCAGGCTAATGGATGTACCTCTATGTATGTATGGTGCAATTTATTTGCAAATATTGCTATTAAATAAACTAGAGATAAGGGAGGATCTAATCTAATACTACTACATAGTATTAAATTTTAACTACTCCGCTCGTAACAGCACACATGTGTGCTTGAAGTACAATACAAATCTATTGTTGCAAAATTCGACCTGAGCGAAGTGGTTAAAACACTTCAACGTGTTCGATATAAAATTTTAAGACAACTTGCAGAATGGCACTACAGGCAAGATTAGAACCTGCGACTTTCGCATCACTAGTAGCGACATATCTTGTACATAGTGACAGGTAGTTTTATTTTGGCGGTACGATTTAGCTAGAACTCTCAATATGCGCGGTCGGTTATTGAGAGGTCAGCACTTCGTTATGTCACCGCAATTATTCATTACATTTATATTTGGTCGTATACTTGATCTGTCAAATTTGACTAGATAAGTACCCTCGTAACGCCCAGATACCTTTTAAAAGGTATGTAGCTCTATAGTGGTACGAGCCCAAGCATATGGAAACATTACATTAGAAAGCAACCTTATATCTAATAACTCGGGCATATGTTTATTCTTTATTTATGTAAACTTAGCGTAAATTAATGTAAATATGTGTGTCTATTTATATTATACGGTTCAACATAATTAACAAAAGGTTCCCTGAGACATATGATATGGTTTTTATCAGTAGACCCAGGATCTGCTGGCACTACAAGTTTCCAGGACAAAGAAGTGCATATGAGGTTTATTTTACTTTGAAGTAGCATACCTTTTAAAAGGCATCTGGGCTACTATCTGTGAAAAGCTCACAGAAGCCTGGGCGTTACGAGGGTACCTATCCTTATGCACTATAGGCATTATGAACAAATTCGCACTGCATGACTTTCCAATGTTTTGTTCGATCCGGTTTTTGACGAAATGAGTTTACCAAATCCCATTCAAAAACCGGATTTATTATTTTATTTTTTATTTTTTGAGGAATGCTAACAGCACCAACTTACAAAAAGTACTATTATATGGCACACGTCACCGCATCTAATTGCGACTGTTACAGTTTCTCATATGCTTGCTGAATTTCTCTGAGAAAAAGCCATCTCCAAATTACCACAACCCAGCGATCTCCGACTCGGTCAAGCAATCTCTTTCCAGCCAGTCTTTTATTGGGGCGAGTTTACATCGTCTATTTATCTAGAGAACCCTACATTTTTATTTTTAAATTCATTGCAATATGCTTATTCGTTCCCTCTAAGGAATGGACGGTGGAACATGAGTGCTCAATTTGTTCCGAGTATTTCAGGAATACGTAAGTACTTTATGCGGTATGGAAAATATTGAAAAGCATACGAATTATTGCTGAGTATGCAAAAAAAATAAAAGCCGTGGTTGTAAATTAAATACGAATAAATAATGGCAGCCAATGTGGCGCAGTGGTAGTGCGACTGCCTGCGACACAACGGTTCCGGGCTCGACTCTCGGTGGGACACTCAAAGTTGATATTTATCACTATGTGAATTCGTTCCAGGTCTGGTTAGGATAGTGCAGGCTGTACCACCTGATTGTCTGAAAAGAAACATAGTTTCGTGCTTCGGAGTGCACGTTAAGACGTCGGTCCCGGCTGCAGTCTATGATTACTTAGACGGCGGTCGTTACGCAACCATATAAGAGGTCTACTACTAGTAGTAGGTTGTTGAAAAACTCTGACACCAAGGTTCATCGGGTCATTGGACGACTCGGTGTCCCATACGAAAAGAAGAAGTTAACGATTTTTTGCATGTCGCACGAACTGATTTGCCTCAACTTTTATCATGCGAGCAGCTAAGGAGTGGAATGCCTTGCCGGCGGATCTGTTTCCGAAACATTATAACTTGCCTTTTCAAGGCAAGAGTGAAAAGGCATTATCTAGGCAAGGTATGTACCATCATCGTCTGCATCGTCACTTACCAGCAGGTGAGATAGCAGACCTTTAATTATTTTTTTTCATTAATGATGCTCTTGACTCTAGTCTGGGTCATAGGACAGAGACAGAGTCTAAGATGAAGCGAGCTCACCCAGAAGAAGCCTGTTAAGGCACTGGCACTCCCACACACTGCCGGAACGCAGCAAGCTACTTTGCGCCAGACTTCGGTGGGATGGTGGTCGCGAGCCAGGCGGCCCCTTACGGAGCCTTCCACCGCGCACGTGGGATCGTTCAGCCGGACTTATCCACAGGCAAACCTGTATTGCCGTTGCCCGGGGTGGACCGCTAGGAGGTAGATCCCATACCACCCCAAATTATTTTATGTACAAAAAATCTTATACTCATCTACAGACTTCCCAACTTCCAATATCTAGCGCGAACTCTCTTTGAAAGGTGTCCCTTTGCCCCAAGTTTTCCAAATCACTGGGCTCGAAGTAAATAGTTTAAAATGAACATCTTGAAATACGTAAGAAAGTCTAAAGGATGGCCCAAGCTGGCTTGAGGCGAGTAGTGCAATGATACTAGCGCCACTTCATGAAAAAATAATTTGTCTCATCAAAAAATACATTTGACCCGTTTTCCTTTGTTTGAAAAGCATCCCAGTTGTTAGCCTGCATATGTATTTATTTGTCAATTTGAAAGTATTTATTGCGGATCTACTTCAAAATAAAAGTTATAAAGTTTTTTAAACGTAAATTGGATAGTTCTGGCTGTTAACTTCGGCGGTTTCCGCAAAAAATGATATAAATTGCAGTGGCTAAATGATAGAACCGTGGCGTGTAGTATTACTTAAATCGGCCGTATTCTGCCAAAAATATAAACTTCAAGCGGCCTGCCAAGCGGTTTCACCAGCTGCTTACCGTTTTCCGCGAAAATACAACATTTTTATATAGACTATGTTCATCAGGGACAATGTAGGATTCTAATGGTAAAAGAATTATCTAAATCAGTTCAGTAGTTCCGGAGCCTATTTAATTCAATCAAATTTTTCCTCTTAATAATATAATACCTTAGTGTAGAAGTGTAAATATTCTAAACGCTAACCCACGGGTTAGTCCTGGCCGCAGACAAAATTATGCGACTTCTTGTTTTTTTTGTATGAATTGGCGCTAGTTTAGCGGAACAATTGTTTTTTTTTTTTTCATAAAATGGCGCTAGTTTTGCGGAACAACTTACCGTAAAAGCCGGTCATACGGTTGGTTGCACAAACTTTCTTCGGTCAATATACAATTTTACGCCCTACAGAGTTAAAGGTTTAGATTTGCAAGTTGATTTTTTCATTTAGCAATTCAAGTCGTAGGTACTTGAGACAGCAGGGATAGGTCAACTTTACTTTTATTTACTTGCTACACTACACTACACAAATCAAGCCTTTAATCCCTTGCGGGGTAGGCAGAGCATAAACGGCCGCATTAAACGGACATTTACGCCACGTCTGGCAAATATTTGAGCATCATTCGATTTTTTTTAAATTGCTTCTGTTGTCTATTGAAATTGGTAGCTTATTGGCAACCGATGCGGCGCAGTGGTAGTGCGACTGAAGGGATATAGGTGTGATTTATGAATGTATGTTCCCGGGTTTTCATCGCTTAGACTACATTCAATCTGTAAAGAAAAATTTTGAAAGTTGTTCTTTGTCAAAAGCCCATTCTAAAATTTCGCTATCAGTCACTAGTAAAATTTCCCCTTAAATAATATTTGGTGGATTCTGTGTTAGGTTGACATGCTGTCATCTTTACAATTTCATTCTCTGTGGTCTGAATGCAAAGAGCTGGAGCCAATTTAAATTTGCTACATTAAGTCTAGTTTCAGCTTGGTGTATTTCAGTATTTTATGTAGTTTCTCTGTTGAAAAATAAAACGAACAGAGTCAACGATTTAAAAAACGGTGAAAGATTAATGTTTATTTCCATTTTAGTGCCGTGTGATGCCGGCTTAGAATAGAATCACCCCATTTAATTCCCGCGGGTGTCGTAAGAGGCGACTAAAGGGCTGGAGGGTTTTATGTGTAGGTATTACAACTTTAGGCGACAGGCTGACAACCTTCGTCCTCTCTACTCTACCCGCAAGAGATAAAGTCGTGGTATGTATTAGCCGTATAATGCCGGATTAGAATAGCACCACCCCATTTCTTTCCCTTGGGAGTCGTAAGAGGCGACTAAGGGACTTGATAGTGTGTATTGCAATTTTAGGCGATGGGCTCACAACTTATCACTATGGCGATACACAGTTTTCCGGGTGACCCTCAAATATGTGTCAGACGTGGCGTAAATGACCGTTTTACGCTCTGCCTACCCCGCAAGGGATAATAGGCGTGATATGTGTATGTAGGTATGTATGTGTATAAGGTCCTATTAAATTCAATGCAAATATTTTTAGGATGAGTTCTACTTGTAAAACTGAACATCTTTTTTCAGTAAACATAGATAAATAAAAAAATATTTGTACTTGCCAAACTAAGTGACATAATATATTTTTATGGGGGTAATTTTTTCTTCATTTTCGACCTTCATTTCTTAGGGAATGTTGTTCAGTTTTACGAGTAAAACTCACCCTACAAATCACTCCGATCGCTGTCTATGATTATAGATTACTCATTTCATTACTCAGACGGCGGTCGTTACACAACCATGTCAGAGGCCGACTAGTAGTAGAAGGTGGTTGAAAAACTCTAACACCAGGGTTAATCAGTCCGTTCGTCGACTTAGGGTCCCACACGAATAGAAGAAGGAAAATAATACAATCTTAAAATCTGTACAACTGACATAAATGCCTTCCTTAACTTCCTTTGTATTGAGATCACGGAGTAAACCACAACTTCACAACCTAACCTCAAAAATTGCTGTCATATCATAATAAACAAGGGATTTTTCTGCGTAAGGATTTGACTTTAGAAACAAAAAATCGATTTCTGTATAATCGATTTTTCTTGGGCTTGAAATAATCTGTACTTAAAACATTTTTTTTTTATGTATACACATACAAACATACACATATCACGCCAATAATCCCTTGCAGGGTAGGCAGAGCGTAAACGGCCGCAAAAAACGAACATCTAACAAATATTTGTGGGTTATTCGTAAAATTGTGTATCGATACTTATAGTGACAGGTTGTCAGCCCATCGTCTAAAATTGTAATGCACACCCTCGAATCCCTTAGTCGGCTCTTACGACACCCACGGGAAAGAAATGGGGTGATACTATTCGAAGCCGGCACCACACGGCATTTTTTACGTATGGTTTTTATTATACGATTATACCTCTATTAAGTAAAAAATATTACAATTTATTTGTTTATATGCCTGAGACTGAGGCCTTATAAAATATTTATTTATTTACCGTTTATTGTACACAAAAACATTACAAGAGAATCACATACAAAGAATAATGACACAACAGGACAACTTATTTCTACAAAGAAATTTCTTCCAGCCGACCCTCGTAAAGTGAGACTTTATAAGACTAGGCGTGCAAAAAAGAATATAATAATATAAAATAAACCTCTCACCAAATAGATTAAATATACCTAAATAAACTTTCAATCAAATATACCTAAATACTAATAAAACTTAAATTTGTTTGATGCTTCAGTATGTCCCAAAAAATTACGTTATGTGCAGTTACTTTGCATATAATTTTTATAGCCACCGATTTTCAAATAATTAATTTATTTTGATTGCATAATCAATTATTTAAAGACACAGTTTTTTTATAATCGATTATTTTTCTACATCCCTAAACGGAACCCCCGAGATGGATGGGCCACTTGCACTTGACAGAGCAGTCGTTATGGAAAAGTTTTATGTGCACCGCTTTATCATGGGATGAGCGGTGGCGGAATGTGGTACCATTGGAACTCGAAGAAAACTTTGGGTGAGTTTTATTCGAGAGCATTTGAAATAGGTGTGTAAATTTAAATGCCGTGTGATGCCGGCTTAGAATAGCATCATCCCATTTCTTACTCATGGGTGTCGTAAGAGGCGACTACGGGACTCGAGGGTTGGATGTGTATTGCAATTTAAGGCGATGGGCTGACAACCTGTCACTATAGTGATACACAGCTATCTGATTGACCCTCAAACTTTTGTCAGATGTGGTGTTAATATCCGTTTTACGGCCGTTAACGCTCTGCCTACCCGGTTAGGGATATAGGCGTGATTTATGTATGTATTTAAAATAGGTGTTAGGCTTTCTGCATTGTCGAGCGAGAAGCAGTTATAATTCTTGATGTAGGTTGACGCGAATTACATGTTATTTTTTGGTAGAAAGATCAAGAGTTATTAACTGTGGCTACTGCAGCGCCACCTACCGTCTCGGTGCACGCGGCTCGCAATTTTCGGCAATCAACTACTGACGAGCGGGCGTATGTGATATGTTGGTCTCCGTGAAAAAGCTGTCTTAACCAGCCGAAACGTAGAGGACTAAACTCTCTACCAAATAAATTACAAGTAAGTTGCGCAAACCTACATAATGAGTGATACTTGTTCGTTGAGTAATCATTCTACTCGAAGGCATTGCTATCTTCTTCTTGTCGTGGGACAACACGTCGAAGAACCCTGTCGCCGAAAACTCTAAACACCTCTAAGCCACCTGAACTTCTATGCAAGTAGGTGTGTGTACCGGTAAATAGGGCTTTCCGAATTAATTAGAGCAATTTTACGCATCGTGACCGTGACAATAACATAAAGTGTAAAAAATAACTGCATATATTTCAAGGGTTGAACCAGCCCATGACACTGAATAACTTTCCCCAAGAAATATACGTTAAATGATTTGCCGACCCGGGTCAATTTATGGGAGATCCAATTCTTTGAAGTTGTTTAGTATCATAAGCTGGTTTAACTTTTAAAATATTTGCAGCTTATATTTTTTACACAAGTATAAAAATAATGCTGAAAAAACTACTGATCAATGTTATGTGGTTTTGTTGTATGAATGAGGAGAGAGGTCAGCTCTGCCTTGGATAAACTCCCACCAACTAAAATTATATCCTGATTGTTAAATGCATACACAGAAGTATCATGGATTATAAGTATTTCTTTTATATTAGAGCCTGTGTTGTCCCACTGCAGTGCAAAGGCCTCTCTCCTGTTTTTATTCGTCTCTCGGTCCAGTGCTAGACTTTGCCAGTTCAGTAGATAGGCGCTGAGTTCATCGCTCCACCTTTTTCGGGGCCGTCCACGTCGCCTCTTAACATTCTTTGGCACCCATTTCGTTGCTATTTTAGCCCATAAAGCAGTTGGCATGCGGGTAACGTGGCCAGCCCAATCCCACTTTAAGCAGGCAGCCTTCTGAGCTACGTCCTGAATTTTTGTTTGTGAACGCAGCACTGAGTTCTGAACTCGGTTGATCAGTCTGACTCCAAGTATGCTGCGTTCCAAACTACGTTGGCAAAAACACTTTATTGCACATGTAAATCAAAAATAAATATCATATAATCTAAAATATCTTGGTTCATAGTATAATACTTTTTTTGATTCACATTGTGAAGACAAATGAACTGATTGTTTATCGTTTGCGGGAGGAATTTCGACGAGAACTCGAACATAATATACCAGATTCCAAAGTGACAAATAGTACCACTTCAGCAAGGCTTGCGAAGGAAAAATTTGGAAGATCAATTTTGTTCAAGAAGCTTAAATAAAGGCTTTTTCGGGTAAATAATAACGTTTCTTTTAAAAAGAAAAATGTGAAGGCAGTCTTTTGGAGAAAGGCAATAATATACGATTTTAGGAAGGAAAAAATATAATCAGCTGAAGAGGGTTAGGTTAGGGAATGTCTGTGTATCTTATTGTGGGCTTTCTTCTCTTTTTCTTAGAATCTCATAATTTGATTAATATAATTTATTTCAAGCATACTTTTTGTGGACTATTGTAGCTGTGTATGTATGTATATTTAGTATCTACACTCGTCTTATAATGTTTGGGGAACAACTTCAAAAGCTGTTGTATAAAGACCTGCTTTATGCATTCTGCCTACAGAAATTATTATTTTCACGTATACTGAAACATCACTTGTACAAAAGTTTCATGACTTTCGATAAAATTGCGCATTGAAACAAACTCCTCTGTGTCCATGCCTATTTTTGATTTGTGCTAATACTCAAAATTTTGCCGCCATTTTCCGCCACCCCTGTCGGTTGTTGAAGTGTGGTTGTTGTTTGAATATAGTTCGGTTGTTGTAGGTTGTTTAGATGGTGCCTAGTTGTTGTTCAGGTGATGTTCAGTTGTTATTCTGTTGTTGTTCAGTTGATGTTCAGCTTTTGTTTAGTCGTTGGTCAGGCTGTTGTTGTGAAGTTGTTGTTCATTTGATAAAACAAAAATAATAATACCGAAACGTTATAAAAATAAATGTAGCAAGTCTAATAAAATATCGTTCAATTTTTTTTCTGTATATTCATGAATTAAACTGAATGAAAGCTTTATTGATTCTTAATGACAGGCAGACAGAATAATGAACTATTGTTGCAATAATGTAGCCTTTGTGGTCTTGTAGGTTGATCCTTGGGTACTTAACGTGGGATTTCGGGTTCGGATGCTTATGGTAAAATTTTGAGTTTGGTATTTAAGGCTGAGGCTAGTTTTTGTAATGGAATCCCGTTATTTTCTTTCAAGGTAAAGTGCCGTGTGATGAAAGCTAAGAATAACAGCACCCCGGTACAGCCCGTGGTGGGTGTCGTAAAATGCAACTGAAGTTTAAATTTATCCAGGGAATGGGCAGCAGCGTTCCCTATACTGCACCCGCCGTATAGGGAACGCTGCTATTGCCAAGCGTGGCGAGTATGCCAATACCCCACGAACAGAGGAAGGCTCTTGTCCAGCAGTAGACTGTTGTGGCTGTTAATGTTAAAAAGAAAAACCGTTTCGTGCTTCAAAAGCACCTGAGGTTCTGATCCAAACTAATATGAAGAGACCTTACTGGTTGCACCAAAATTATAACTCCATGCTTCATTGGAACTTCTGTTGACTTAATATCCCTGCCATGAAGTGTTCTTGATAGCATACATCAGCCTATTGCAGTCCATTGCTTGACGTAGGTCTCCCCATGGGTATGGGCCATAGGGCACCATCTCAGCGCCATCCAGTCACTACCAGCCGCCTTTTCTGGCCTCAACGCTTCGCGCGGTTGTTCTAAATTAACTTATCCATAACCAATCTATTTATTCTAATTTGACAGCTGTCAGATCCATACCACCATTCGAGACCATTTATTCCACCGTCTGAGACTGCGACGGGGACATAAATTACAGTGGAAAACCTGCAAATCTCGGAACGGGTTGTGAACGCAGGTTGAAGGATAAAAATGGCGAAGTGGGGTTTCATCGACAAAACGCAATTGCATTGCGACTGTGGAGCCCCATCGCAATCTTTGGCGCACCTAACATCGTGCCCTCTTTTGCCAGTCTCTTGCAGCAAAGACGAGCTGAACTTGGCAACTGAGAATGCAATAGTGGTTGCCAAATATTGACCTCAATTAAGGATATAGATTCTCATCATTACTTATCTTAAATTAGTCCTGTCAATTTCCATCCAATAGATTGAGAAAAGGATAGAAGATATTTTAGTCATGTGATGTCTTATAATTTGACGCAAAATACGTGTTATCTGTCAAAATAAGGCGACGATGAAAACAATGGCGACTAAATTGACAAGAAATTGCGAAGAACTCATTGACATTTAAAAAAATTACAGGTCTTAGATATCTCCTATCCTTCTCTAACTAAACCCATTTGACGGAAAGTGAGAGCACTAATTTAAGGTAAGGAGAATTTATATCCCGGATTGAGAGCAGAGGCAGTTAATAATTTTTATCGAATTATCTATTGACACCATGTAGAGGAAGATCTAACGGAGATATAACAACAGAAAATGCAGAGCTCCAGAGCTATGCATAACTAAATTTTTGACGTAACTATCAAATCAGGTTACTTAAACTGGCTCTACTGTTTTTTACTCCCCTGCTTTTAATGGAATCAGCAGCGCGTCTTATTAAGCGAGCTAAATCCTGCAAGACTCTTAGCGTAATCCTCAATCAGCCCTCTTTGACTTATAGTTCCAACTAGTTCAGCTTTGAATCGTGTTGGGTAGTAAACTTTATTGCTATGATTATTCTGTTCATAGATTAAACATCGTAGAACGGCAAGGAACGAGTCGCGGTAGCCCAGATGGAAGAGGCGCCGTCACTAGTGATGACGAAAGACGCTGGTTGAAATTCTGACCGCGGGAGAAAATTGTGCATGTTTTTTTAAATTTGTATACCTAACTCGGGAATTGTTTTAAAATATGGTATTCAGCGTAGAAGTTGTTTCTCTTTAAGATGTACTACTTAAGCCATGGATCAGTTGGAAATCAAAAGTGCTATGATTATTCTGTTTGTAGGTAACTAAGCGTTGAAGGCTTAATCACTCTGGTTTCTAAGTTATCATTCTGGTTTCTTAGTTATCATCGATCAGCTGACTGACATTCTATGGAAACTCGAAATTGTTTTTCGTTTCACAGCATAGGCTCCATAGTTTCGTGTTCTTAACATGCCTGAAAAGTCTTCGGTACATCTTCCCTTACACCCTGTAAAGCAGGTGCATACACCTTCACACCACAGAAGAATTCGGTCCATCTGTACCTACCTGACTATTCTTTGATACAAGTATTGCATCATGTTTATGGGATCGAGTTAATTAGGTTTTGGAGTGACTAGTGTATATCAAGATTTTAATGTACACGCGGATGCCAGAATACAGGGTGTTAGGGACCCTTGAAACGAGTTCCATGGGCTTAATGCACCCACACTATCTACTACACCCTGTATAGGAGCAGTAGTTTAACTCGAGCACCTTTCTCCCTGAAACTACCTACATTAGACCCTATTCCGTTTTAACTATTATGTTATATTATTATACTAACAATTTCCGACGCTTTTAAAGCCGTTTCCTATTCTGCACGTAATGTCCTATTCAAATGACAGGATTACCTATAATGTTTAAAAATATCTGACAGGATTAAAATTAGCTTTAGCCGACTTGTTGAATTCCAGGAGGTGCAAAATTAAGCAATTTTTCACTTGACACGTAGGTATTTGTTTGATTGAAGTTGGAATGGATGATGTATCAATATTTAAAACGATCAAATTCGGACCGAGTCGTGGTATCTAACGAATGTCAATCTATTAATTTCATGTTTTTTTTGGCGTTTCCACAATAAATAGCACAAATAAACGTTATTTTTTTATTATTGCGCTTGCCAGTCCACCTAACTGGTGTGTTTAGCATTGTCAGGATTTTGCGAACCCGAATTTATGTGATGGATAACACACTAAGGTCACCTAAGGTACCTTAATGCTCAGTTACAGTACAGTAAAGATTGATATTGATATTTAATTAGTATGAAGGTTTCTAGGTATAAATTTATCCGATTTCTTCATACTCAAACTAAAACGCGCGGCGACAGTACCATACAGTACTTCGCTGTGACACGAGCGGCACGAGATTCTATGTAGTAGTCGTGTACGTATAGAACGGTCGGGCGTGTGCGTGCATGTGTGGGTGCGCAAACCGGGCGTTAGTATGAAGTTAAACTACTGCTCCTTGGTATATTGCGAGAAATTAAGGAACACACGTATTATAGCAATATTTAGCATAATATTTTTTCCCTACGGTGCCGGCTAAGAATAGCATCATCCTAATTCTACCCATTTGTGTTGTAGTAAGAAGGGAATAAGAGACAATCAGCTAGTTAATGGGCAGCAGCGTTCCCTGTGAATGAAACATATTGCACTGCGCTCGCCAGTCTGCCTGCCAAGCATGGTGAGTATGGCAATACCCCCCGACAAGGGGAGGCCCATGTCCAGCGGAATATTGTGGTTGTTAATGTTATAAATGTATAATAATTAGGTCCTTAAATGTCTTCATGAGCAACTAGCTGGTTAGGTGGTTTGGCTACTATTCTCTTGGTAAGTAGTCCTTTTTTACCGTCTTATCTATGTATGTGCCAAAAATATATTTTTTATATACATCTTTTCAATTTGAATAAGGACCCCATGAACTATTGATTCATCATAATTGATTGGACGGCTGATGTGGCGCAGTGGTAGTGCAACTGCCTACGACGCAAAGGTTCCGAGTTCGATTCTCGGCGGTGGACTCACGTAGTTGATATTTATCACTTTGTGAATTTGTTCCTTGTCTGATTAGGCCATTGCAAGCTAAACCCTCTGATTTTCTGAAATGAAATATGGTTCTGTGTGTAACGAACCCCACTTAGTCGGCTATGGGTTATCGAATGGATGATGGGGCTTGTTCAAGTCCTAACACTTGAAGGAGTATCAGACCTCAAACAATGTCCCAAAATGATATAAATAAATGGCTCGTGATATAAATTATTAGCATGATCGTCTAGTTAATTAGTAGTACCCATTACGTTGTGTTTAATGTAGAAAATAAGTAACCCAAACAGTTCTTTAAGAAGGTACATGGATTTCCTGACATGAGTAAAGGTTGGAATGGTATCGGGAAAGGTATATGAGCCTCACGGGGCCCCCTCTCCGCCCCTGAGAAGTAGAACCCTCACCCCTTTACAGATATTCAGAATTGATATCCATTTTCCCCTAGTCGTCCTTGCACAAATATCAATTGTGCAAACCCGACCAAAAGAGCAGACATCACAACTGAATTCTGTGTTAATTCGGTTCTCCCTGAACTGGATAGTGGGTTTTGACACCCAGGGTTGAACAGATCGCACCAACAGACAGGTGCTGTGATGTACTAGACACCACGGAGAAGTATTTAGGAATCTAATAGATTCAGATGTTCATTGAACAACATATTTAATATTTGTATAAGTATAGCCAATCTCATGACTAGCCGAACTGACACCACTGTGTCTGGTTGATGAAGTAAGTATGATAAGTTAGGTTATCAGTCAAATGACATGATTCCAACTAGTATCTTTGGTAATATTTCAGTAGTGGTCCTTAGACCAACGTTCAGATATAATCTGCACAAGACATTTGTCTACAATTAATATGATCCATACGGAGGTTAGTTAGGGAATGCGGTTTATGCTAGACCCTTTAGTACTTATGAGCTTCATATCGCGAGCCAGATGATTGTTTGGGAATGCTATCAGCAAATCCCATATAGTATAGGAAGGCTATTGCAAAAATGAATCTCATAATAACCGCCTGTGGTCAAATAATTGGTCTTAGATCATAATGCTGGTACAGAAATATTGAACGCAAAAGTATAGTATGGTTTGATGATGGAAGATAGTAGCTGTCACATGACATCTGATGACAATCATTTGTCTTTAGGTACCTAATTATTCTGTATTCACAGATCCACATTGGCATCATTCTGCCAGTCATGATAGGTTTCTCGAACAAAGTATGTAGATGTAATAAAATTAAACATCTGAACCCATTACAAGGTAGGATATTAGGATGGGAGTATATTATCTACCCACCATATAATCTGATGAAAGTACTACTATAAAATAGCAAGTACAATTTATAAGTAGATATTTAATCCACTGATGGACACTGCCATTCTCAATAATTGAGATGTAAGTAATTTGATTGCAAAGCAAATCAAATTATTGGTAAGTATATATAATGTTGTTTCACTGCTGGACAAATTCCAATTAAGTACCTATGTAGGTATAAAACACAGGAATATATAAATAAATTCCATAGTCGCCTTAGCAACAAAAGTTTTCCATGATAAATAGTTTCTGTACAGAAAAAACTTAGGAAACTGATACTTATATGGTGTGGTAGATAAATAGAGATAGGATGGAATCAGTAAAAGGATTTCCTACCTAACCCCTACTAAATATTATATGTCATTAGCAAAACCTAACCGCTTGGCAATATTTTAGTGCCTAATTTGTAAGGTTTTCTTACTATCAATCTAACAAGAATTAGGATGGCAAAACTACACTTATCTGGGTTTAGGTAGATAGTAGGCCAGCCCACAGCACTCCAAGGTCATCCACTCAACTCGCAGTCAGTTGATATCCACAGAAGACACACGAACACAGCTCCAAACATGTATCTGCACACTCCAACACACAGCCACTTTCCAAGGCAGAGGCGCAGCGACCACGGGACAAAATCCATGTTCCACATGAAGTGGTGTGACGCCAATCCAGCAGCACCTTAGGGTCAGGACTTTCACACTGCACTCCTCTTTTTCTTCCACGTTTACTACTTTTCTTCTTAGATCCGCATACTTCACCGATTAAAATCAGACTTCCCCTTTCGCCCACACACCAGGCCTTATATATCCCTCAAAACGGAAGGTCCAGATACAATTTCTCGAAAAGTCTAAATCTAGAATAATCCAGCTCCATTTGAGGCACAACCGCTTATTTCGCTACTCGACACCAGGTGGAGCTAACGAACTGGAACGATCTCGATTATTCGATCTTCGATCCATATTAGATTTATTTGATTGTGGGTTCCGTACAGAATAACATTATTTCTTTTCCAAGTATTGTAGTAAGTTTAAATTATGAAAATCATAGAACCTAGTTTCCTTTAATAAACTCAGACTTTGTTATTGCATCAAGATTGTTCTGGTATGAGTGTTTCCCATTAATCACCGATGTTTTAGTAGGTTATTTTACGTTCAACTAATATTTAATGATATAATATTTAAAGTTGATTGGCGAATATGCTGAACAAACAATCTTAGTAGTGTATTCCTTCTTCTTTTATTCATGCGAGACACCGATGTTTTTGTATGCGACTTAGATTTACTGGTAACGCATATATTCCTAACCCATTATTTTCTCCAAAAGAGAAAACTAAGTCCAATAGTAGTCCACTGCGACCAATAATGTTGTTGTTCTCAGATAATTTAAAATGATTACTTATTATGTAAAGGTTTTCATATTCCACCCTTAAACGGATCCCTAAATAGCAAACATATCCTAGCCCAGCTACTCAACACCAGGCGTCGCCTCTGTCGCAATCAGAATATTCTCGAAACATAATTTATTCAAATTATTTTCACTACACATAACCTAAACCAGTTTATAAATAAACGAAAATTATTTAATTATAAATAAAACAAACTATTTCAAACATAAAATGCGTATATAAACACCTAAATTGTGCCTTTAACATTTGAAATTATATTTCACTGCGAGTGCCATCTCTTGTCAATTCGATGAACCTCTTAGATTGATGCCATCTACCGACATTATCCTAAACTACTAGTGAATCTAATCGAACGCATGGAATTGATTCTCATATATTGAATTTAGTTCTCTACTAGATGTCGCTACTTTAAATGTATTTTTCAAGAGGGCAGGGTAGTATTTATTACATGTGCTTCGGAGGGCACGTTTAACCGTCGGTCCCGGTTGCTGTCTATGATTACTTAGTTGGCAGTCGTTACACAACCATGTCAGAGGCCTACTTGTATTAGTAGGCAATTGAAAAACTCTGACACCAGGGTTCATCGGGTCATTGGACAACTCTGTGTCCCATTCGAAAAAGAAGAAAGAAAGAAAAAATTATTGATTAGTTGAATCGAGCTTTTTTGGACGTCGATTTAAAGACTAATTGTAATTGAAGGGATTTTTGTCGCATACTCATAAAAAAATGTTTTATGGGAAAAAAACTTGTACATCGTCCAGAGTTTTTAACTAAAGAACGCCGTTCCAATAAGTCGTATGTGACAGATTCGTGATAATACTATGGGTGAGGGTCCATTTTCCTTCGTTGACATCTCTTTTAGTATGGAGATGACAGCTGTCAAATACGACTTATTGGAACGGCGGTACTTTAGCTCGACTGAATTTCTCGTCCTCATTAGCCACTAGCGAGTTCTTTTTTTGGCTTCCATTTTGTTATTTATATTATTTTCTTGCAAGCGGAAGTCCTCGGTAAAACGGAAGCTTTGGAGTTTCAGCTAAAGCTTTTATGAAAAAGCTAAGCTTGTTAAAACTCTGACTAGACGTCTGTGACGGTTTGAATGCTGCACTTTAGTTTCATATTGATTTTTAGTACTTCTTCTTGTTTTCGAGTGGGACACAGAGTCGTCCAACGACCCAATGAACACAATAGACCACTGCCATGGTTGTGTAACTACGGCTGTCTAAGTTATCATAGACAGCAACCGGGACCGCCGGCTCAACGTGCCCTCCGAAGCACGGAACCATTATTCTTATCAAGTGGTTCAGCCTGTTATGACCTTACCAGAATGGGAACATATTTTTAGTACTTAAAAGAAATAAAAATTAACTTTTTTCAATGTAGGATAATTCTAATGTAGGATAGTACTATCGCTTTTTGAGGTCACAATCCATGATTGTAAAAAAAAGAAATTAGTATAACCCAATTTTCTTATTTTTTTCTTGTATCAATTTTGTATTGTCGTGATAGAAAACCGGCTCGGGCGAGATAAAAATTTAAAAGTAAACGGTCATACGAAAAAGTTTGACGTAGTTGAATGGCTTTTTGACAGCGTCAAATCATATTGAAAAATATTTTTAACACTGACTTTTGAAATAACACGGAAAGGCACTGACTCGGGGCTGGCCAGGTTAACCACACGGCATGTAACTATCCGCCGCACAAACAATATTTGTTTCAAATTGTAGTCAAGATTTTCAAAAGGTGTTATTTACATGCGTATAAACTACTAACCACAACGCTTGGTTGTGGAAAATTCACAATATATTTCCAAACCACAACACGAATTTCTATTCATGAGTTCCATTATCATCCGACTATTAATTAATCCTAGTGTCCTGTCAGCAGTTATTTGCAACTATTAATAGGTGATAATAACTAATTGCTCGCGGTTTCATATATCATTATTATTATCATTTAGGTATTGTGTGATGTTTTATCGAAATAAATAATGAATTACACACATCATTTATACAGTGTGTAAGGGAACGACCTCCGAATACTCACAGGGTGCATTCAGACCATGAAACTAAAAAACTTCCCTAAAAAAAATATTTCAAGAAACGTCAAAACATTTTTGACTTCCTATAGTAAATGCAGTCAGCTGATTGTGATTTTGTTTGGGAGGTCGGTTAATTTTTGTCGTTTCCTGACATATATTTCTAGGGGAACGTTGTTTAGTTTTTTAGGAGGAGTGATGATGAGGCCAATAGGCCGAGTGACGACAGTGAGGAAAAGGGTAGCTACCCGCCTGGTCGGGAGTTGTGACCAGGGGAACGACTGTTCCAACCGGACATGTTTGGAAGTTGTATATATAGCGATCGGCGGAATAACTTCGATACCGCGTTTCAGGACTTGTATGTGGAGCGCATGCGCGCCGCCACAGTTTCATGGTCTGCATGCACCCCTATCAGTATTCGTAGGGCTGTCCTTTACACCTCGTATATTTTCGTGGTTGTTTTGACTAATTATATTCGTCGGTAAGAATCTGTGAACTGTTTTAAACTTTAGCGGTCACACATAATGACAATGACTCAAACCACAAAATGAGGTTCTCACAGCGACACTCAATTTTCTTAAATTGGCTTATACTTCTTTATTTAAATTTGAAACAAATATCGATTTCAGATGGTGGTGGCGTAAAGTTACATCCCGTGTGATAACCTGGCCAGCCCCGTGGCAGTGCCTTAGTTTTTATTTTTTTATACCGCCCGAGTCGGTTTTCTATTAGGACATTAGAAAATTGTTATAAAAAAAAGAAAATTGTGTTTACAAATTTCTTTTTTTACAATGACGGTTCATAAGTGATAAATAAATAAATAAATGAATAATAATACGGATAATACTATCCTACATTGAATAAAGTAATTTCATACATGATTTTCTTGAATTGTCCGATATTTCGACCCAATTGCATTGGCCATGATCACGGAACAATCATGCAACTGGGAAATAAAGTACAATTAAAGAAAATCGAGTATGTACTATGATTTCATTATGCACTTACAGTGCTACATTAGTTTCAGAAATGAAAATAAGAAATTGAAAAAATGTCAGCTCCCGCCGGATTTTGTCAGAGCAGTGAGACGGTACCCCTCGGTCCCGGGTTCAAAGTCCCGGCAAATATATTATTATGGGAAGTTTTTCAGTTTCATAGTCTGAATGTACCCTGTGAGTATTCCGAAGGGCTATCCCTTACACCCTGTAGAAATGTTTTGTGTTATCATTATTTATTTCGATAAAACATCAAACAATACCTAAATGCTAATAATAATGATATATGAAACCGCGAGCAATTAGCTATTATAACCTATTAATAGTTGCAAATAACTGCTGACAGGACACTAGGATTAATTAATAGTCGGATGATAATGGAACTCATGAATAGAATTCGTGTTGTGGTTTGGAAATATATTGTGAACTTTCCACAATCAAGCGATGTGGTTAGTTGTTTATACGCATGTAAATATCACCTTTTGAAAATCTTGACTACAATTTGAAACAAATATTGTTTGTGCGGCGGATAGTTACATGCCGTGTGATTAACCTGGCCAGCCCCGAGGCAGTGCCTTTCCGTGTTATTACAAAAAAGTAAGACGGGCTTTTAGGCAGTGTTAAAAATATTTTTTAATACGATTTGACGCTGTCAAAAACATTCAACTGCGTCTAACTTTTTCGTATGACCGTTTATTTTTAAATGTTTATCTCGCCCGAGCCGGTTTTCTATCACGATAATACAAAAAGAAAAAAATTGTGTATACAAATTTCTTTTTTTACAATGATGGATTGTGACCTCAATAAATGATAGTACTATTCTACATTAGAATTATCCTATATTGAAAAAAGTTAATTTTTATTTCTTTTAAGTACTAAAAATATGTTCCCATTCTGGTAAGGTCATAACAGGCTGAACCACTTGATTGTCTGAAAAGAAAGATGTTTCCGTGCTTCGGAGGGCACGTTAAGCCTGCGGTCCCGGTTGCTGTCTATGATTACTCAGACAACGGTCATTACACAACCATGGCAATGGTCTACTGACTTCATCGGGTCATTTGACGACTCTGTGTCCTACTCGGAAACAAGAAGAAGTACTAAAAATCATTATGAAACTAAAGTGCAGCATTCAAACCGTCGCACAGACGTCTCGTCGGAGTTTTAACAAGCTTAGCTTTTTCATAAAAGCTTTAGCTAAAACTCCAAAGCTTCCGTTTTACCGAAGACTTCCGCTTGCAGGAAAATAATATAAATAACAAGATGGAAGCCAAAAAAAGAAGTAAAACGATTAAAGGGCTCGCTAGTGGCTAATGAGGACGAGAAATTCAGTCGAGCTAAAGTACCGCCGTTCCAATAAGTCGTATTTGACAGCTGTCATCTCCATACTAAAAGAAATGTCAATAAAGGAAAATGGACTCTCTGCCATAGTTTTATCATGAATATAACAGCTGTCAAATACGACTTATATGAACGGCGGTTCTTTAGTTAAACACTCTAGACGAAGTACAATTTTTATTCCCACAATTTTTTTTTATGAGTATGCGACACGCAGAGCAGTGGGACGGTACCCCACGGTCCCGGGTTCAAGTCCCGGCGGGCGCTGACATTTTTTCAATTTCTTATTTTCATTTATGAAAATCGAGTGTCGTTGTAAGAACCCCGTTACAGTTAACTAAATTTCCGCCCAGCAGTTTCATCCGCTGCCACTCCTTTTCCCGTGGTAATAGCATAGAGTAGAAATCACATAGAGATGACACTCCCGCTCCAGACGCGCTCAAGGTCAATCCGTCTGGCTGTCTCTTAGAGAACAATTCAGTCGGGAGTGCGCTTCGCCGCGGAAACGTTCGTCGTGCGGGTCGAATTTTCATTTCATGTGAAAAATTTAGCAATGCCGAATTATTGTGGTGTGTATGGCTGCAAAAGTAAGTTTTTTTAATTTGCCTAAAGATGAGCCAAAGTAAGTGATGATTTTACAGTAAATACCTAGGTACCTACCATTAGTTATTATACGTAATTGTTGTGTGTACTCCTATTTTTACTTACGTAGGTACCTAGTTTCCATTTGCTAATTTAAACTACCTAGGTGCCTAAGTCATTGTTAGCTGATAATGATTAATAAGCACATTCGTATCGTAGGTATGTTTTGCACCTATTTTTAAATTCTGTACCTACCTATTAACAATAAAATGGTAAGGTAAGACTTTAAAACGGGTAAATATTTTGTTCCCACGGGAAAACTGTTAGCAGCGGTCGCAACCGCTTGACTGGCCGCTAGTCTGGAATAAAATTATTGGCACGTGACAGCCCCGACTTAAAGCGCCGGAGAGTGCGGGGCGTTACGGGCTGCGGGGGGAAGTAGGTATTTAAAGCGCGGCTTTTGGGGCCCAGACAAAGGAGTTTCGTTTCTATACGCAGTATTATTATCTATTTTTATGGTAATAGTTGTTCTCCTGCGGTAAAAATTCAATTCAATTCATTTCAAATCAATATGTGGCCTATGTGTTATTCCGGGTTATACTCTACCTGTGTTCCAAATTTCATTCAAATTGGTCCTGCCGGTTGAGCGCGAAGAGGTAACAAACATACACACACAAACTCTCAGATTTATAATATTCTCGTAGTACGGATTGGGTCATTACCATTAATCTATGCGAAATCACAAATTTGCTCCTTGCGGTGTAATCAGAGCGTAAACTATCTTGAAATGTTTAGAGGCAACCTAGAAGCACAGTATAATTAATAGTACTAGCGTACAGTATGGTCACTCCCTGCCTCCCCCTACAAGCACCGCCCACACGCGCTCGGAGGACGCTCAGACACCGGCTAGCAAGGACGCGACGACGAAGGTCATTTCATACTGCCGCACATTGCATTCCCGATTCGCGAACGCAAAATGGCGGCAACCCTGACATGTTTTATCACACACACAAGCATGGTCCGCGTTCACTTAGACTGTGTGCGCAGCAACGCGTTTCGCGCTGTGAGCGCCAGTGTCCGAGGTGTGCTAGAAGAATAATATATGTCTTGACGAGTACCGGTTCTTCACAGAATATATTTCTAGAAAATAGAAAATCTTTACGAATAAGCTTCATTTTTCAACCTCACCGTTCGTGGAAGAAAAGTTCCGAGAATTAGAATATGTTGCCACTTTTTATTCTGATATTTTATATAGGGTAATATTTACTAGTGACCGATAGCGAAAACTCAGGACGGGCTGGTGATAAGAAACAACTCCTCTCCCAAGAAAATGTGAAAGATCATTTGGTCCTGTCATACATTTTTTTTTTAATTAATGATGGGTTTTCCCTTGACTCTAGTCTAGGTCATAGGACAGAGACAGAGTCTAAGATGGAGCGAACTCACCCAGAAGAAGCCTGTTCACTCTTACTTTGAAGAGATTAGGGTTGTATGCGTTTGGAAACACAGACGCAGGTAGTGAGTTCCACTGTTTAGCAGTGCGCATTACAAGTTGACTTGGTTGGCTGGTGCAATTTGTACGAGAGGTATTTTTTATATATACTTGGGGAAAGTTCTTTCTTATCACCAGCACGTACTGAGTTTTAGGTATCGGTCACTAGTATAATTTCACCCTTTATACAAGCTGTTACAAAATAACGCAAAAATAATCAATCAGTTGATGAAATAATAACAGCACTAGTCTAGGTCAGTACTACACTTCAATTCCAACGAATTTCGATTTGGCATACATTTCTGGTTATCTTCAGTTCATTAAAAAGATTACATCCATGAAATAACAAGCAAGTATATCGAATTTCGCTGCGCCGCGTTGGCAGCATCAGTTGAACTTTAAACTGTCAAAGTAGTGCTGCGATGCAACGATAATTTTTTCGAGTAATTTGATATAAAAATATAATTTCCGTAATTTTCAAAATCGTCACTACGGATTTCATTTTTTGTCAATAGACTCTTTACAAGGGTCCCTTTTACACCCTCTCGGCTTTACTTGTTATTCTGTAACACGCAGTATACCTACCGTCACTAGTTATCGATAGGTATAAAAATAATAAAAAACGTTAAATGGCTAAACGCGCGAGTAAGCAAAGCAAGCTAATCGGCAAATCACGTCTCGGATGGTGAAACGAGCAAAAAGGCTTACCGCTCATAATAATAAAAAATATATTATAAACTTTTTTTTTTAGCCCCGGGGCTTTGAAACCTTCAACTAACTGGTAAAGTTGGGAGCGAAGACTCACCCGGAGAGGTTTCTGTGGTTGTTTAAACTACCAGCCCAATCGCGCCCTTAAGGCGCTACATAAAATCACATATCATCATATCACTAATAGTCAGAGGCTGTCAGCTTGTCACCCTTAATTGAAAATTATAACCCTCGAGGTCCCTAAGTCGCCTCTTACGACACCCGCGGGAAAGAAATTGGGTGATGCTATTCTAAGCCGGCACCACACGGCACTGTTCTCTGTAAACATTTCATGCAGCTAACTAAATTTAAAAACTTTTGACGTGACACATTGTTGGAAATATATGAGGGTTTTAACCCAAAAACTTTCACATTTACAATATTAGAAGGATCGTGCGTAAGAATTGAGCCTAGTTCCAATATTAGACCAAATAAATAAAGAAGAGGTCAAGCGTTTCTATTTCTTTTTTTTTCTATGGCTGAACTCTGCAGTTTTATAAAATAAAAATAAAATAAATAAAAAATAAAATGTTATTTTTTTTAATAATGAATTTACCTTAAAATTAACGTAGCCTCCTTTTAAGCGTGCGTTGCCTGTGTCAGGAGACTCCGCTCCTCCCCAATACGGTTAACACAGATAGGTACATATGACTTATTAAAATACAAAAAATTAAAGAGAAAGATATACTTATCTAAATAAAAAAGTTAACAAAATACAAAATCCTAAAACTTAGAACACATTGCCCAGGCAGTGTGTGTATTTGTGTGTGTGCGCTTCTGTGTGACTATATCCGTATGTGTATGTGTGTGTATCTGTGTGAGTTTTAGTCCCGGGCCTTTGAAATCTACACCTGACTATTTGGTTGAAAGCAGGAGCTCACCCGGAGAAGTTTGTGTGATTGTTCAAACTACCAGCTCAATCGCGTCCTTGGGATGCAACTGGGCTTACGAGTTCTTCTGGGAAGAACAGATTGGACTAAATTCTCGGAAGAACGGATCGGACTGAAAGAGGGCAAGCAGATAAACCGTTGAAGTCCAAAATCACACGCTCTTGCGGCAAAAATAAACATCAAGCATGGTAAACATACATACATACATTAATAGCAACAACAGTCCACTGCAGGAAATAAGAATTGCCCTAGTGGAAGCAAATTAGTTAGTTCCACACTCACCGCGCTTGGCAGGCGGATTGGAGAGCGTACTTAATTCAAGATGTTATATTCACAGGGAATGCTGTTGCCTATCCCCTGGATGAATTTCTCCCTAAGTATACATTGTAAAAATACTAATAATGATACAGAAGCCCGAATAAATGAGTGATTTACTAGCAAGGTAACAAGTATCGCCCGCCAAAACTTCAGGCTTTATTTGATTGCTTTCTACCTTATAAACTAGAGTAGTTTACGTTTTTGGCTTCACTTCTTAGCTTGCAGTGTTCTATCTTGTCAAACAAGAAGTCAGACATGTAGTTTCATTCTTTAGCTAGCTCCGAATTCTGGCTTCATTAGATTGTTTAAAGTGCAATCTCTCATTTATTTTTTGTCTAAAGTAAGCATCTAAGATTTTCAGAATTCTGGCTTCATTAGATTGCTTAAAGTGCACTATCTCTCTTTTATTTTTTGCTTAAAGTAAGTATCTATGATTTCAGAATTCTGGCTTCTTTAGATTGCTTAAAGTGCACTATCTCTCTTTTATTTTTTGCCTAAAGTAAGCATCTAAGATTTTCAGAATTCTGGCTTCTTTAGATTGCTTAAAGTGCACTATCTCTCTTTTATTTTTTGCCTAAAGTAAGCATCTAAGATTTTCAGAATTCTGGCTTCTTTAGATTGCTTAAAGTGCACTATCTCTCTTTTATTTTTTACCTGATTATTGATAAATTTGGAGAGATTTATGGCTTCATATAATTACTTGAAGAACTCAATCGTACTTTCTTTTGGGTCTAAAATTTCACCGAGATGAAGATAATACCAGCGGATCCTATGTAACGCACCTGTCAGGTTGGAGTGATGAGGGTCCGGAATGAGTGGAAAGATATAAAGTGCTAAGTTTCAGCCTTTTCATCACTAGATGTATCTAGCTGAAGTGGGTCTTTACGTGGATGATGTTGTTGAAAAATTGTGTATCATGGTCACTCGCTCTCTCCTATAGTTTCAGCCTTGTCATCACTAGTAGTCAGATGTAGCTAGCTGAAGTAGGACTGTACGTGGATAATTTTATTTAAAAAAAATCAAGTCATGGCCTCTGTCTATTAAAAACTTGGCCGATAGCAGTTGCTTACAATCATCAGTAGAATCTCCCTGCAAAGTAGGCCTACCGTTTAAAATACAACCTCGTACGTACGAATGGTCCAACTAGTAACTACCTATTTGATTTGTGAAATTCTACAGAATACTTACTATTCATCACTAGGTAACATCTAGCTAGTTGAAATGGGTCTGTACGTAGGTAGATGACATTGTTATAAAATTGTTTACCTTGGTCTCTCGCTCATTCATTTAATTATACACATGTAAAAACACCTTTTAAAAATCATGATTTTTTTATAAAACAAATATCGTTTACTGGTGGCGGTTGCGTAGTAACATGCTGTGTGATTAAACTGACCAGTGACTTTTTTTTATCCCGTTTATTCGCGTAGATTTTTCCCTTTTTGATAACTTACTTTTTTGACCCATGTTCCTTGGAGAAAGTTGTTCCTTATCACCATCTTCTGTTTTCGGTATCGGTTACTAGTAAAATTTCACCCTATATTAACTCAATTGCAGCAATAACCCATTAAGATTCAATATAAAGGCGTTACCTCGGAAAAAACGACCCATATCGTCCAATGATCACCTAATAATGACCTATATCGGTGCAATATAATCACACGTCGATTTTACGTTCGACGGTCGCCCCGCCTGAGGTATTTACGACTCACGTGATCTCGTAAATTCTTGACACCAGGATTTGTTGAACTTTGATATAAGTTGTTCTTTTCTGTCTAAAAAATATTAATAAATATTCTTTACAATTCACACGGCGCGATCTAGCCCCAAACTAAGCAAAGCTTGTACTATAGAAACTAGATAGCTGATATTAATACCTGTATACTTTTTGTAATTAAATACTGATTATACATAGAAAACACCCAAACAAAACACAAATATATGAAAATTGATTTATCAATATTTGTGACAAATTAATACGTTTCCTGACATATGCGCCTAGGGGAAAGTTGTTCAGTTTCATGGTCTGCTACGGCTATCCCCGTATATCTATCTTTTGATTAAGATAACCTTCATCTATAGCAAGAGATATCAAATCGACGTTGCATTAGAAGTTAATTTAATCATGTTCTGCTTAAAATATTGTCCAAATATATTACTAGTCTCATACAATGTTATCCAAGATATGAAAAGTTAGAATATGTACATACATACATACATACACATATCATGCCTATTATCCCTTGCGGAGTAGGCAGAGCGTAACGACCGCAAAAACGGACATTAACGCCACGTCTGACATATATTTGAGGGCCACTCAGAAAATTGTGTATCGCCATAGTGACAGGTTGTCAGCCCATCGCCTAAAATTGCAATTCACACAATCAAGTCCCTTAGTCGACTCTTACGACTCCCACGGGAAAGAAATGGGGTGATGCTATTCTGAGCCGGCATCACACGGCATTTGTATATTACGAAAATAAGTTATTAAAAGTGTTAGCGGCGGCCGGGGTTTGAAAGCGGGACCGTGGGGTACTGACCACTGCTCTAACAACTAAGCTACCGGCGCTTCGCCACTGACACAATTAAGTGGTTTACCCATATGTCGTCCGTCGCTGCGTATTTTTACCGCAACGTAGCTCAGACGAAAGAACATTACGAATACTGAACTTAATTAAGCCTACTAAGTCTAAAAGCGTCGCTCTCCTAAGCATAACTCCGTGCCCCCTGACCTCGGTTAACCTGGTAAATACATTTTTCATTGAGATTGGTCAAAAATTGGCGCAACTTATTACAAGTTGCCCCAGGCCCCAATCGAATGACTATTCTGAAAACTTATCTCAATTATCTACTTTCGTTCTTTTGGATACTGATCCACAAGAAGTTGAAGTTATTCTAATGGGACTAGATTCTAATAGTGCCCCAGGTTGGGATTGTATACCCACAAAATTTTTAAAACTATCAAAAGATGTCCTGGTCCCTTTAATATCTAAACTTGCTAATCTGTGTTTTCAAACGGGTATCTTTCCCCAGGCTCTAAAGCGATCAATTGTGACTCCTGTACATAAGGGCGGAGACAGTTCGGACGTCAATAACTATAGGCCTATATCTGTCCTTGTTTCGATATCTAAAATAATAGAAAAATTGCTTAATTATAGACTAGTTGCTTTTTTGGATAAATACAGTATACTGTCATCATCACAGTACGGATTCAGGAAAGGTGTTTCGACTCAAGATGCTATATTAGATCTTACGACTACTATTACTAAAGAGGTTGATAAAGGTAACAAATGCGTAACCATCTTTTTGGACCTTAAAAAAGCCTTTGACACCGTTTCTGTCCCCATCCTTATTCGTAGATTAGAACATATAGGTATACGTGGCACTGCTCTCTCCCTCTTCAGTAGCTATCTCTGCGACAGGACCCAAGAAGTTAAAATCGAAACTCATGTCAGTATTAAAGAGAATGTACGATTCGGTGTACCACAGGGAAGTGTTCTTGGCCCAACGCTCTTTCTTCTCTATATCAACGAATTATGTAACCTTAAAAACGTTGGGGGCAAGATCTTCTGCTACGCGGATGACACCGCCATTGTGTTTTCTGGTAAATCATGGGAAAATGTTCGAGAAGTTGCTGAGTCGGGACTGGGGAGGGTATCTGCTTGGTTAAATGCAAATCTTCTAACCTTAAATATCGCTAAGACAAACTACATCTGTTTCTCTCCTTATGTCAGCTCTCAACCTGGTGAGAACTTCTGTATAAAAATTCACAGATTCTCAAATGCTTGTCACTTGACTTGTTCATGTCCTTCTTTGAGTAAAGTTAATTGTACGAAGTATCTCGGAGTTATAGTGGACCAACGGTTGAGCTGGAACTCACAAATTGAGCTGACTATTACTAGAATAAGGAAATTAATTTGGATATTTAAAACTCTAAGGTCTTTGTTACCTATGGATGTACTTAATAGGGTCTATGTGGCACTTGTTCAATCAGTGATAACGTATTGTATCCCTGTGTGGGGTGGTGCCGGAAAATGTATCATGTTGGAGATGGAACGTGCTCAGCGGTCCTTACTCAAAGTTATGTACTCAAAGCCCTACCGTTTCCCCACTAACAATCTTTATACACTATGCAAACTTTTGTCGGTTAGGAAACTCTATATCTTACATCTAATCCTGAATTGTCATAAGACACTTCCTTTTGATGACAGTCGTCTAAATAAAAGACGAAATGATAAAGTAGTCTCGACTTTCTGCGTCCGAACTTCCTTTGCTGAGAGGCAGTACGTGTGCCAATCTCCCTTCGTATACAACAAGACAAATAAAGCAATTAATATCTACCCAATGCTGAAATACTTATGTAAAAAAACGGTCATCGAATGGCTGAATACTATGTCTTACGAGGAGGTCGAAGGACTGCTCGTAAGGCTAACTTGAGCTGCATTCTATTTACACGGTATCCGAATCATCGGGTATACCTGCATGTGGCCATTTTATCCGATCCCAAGGTTTGTTTTTCTGCCGTAGGGCATGCTGGTATGCCTGATGCTTGTCTACAGAAGTAAGTAGTAGGAAATAAGTTAATAGCGCAGTAACCCCTGTTACTACAGTATCTACAAACTCACTCACCCACTGTCATACATACACACTCTCACACACACACACATTAGCCTTTTATATCTATTATTTTTATAGCGTTGTAACCTACTTATTAGTTAACTTTGCCCTAGTAACTAAGTTTGTGTACAATTATTTTCACATTTGTTTTCAAAGGTGTCCATCAGGGAAGTAGCGAGTCACTCCCAATACAAGTAGCTCTTGCTTACTTAAGGGAGGTCTCATATACTGTTATGTTAAACTATTTTGAAAATAAACAATTTTTATTTATTTATTTTATTTTAATTCCACACAAATACGACTATGACGCGTAACGGTTGCGTCTGTCAAGTCTTTTCACCACTTAATGTCATTTGAGACATAGCATGCATTTCAATCAATGCATATTCAGAATACCTCCGTGCGATGCCGGCTTAGAATAGCACCACCCCATTTCTTACCCGTGGGAGTCGTAAAAGGCGACTAAGGGACTCGAGGGTGGGTATTGCAGTTTTAGGCGATGGGCTGACAACCTGTCACTATTGCGATACACAATTTTCCGATTGACCCTCAAATATTTGTCAGACGTGGCGTAAATGTTCGTTTTTTGATGCCTGCCTAACTTCGCAAGGGATTATAGGCGTAATACATATACGTGTGTGTGTATGTGTGTGTGTGTGTATTCAGAAAACGACACTCGTATGTCCAATCTTGTTGCAAACTGATGGTAGAAGTAGAGAGATCACTCAAAAATGGTCGATGCCAGCATTGAAAAACAATTCACTGATAGCCGACACCGGTGCATCCACGTAAACGTCACGTGAACCGTAAATAAATGAAGTATTCAGGATATAAACTTTGCTTTCAGAAGCTCGATTTTCTAGACATTTGACCAACATTCACACTCTAAATTCAGTCTTTCACGAAATCCAAGCAGTGGAAATCTGTATTATAAATATGCAGAAATATTGAGCCCCCAACCACCATCCGCAGATCTCTTAATATATGTCCTGAATACCAAATTTTAAAACACTTTCCGTGTTAGGTATTAAATAGTAGGCGGTTGAAAAACTCTGACACCAGGGTTCATCGGGTCGTTGGACGACTCGGGTGTTTAAGGGTCGTTTAAAAAAATTCGTGTAACATGATAGTGACAGGTCAGCCTGAAAAACGTAAAAAAATTAAGAAAAAAAACTAGTTTAACTAGCAAATATCACTAAACCACGTAGAGACTGGCCCGATGGCGTAGCGGATAGTACCTCTGCCTGCTACGCCAAGGGTCGTGGGTTCGATCCCCACATGACACAAATACTTGTTAAGTCATTTTGTGATATTTGTATTTAATCTGAGGGTTCCTCAGACTAAACACAAATAAGTATTTAATTACTAAATTATAGGTTAATTATTAGTATCAGCTATCTATTTCCCATAGTACAAGCTTTGTGATATTTTTAATTAAACTGAGTGTTCCTCAGACTAAACACAAATGTGTATTTAATGACAAATTTATAGATTTAAGTATTAGTATCAGCTATCTATTTCCCATAGTATAAGCTTTGCTTAGTTTGGGGCTAGGTGACGCTGTGTGATTTATCCACGATATTCATTTATTCATATTCACAGAAGCAGTACTTCAACAAATACTTGATGCTATACTAAGCATCATAGCATAACTCACCCTCGGGTCAAACCACTTAATACATAGTATTACCAAATTGGGGTCCTCCACAAACCACGGAAGCTCATGGGTATTAATTGACCACAACTGTTGCATGAATTATTAACTGCCCCTAAGAGCCTCACATAGGATATATGGGTTATTCATAGGTGGAATTAGTGGTCGAAATGATCTACCTATTTCCGGGATGGTGCATCTGTGGAACATAATCTATGACGATTTATTAGTTTGCATTTTTTTTGGAAATGACTTCGTGGTATCAGGTGGTCTGAACCTTTGGTTCACGAGAGGTATCAGGTTCTTTTCTCGGTGAGTGGACTTTGTGTAATTGTTTCTAGTTTGATAAGAAGTTGACTGTCGCTAAAATGTATGTGAAAAGAGGTACTACTTTTCATGCTCTATACCAGCTTTATAGTAGACTAGCTGGTGCTCGCGAGCTTCGTTTCGCTGACTGAATGTTATGGTTGGCATTCCACCACCGGGCTCCAGGTGTTCCTCATCAGGAACTCCAGACCCTCGTTATAAATGTACCAACAGAAGCGGCCTATCATGCTGAACATCTTTTGCTATGCACACATTACTGTATCTCTCATACTGTAGCTTCAAATATGTAAATTTTCTACGTTTAGGTAATCTTATTTCCCGTGGGAATAAGCAATTTTCCTGGAATAAAAAGTATTCTAGATGTTGACCAGGTTTAATAGCTATACACAACAAAAAATTTCATTTAAATCCGTGCAGAAGTTTCGGAGATTAGCCCGGACAAACATACAAAAAAAAAAGTGTTCTAATTCTATTTTTACATAACCTACGATTAGTTTTTCGTAAATTTGTTTAATCTACAGATACGCGGGTTTTACTGTTACATTATATGTATAGATAATGTACAAATGTATATCACTCGTCTGTCGCTTCATACTATAACAATTTCATTGGTTTTGAATTTTATTGTGGGTAGTTAAGGTTCAAAATTGTTGTCCGGCTCCCGGTACGTGACAGACAAGCGGTTATGTGATTCTAGCACTTGTAGTTCATCGCAAAACTGGTCGATGCCAGCATTGAAAAACAATTCACTGATAGCCGACACCGATGCATCCACGTAAACGTCACGTGAACCGTAAATAAATGAAGTATTCAGGATATAAACTTTGCTTTCTGGAGCTCGATTTTCTAGACATTTGACCAACATTCACACTCTAAATTCAGTCTCTCACGAAATCCAATTCGCTTAAGTTTTTTCGTATTCACTAAGCAGTAGAAATCTGTATTATTTATATGCAGAAATATTGTACCCCCAAACCACGATCCCTAGCAAAAGTCCTTGATTTAAAAAAAAAACTGTTTCCGACAGTAACAAAACATAATTCAAAAACGCGCTTTGGTCAAACGCTAACTTTAACTGACCTGACATAAATGGCAAAATACGTCTCAATTCACGAGATGTGAAGCCAGTGGCAAGACACAAATATTTGTTAAGTAATTTTCAGATATTTCTGTTTAGTCTGGGTGTTCCTATGTATCATTATGTATTTATTTACAAAATTGTTGTTCAGCCATATAGTTTCCATAGTACAAGAATTGCTTAGTTTAGGGCTAGATGACGCTGTGTGATTTGTCCACGATATTCATTTATTCATATTCACAGAAGCAGTACTTCAACAAATATTTAAAGCTAAACTTAGCATCATAGCATAACTCACCGTCGGGTCAAACCACTTAATACATAGTATTACCAAATTGGGGTCCTCCACAAACCACGGAAGCTCATGGGTATTAATTGACCGCAACTGTTGCATGAATTATTAACTGCCCCTAAGAGCCTCACATAGGATATATGGGTAATTCATAGGTGGCATTAGTGGTTGAAATAGAAATTGACGGCCAATGTGGCGCAGTGGTAGTGCGACTGCCTGCGACGCAAAGGTTCCGGGTTCGATTCTCGGTAGGACACTCACAAAATTGATATTTATCACTTTGTGATTTTGTTCCCTGTCTGGTTAGGATATTGCAGGGTGAATCACCTGATTGTCTGAAAAAGAAATGATTCCGTGCTTCGGAGGGCACGTTTAGCCTTCGGTCCCGGTTGCTGTCTATGATTACTTAGACGGCGTTCGTTACACAACTATGTCAGAGGCCTACTACTAGTCACAATAAAATAGTTGTGGAAACTCAAGAAAATATTATGCCTACTACTAGTATTAGGCGGTTAAAAAACTCTGACACCAGGGTTCATCGGGTCGTTAAACTGAGGTTTCCCACACGAAAAGAGAGAGAGAGAGAGAGTGGTCGGAATGATCTACCTATTTCCGGGACGGTGCATCTGTGGTACATAATCTAGATATGTTATACAACTCTGGTAACATTATATTTTGAGAAGTACATAATTGATACATACATACACATATCACGCTCTTAGGCCGTCCGCCCCGTCACGCGGTTTCACGCGCGGCGGTCTGACAGTGACAGCGCCACCATTATTACCCGTACAAATTTAGAAGGCGCATAGTGCCTAGGTAGTTGTAATATTACAAGTGTCGTCGTGTTCGTACGGGTTATACTTTGGTAGACTGAGCGTGTGTACGGTCGTGTGCGAAGAACTGTGTGCCGTGAAAATTGGCATGGATCAATTTATAGTTCATTATTTGGCAAAAACAACGTAGAATTAATACAGATATTAGTACAAAAATAACCGTATGTAGTAATGTTAAACAAGAAATAGGTATTTTAGTACGTAGTTAATAAAATAAACCTCAACAAGATAGATAGATAGATAAATCATTTATTGCCACAAACACATTACATTCGGTTTCTTACATAATTGGATCTATCTTGCGTTGAGTGTGTATTGTGGCAAAAGGGACATTTTCAGCTCAATGCTGTTTCAAGACGTGATGTCCTGAAACAGCGCTGGTTTTCAAAATATCCCCTTTTACCACGCGACGTGCCCTCATCGTGTTTCAACAAAAGGCTTCAATAAAATTTATATAAACAAAAACAAAAAATAAAAAAAACTTAAAACTAACTGAGTCTTTTCTTCATTTGGACGGCTCTTTTTGTTGAGTGATAAAAATTTTCCGTAAGTTGATTTTGAACGAGTAGGTCGTCATTTTCTTCCTAAGGGGCGGGGGAAGATTATTCCAAATCTTTGCCGTTTTATATGAGAAGCACCCTCTAAACCCTTCTATCTTTGGAGCAGGAACAACCATGAGGTTGTCATTATTGACACGCATTTTCCGGCGTTTAAGCTCATTGTACCATGTAAATTTTTTAAAGAGATAGATTGGTGTCTGAGAGAAAACTGTTTTTTGTGCTAGGCACGCAAGATGTAACAATAGGTTCCTACCAGCATCCTTTTTTCCTTTTTACTATGTTCATTAAAATTATGAAAAAGCTCTGCAAATTTCTAGCTAGGCACTTTGCCTGGCATCTTTACCTTTATATAGTTCGTGGGACATACCCACAGCACAGGGTGTCAGAGTTTTTAACCGCCAACTACCAGTAGTAGGCCTCTGACACGGTTGCGTAACCACCGCTGTCTAAGTAATCATAGACAGCAACCGGGACCGACGGCATGACGTGCCCCCCGAAACACAGAACCAGTTGTCTTTTCGGACAATCAGGTGGTTCAGCCTGCAATGTCCTAACCAGACTGGGAAAAAATTCACAAAGTGATAAATAACAACTACGTCGCAGGCAGTCGCACTACCACTGCGCCACATTGGCCGTCTGGCAGACTGACAACCTATCTCGGCATTGATACACGATTTTTCTAAAACGACCCTCAAATACTTGTCAGACGTGGTGATAGCGACCGTATTTTACGGCCGTTAACGCTCTATCGCAAGTTTAAAGCGTGATATGTGTATACCATTTCTATTCCAAATTATTTTCACTTCTGCTCCTCTGACAACCACAGATATAAGATAACACTAATGACCTAACTCAGATTGGACTGAGATGCCCGATAGCTGAATTTCAATGGCTCAAGTTATATCAATGGACAATACAGAGGTTGTAATCCACTGACTACATATTGTGTAGACTTTGCAGCTGCCAGTTTTCTCAAAGTTGCGTGATGATTGTAGTAAACATGCAAAATTTTCTACCGAGGTCAGGCTTTGAACCAGCGACTTTAGCCATCTCTAGTGGCAAAGCCTCTT
Source organism: Tuta absoluta (assembly GCA_027580185.1). Classification (NCBI taxonomy): domain Eukaryota; kingdom Metazoa; phylum Arthropoda; class Insecta; order Lepidoptera; family Gelechiidae; genus Tuta; species Tuta absoluta. Next base: position 801,704 of record JAQAHW010000066.1, on the reverse strand, counting down.
CCATCTGGGCTGCCGTGCTCATCCATAGCCCGCGTACTTTGCAAGTATGTCTTGATGCCAATAACGCGTGGGACGGCTCCATCTACCGGATTAGTGCTGCAACTAATACTGAGTGTCAATTTTTTTAAATTAAATTTATGGCAGGTTTTATCATTTATGCTACATTCAATCTGTAAAGATTATCTCAATGTTGCGAAACAACACTATAAAAGAAACAAATACAGGGTGTAATTGATAGCCTTCCGTGATCCGTGTAAGACCATTAATTTGAACAATTTTACTCTAGAAATACGCTTCAGGAAAAATCAAGAAAGTTGTTCAGTTTCACGGTCTTCATTCGCCCTATTTGATTTCGGAGGGGTGTCCCTTAAACCCAGTAGATTTTAGTCCAACTTTTGATGAGGAATTCTATGGACAATTGTAACATAAGATAAGTGGGATTGCATTAACAATGGATTTTCATTTTTAAATACCTAATAGTAGTACATCGTACTACTATTAGGTATTTAAATCTGTACATCGAGACGCTGAAAATTTTAACTTACTTGTTTTATACAAATTATTGTAAGTCCGAGGCGGACAAGCTGTTTGTACCATTACATTTTATTATGACTTACAACACACATTGCAATCTTTAATCATACATACATACATACACATACACATATCACGCCTTTAATCCCTTGCGGGGTAGGCAGAGCGTAAACAGCCGCAAAAACGGCCATTTACACCACGTCTGACAAATGTTTGAGGGTTATTCGGAATATTGTGTATCGCTATAGTGACAGGTTGTCAGCCCATCGCCTAAAATTGCAATGCACACCCTCGAGTCCCTTAGTCCTTTAATCATAATGCACAAAATCACATGTTCCCAAGAGCTAGGACATCTCCTGACGATTTAGTTTGTAAGTAAGCTAATGCGAGCAAAAAATATTTTTTACTAAAGGTATTTATAATAAGAATGTAAACTTTTTGGCGAAAAGACTTACTTAAATGTGGAGTCCAAAGAATGTTCTATCTATGGCATGCATTAATGGCTAACTTATATGCTTGTGTATAATAGACAGAACCCTGATACAGGCCTAGTCTGATTGAACCTTTATTAAATTAAACTTTGTAATAGTTTGTTTACACTTAGACATGTGTGCAGTTGATTAAGCCTAAGTACTTAAAAGGTTGTGAATTGAAAACTAAATTAAACAGTTTTGAAAAGTTTTAAATGGTTTTCGAATTGTTGGTGCTTTTCTTCAAACTCTATGTAGTTAAATTGATTTTAAAAATACCTAAACTTTCATAAGTCCGGAGGCGTTTTGAAATTTAATAACTCATTTAATCAGTTAGGTATACGGTGTGTAAGGGAGCACTTTCTGAATAGTAATGAGTTCAAAATACATTCAAACGATGCAACTGAACCACTTTCAACAAAAAATATATTTCGATTTGAATTAGATTTACTCACAATAGGTATGCTTTGTCTTTTCGTTTCTCTTTGTCCAAATGAGGACGAACGCCTTAAGTTAGTTCATTTCATTTCATTTCATTTATTGCATTTTCACAATTATTAATGTACATTCTAGAATTAGAGTAAAGTAGTTGGTAATTGAAATAAAAGTGAACCCCGTTAGGGTATTACAATATTTTGTGAGAGGGCAAACAGTCTAGTTATACAATTCATGCATTACATAATAATATAATATTAGACAAAAACATTATTATCGTGATATTTCATTGAACATAAATCAAATAAATTCTTAGGATTACATCTACAGAGAAAAACAATGTTAAATACAATAGATAATATTAATAATAAAAATAGAATTAGTCAAAATACCTATAGTTACCGTGCACGTCGCCTTAATAGCGTCACGTAGACTGGGACATCCGAATAACTTATGAAGGGCTTCTCCTGAATTTAGTTGATCATTTGCGTGAAAAATGTTACACTATAGGGAGCTGTACTTAGATCGACTGACCTGACAGCTGTAAAATACAGATTTAAAGTTGTGAAATTTTGAAACAATTTCTATTCTTTCTTATTTTTATAACTTGCACAATTTTCAAGAGCGGGCAGGATTTGAACCTGCGACATTCGCCAGATGAAAGAATTGTCACCAATAGTGACGGCAAAAGTCGCTGTTGCAAATCATGCCCGCGCTTGAAAATTCTGCAAATTTTAAAAAAATGTATACTTATTTCTTGTTCAACTACTAATTCTTTTCGTGTAGGACACCGAAACGACCCAAGTTTTTAACTGCCTTCTACTAGTAGGCCTCTGTCATAGTTGTGTAACGACCGTCGTCTAAGTAATCAATAATCATAGACAAGCAAACGAGACAGACGGCTTAACGTTCAAGCACAAAACCATCTTTCTTACGGACATCAATTGGTTCAGCCTGCAATGTCCTATCCAGACTGGGAACAAATTCACGGAGTAATAATTTCAAATTTGTGAGCGCCCCACCGGGAATCAAACCCGGAATCTTTGCATCGCAGGCAGTCGCACAACCACTGCGCCACATCATCGTCAACAACTAAAACACAAGAATAAAATTTCATAGGTATACAGGATGTTTTGCGGAGAGGCGGTTAAAATTTCTAGGGCGTGTTACAACGTGAAACTGAACAAATTATATTACAAAAACAAGCTAAATAAATTACAAAAAATAAAAACACGACTGCTTTCTGAGATTAAGCCTAGCCTATGACACTTGGGATAATATAAGGATTATTTCGATACAATTCTCATTCGAATCTGTTCTGTAATTAACGAATTCCAGCCCTTTAAAGAATCGCACATATATACATACATACAAACATAACACATACATACATAAACTCTAAAAACATTACACTCCTTTTTTGGATGGGCAGTCATGTAAAATAAACGCCCATTCTATACAAAGTTTTATTATCAAACGAACAAATATCGCATAATGATGTTGGTTTTCGCACTTTGTTATTTATAATTTGGTAGAGATATTAACCCTCTAAGTTTCGGCTGGTTAAGACAGCCTTCTTCACGGAGGTCGACAGATCACATACGCCCGCCTGTCAGCTGTAATTTCCGAACACTCGGCTAAACACTATACCCAAATCATAAACAAATAAGTCGCGTAAACCTACACCACACAAAGTTATTTTGTATTTTAAACATTTTATATAGGACTAGCAGCCCGCCCAGCGGTTTCACCCGCTGCTAACAATTTCCCCCCGGGAATAAGACAGTTTCATATAGCCTATGTTCATCAGGGATAATGTCGGATTCTAAAAATGTTGACATCAATTTGAAACAAATATCGTTTTCAGATGGTGTAAAGTTACATGCCGTGTGATTAACCTGGCCAGCCCCATGGCAGTGCCTTTATTTTTATTTGTTTTATCCCGCCCGAGCTGGTTTTCTATTAGGTTATAGAACATAACAAAATTGTAATAAATATAGAAAATTGGGTGAAACAAATTTATTTTTTTAGAACTACGGTTCATGACGTCAATCAGTGATAAAACTATCCTACATTGAATAAAGAATTTCAATTTCAATTAACGTTTAAAGAATTTTTTAAATCGGTCCAGTAGTTTCGGACCCTATTCAATTCAAAGAAACAATAAAAAGAAACCTGTTTCTAATATTAGTGTAGATTATATTATTATTATTTTAGTGTGATGCCGGCTTAGAATAGCATCACCCGATTTCTTTCCCGTGGGAGTCGTAGGAGGCGACTAAGGGACTTGAGGGTGTGTATTGCAATTTTAGGCGATGGGCTGACAACCTGTCACTATGGCGATACACAATTTTCCGAATGACCCTCAAACATATGTCAGACGTGGCGTAAATGTCCGTTTTTGCGGCCGATTACGCTCTGCCTACCCCGTAAGGGATAATAGGCGTGATATGTGTATGTATGTATTATTTTAGTGTAGATTTTATTATGCATTATTTAATGTTTTTTTGTCGTCTTTTTTTATACCGAGTAAGGGACAGCCCTTCGAATACTGATAGGGTGCATGAAACATAAAACTGGACAACTTTCCCCTTGAAACATATGTCAGGAAACGCCAAAAAAAATTACCTTCCATACAAAATCACAATCAGCTGACTGCGTTCAGTATGGGAAGTCAGTTTTTTTACGTTTCCTGAAATATGTTCCTAGGGGAAAGTTGTTCAGTTTCATGGTCTGCATGTACCCTATCAGAATATGGAGGGCTATCCCTGACACCCTTTAATACAGTAATGATTAAATGTAATCATTACACTGGTACGAATAATGTGGCGTAGTTTGTACATTTTTAAATGAAAAAGTAGTTATTGTGGCATACCTGTAATAGTTAGACATATGGTATCGCGGACATTATTATAGATATTGATGTCCTCTATAAAACTGTAGTACATCACTTTGCTCTATTGTCAATAATTTCCACAGCGTACGCGATATAAGATATTTTTTTGGTAAATTTTTCACACGTTGGGTTACATTATCGAAATTTTCACACGGATCCCTATTTTTTTCTCGTATAAAATATAGCCTATGTTCATCAGGAATAATGTAGGATTCTAATGGTAAAAGAATTTTTAAAATCGGGCCAGTAGTTTCGGAGCCTATTCGATGCAAACAAACAAACAAACAAACAATCAAATCTTTCCTCTTTATAATATTAGTGTAGACTAGAATTCCGCCCAGGTGTTTCACCCGCTGCCACTCATTTTCCCGTGGTAATAGTTGTTTTCCTGCGGTAAAAAGTGGCCTATGTGTTATTTCAAGTTATACTCTACCTATGTTCCAAATTTAATCCAAATCGGACAAGCCGTTTTGAGCGTGAAGAAGTAACAAACATACATACACACACACAAACTCTCAGATTTATAATATTAGTAAAGATTACCATTTTTTCATATTTCGTCAAAAAGTTGTCAAGTTTCACGTATAAACACGCCATACTGAATTTCAAAACACTCAAATTGCTTGATGCTTCAAATTCCTGTACAATATTTTAGCGATGTCGATTATGCCTAGCCACATAATGGTTTCAACCACATGTTTCGACTACTGCAAATAAGCTTTTAACATTGCTTTGAATTGAACACGCGTGAATTTAGGAAGGATAATATTTCTTAAAATATCAGGTATGTAAGAATGAATATAAATGGTGACAGTCATAACCGCAATACAAGGAGTAAAAATAAAATAGATCAACCTAAGTATAGACTTGCTAAAGTTAGGACCTCATTTGAAGGTCTAAGTTTTGTAATTTATTATAGTATCGTATATACTATAATAAAATAAAGGAAGATATATTGAGTTTATCAGAAAGTAAATTTAAGTCTGTAATTAAGAAAACATTATGTTATAAAGCTAAGTATAAATTAGATGATTACATTAATGACAAAGAGGCATGGAGCTCTGAAATTCCAGCGCAGCACAAGAAACACGCACTCATTTTTTAATACCAAAATGTTTGACATTTAAAAGTATACATTGTGAATAAAATTGTTTTTTGTTTAAGTTTGACGTTTAGATACCTAATACTGTGTGTAAGGGATGGTGTACCAAAAACTTTGCATGCATGGACAGAAAACTCAACTGAACAACTATTTCTATAGAGGTTCTCGTTGATGAATGGAAAAATCGACGTCCCATACAAAATTACCGATCTATGGTGTTTAATTTAGCGTTGCTATGCTGGGGTAAGTTAGGTATTAATGACGGTCTATGAATGCGCCGCGATTTCGCACGCATCGCTCTGGGCATATGTTGTCCCTTTATCGCTCGCGGGGCGAGGGTGGCGGCGTGCGCGCGGGTCGCCTGGTAGGCGCCAAGCGGTGATTTCTGCACCGCGGTCAGTCACTCAAAACCGTTCGGACGGGAGGGTATCGTATTGTGCGGATTTCCCGCCACGCGTTTTGTGATGCCGCGTGTAATGGACGATTCAATTTGAGATCGCGCGTGTTGATGCATCGTATTATTGCGTTTCTCCTGGGTTGTACTGGAATGCCAGGCTTAGTGATTGTTGGATGTCTCGACGTCTTCCACGTGAGCGTCGCGTTGAATAGGCATCAGGTGGCCATTTTGGCCCGCGTTTGTACGGCCCAAATTCGGGTTGGGTCACGCGTAATGACTAATATCAAAGTGAAATACGAACAGAAGCTGTGAGTGGTTTGAAGTGAATAACGCGCCAAGGCTGTAGTGGAATGCTGGGTGTCGATATCTTTTCCACCCAGCCCTGTAAGTACCCACGGAATTCCTCTTTGATCCATTCCCTGTACTTCCTTTCTCCGTTGGGTATTTTATGCATTTGGACCGGCACGTTGACTGTAAGTGGTAAACCTAGTTGTCTTAGTATGTCTTAGTGTGTTCCCTTTAGTCATATTTGTTGTACCATATCATTGTGACTCCTTAGTACGAATTGCGGAATTCGTGGGGTGATATAATTTGGAGGTACTTACTTATAATCTAGTGCTAATACGTGTGACGTAACGCCAGATCGGCAGACGGTATTTACTACCGACTTGAGTTATGTAAAGGTTGGAACACATCATTTGCCAATTTCACTCAACTTAGTTAATTAGGTTAAATAGATTTAGGTTCACGTTTAATTCATAGTATGCGCTGCTATATTGTGCAGCGTATGTTATTTAGCGCTGCGTAACGCAGCCATTGTCTGCCTCCAGTTGAACTCCTGGTATTTTGCTCGAAATTTATCTGTGTAAATCGCTTCCACTGCGGGAGTTTGGCTTGGAATTAGACAATTTTTGGTAGCAGAGCGTGGTTCAGAAAACCACTAGATTTAAGATTGTTTTAGTATAGGATTTTTAATCTACCTACATAAAAAAAAATATATTTATTGTGATTGTAGTGTGTGCCCTGTGTAGAATATCCTATCGGTAGGATCAGGGCCAATCAATTAGTGAATTGCTTTATTATCGTTGTGTTTACCCTGTGCGGATATCCTAGCGGTAGGATCAGGGCCGATTGTTTATTATTGTTTTTTTTTTATTGTAAGGTTCGGTGTTACTTTGAGTTGGTACCATGGCTCCCACAATTACACAGCTTCAGGCAAAAATTAGAACGCACCTAATTTGGTTCGCGACTAAGCAGGCGATGGTCGGTCGCGGGGACCGAGAGGACGCACTCATCGCTTGTGCGCAACGGATTGACGAACGGGTCGCGGAGGTGTTGGATTGCCTCACTGGATGGGAGGAGTTATTTGATGGGACGCCTGATGAGGAGGCCAAACTTATGGTCCGGGCGAATGTGACCCAGTGCCTGGAGATGGGGCAGGAGATCCAGCAGGCGGCTGCTGTGATCACCAGGCGTAGGGCTGGGGAGCCGGACCCATCCCATGGTCCGCGGGGACCGGGGGTGCAAGTGCCCCTGCCGGCTGTGGCTATTCCGGTCTTCCACGGGGACTACACGGATTGGACCCGATTCCAGGATCTGTTTGACAGTGTGATTCATAACCGCACTGACTTGCAGCCGGCATATAAAATGGCACAATTGATGGCCAAGCTGCAAGGTGAGCCCCATGAGCTGGTAAAGCATCTACCAGTCGATGATGCAAGTTACGAGACGGCTCGCGGTTTGCTGATCGAGAGATACAGCAACAAACGTCTCATGATTGACCAACTCCTGGAACAGTGGCTCACCGTGCCGACCATCACACGAGGGACGGACCTCAGGGCCAAGGTCCTCAACCCTGTCTGCGTTGCAGTGAACGCTCTTGAGAGACAGGGGATGCCGGTGTCAGGCTATGATTATATCCTGGTCCACACGTTGTTGCGCCGCCTGCCGAGCGACATGGCCGCTCGTTTTGAACAGTCACACGGAGGTAAGACATCTGATTACCTCCCGACCTTCGAGGAGCTCAAGTCCTTCCTCGAGGCCGAGTGCAGGCGGGTAGATGCCCAATTTGGAGAGTCGCCTCACGCGGAGTCTGCGGCCGCTCGCCGCCCGGAACGGCCGGGTGCACAGGCGCGAGACGGTAAGAGTAGGCCACCCAGGCGATACAACGTCGCTAATTTGGAAACGAGGTGTGCCTACTGCAGAGAGGCGGGGCATCAGGTGACTGCGTGTGAGGAGTTCGCTGCACAGCGGGTGCAGAAACGTCGTGGTGTGGTGCAGCATCGGCGTTGGTGCTTTAGGTGTATGGGGCCGCATCAGGTGCGAGAGTGCCCATCAAGCACCAACTGCAGGTACTGCCAGGGTGCCCACCATCAGCTCCTATGCATGAACCGCAGCGGAGATTACGGAGGCAGAGCTGACGCGGGTCAGCGGACGGAGTCTGCCCTACCTAGACGGGAGCAACGCTCCCCACCCCCTCCAAGGAGGAGTCCTCTTCCACCAGGGTTTCAGGGACGAGGCCAGGGACATCAGCAGGTGATGCCCCCTTCACCACGCGTGAGACAGTTACCACCTCGGCAGCAGGTGCCGGAACAGGGCAGGTGGTCACAGGTCCAAGGTCAGGGGCACCCATCACAAGTACGTGATGCTACGGGCGGGTGCCAACACCAGGGCCAGTACATGCAGTACTCGGCGGGTCTGAACAACATGGTGAGTTCCCATGACCCACGCATGCCTCTCCCCTTGGCTGAGCACCCGCGGCTACAGGCGCGTCCACGGTACGCGCGCCTGCCGCAGGGTTACTATAGGCTGCCAGCCATGGCGTACAGGACCAGAGGTCCCTATCAGCAGGAGTGGGACCCACTCGAAGGTGTACGGAGAGAGGGGACCCCCCCGCAGGACGCGGACACTCCGCGCTTAGATTCCTGCTAGGTAATCGCCGCCTACACGCCAGCTTCGGCCCCCCGGCCAATTACGGTATTGTTGCCTACGGCAATGATTTGGGTATGGGGATACGGTGGCCGCAGCATACAGGTAAGAGCCTTGTTAGATACAGGGGCTCAGGGTTGTATTGTGTCTAGTAAGCTGGTGAGTAGGCTACGCTTAAATATAAGGCCCACAACGGATGGGGCTGTAGGTATTGGAGGTGTAGATGTGCCTGACGTTCGGGGTCAGGTGAACTTCGAGTTCACATTAGGTAATACAGGTACAGGGGTCAGCTATCATGCCTCAGCAGTGGTGCTGGATGAAGTGGTAGGGAAACTTCCTCAGGTTCGGTTACCGTCAACGGTACGAGGGTTAACCACAGGCTTAGAGTTAGCTGATCCTGAATTTGATACTCCTGGTACGGTGGACGTTCTCCTCGGGTCAGACGTCCTCGGGAGATTCTGGTGTGGCAGAAAACGGGTACTTCAGCAAACTGGTTTAGTGGCCGTTGATACCACAGGGGGGTATGTTATTTTTGGCCCAGTTTGGAGACCTCAGGACCTACCAGAGGGCGATACGGTTCTCTATGGTAGTGTGTTGTCGGAGGTGCTGCAGAGGTTTTGGGAGTCTGAGGAGCCACCCACAGCGGATAGACGGAAGCCAGAGGATGACGAGTGCGAGCTGTTCTATCAGTACAACACTGCACGAAGTTCGTCAGGTAGGTTTGTTACCAGGCTGCCATTTCTCCCAAACCGCCCCTCCTTAGGTAGTTCGCGACAGATCGCGGAACGGAGACTACTGGCTATGGAGAGAAAGATGAAGCGAGATGCAGCACTTCGGCAGAAGTATATCGAATTCATGAGGGAGTACCTAGAGTTAGGCCACATGTCGGTGTCCAGCATAGATTGGAGGTGTGTCGAGCATTACTACATACCACACCTGGCTGTTTTGAAGTCACCGGAGGCGAAGATACGGGTAGTGTTTGACGGTTCTGCTCCTACATCGAATGGTGTGTCTGTGAACCAGTGTCTGCACGCGGGTCCCAAGTTGAACCGGGACATTGTGGACATCCTCACAGATTTTCGGTTGCACCAAGTAGCGTTCGTCGCAGACGTCAAAATGATGTTTCGCCAAACAATTATACACCCGGATGACCGTCGGTACCAGCTGATTTTGTGGCGTGAGAGCCCTGACGAGCCGATGGTCACTTATGAGCTTAACACGGTAACGTATGGTCTGAAGCCAAGTCCGTTTTTGGCAGTACGCACGCTGCGAGAGTTGGCCGCACAGGAAAGGGTAAGATTCCCTCGAGCCGCAGCAGTACTGGATCGCGACGTCTACGTGGATGACATCTGCACGGGTGCAGATAGCGTGCAACAAGCACTGCTACTACGAGACGAGCTGATCGCGATCATGGAATCAGGAGGTTATGAGTTGCGGAAATGGCTGTCCAGCTGTCCAGAGCTCCTGGCCGGGTTGCCAGGTGAGTTCCAGCAGGACCCGCACCTTTTCGAGAACCCGGACAATCCAAATACGTTGAGCATCCTAGGGGTGCAATATAGGCCAACGCATGATGTCTTTACGTATCAGATCGAGCCAGACCTTTTGCAGAAGACTTGGACGAAGCGTTCGGTATTATCGACGATCGCCAGAACTTTCGATCCTAACGGATGGATCGCACCGGTGACGTTCATGGCGAAGTGCTTCTTGCAAAGGTTGTGGATAGCAAACTTGGGTTGGGACGACCAGCTCTCCGGAGAGCTGTTGAATGATTGGACCAAGTTTGTGACCACCTTACCAGGGATCGTACGCATCGCCATACCTCGCAAATTGCTCCCATCGGTGGGATGTAAGGCTACCCTACATGGGTTTTGTGATGCCTCGGAGCGAGGGTACGCGGCAGCTGTCTATTTGCGGACAGTCAGTTCAACGGGAACTGTAGACGTGCGTCTAGTTATGGCCAAGAGTAAGGTGGCTCCGGTTAGGACAAGATGGACCATTCCAAAGTTGGAATTGGCGGGAGCAGCGCTTCTCACGCGCTTGCTACATCATGTCGCTAGTAATCTACGCGGTACCATCAATTTGGATGAAACGGTGTACGCATGGACCGACAGTAGGATAGTTCTGTGCTGGTTACAGACGTCGGTACATACTCTTGAGGTTTTCGTGGCAAATCGGGTGTCACAGATTAAAGGATCGGAAACTCCGTTGGTATGGAGACACGTACCGGGAGAACAGAACCCAGCGGACTGCGCCTCACGGGGATGTAGGGCCCCTGATTTGGTAGGTCACTCACTGTGGTGGGGACCTCAGTGGCTGACTGAGTCACCTGAGAGATGGCCATACAATGAGTGCGGGTCGCCGCTTGGGCCACCTGATCGAGGTTTGCGAGTGAACGTAGGGCAGATCGTACCTAAGCCTAGTGCGGCTTTCTTGCTGGAACGATACAGCTCCCTCGACAAACTTCTAGGGGTGACAGGTTGGATCAAACGGTTCGTGAACAACTGTAGAAAACCTCAAGCAGAACGGAACTTGGCACCTGTCCTCTCGCCTGCGGAGCGGAATGCGGCTCTAAGTTTATTGGTTAGGGTCGTCCAGGCGGAACATTTTGAGGAAGAGGCCAGGCTGCTCAGGGATGGCCGTGGAAAGCTGAAGGGAGGTCTTGTGCGCCTCAACCCGTTCGTGGACGAGCATGGAATGCTCCGGGTTGGAGGTAGACTTCGGAACGCTAACCTGCCCTTTTCAGCACGGCATCCGCTGTTACTCCCAAAGAAGGGACCTTTGGTAGAACTTATAGTTAGGGATCGTCACCAGAAAAACTCGCATGCGGGCTGCAATGCACTTTTGGCTATTCTGCAGCGCGAGTTTTGGATCTTGTCTGGACGACGTACGGTACGGAGCATTGTGTTTCGGTGCTTGCCTTGCTATCGGTTGAAGGCAGCCACAATGCAACCTCAGATGGGAGACCTCCCACCGGACCGGGTGACGGAAGCCTGGACGTTTGCGGGTGTGGGAACGGACTTTGCGGGGCCTTTTATGGTAAAGGCATCACGCCTTCGCAACGCGAAGTCAATCAAGGCGTATTTGTGCGTGTTTGTGTGCCTAGCAACCAAGGCCGTCCACTTGGAACTCGTGGCCGACCTCACTACGGAGGCTTTCTTAGCAGCTTTAGATAGATTTGTGTCGCGAAGAGGGCGACCAGCGCTGATCAGGTCGGACTGTGGTACCAACTTTAAGGGCGCTGATCGATGTATGAAAGAAATTATAACGTTTTTATCGGAAAACGAGGAAGCTATCGGCACGAGCCTCTCCCGTCAGGGCATTAACTGGGTGTTCGATCCACCAGGATGCCCCCACTGGGGTGGTATATTTGAAGCGGTTGTAAAGTCCGCTAAGACGCATTTGATGCGCGTTATAGGTTTAACGATATTAACCTTTGAGGAGCTAGCGACCGTGTTTTGTAAAATTGAGGCCGTTCTCAATTCACGTCCTTTGTGTCCGCTTAGCTCAGATCCAAATGATCTGGAGGCCCTGACACCAGGGCATTTCTTAATTGGCCGACCACTTAACGCCTTGCCAGAATACCCCTACACAGAGGTCAGTAGCAATCGTTTGACGCGTTATGAGTTGCTGCAGCAAATGTCTCAGAATTTTTGGAAGCGATGGTCGCTTGAGTATTTGCACATTCTGCAGCAACGCCTTAAGTGGACGGACAGAACTGAACCCCCTCGCATCGGAGATCTCGTTCTGGTTAAGGATGCCAACCTGCCGCCACTGCGATGGCGCAGAGGGCGCATTCTCAACTTGTTCCCAGGTAGTGATGGCACTCCTCGAGTCGCGACAGTTCAGGTAGGGGATTCAGTTCTTAAGCGAGCAATAGCAACGCTATCTCGTCTCCCCAGTAGTGAATAGGCCTAAGGGATTCGGCCTAGGGCGGGTGAATGTTTAATTTAGCGTTGCTATGCTGGGGTAAGTTAGGTATTAATGACGGTCTATGAATGCGCCGCGATTTCGCACGCATCGCTCTGGGCATATGTTGTCCCTTTATCGCTCGCGGGGCGAGGGTGGCGGCGTGCGCGCGGGTCGCCTGGTAGGCGCCAAGCGGTGATTTCTGCACCGCGGTCAGTCACTCAAAACCGTTCGGACGGGAGGGTATCGTATTGTGCGGATTTCCCGCCACGCGTTTTGTGATGCCGCGTGTAATGGACGATTCAATTTGAGATCGCGCGTGTTGATGCATCGTATTATTGCGTTTCTCCTGGGTTGTACTGGAATGCCAGGCTTAGTGATTGTTGGATGTCTCGACGTCTTCCACGTGAGCGTCGCGTTGAATAGGCATCAGGTGGCCATTTTGGCCCGCGTTTGTACGGCCCAAATTCGGGTTGGGTCACGCGTAATGACTAATATCAAAGTGAAATACGAACAGAAGCTGTGAGTGGTTTGAAGTGAATAACGCGCCAAGGCTGTAGTGGAATGCTGGGTGTCGATATCTTTTCCACCCAGCCCTGTAAGTACCCACGGAATTCCTCTTTGATCCATTCCCTGTACTTCCTTTCTCCGTTGGGTATTTTATGCATTTGGACCGGCACGTTGACTGTAAGTGGTAAACCTAGTTGTCTTAGTATGTCTTAGTGTGTTCCCTTTAGTCATATTTGTTGTACCATATCATTGTGACTCCTTAGTACGAATTGCGGAATTCGTGGGGTGATATAATTTGGAGGTACTTACTTATAATCTAGTGCTAATACGTGTGACGTAACGCCAGATCGGCAGACGGTATTTACTACCGACTTGAGTTATGTAAAGGTTGGAACACATCATTTGCCAATTTCACTCATTCATTCATTCATTCATTTATTTCTTGATAAAATAATTTTACACGTCAAATGTTACTAAATTAGTTAATTAATTATGAAATACTTAATATAACATATTTTTATACGTAAAATGTACCTATTTTTCATACAACATGTACATAATTTTTGGATCAATGAACAAGTTTTTGTGTCAAGTACTCATTAACAGAATAATAAGCGTTAGAATTAAGAAACTTTTTGAATTTATTTAAGAATATCCCTGATTTTAAGGTATTTCTTATCTCAGAACTGATTTTATTATAGATTTTCGGTCCTATCACAGACAGTGAACGTTTAGATTTGGCCAGCCTTGCGGCTGGTACTCTTAGAGCGTTTCGCCCTCTTGTATTGAAGTTGTGGGTATCAGCCTGCGTGGGGAACTGCTGCAGGTTGCCTCTTACATATTTAGCTATCTCTAGTATGTACAAACTAGGTAGGGTTAGGATTTTATTTTCCTTGAACAGTTCCTCAGCAGGGTGGTCCCAGGGCAATCCACGCATTATACGAATTGCTCGTTTTTGTAATTTAAAAGCTCTTTCACGGTCAGTCGACCGTTACCCCACAAGTCTATTCCATATGATAAGAGAGAGTGGAAGTAGCCATAGTATGCTTTTGATAGGTTTTTGTCGCTTAGACTTGGTCGTAAACGGCCGAGCGCAAAACATGCAGAAGATAAGCGATTGCACAGTGAGTCAATGTGTTGGCACCATGTCAGGCCTGCATCTACAACGACCCCTAAGTATTTGACTTGATTTACCTGTGGTACTAATTGTCCATTGCAGCTAATGTCTAAATCTTTGATTAAGTTACATTTTAAGCTAAAATGCATTATGTTTGTTTTTTCAACATTAAGAACCATACCGTTAGTAACAAACCAATTGGCGACTTGAGTTATTACCAGGGATAATTTTTGTTGTAGTAGGTAAAAAGTCTCAGCGGCAACTATGACACACCCATCATCCGCGAACAATACGAACTCAGCATCATTAGATGCAGTTGTCAAGTCGTTCATTAATATAGAAAATAGATTGTTTCCCATTATGGATCCCTGGGGGACTGCGCAGTCACTCAGTTCCAGAGAATCCGACTTAATACCTTTCACATACGTTGTTTGCACTCGTTTGCTCAAAAATGACGTAATTAAGTCAAGTGTGTTGCCTGTCACGCCATAATGTTTTAACTTTGCCAGCAGTAGCGGATGGCTTACCAGCTCGAAGGCGCGCGACAGGTCGCAGAATATAGCAGCGACCTGTCGCCTACCCTCGAGGTGGTTCAGCACCCTGTTCACGACATCGCGAACCGCGTCAATGGTCGAGCGGCCGGCGCGGTACGCATACTGCTGATTGTTAATTAAGTTGTTGCGACCAAAGTACAACATTATTTTATTACTTATTATACGCTCAAACACTTTTGAAAATATAGGTATAAGTGAAATCGGCCTATAGTTTTTTAAACAGCCCATTTCACCTTTACCTTTATATATCGGTTGAATTTTTATGTTTTTTAAACACGACGGATAAATACCTTTGTCTAAACAACGGTTAAAAATGTAGCACATTATTTGAATCAAATATAAAGGAAGAATGTCAAATAGATGAGTCGTCATATCATTAACATCCTTGGAATTTTTGCGTTTTATGTCTTTCATAGCTTTTAGAACTTGCTGTACATTAATATGCTCGAAAGTCATTACGTTTGAATGTTTATCGACATACTTACTTAGATAAGTGAGTGCGGCTGGGATGTCGGTGTGCGTGTTCGCGCTCTTGTTTGCCTCCACATAGAACCGGTTGAGCTCATTCGCCGTCTCGTAGGTACGTTGCTCATCGCTCTGCCCAGCTGATCGCCTTATTAATATGTCAATAGCTTCATTTTTCTTATCAGATCTACATGTTTCGGATGCAATTATTTTCCACGTTGTACGACACACGTCTTTGCTTGACGATATTGAATTATTTATGTAGGTTTTACGTGCTGAACTTAACGTATTTACGTACTCGGTTTCTAGTAATAACAACTCATTTTGGCAGTTGTTTTGCGAGTTACCAATTGCTAGGTTCATTTTATAATTGCGTAAGTTTGTGCGGATGGCTTTAACTTGTTCATTGATCCAGTTTTTTGGTTCTGATTTTATTGGACAATTTTTCAATGGAAAATGTATATCATAGTAATAATTTATCACATTACACATTAAATTAAACATAGAGTTTGGACAGTCATTGTTGTGAAGGATTTTGTCCCAGTCATAATTAATTAGACTATTATTAAAAAAGTTAATATTATTCTCAGAGAATAACCGTTTTGAAATAACATAGTTAGATTGTAATATCTGCTTAATTTGAATTGACATCATTATACATAAATGGTCAGATAAATGCCAATCGATTGATTGAATAAAAGTTACATCTGGTTTAGGTATATTAGTATAAGCGTGGTCGATGCATGATGCTCTGGTCTTGCATATTCTAGTAGGAAAGGACACTAACGATCTTAAACCGGCTGATTTCATTAGGTATGTGAATTTTCTGGTATCTAAACTTTTTTTGATCGTATCAAGATTTAGGTCACCAACAATTATAATTTTGAAATTATTTAATATTGGAAGCTGGATAACGTATTCCATTTTTTCGTAAAAAGAAGATGGCTTTTGCTCACCTGTATGGTCGGGTGGTCTGTACACACACATAACTATTATACCTATACCGATGTACTCAGCTGCACATAGTTCAATATCATGTTGAGCCGCTAGGTTTGCTACGTCCATCCTTTCTATGGTAAGATGGGACGACTTGGAGTAGATGCAGACCCCTCCACCTTGGCGCGTCGCTCTGGAGCATGAAGCACTTAGTTTAAAGTTCATTATATTTATTGTTTTCAATTGTGATTGCGTTAAGAAGTGCTCAGATATACAAACAGAGTCGATATTACCGTGTAGTTGTAATTCACATTCTAGTTGCCTAGTTTTATTCTTCAAACGATTGATGTTTTGATGTACGATAGTGAAGTTTGTAGTCGTTACCGACATATTCGCAGTTACTGGTCGGGATGACTTTTGGCTAGGCTGTGGGTTGCCTGCGTTCCTTGTTGGACAAAAAGGGACGCCATGGTGAGATCCGTATGTTGACAGGCCACTGCGTGGGTGATAGGTAGGATTCATACAATGTTGATGGTATGCCTATTTTATACGAGTTGTAGTTGTCGTGTTTTGAGGTTATTAATTTAGCGTTGAAGTTTGCATGGGAGTTTTGCAATTTCAGGTATTGTACGATGTCATCATTCGTCGTTGTGTTTTTGAAATAACAGCCGTGTAGGTATTTCATTTGCTCGACTCCTTCTAGGGACGTATTTGTAGCGGTTCCATTAACCAACTTGTGCAATTTTGTCTTTCTCCGGAATACTTCTTTCCATTCTCCAGCAGTGTCATCGCTCAGCGTTTCTGTGATATAATTTGCACTCGGGTCAGCATTTGGATCCGCACCTGGGGAAGTGCTGGATGGCTTCGCCAGCGCCGGTGGAAACTTAGGTGCTGGTTTAGCTTTAGTACCCGTGATGGGCGGTCGTCTCATTTTCGTTAATTTTTCTTTGGCTTTTACAGCAGCTGGTCGTTCTGGTTTCTTAAAGCTCGGTAAAGGAAGTTGTTCATCTGCAGAATTCGATTGTCTGAGGGTCTTTAGCTCAGCGGCGGCGTAGTTGTGTTTTTCGATTTCTACCTCCCCCGGCTCTCGTATAACGGACCCCGCACTCGCCGCATATCGTAGCTGATGTATTTCTTCCTTAAGGGCACTTATCACATTACATAATTCGTCAATTTTATTGTTTAAGGGTGACACGGCACTATTTATGGCAGTAGTGATCGTTTCAATAGTGATTTTCGTCATTTTTACTCGTTTTGCATATTACTATGCAGAGCGTTGTAGGAGCGCTGCCGATCGCCCGAGTGTGCGAGCGAGACTGACTCAACTTAGTTAATTAGGTTAAATAGATTTAGGTTCACGTTTAATTCATAGTATGCGCTGCTATATTGTGCAGCGTATGTTATTTAGCGCTGCGTAACGCAGCCATTGTCTGCCTCCAGTTGAACTCCTGGTATTTTGCTCGAAATTTATCTGTGTAAATCGCTTCCACTGCGGGAGTTTGGCTTGGAATTAGACATATGGAAACTTGAAAAAAAAACATTTCCAATGGGCTTCTTAGTAAAAGTTGTTCAGTGTCATGTTCTGATCATGCCTGCAAAAGTTTCGGTACACCGTCCATTACACCCTGTATAAGTAAACACTTAGTGTACTGATCTAAGAGGGTACTTGAAAAGGAAACCTAACTTTTAAGGAGCTACTTAGACGACAAAATGTTCGACCGATAATAAATTCTGTCTGACCCTCATCGGTAAAATGGTTTTTATATTATTTGAATATACGTAATGAAGCCATTTAGGATCAAGTTTCTTTAGGTTATTCGTTGACTTGTTGCCCTATAAGATATGAATTAATAGTTAAAGTTAATATTATCAACGTCTGTACGATCGTCTGAATCGTATTGCATTTTAAAACTTACAATCCAATTTTCTGCCGATTCTGGCGATGCAGATTGCGGGCATGATTTGAACCTGCGACTTTCGCCACACACTAGTGGCGACGCCTCTTCCATCTGGGCTGCCGAGGCATATCCGTTATCCGCATTTTTTGCCGCGTGGCACGGCTATATATAGTATACTATCGGTTTAGTTTTGCAATTAATCCATACACATACATATACACAAATCACGCCTATAATCCCTTGTGGGGTAGGCAGAGCGTAAACAGCCGCAAAAAACGGCCATTTACACCACGTCTGACAAAATGTTTGAGGGTCATTCGGAAAATTGTGTACCTATCGCTATAGTTACAGGTTGTTAGCCCATCGCCTAAAATTGCAATACACACCCTCGAGTCCCTTAGTCGCCTCTTACGACTCCGCCGGGAAAGAAATGGGGTGATGCTATTCTAAGCCGGCATTTAGGTTTTGCAATTAATACCCAGCGACTACTTCATACTTTACAGATTATTGTATTTTACTCTTGAAATCATACATTTATTTTTATCCTTGTCTCAAAAAGGAAAATTTCCTTACAACCCAAATGAAAGCGTGTTTAAATAAAAGTGACCTCTTATTCTATGGGACGGAAAATTGGAAAACTTTAGGAGTCTATCAAAACTTTTATATAGGGCCTTACGGCAGCCATTAAAAATAAAACCTTACATTTTCAAAATTACGCAAGTATATTAATACTTCTTTTCTTACTTTTTTACTGGACCCTCGTGGACCATATTGTTTTTTTTTGCAATCGAAAAAATTAGACAAAATCTATAAGAACAATCTTAGACCAAGTGTTTTAATGTTATACAAGCATTTAACTAGACTACTGGTGGTTGTAGGTGGTTTAAAAACTGTTTGATATACGCATGTAAAAAAAACACTTTTTGTAAGTCTTGACTTTAATTTGAAACAAATGCTGTTTACTCGTGGTGGTAGCGTAAAGTTACATGCCGTGTGATTGAAAATTAAAACCAAAATGAAATTACTTTTTTCAATCTAGGATAGTATTATCACTTATTATCCTGGCCAGCCCCGAGGCAGTGCCTTTATTTGTTTTTTATCCCGCCCAAGTCGGTTTTGTATTAAGGCAACTCCAAATTGTTATAAAAAGAAGAAAATTGAGTTATACAAATTTATTTTCTTATAATGACGAATAATGACGTCAATATGTGGTAATCGTACACTAAATGAAGTTATAATTTCATTACACTTTAAATGTCACAAGGGTTTTCTAAAGTATTCGTCAACTTTGTGGTAGTTATATTCTCGAAATATTGACGCGAACGAAAATATCCATCTTAGACTCTGTCTCTGTCCTATGACCTAGACTAGAGTCAAGAGCAAACCCATCCTTAATAAAATAAAAAAGACCCCGAATAAGAATAATAATAAGAATAATAAGACCTAAAAAACTTTAAAATATTGTAGAGGATATTCTATCGTTTACGCTCTGCCTACCCCGAAAGGGATATAGGCGTGATTTATGTATGTATGTATGTATATCGTATTTTTTGATATAAAAAAATGTAATACAAAAAAAAGATAACCTTAATACCCTGTATCAACGAAACTTAATTTTCCGTTTAAGTGCGAAGCGAGACTGTGTCAAAGATTGTGGGTCTTAAACTGCTCCACACCAAGATTTATTTGCAAAGACCATTGTAAAGTGAAGGATTTGGGATAATAAATCGTTTGGAATACTGAATTAGGGCGGGGATAGCAAGTGGGTAAAATTTAATCTTTTAAATTGTTTCTCAGTTAAATAAATCTTATTATGCAAATTTTAAATACGATACATACATCAGCCTTTTGCAGTCCACTGCTGGACGTAGGCCTCCCCCAAGGCACGATCTCACAAAGTAAGTATTGGCGGCTGCGCGCCCAATACAGAGAGCTCACTTCAAGCAAACGTCACGAAACTCTACAATTTGACACGCCGCCGTTTACAAGGAAATCCAAACCAATCCAAACACACTTGTAGTTGAGTGTCAACCGCGTTTGGTGGGGACGTGCAAAATGGCTTCACACAAATATAAATAGGTTTATTAGTTTAAGATGTGATTTGTACAATGTTCCTATAATATTTTGTACTAACTTAAATAAAAACTTGCTTTCATAAAAGAACAAACAAGATTTAACTCTAATCAGTATATTTTTTTATAGTGTGATTTGAGTTTCTACATAAATGAAGGCAACTTTTCATTCTTGATGTACGGTCGGATTCATAAGTGGAGTCATAGTTAGTCCACGTAACAGATTGCAATACGGGTTATTATCCTCTGTACTTACTTTACTAACTTACGCACACACGTAAGATTATCGACTGTAAGTAGAAAAGTCCACCTTAAGGCGTAGCATTAAAACTTAAACAGATTACCACCTATAAGCGACATCTATGTAATCTTTGAAATAATTACTCGGTGATAGCCTATTCGCCACCACATCACCACAAAGTATACATCACACTGGTTTATCTAAAACTGTATTATAGTTATCCTTATTCGTTCACTTGTAGTAAAGCAATAGATTACATATCTTTATTTCGTCGTATTGATCACAAGCAACCGTAGCTTAGCGGTAATAGTTCTTACCTTCTAATCAGAACGGAACCGGGTTCCCATCCGATCTCTGTATATTGATTAATGTTTTTTTAAATGTTTTTACCATATTTTCTCCAGTAATAATTATTTTATATAATATTTTTCTATTATATTCATTTATGTATTATATCTATAAATGTTTATTGTAAATTATGTATCAAAATATTATATCTAAAAACATAAACCTATAATATTGTAATAAAACAAAAAGTAAGGTAAGAAATTATTTTATTGGTAGGTATGGTATTACTTTATGTAAATAACATAATGACATGAATGAGAACTTTTGGTAGCCATAAGATACGAGTATGTAAAACTACATAAAATACTTGCTGTCGTAATACTTAGTTAATAGTTTTGTTTGAATGATAAAACACAATATTATGTAAAATGATATTAAGTGTTCATTAGCTGAAACATCGATAGGTAATTATTTATAAAATCATAGGAATGATCCAAATCTTGGATTGAATCTTTCAATAAAGTTATTTAAGTAATAATTTCGTTAGTAATTATTTTATTGTTCTATGTTTAACGATGATGCACTTTCCTCGGAAGTAAAAGTAATTGTAATAATAATAAATCAGTTATTTGCCTACATCTCAAGGTTTAAGCTTAAGTACTCGTTTTCGTAATGAAAAGATATTGAAGCTAGGCCTTAAGATAACTGACTAATAATGATCAATCTTATATTAATATATATCGATGTTTTAGCATAATTTAATTGCTAATGTAATGCTCCACAAATACCTACTGCAATAGTAGGCGGGTAAGCAGGTAAACAGAGGTTGAGTGAGCAACGATTTATCGGGCCCGCTTCGGCATACATTGCTGATTATTTTGTGTATATTCATAAAATATATTGTAATGAAATACACAAGATAATCAGCAATGTATGCTAGATCGGGTCAGATTGAAATCTTAAGTAAAAATCGCCGCTTACATAATTAGTATTTGGTGTTACCTCCGCTGTTTTCAACAACACTTAATAAACACTTAATAGACTCGACCAAATAAGTGCATATATCTGTTCCTCTGGTACTCTCCCACACTCCCAGGCAGTGAGCCTCTAAAGCTTCTGTAGTTCTTTCATTGCGCATGTCCCACCTTTGCACCATTAAACCCCATACATTCTCTATGGGATTTAAGTCCGGAGATTTTGCTGGCTAACGAATAACTTGGATATCTGGGTGCTGGCTAAACCAATTATTCACCACGGCAGCTCGATGCACTGGACAAATGCAAAACGAGGAACTTCACTAGCAGGATAAACAGTTAAACATTTCGCACCGTCGTCGGTAGCATGCTTTCCTGTAGCATATCAACATAATTAGCGGCAGTTGCACGCCCTGTTTCTTGTGCTACTAATTCGCCTAGACCAGCGGCAGAACCATTTTCTTCATATTGTTACACCATCATCCTCCGCTGTGAATCATTAATAAGACGAGTCGAGTTTTTACGCTACCTTCCTCTTCAAAACGTGTAACCCAACGTTTAACAGTCTTCCACTAAAACAAAGTAGCATTATTAATAAAAAAGTTTATACTAATCGGTTCACAGCTACCAACATACTATGAGTCAGAGTTTTTAATATTTAAAATACAATTGTAAAAACTAAACTATACTTACGGCCAGACCAGTCTGATTAGCAATTTGAGTTAAATTAAATCCAATATCATGCAGCGCCACAGATAATTGCAGCGCAACAATACGCTGCCTATCCTGCAAACTGATATTAGTATGCATTTCGAAGAAATAAACACTGAAGTTTAATAAATAAACTTAGGTTAAAAAAATAACTTAGCACACGCACTATCTCGCAAACGATCTAGCAACAACTAAAATGTAATTCAAAATTTACTAAATTTTGCTTCATTTGATAAAATAAAAACTACAACGAAGATGTCGGGATTCGAACCATTGTCTCCACAATAACGGTCAAGAATTAGCTTGACCGCGCTACTGACCAAGCTATCGAAGCTAATGACTCATGTAGTGAAATAGTCAATACTACTCAGCCTATTATACAATGGTAGTTCGTCAAATTATAGTATGTTATACGTCATTTGTGTCATTGTGTGAGTGTCGCCGCGGGTGCGAGCGACTTGTTTTCTGAGGTTTGTGTTAACTATGACTCCACTTTTGAATGCGACCGTACATACATACATACACATATCACATCTATTATCCCTTGCGGGGTAGGCAGAGCGAAAACGGCTGCAAAACTTGTGACAAAAATTTGAGGGTCATATGGAAAATTGTGTATCGCCATAGTGACAGGTTGCCAGCCCATCGCCTAAAATTGCAATACAAATATATAGTATAAGAAAGAAAACATATTTTGAATAAATATGTTTTCTTTCTTTCTTTCAATACACATCCTCAAGTCCCTTAGGTGCCTTTTACGACTCCCACGGGAAAGAAATGGGGTGAAGCTCAGTCTCAACAGCCCCAGAGCAGATATCTACCTACTCGTCATTCCTCATTTCATAATAATTGTGCCATGTAGGTAGTATACGTAATGTTAATACAGGGAGTAACAGAAAGGGTATATCAAGCCAAAAGGAGGTCAAAGTGGGAAAATGGGGAAAGTTGTTCAGTTTTATGAGCACCTTTCGGCTTGAAATAGCCTTTCTGTTACTCCCTGTATGTTTAGGTACCTACTCCATTGAATAAAATCGATAAGAAAACTGTGGCAGCCCTTGCCGAAAGCGGAAATAATCGAAAAAAGGGCCGAGTGATCCTTCTGTACATTCTCTATTTTGCGACGATCTCTCGTTTTCGCCATCCAGTCGCTATCATCCGGCATTTAAATTCATCGGTCCATCTGGCCGGAGGTCGTCCAACGCTACGCTTGCCGAAACTATTACATACATACATATATCACGCCTATAATCCCTTGCGGAGTAGGCAGAGCGTAAACGGCCGCAAAAACGGACATTTACGCCACGTTTGACAAATATTTGAGAGTCATTCGGAAAATTGAGTATCAAAGTAGTGACAGGTTGTCCGTCCATCGCCTAAAATTGCTATACACACCCTCGAGTCCCTTAGTCGCCTCTTACGACTCCCACGGGAAAGAAATGGGGTGATGCTATTCTAAGCCGGCATCACACGGCACTCGTTAATGACTTTTCATTACGAAACTATTACGCTTTTGAAAAACGATGCATGAGAACTATTCTACTTTTGGTCACTGATTTTAAATATCTAATTATCGTCTCGTATTTCGTTTATTGCCCAGGACACACACAACCCTATTTTTTTTTTAAGTCTTGTTTCTACGATTTAAGACGTGCCTTTGAAACATACACCTGACTGTATGGTGGGGAGCAGGAGCTCACCTGGAGAAATTTGTGTGGTTGTTGAAACAACCAGCCCATTCGCGCAATTCAGTAAAGCTTAGATGGAAGACATAAAATAAGAAAACCATTTGGAGATATTTTAGTCTCATTTTAAATTGAAATTCTTTATTCAATGTAGGTTGTATTATCATATCACTTATTTGACGTCATGAACCGTTATTGTAAAAAAAAGAAATTTGTATCACACAATTTCCTTTTTTTTTATAACAATTTTTAATAACATTTTTTTTATAACAATTTTGTAATGTCCTAATAGAAAACCGGCTCGGGCGGGATAAAAAAAACAAAATTAAGGCACTGCCACGGGGCTGGCCAGGTTAATCACACGGCATGTAACTTCACGCCACCACCATCTGAAAACGATATTTGTTTCAAATTGAAGTAAAAAAATTTAAAGCGTGTAGTTGACATAATAATGTTTAACTAACTGGACCTCCTGAACAGGAAAAACCCCCCAAAAACTAAAAAAAAGAAAACATTCTTATATATTTTAGTAAGTAAGAAAAAGTTAAAGAATACTCTTATTTTTTACAGAAACAAAATAACCTTCATTTGACCTGTGAGACGTCATACTGACCTGAATGAAACGAATCTCTTTCATGATCTCCTTCAAGATAACCATTGCTATTAGAAACTATAAATCCTAGTAATGCGCCAGTCAACCATATAGTGTCAAATTTATTTAAAGAAAGTCTGATTTAATGGAACTATTCGGTTTTCTAGTAGGACAATACAAAATTATAATAAAAAAACGAAAATTGCAGTGCAAATTTCTTTTTTTTACAATGATCGATCATGACGTCAATAACTGATAATGCTATCCTACATTGAATAAAGTTATTTCATTTTCATTTTCAGAATGGAGTTGTTCGTTACAATGATTCTTTCCAAATTACGTCATCAAACAGTATATTTTAAAAATGTATTTATAAATTCACGGGTGATCAAATAAACAGTAAAACAAAAAATGATTCTACGAATGGTTTATTCTTTCAGAAAAAAAAAATATATTTAAACTTTACATACCTACCGAAGTTGTTCTGGGAAGAAGGGATTGATACGGCGTGGCCTCCACTCGAGAACCCGCTTACTAAACCACATGTCGACGCAAAATACTAATTTATACACATACATACACATATCACGCCTATAATCCCTTGCGGGGTAGGCAGAGCGTAAACAGCCGCCATTAACACCACGTCTGACAAATGTTTGAGGGTCATTCGGAAAATTGTGTATCGCTTAAGTGACAGGTTGTCAGTCTATCGCTTAAAATTGCAATACACACCCTCGAGTCCCTTAGTCGCCTCTTACGACTCCCACGGGAAAGAAATGGGGTGATGCTATTCAAAGCCGGCATCACAGCGATGGGCTGACAACCTGTCACTATGGCGAAACCTACATAATTTTCCGAATGACCCTCAAATGTTTGTCAGACGTGGCGTAAATGTCCGTTTTTTGCGGCCGTGTATGGTCTGCCTACCCCGCATCGGATAAAGGCATGATATATGTATGTATGTAAAATAACAACATAATGAAATATTTATAGCGTTTAGCGTTTTTACATACTTAACTTTCATAATAGCATTTCAATTTTAACGCCAATCGCTTTTCGATTAATTAATTTTAATCGAATCGGGTCATAATATTTTCATATCTAGTGACCTAACAAATTTGAATAAACCTAATTTGTGTTCTATTAAAATTATTGGATCGCATGTAATATTAATATCACGGTGATTTGTTACAGTTTAGGTGCTTAATTACATAGATTGATTGAATACCAAATTTTTAAAACACTTCCCGTGTTAGGTATACAATTTTTAAAAACTTGTAAAATTTTCGAGTGCGGGCAGGATTTGAACCTGCGACTTTCGCATTACTAGTGGCGACGCCTCTTCCATCTGGGCTACCGCAGCTCATTCCTGGCCCGCCAATTTTACATAGATTGAATATAAATACATAGATTTTTACATAGAGTTTATTATACATAGATTGAATGTGCCGTGTGATGTCGGCGTAGAATAGCATCACCCCATTTCTTTCCCGTGGGAGTCGTAAGAAGGGACTAAGGGACTTGAGGGTGTGTATTGCAATTTTAGGCGATGTGCTGACAACCTGTCACTAAGGCGATACACAATTTTCCGAATGACTCTCAAATATATGTCAGACTTGGCGTAAATGTCCATTTTTGCGGCCTCCGACGCTCTGCCTACCCTGCCTGCTATAACCCCTTATAGGCGTGATTTGTGTTTAATATTTTTTTGAAACTAGCTCTTGCCGGCATAAGTGGTGATAAAAACTATCATATGTGTTAATCTATGTTACATTCTATATTCGTGTGCCAAATTTCATTACAATCGGTTCATTCGTTTTTGCGTGAAGAAGTAACAAAGAAATAAACAATAAAACTTTCGCATTTATAATATTAGTAGGATTCACGTTTGCTGTTTGGGTGTTTCTACTTGACATAGGTACCTACATTAAAAGCGACAACAGTCCACTGCTGGACATTTGTTTCTAGTCTGGTTAGGACATAGCAGGCTGAACCACGTGATTGTTTGAAATTAAAGATGGTTCCATGCCTTGGAGGGAACCTTAAGTTGTCGGTCCCGGTTGCAATCTACAAATTTAAAATATTTCGCCTAAAAACAAGTCCGCGAAACTTTGTTCCCCTACAAAAGATCTTGAAAGCGAAAGTTTTGTAATTAATAATTTCTTAGTTAAGAAAAGCTTAGCTTTTTGAACGGAATGATTTATATGAATTCAGAATGAGGACGTCTACAGAAGATTTTGAATCATCAAGCTTACTTACTTGTTGGTGTGGGACACTGAGTCGTTCAACTACCCTATGAACCCTGGTATCAGAGTTAGGCCTCTGACATGGTTTATAACGACCGCCGTCTAAGTAATCATAGACATCAACCGGGACCGACAACTTAAGGTTCCCTCCAAAGCACGGAACCATCTTTAATTGCAAACAATCACGTTGTTCTGCCTGCAATGTCCTAACCAGACTAGAAACAAATGTCCAGCAGTGGACTGTTGTCGCTTTTAATGTAGGTACCTATGTCAAGTAGGAACACCCAAACAGCAAACGTGAATCCTGCTAATATTATAAATGCGAAAGTTTTAATGTTTATTTCTTTGTTACTTCTTCACGCAAAAACGAATGAACAGATTGTAATGAAATTTGGCACATATATAGAAGGTAACATGGATTAACAAATAGGATAATTTTACCACCACTTATGCGGGCAAGAGCTAGTTTCAAAATCATATTCAACACAAATCACGCCTATAATCCCTTGCGGGGTAGGCAGAGCGTAAAAGGCCGCAAAAATAGACATTTACGCCACGTCTGACATAATATATTTGAGGGTCATTCGGAAAATTGTGTATCACCATAGTGACAGGTTGTCAGACCATCGCCTAAAATTGCAATACACACCCTCAAGTCCCTTAGTCCCTTTTCACGACCCCACGGTAAAGAAATGGGGTGATGCTAAGCCGACATCACACGGCACATTCAATCTATGTAATTAAGCACCCAAACTAAAACAAATCACCGTTATATAATTTTACATACGATCCAATAATTTTAATAGAACACAAATTAGGTTTATTCAAATTTGTTAGGTCACTAGATGTGAAAATATTATGACCCGATTCGATTAAAATTAATTAATCGAAAAGCGATTGGCGTTAAAATTGAAATGCTATTATGAAAGTTAAGTATGTAAAAACGCTTAACGCTATAAATATTTAATTATGTTGTTATTTTACATACATACATATATCATGCCTTTATCCGATGCGGGGTAGGCAGACCATACACGGCCGCAAAAAACGGACATTTACTCCACGTCTGACAAACATTTGAGGGTCATTCGGAAAATTGTGTATCGCCATCAGGTTGTCAGTCCATCGCCTAAAATTGCAAACACACCCTCGAGTCCCTTGATCGAATTTTACGACACCCACGGGAAAGAAATTGGGTGATGCTATTCTATACCGGCATCACACGGCACTTTTTATTTGGTGTTAAATTAATATTTTGTGTCGACATGTGGTTTAGTAAGCGGGTTCTCGAGTGGAGGCCACGACGTATCAATCCCTTCTTCCCAGAACAACTTCGGTAGGTATGTAAAGTTTAAATATTTTTTTTTTCTGAAAGAATAAACCATTCCAAGAAACTATTTTTTTTGTTTATATATGCATCCGTGAATTTCTAATTAATTTTTAAAATATACTGTTTGATGACGTTATTGGGAAAGAATCATTGTAACGAACAACTCCATTCTGAAAATGAAAATGAAATAACTTAATTCAATGTAGGATAGTATTATCACTTATTGACGTCATGATCGATCATTGTAAAAAAAAGAAATTTGCACTGCAATTTTCTTTTTTTTATAACAATTTTGTATTGTCCTACTAGAAAACCGGCTCGGATTCGTAATAGTTCCATTAAATCAGACTTTTTTAAAATAAATTTGACACTATTAGGTTGACTGGCGAATTACTAAGATTTATAGTTTTTAATGTCCATGGTGATCTGGAAGGAGATCATGAAAGAGATTCGTTTCATTCTTGGTCAGTATGACGTCTCACAGGTCAAATGAAGGTTATTTTGTTTTTTTTCATAAATAGGAGTTGTAATAGCAACCAAACGCAGTCTGTGGTAGGAACATCAAAACGCCACTACAGATTGTATAAAATGATCTGAGTTACTTTGAGTATTAGATAACATAACCTCTAAATGTATGGAGGAACCGCGCGTCGTTTTCACTACAGACTGCTGATAATATTAAGTAACATTTCGTTAAGTTTACTTTTGTACGGAGCTCGAGACTAGTAAGAACTGAAGAAGATATTAAATAAAACTCCCAAGTGTTTTTAATAAAAACTGGCATTTAATTTCTTTAATCCATATCCTAAGAAGACTACCTAATACAGGAGTAATCTTTAACTTTTTCTTACTAATGATAAGTATGTTTAAAATGAGACTAAAATATGATCAAATAGTTTTCTTATTTTATGTCTTCCTGCTAAGCTTTACATACCGAATCGCGTGATATGGATTGTTGTTTGAACAACCACAAATACTTCTCCGGGTCAGCTCCCACCAAACAGTCAGGTTTATGTTTCAAAGGCTCGGCTTAAATCGTAGAAACAAGTCTTAAAAAAACACAATAGGGTTGTGTGTGTCCTGGGCAATAAACGAAATACGAGACGATAATTAGATATTTAAAATCAGTGACCAAAAGTAGAATAGTTCTCATGCATCGTTTTTCAAAAGCGTAATTTTTTCGTTATGAAAAATCATTAATGAGTGCCGTGTGATGCCGGCTTAGAATAGCATCACCCCATTTATTTCCCGTGGGAGTCGTAAGAGGCGACTAAGAGACTTGAGGGTGTGTATTGCAATTTTAGGCGATGGACTGACAACCTGTCACTACTTCGATACTCAATTTTCCGAATGACTCTCAAATATTTGTCAAACGTGGCGTAAATGTCCGTTTTTGCGGCCGTTTACGCTCTGCCTACTCCGCAAGGGATTATAGGCGTGATATGTGTATGTATGTATGTAATAGTTTCGCCAAGCGTAGCGTTGGACGACCTCCGGCCAGATGGACCGATGACTTAAAAAAGCGGCTGGTAGCGACTGGATGGCGAAAACGAGAGATCGTGCCCTATGGCGTACCCTGGGGGAGGCCTAAGTCTAGCAGTGGACTGCAATATAGGCTGATGTATGTATGTATATATGTTTCTCAAAATATGCAAAATAAGATTTATTTAACTGAGAAACAATTTAAAAGATTAAATTTTACCCACTTGCTATCCCGCCCTAATTCAGTATTCCAAACGATTTATTATCCCAAATCCTTCACTTTACAATGGTCTTTGCAAATAAATCTTGGTGTGGAGCAGTTTAAGACCCACAATCTTTGACACAGTCTCGCTTCGCACTTAAACGGAAAATTAACTTTCGTTCATACAGGGTATTAAGGTCATCTTTTTTTTGTGTGACGTTTTGTATCTATGTTAAAAATCGATTTTTTTATTTTGTTCGCTTCAATATTCGGGAAATATTTCAGAAAACCAAAGTGATATGAAATGAAATTAACTTACTTCAATGTAGGATTAACACTTATTGACGTCATGATCTATCATTTAAAAATAAGAAATGTTCTTCTTTTTGTAACAATTTTGTATTGCCCTCATAGAAAACCGGCTCGGACGGTATTATGTTTAAATAAAAGCACTGCCTCGGGGCTGGCCAGGTTGATCACACGGCATGTAACTTTACGCCACCACCACCAGTAAACAGTTTCAAATTGAACTCAAGGTTTTCAAAGAGTGTTTTTACATGCGTATAACTAACAGAGTTTTTAAACCACCTACAACCACTAGTAGTCTTGTGAAATGCTTGCATAACATTAAAATGTACGGCCAGTCCCACTTGGTCTAATAGTAAGTTCACACGATGCACCTGCTCCTGCTCATGCCGCTGTCGTGAATATTGCTCGAAATACATCCGCGAAAGTATCAACGCGAGTGAGTGTTTACACACTGCCGTCATACTCTTCTTGCACCAATACGAGTGAACGAGATAGCAATACATTCCACACGCGTTCGTGCTGCTGTTCCATTGACTCGCGCACGAAAAGCCGACATTCGAGGGAGCACGGGAAGTGGCAGCGGCATGACGAGTAGCAGTGCGAGTTACCTGTTTACATGCTCACGCTGCCCACTTTCCTTAATATTTGGCAATTGGCAATGTGTGAACATACATACACATACGTCATACACATAACACGCCAATCATCCCTTGCGGGGTAGGCAGAGCGTAAACGGCCGCAAAAACGGACATTTACGCCACGTCTGACATATTTGAAGGTCATTCGGAAAATTGTGTATCGCTATAGTGACAGGTTGTCAGCCTATCGCCTAAAATTGCAATACACACCCTTGAGTCCCTTAGTCGCCTCTTTCGACTCCCACGGGAAAGATATGGGGTGATGCTATTCTAAGCCAGCATCACACGGCAAACGGTCTAAGATTGTTCTTATATATTTTGTCTAATTTGTTCGATTGCAAAAACAAAAACAATATGGTCCACCAGGGCCTAGTTAAAAGTAGGAAAAGAAGAATTAATAATACTTACGTAATTTTGAAAATGGTAAGGTTTTATTTTTTAATGGCTGCCGTAAGGCCCTATATAAAAGTTTTGATAGACTCCTAAAGTTTTCCAATTTTCCGTCCCATAGAATTAGAGGTCACTTTTATTTAAACACGCTTTCATTTGGGTTGTAAGGAAATTTTCCTTTTTGAGACAAGGATAAAAATAAATGAATGATTTCAAGAGTAAAATACAATAATCTGTAAAGTATGAATTAGTCGCTGGGTATTAATTGCAAAACCTAAATGCCGTGTGATGCCGGCTTAGAATAGAATCACCCCATTTCTTTCCCGGGGGAGTCGTAAGAGGGGACTAAGGGACTCAATAAACTCAATAAAATTGCAATACACACCCTTAAAAGTCCCTTAGTCGCCTCTTACGACTCCCACAGGAAAGAAATAGGGTGATGCTATTCCAAACCGGCATCATAATATGGCAGAAAATTGCATTGTACGTTTAAAATGCAATTCGATTCACACGATCGTACAGACGTTGATAATTTTATTTATTTTTATTTTATTTTATTTATTTAGGTATTTATAACATTTACACAATCATTACATAATAATAACTTTGACTAATAATTCATATCTTGTAGGGCAAAGAGTCAACGAATAACCTAAAGAACCTTGATCCTAAATGGCTTCATTACGTATATTCAAATAATATAAAAACCATTTTACCGATGAGGGTCAGACAGAATTTATTATCGGTCGAACATTTTGTCGTCTAAGTAGCTTCTTAAAAGTTAGGTTTCCTTTTCAAGTGCCCTCTTAGATCGGTACACTAAGTGTTTACTTATACAGGGTGTTATGGACGGTGTACTGAAAACTTTGCAGGCATGATCAGACCATGAAACTGAACAACTTTTACTAAGAAGCCCATTGGCTTCGGAAATAAAAATTTTTTAAGTTTCCATTGTTCGGTAATTTTGTATGGGACGTTGATTTTCCTATTTACCAGAGCCTCTATAAAAAAAGTTGTTCAGTCAAATTGTCTGTCCATGCTTGCAAAGTTTTCGATACACCATCCCTTACACACAGTATTATCTAAACTTCAAACTTGAAAAAAATATATTCCTATTTTATTCACAATGAACACTTTTAAATATCAAATAAAGAGATCTACATATGAATATATAACTTTAAAATTATGTCAGTTGTAACCTCTACGCACGCCCCATTTTGGTATTAAAAATAAGTGCGTGTTTCTTGTGCTGCGCTGGAATTTCAGAGTTCCATGCCTCTTTGTCATAAATGTACTCATCTAACTTATAGTTAGCTTTATAACATATTTTTTTCTTATTAACAGACTTAAATTTACTTTCTGTTAAACTCAATATATCTTCCGGTATTTTATTATAGTATCGTACACTTAGATCTTTAAATGAAGTCCTAACTTTAGCTAGTCTTAGGTTGATCTATTTTATTTTTACTCCTTGTATTGCGGTTATGACTGTCACCATTTTTAGTAAATGTATTTATATTCATTCTTACATACCTGATATTTTCAGAAATATGTCCTTCCGAAATTCATGCGTGTTTAATTCAAAGCAATGTTAAAAGCTTATTTGCAGGAGTCGAAACATGTGGTTGAAACCATTATGTGGCTAGGCATAATCGACATCACTAAAATATTGTACAGGAATTTGAAGTATCATGCAATTTGAGTGTTTTGAAATTCAGTATACGTGTTTTATACGTGAAACTTAACAAATTTTTGACGAAATATGATAATCGTATATAAAAATGTTTAAAAGACAAAATAACTTTGTATGATGTAGGTTTACGCGACTTATTTGTTTGTGATTCGGGTATAGTGTTTAGCCATGTTTGTCAGACGTGGCGTAAATGTCCGTTCTATGCGGCCGTTTACGCTCTGCCTACCCCGCAAGGGATTATAGGCGTGATATTTGTATGTATGTATGTATGTTAACATAATACCAAACGCCCAAAATCATCTAACTGACATCGAACTGAGACACAACTGGTCAAACAAAATGCTCCACCTTCGAAACATTTGTAACTAATGTCTTCTCAGATACGATCCATCCGCTCCCCATGCGGTTCCAGAATCAGGACCGCATACATAATGTTCGTACATTGCAAATGTGGCTATACAGGGTGTGCGAAAATTCAGGGAATATCACTGTCAATAAAAAAATAGTGCCGTGTGATGCCGGCTTAGAATAGCATCACCCCTTTTCTTACCCATGGGTGTCGTAGGAGGCGACTAAGGGACTCGAGGGTTAGACATGTATTGCAATTTTAGGCGATGGGCTGACAACCTGTCACTATAGTGATACACAGTTATCTGATTGACCCTCAAACTTTTGTCAGACGTGGTGTTAATATCCGTTTTACGGCCGTTAACGCTCTGCCTACCCCGTAAGGGAAATAGGCGTGATTTATGTATGTATGTATGTATAAAAAAATATAATATTAAGTTGCTTCCCGTGTCCTATGTCCCAATATATACATATAGTACGTATAGATCTTTCATAGAACGCAACGGATTTTGATGCGGTTTTCTATGGTAGGAGTGATTTAAGAGTAATGCAGGTATAATTTACACCGGGAAAAGGTAAACGGTTAGCAGCGAAAGCCCTGAAACCCCTGGGCGAGCCGCTAGTGTTTTTATAATAAGTTTTGATTTAGGGTGAAATTTACTCGTAAAACTGAGCAAGTGATCGATAGTGAATGCTATAAAGACCTGGTGATAAAAAATAACATTCCCCAAGGAACAATGGTCGAAATACGAAGAAACAAAAAATGGGCCTACCATACAAATTTGCCGATCAGCTGATTTGACTCAAATTTGATCTATGTTTTCATAACATATTTAATTTTCAAGCTATGTTCCTTGAAAAAAGTTGTTCTTTATCACCAGTCAAACTTAAAATTTCGCTATCAAATGTGTTTATACTGAAATTGATGGATGTATCGTCCCTGAAACCTCAAAAATCGGTGGAGCCGTTTTGTAAATACTGATTTTACATATTTCCCTTGTGGTGTAAGCAGAGCGTAAACAGCCGTGAAAATGGACATAACGCAAATACGCACTATCTTATTGATTTATTTGAGGGTCATTCAGAAAATTGGTGACAATCTGTCACTGTAGATATTCACAATTTTCTGAAACGGCCCTAAAATATTTGTCAGACGTGGCGATAGCGACCGTATTTGACTCTGCCTACCTCGCGAGAGATATAGGCATGATATGTATGTATTTAAATTCAGTATAGAATTCATTCTAATATCATAAACAGATCTTCTTCTTCTTTTCGTGTGGGACACCGAGTCGTTCAACGACCCAATGAACCCTGGTGTCAGAGTTTTTCAACCGCCCACTACCACTAGTAGGCCTCTGACATGGTTGTGTTACGACCGCCGTCTAAGTAATCATAGACAGCAACCGGTACCGACGGCTAAACGTGCCCTCCGAAGCACGGAACCATATCTTTTTTGGACAATCAGTTGGTTCACCCTGCAATGTCCTAACCAGACCGGGAACAAATTCACAAAGTGATAAATATCAACTTTATGAGTGTCCCGCCGAGAATCGAACCCGGAACCTTTGCGTCGCAGGCAGTCGCACTACCACTGCGCCACATAGGCCGTCATAAACAGATAAATATCCTGGACATTTCACGCAGCGCCATCTAGCCCCAAACTAAGCAAAGCTTGTATTATGGAAACTAGATAGCTGATATTAATACCTATGTACTTTATTTTGTAAATAATTACATACAATACATAGGAAGCACCCAGACTAAACAAAAATATCTAAAAAAGACTTGACATATATTTGTGTTTTATGGGGATCGAACCCACGACCCTCATCGTAACAGGCAGGGGTACTATCCGCCACGCCATCGAGCCAAATAAATATACAATGATTTAATAGAGGGAGTCGTAAGAGATGCCGTGTGATACCGGCTTAGAATAGCATCACCCCATTTCTTTCCCTTGGAAGTCGTTAGAGGCGACTAAGGGACTCGAGGGTGTGTATTGCAACTTTAGGCGATGGGCTGACAATCTGTCACTATGGCAATACACAATTTTCCGAATAACCCTAAAATATGTCAGACGTGGCGTAAATGTCCGTTTCTTGCGGCCGTTTACGCTCTGCCTACCCCGCAAGGGATTACAGACGTGTGTATGCATGTATGCGTATTATTTTTAAGCTTATTTACTAATTACTTTATATTTACTTTGAAATAAATAAATTATACAATGATTTAATAGTAACACTCTGTATGTAACACTGGAGACGTAGAATTAAGGATGTTCGTCTTACTCCGCTCTAGTTCCGGGAACAAGTACTTGTCATTCTGTTCAATTTTGCTATTTCAATTCTGTTTGGAAACTACGGCTTTACAATCATTTGTTGTAATAGCACCACATATATCACGTCAATATCCCTTGCGGGGCAGGCAGAGCGTGAACGACCGTAAAAAGGAGCAACTACGCCACGTCTGACAAACATTTGAGGGTCATTCAGAAAAATGTGTAGCCTAACCCGCCATAGTAACAGGTTGTCAGCCCATCGCCTAATATTTGAAAAAACATGTAACCCTCGAGTTCCAGTCTAGTTCCGGGTACAAGTACCTACTTGCCATTCTGTTCAATTTTGCTATTTCAATTCTGTTTTGAAACTACGGCTTTACGATCCTTTGTTGTAATAGCACCACGAAATCAAGTAGATACATATATCATTGTTATATCCTTTGCGGGGCAGACAGAACTTGAACGATTTGCGGTAGCCCAGATGGAAGAGGCGACGCCACTAATGCGAAAGTCGCAGGTTCAAATCCTGCCCTCGCTTGAAAATTTTGCAAGTTTTCAAAAATTGTATACGTAACACGGGAAGTGTTTTAAAATTTGGTATTCAATTTCGGAATATTATAGTTAATTTAAATTTTTATTTCAAGTAATTTTTTTTACGATTCCTGAAGATAAGTTGTTCAGTTTCATGGTCTTAATGCATCAGTTGCATTACTTTCAATCTCGTAAGTAAGGCCCCGAGTTCCATGCAAACGTTTTATTTGATAAGACGTTTTACAAGTTAGAACTGAGAGTTGTGCAAATATGGCGTCACTCTTCATGTTAAACAATCTTGAGGAGCGCGGGTATGATTTATTAAATTGTATTTGAATAATAAAGCCGTGAGATGTCGACTTAGAATAGCATCACCCCAATTCTTAACTATGGGTGTCGTAAGAGGCGACTAAGGGACTCGAGGGTTACATGTGTCTTACAATTTTGTTACGGTACCCATGGGAAAGAAATAGGGTGATGCTATTCTAAGCCAGCATCACACGGCATCATCACAGCCATAGAAATATATTTTAGGAATCTCAAAAAATTTGGACTTCCCATAGTAAAAGCAATTAGCTGATCGTGATTTTGTATGGGAGGTCGAATATTTTTTGTCGTTTCCTGACATAATGTTCTTAGGGAAAAGTTGTTTAGTTTCTTTGTCTGCATACACCTTATCAGTATTCGAACGGCTGTCCCTTACATCCCTTATATTAGGTCTCCCATACAAATTATCGATCAGCTGAATTTTATGATGCCTTATGTTTCTTCGTTGCTCCTTATCACAAGCCCGAGTTTTCGCTATCGGTCACTAGTTAAATTTCACCCTCTATATAGGTTCTAGAGTGACAACTACGCATTGCAAATAAGCGTGGCAGCGTGGTAGGAGCTTAAGCTTCCAAAATTTTTAAAAAAATTACGTGCTACTTGGCTGAAAATTCCGGTGTATATTATGTAGGCGCTTAAGGGCTTATTTTGTTAACTCGTGAACCCAGTCGCGCCCCAAGGTTTTTCTGGGAAGAACGGACTGAGGTGAATCTACCCGGCACGTGCCGGTAGTTCCCAAAATGGAGCGTTTAAGGGCCTATGTCCAGCAGTAAAATTTGCTATTAAGGTGGTTCTTTAACTTCACCATATCATCGAAATTCGCAATTTCGTTTCGTCTGACAGACGCATGTGATGCGTAAAAAAAACGCGGCGACGGACGACAAGTGGGACAACCACCTTAGTAAATTTGTCACAGACTGTTGTCTAGTTTGGTACTGTTACGCCCACCCTCCATCTTCATACGAACCAAAGCAATCCAATTAAAAACTTCTAGTTCTAAGCAAACAGAAGTAAAAGTGCTATTAGTAAAACGACTTTCCCACATACAGGGTGTAAGGGACAGCCTTCCGAATATTCTTCATTGTGGGACACCGAATCGTCCAACGACCCGATGATTGTCTGAAAGAAAAATGGTTCCGTGCTTCGGAGGGCACGTTCAGCCGTCGGTCCCGGTTGCTGTCTATGATTACTTAGACAGCGGTCGTTAAACAACCATGTCAGAGGCCTACAACTAGAAGTCGGCGGTTGAAAAACTCTGACACCAAAGTTCATCGTTTTCTTCATTGAAAGAGTGCATTCAGACCATGAAACTGAACAATTTCCCAAAAAATTTATTTTTATCCCAATAAATATATTAATTAATTTACCAGAGACAATACTATGGCTGCCGCCAGTCATATTTAAACGTCAAATTTTCAGTTTAGCACAGTGCCCTCTGGTTTGACATTCAGAACTATCAACAGAACTGTCAACTGAAAAACTCCCATTGCAGCTATAATAATTCCAGAGTTACGACCTCAGTGCTTTAAATTTACAGCCAAAAAATCGTTTATGGCAGTTCACATCTGTATAATCCGTATTCCCTACCAAATACACTTGGCTGTAGCAGACATGTACTGAGCCTTTACATAACTTGATTATATGTGCCATCCGAAAGACTCTTTTTTGAAAGGCAACCGTCACCCAAGCGCGGAACAGGCTTCATGGAAAAAGGCTAGCCAAACTTATATTTTTAGGGTCAGTTGACGCCAAGTATTGGCAACTATAAATATTATGTTTTATTTCATTAATAAAAAAAGCTTTCATGTTTTTTTTGTTTTAATTTAATATCGATATTATCGATCTATTCTCCGACATTATCAATTATCGACAATTTCATCACCTCGATAAAATTATCGATAATTATATCGATATTAAATAAAACTTGCATCCCTAATTTGGAGGGCTGTCCCTTACACCCCGTATATGTACGTATGTATGTGCCTTTACACAGCTACGAAACTCTTAGTTACGAGGTAGCGGTTCTCAAAGTTTTTATAGGTTTGCCAGGTAACGGGGTAAACTTCTAGCTGTAAACTTTAACGGAGTGTCGTGGGATTGATTGAAGTGTTTCGATACTTTATTAGTTTGTTTAGTTTGAATGTGTTCTCTTGAGAGTGTTCAGTGAAAGTACAAAGATAAGTTTAACGTTTACCAAATGATGGTGTGTGTGTCAAGTGTTTAGTCAGACGAAATGGCATTTAATCAAAACAGTTTGATGCAACTTACCATTGGCGGCTGTCGGGAGGTATTTTTAAAAACGTTTCACAAAGTTCAAAGCACAGAGTAAGTTCATGCAAAAGTTCTTAATTAATTTAATTCACTTATTTTAATTGATCACGATTGATCATTAATGCTACGTCCTCTTGCTTCCACGGTTGGAGCATAAAAGGCACCGACGCTTTGCCAAGATGTCCCACGGTAACATGGATTCACAAGTTCACATCACATCAGCACATTCCATGATCAGGCGATCAGTTCCAAGAAGTAATTGATGAAGCATCGACAGTTGCGCAATAGTATAGGGGTTCATACCCGTAACACCTCCCCTCCTGGACAAGCAACTATTTGCCAATGTTTAATGCAAATGTTGCTGCTCTACGTTCTTCAGGTGTACTGGCAATATTCGTAGGCATTGGATTCATTGTAGGCAACTCGAGACTGGTTGGCGATGAAGATTTAACTCGGCGATGACAGTAATATAGTATGCTAATGAGTGCAGCTGCACTTAATAATACTATGTAGGTAGGAATTGTTGTATGGTATATACTCGAAGTATCTGCTGATGTCGGCTTCACGGCATTTTCCATAAGTACTTGATGCTGTATATTGTGCAATGTATTCAAATCAATGGTAGTTAAATTATAACGAAGTGATTTTTCTGCAGAAATCGATGATGATGACAATATTCGTGGGAAATCCATTATTTCGACAGCATGCCCGCGCAGTTTGTCATCAGTGTTAATGATCGTGAATTCAGGTGTGCGAATGTCGCAATTTCGTGGGATGTTTGCTAAAAAACTGCCTTCCAAGTAACGATGTACTTCTTTACCGCAGGAAATTTGTACTTTGGTTTTCTTCGGAAAAGAGATAATGTAATGCTGGCTATCGAGTTCTAGAAGAGCTTCTTTGGCTAGTGTTACTGCTGTTGGTTGACATGATTGGTCCATTTCTCGTTCGTGTATGAGATTGGCGATGCAGTCACGATGAGTTCGGGCTTGATGTATAAGTTTTTGCTTACAGATGTACCATGTTTCTAACTTCGGGCATTCAGCCTCTAAGTACATAAATTCCTGGGAATTGGTTGCCATATATGGGAAGGGTGGTAGGATAATATTGGAAAATCTATTAGGTACAGGACAAAGTCTGTACAGGTCATAGGTAGCTGTGGACATGATAGGAAACTTGAGGACAATAACAATTTTCTTACCAACGTAGTATGATCCTAAGCTAATTATGTCGTAATAGTATCTGATATCAAGATCAAGAACCGAAACAGAGCCATAAAGACCTTTTATTTTGCTTAACATAGTGCTTAGGTCGCTAATGGTTAATATTGAATGGTGCATAGAATTTGTGCGACTAAAAGCTAAAATATTTTCTAATCTAGTCATCTCAAACGAAAGATCTTGAACATTCTCTGTGAGAATGGTTAAAATTTGAGAGAGTTGTGCATATTGTGCAATACGTTCCTTATCTAAACTAGAACTATTAAGTAGATATATAATAGCTTTATCTAATTTTTTCTGATTAATAGTTAAATTATTCAATATATGAGTTTGTTGAATTGTCAAATCCTTGTATAAAGAAATATGCTTATTAAAAGCTGTTGATAATTCTTGATCATTAGTCTGCAAAATTTTGATAGCATTTTCAAACCTCAGGGCGTCATCATGGTCAAGATTTCCTGTCACACTCTTAATAAGTGTACCTAAAGGATCAAAAATCCCGCGACGTATCCTTCTTGGTTCAAAGGATTCTAGTTGAACTAAAGTTTTATTTAACTTGCCAAATAAATGAATAATTTGATGTTTAAAAAGTGGAAAATTTTGATTTGATATTTTACTAGCAATGTCAGTCAATTGAGTTTGTACTAAGTCAATTTGTATCTTTATTTTGTCAAGATCAATTTCTTGTAAAAATGTATGGTCATGTGATATTATTCTAGTAAGTCCAAGTTTGAACGGCAAGATACCAGGTCCATCTGACAAACTGTCAAGTCGTATGTTCTGTTCTGAAGGTTGGTTGAGTTCCGCTCGGACCAGGGGCAGGGTCACGAGACTCGCGAGTATTAGGATCCTGCAACAAGGTAGAGTTGTTATTTTTCTTTTTCCTTTTCAGTCTTGTTTTGGCGACAGGTCCTTTTTTTCGTGATGTATATATGTGAATAGGCAAATTAGCTATAACATTGTCATGTGTGTACCGAGGCGCCAGTTTCTGTCTAGCTGCTGCCGGGTTTCGGATATACACTTCTTGATCAGGGTCATAATTAATTTCAGGTTCTCTATCAAGGTTTCGTCTAGTCATTATTGTTTCGCGATTCGAAAGTGCTTGGTCATGAATTATCTTGTATACGGTTTGCATTTTTTCACGGTGTTCTTGGGAGTATTGTTGTAATAGTCTTTGGGTTAAGTCTAGGTCAGTTGGGTCTCTTGGGTCAAAATGTCCAGATATTAGGTCGAATGGTCTGCATTTGGTTAAACTGTGAATTGAACTATTGTATGCAATTAGTGCGAAGGGAACCAAATTCATTGCAGACTCATTTGGATGTTGTATTTTTAATAGACGTAAGTGTTCTAATAGAGTGCTATGAA
The DNA here is from genome assembly GCA_027580185.1 of Tuta absoluta. Classification (NCBI taxonomy): domain Eukaryota; kingdom Metazoa; phylum Arthropoda; class Insecta; order Lepidoptera; family Gelechiidae; genus Tuta; species Tuta absoluta. The sequence goes on along the minus strand of JAQAHW010000066.1, from coordinate 760,366 downwards.
ATCTTTCTATCATGCCATTTTCGTTTGGGGCATGTGCAGCAATTGTGTGGTGTTGGATTTTATGCAATTTCAGAAATTCTGCAACTATTTGATTAGTAAATTCTGTACCTCTATCTGTAGTTATAGACATAGGATATCCATGGTGAGTAGAAAATGTTATGAGAGCTTTGACTATATTGGGGGCTGTGCAATCTGGTAAACGATATGCTTGAGCATATTTAGAGAAAGCATCGATTATAGTGAAGTATTTGTCCTGTTCAATAGTTAAGACGTCAGCATGTGTATGCTCAAACGGCTTTGAGGGTGGGGGTACAATCTGATATTCAGGTCTAACTGGGTTTCTATCGTATTTTGCTCGGCTACATATAGCACATTCATTAATGAACTTGGTAATGCTTTCTTTAAGCTTTGGCCAGAAATATCTCTGAGAGAGGGAAAGGTATGTTTCATTTATACCTCTGTGGTTAGTTTTTCCTGAATGATATTTTGAGATAACATCCTGTTGGTCCAGATAGTCGCTCATATTCTGTATTTCGCGCTTTACTAATACCAAATTCATAGACGAATTTTGAAAAGTATTCTGCAAAATTGGTACTATGGTGTAGATTTTGTCAATAGGTTCAATTAATACAGCTGTACGTAATTTAGGGTCAATGTGGTTTTTTACAACTGATATTAAATCTTGCTGCAAATTTTCTTCAGACACATGAACTGTAACTTTTCTGAAATTTTCAAATGGTGATGTTATCTTTGGTTTAGTTTTAGTGCAATTATTTGTGCATTTTACTACAAGTTGTCTCCTAAATTTATTCAAAGGATCGTCAGAAATTGGAATGTCAAGAATTGGATGTTCCACGCTTGTGTGCGCAGTATCTGATGGTAGGTCGTCGTCCCTGCCTATATAATTATCATGTCGATCTGAACTTTCTTGTGGGTTTTCAGATTGAATTGGGCTACTCAGAGCTCGTATTGAAGGTGCTGTAATAGTTGAAGAATTCCTTTGAAAATTATCTGTTGGAGTTGGGCTACTTAGAGCTCGAAAAGATGGTGCTGTGTCTGTCGAGGATTGGCTGATTAAAGGTCTGTCGTCAGGAGCAGTGATTGTTGATGATGACCTGCGAGATGACGAACCAGAAGTGATGTTCACAACCATTGAATCTAAATCTTCCATATTTATCTCAATGCGGGACAGAGCATCGGCATTGGTGTTACTTTTGCCCTTCTTGTAGATAATTGTGAAATTATACTCTGCTAATTTCAGTTTCCAGCGAGTTAAGCGTGAATTGGGTTCTTTTGTCTGTAAAAGCCATTGCAGCGGTTTGTGGTCTGTTATAATTTTGAATTGACGGCCAAAAAGGTAAGGTCGAAAATATTTCGTTGACCACACTATCGCAAGAAGTTCTTTTTCGATAGTTGAATAATTCATTTCACTATCATTCAAGGTCCGAGAAGCATAGGCTATGGGCCTATCTGAGCCAATGGGTCCCTGTGAAAGGATCGCTCCAAGGGCCACGTTTGATGCATCTGTTGTCAAATTGAACTCTTTCGAAAAGTCTGGATACTGCAGGATAGGGTCGTTCGTCAGTAAAGTCTTACAATTCTCAAAACATTTCAAATATTCAGGGGTCAGTTTCACTTTCGCTCCTTTTTTAAGGCAAGTAGTCAATGGTTTTGTCAGTCGAGCAAAATCGGGGATAAATCGTCTATAGTATCCCAAAAGTCCTAAAAAGCCTTTTATTTGCTTAGTTGTCTTGGGAATAGGATATTTTATAATCGCAGCGATTTTGTCTGGGTTGGGCTTAACCCCATCAGGTGTAATGATGTGCCCTAAGTAAGGTGTTTCATGAGTCAAGAATTCGGACTTATCCATTTGGATTTTGAAATTTGATTCTCTGAGTCTATCAAAAATTTTCCTTAAATTAATCATGTGTTCCTGGAGGGAGGTCGAAAAAACCAGAATATCGTCTAAATAAACGGTACATATCACGTTAGCAAGGCCACGGAGAACATTATCCATAACCCTTTGAAACGTAGAAGGGCTGTTTTTCAATCCCATAGGCATCCGTAAAAATTCAAAATGCCCATTTCCGTCCGCAACACTAAATGCGGTTTTGTGGATGTCGTCAGGGTGCATCTCTACTTGGTAAAATCCGCTTGCGAGGTCAAGGGTCGTAAAGTACTGGCATTTGCCTAATTTGTCTAGTATGTCCGTAATATTTGGGATCGGATATTTGTCGTCAACTGTCTTTTCGTTAAGTTTCCTAAAATCCACTACCAGGCGCCATTTCACTTTGCCGGAGGCGTCTGATTTTTTTGATACAATCCAAATTGGTGCACTCCACGCGGAAGTAGACGGCCTGATAATACCTTGATCAAGCATTTTTTGTATTTGATCTTGAACTTCCTGTCGATGTATAAAGGGATATCTATAAGTTTTCGTATGAACCGGGACTTCGTCAGTGGTATTTATATGGTGTTTGATTTTACTTGTGAAGGTCAATGGTTCGTTTTCTAAATAAAAAACGTCAGAATATTCTTTACAAAGTGCAATCAAGTTAGCTTTCTCCTCAGCATTCATATGGTCAGTTCGCAAACGCGATAAGACTTCCTGGAAGCGCGCAGCCTTGCCGCGGCTGTCTGTGACTGGCACACTTTGCGGTACAGTCTCTGCGTTAAATAAATATGCGCGAATTGGTTGCGATAAATTTAAAATTATGTCATTTTGGGTCGGATTAAAAATTTCTACTTTTGCAAAACCATTTTCTGCCGTGGATAGGCAATCTAAAATGTAGCAATTGCATATAGATTGGTGATTTATTATAATATCTCCGTTTTTGATTTCTGTCGGTATAGTAATTACTTGGCCTGACTGTGCCGGTATGATTGTCTCCATTAAGTTGAAGCTCTGTGGTGACTCATACATATGAATGGTATTGTTAGCGAATTTAGTATTTAAAACATGCGAATTTAGATCGATTTTTGATTGCCATAATTTTAAAGTATCTAAACCAATTAATCCATCGAAGTAGTCGTGAAAGCGATGAATGTATAATTTTATAGGGGTTTGGTCATTGAATTCGCGAAAACATGGGACCGTGATAGAAAAGTCGTTTTTTGTAGTTGCATGTATACTTGATACTATAAAAGGATCATAGTTCAGAGGGAAGTCTGAATAAAAGTTACGTACGGCTTCCGGGCTTATGAACGATTTATTTGCTCCTGTGTCAATTAAAAGTTTCAGAGGTGGGTCTTGAATTTGTATGTATGGTAGCATTTTTTTATTTTGCAAGTTTAATTCTATTCTGGGGGGGGAATAGGAGGCAGTTTGGAAAAATTTGCCTGCTCGTCGTACGTACTATTTTCGGTAGCGAAGTCCGAGAATTCGTTTTCGGTGGTCACGTTCATGTCATAGTCAGTAAACTGGTCGTAAGTATTATCGTAGTCATAGTCATAAAAATAGGGATCATAGCACGTCTCATTAACGTGAATTTGTTGGTGTTCGTTTTGCGTAGTTAGTGGTAACGCACGGGCTACGGGGTGACTCACACCACTCATGGGTTTCGGAAAATTACTGTTTGACTGGGAAGAAAAACGAGGTGAAACTCTGAACCCGGTTGACATATTCGATCGCGGCAGGGCTCGCATCATTTGCTGAGTTCTTGATGGTCCTTGGCCTTGGGGATTTGGTACCATATGCAAGGGTTGATTAAACCTGAATTGATTACCAGTAGGCATCTGGTTATTTCTATGCGGGGGTTCAAAGTTAAAATTCGGTCTTGCCTGGTAAATCGGCATAGCGGAATTGAGACCAGGTTGTCTAAAATTTTGCTGATTATGTGGTGTCATAAGTGGCACATTAAAAGGAGAAAAATTAAAAGGTTTTGAGAACTGAGCTGTTTTTTTAGGAAAAGCTGGTTGAACATTTTTATTTTGCAAGTAAAGGACATTTAATTCTTCCTGGGCAAATTCCAATGCCTCTTGCAACGAATCCGGGCGCATGCAACGGATCCGAGAGCCCAGAGGTTCATGAAGACCTCTCGTGTATGTCTGCAAGGCAAGTTTTTTGTAAAGGTCGCGTTTCGCTTCTATGGTAGTGTCTACCGATTCGTGTAACTCTACATAAGTCATTATAGTGCTGAGCAAATTTTGAACGCGTTCGTAAAATATATGTGGTGTGTCACTACCTTGTTTTAACATTGATAAATCGGTGTAAAGCGCTGATTCATCCCTGTGGTCGGAAAATGAATTAATTAAAGCACTTCTTATACCATTCCAGTCTCTAGGAATTCCATTTGTTGCCAGAGTAGTGGCAGCTTTGCCAATTATTTTGTTTAAAATTCCATTTATTAAGGCAGAATTACTTAATTCGTTTCCTGGAGCTGGATCGATATAAGTCTGTATAAGGTTATCACAAATATTCAAAAACCTGATGAGAACATTTGAATTTCCATCAAACTCGGGAACTAATCTCAAAGCTTTCCAAATCGTATCGAGTTTATCTATCGGCTGACCCATGGGTTGGCCAGTGGGCCCAGCGGGAACTCCTTCTTCTGCCATGTCTAATTCGTCTTCTTCGTCGAGCCCTTCAAGAGCTAATAAAAGGTCTCTATGAAAACGAGATTGTCTATAACTCTCGCGAATATTACGCGGTGAATTGGGTTTAATACCCCTATCTCTACGTGGGAAGAAAATTTTGGAAACTATTTATGTACAGGGGAAGAGAAAACAAAGGAATTAGCAACCAATAGGACTTATGTAACTAAGATTAACACTCACAATTGCATGGTACTCTGCTTAATGTGTCCACGTTGACTCATCGATATCTAGATGATGTCGTTTATTTTTGAGGCGATTCTCAATGCGATTTTTCTGCAGGATACCTCCAACAACCGGCCGTAGATTCTTTTATAGGGTAGTCAGCACTGCGTCGTCATAGTCGTCAATTCGACTATTTGGCGGACTTAAAGTTCGAAATCACGCACTAACGCACACGCGAACTAACCTCAACCGTCTGCGCCACTTACCATTGGCGGCTGTCGGGAGGTATTTTTAAAAACGTTTCACAAAGTTCAAAGCACAGAGTAAGTTCATGCAAAAGTTCTTAATTAATTTAATTCACTTATTTTAATTGATCACGATTGATCATTAATGCTACGTCCTCTTGCTTCCACGGTTGGAGCATAAAAGGCACCGACGCTTTGCCAAGATGTCCCACGGTAACATGGATTCACAAGTTCACATCACATCAGCACATTCCATGATCAGGCGATCAGTTCCAAGAAGTAATTGATGAAGCATCGACAGTTGCGCAATAGTATAGGGGTTCATACCCGTAACATGCATGATGAAAAATGGGAATTTACTTCCAAGTGTGGTGTACTGCTTTGAAACCGCAGCCCAACTTAGGAGTCATGGAATTTGCATTGATGCTATAAATCTTTGACAAACTATGTACTTGCATTTTAGGCAATGGCTGCTGATTGGCAAATGTTCTATGACGTATAGTGTTTACATTAGCAGAAGATGCATCCAATTAAGCATTCTGTGGGCGACGCGCGCTTTTTTTTATTGCAATCACTGGCGTTTAATGACGGCCGATGTGGCGCAGTGATCATGCAACGCCTGTGACGCAGTTTTTGGGTACGATTCTCGGTGGGGTATTCAAAAAGTTGTTATTAATCTCTTTGTGAATTTGTTCCTAGTCTGGTTAGAATATTGCAGGCTGAATATCCAAAAAGAAAGATGGTTTCGGGTTTTGGAGGGCACGTTAAGTGGCTGAGTAATTGAGTATGGATGTAAAACAAACATGTCAGGTCTCTGCTACTAGTAGTAGGCGGTTGAAAAACTCTGACACCAGGGTTCATCGGGTCGTTGGACGACTCAATGCCCTACACAATTAAGGTGAAGAAGATGAATACCAACTTTCTAGCAAAGCGCCGCTACAATTTCAAGCGGCCTTGACCCCCAACACCCTCGACCCCCTTTTCAATGAATGCAAAGTTTGCGAGCCACTGCAGTAAAACAGCTCACTATCTGCATTTACTGCTAGGACTCGGTACTTAGCCGGTAATGGTGACCGCATCGTAGTTCGTTGAAACTTATACAAACAACTATCTGAAAAACAGCTTTGTACCTATGTTTTTACAAATGATGTGGTGTTCTTAAGTTTAGGTGTTATTTGTGCTTGTTTCTGTGGCCTTGGTGTGAAGCGACCTTGACCCCCAATATACTCATACCCCCTATTCAATGAATGTAAAAGTTTGAGAGCCACTGCAATAAAACAGCTCACTACCTGCATTTACTGTTAGGACTCAGTACTTACCCGGTAATGACAACCGCATCGTAGTTTGTTGCAACTAACCGCAAGTGCAGTATCGCGAACAGCTTTATATGTTGCAATAAGTAAATTCAACAGGTTTAAAATGGCATTAAAATCACGTTTGTTGTTTTGAAGTTCTCGTAAAATATTAATTTTATTCTCTTTTTTTTTTTTTTTTAATGATGGGTTTGCTCTTGACTCTAGTCTAGGTCATAGGACAGAGACAGAGTCTAAGATGGAGCGAGCTCACCCAGAAGAAGCCTGTTCACTCTTACTTTGAAGACATTCTGATTTTGAATTCTTTGTTATAGTAGCAATAGTAAGTAAGTAAATAACTTTATCGCAAATTCCAAACACATATACGTTACGGGAAAAGTAAAATTAAAAATGCGCAAAGGCGGCCTACGCTGTAAGCGATCTCTACTAGACAACCTTAGGGTGGAGGAAAAATCAAAGAGAAGAAGAGAGAAACATTCTGTGAAAAATTTATCTATCTACTTCACTTCGAACCATTTTATATAAAATCGAGGGAAAAAAACGTTTATCTACATTGGCACAATTTCAAAAACAGAACTAAAAAATCTGTCAAAAACAAAGTGTAGATAAAACATCATATTATTAAAATATATATTCATTTGTTTTCAGAATACCAGCATTTTCAAATGATCAAAATCTGAACATTATGAATGATCTTCATTTGTTTTCAGAATACAAGCATTTTCAAAGGTGCGTTCAGATATTCTCTCCCGAATTTTCTCAATCTACTTCAGACGGGAGATAATCAGTGTTGTCTTTGCGATATACACGCCTAAAACCTTGTAATTTGAATGCTTAAAGAGTAAATGCGCTCCACTACGCTATGTGTCGCCTACAACGGTTCTCCCACTGGTCGTCGCTACGTATTTTAACGGACTGTTTCGCATGCGACTGTCTGTCAAAATTGAGAATTCCGATCTTATTCTCATACGATACAGCTACGGTGCGTTATGTTTGCGTCTGTCAAACGGCTTTCCTTTCGTCTGACAGGCGCATGCGTTACGTTACGACGACAAGTTGGAGAACCACCTTAAACTTCAACAGCCACAACAGTCCACTGATGGACATGGGCCTCCCCCAATTGGGGGTATTTACCAAAGTCACCACGCTTGGTAGCCGGATTAGCTGACGCAGTGCAAGGTGTTGTATTGCCACAGGAAACGCTATTGCCGATTATGTCACCTACTTTTTGTTAAAGTGGCCGAAACACCAGAAATCTGTAATTACAAACTGAAGTTGTATTAAGAAATATAACTTATGTCTCACTATTCACCAATGACTAATATTTAATAGGACAAAACGCTTAAAAAATGAATAAAATAATTGGCTGAAATTAACTTTTTAAGCACTCGCGATCACTTTCACTCATTTTAAGTATTAGACCGGGTCTATCGCGATAGTATTTAGGTAAATATTAGTAATTTACCACTAAAATAAATTACTAATATTTACCTAAATACTATCGCGATAGACCCGGTCTAATACTTAAAATGAGTGGCTGAAATTATTTTCCGAACATTTTGCCGCGCTTCCATTGTCATGATTAGTTTTGATAAATTGAAATTTTCGAAATTGAAATCATTTTTCTGCATCCAGTGGATAAAAACGACTTTTGCCCACTTAATTTACGCGGCAAAACTGTATTTTCAATCTGAAAGGCTGAGAAAACTGTTGTTCAGTTTCATGAACTTGTTCACTGCTTGAGATGTGGTTAGTTTTTTACGCAAAATAAACCTAGTTATGAAAAAAATTTACAAGTGAGTAAAGTGAAAAACCTCGAAGTTTTTTTTACACCTGTATGAAATTTAAAAAAAAGATTTTTATTTAAGTTAGCGCCACTAAGCTCAAGAGATCCCTTTAAAACAACGCACTGAACCGATGGCGCTGGAGGTAATTAGCCAATCGCGATTTAAAATCGTATCGGAATCGTAACGAGCTGGCTGGGTCGCGATAGTATGGAGGAGGCTTCTTTTTGGTTCCTTTTTTTCAGAAAAAGATTTCATTTCATTTCATTTACCTATCAGCAATATGAAAATGGAAAAGGTATAAATAAAATCAGTTGAATTTAAAAAAAAAATTTGAAGAAAAGTTGCCAGCTTGAGTTGTAAAATTCTGATGTATTCTCCCACTTGTCTTGAAAAAAGAAACAGATAGCTATCATCAATTGGGTGGTTCACTCACATACTTATATATGACACGACTATATCTGTTGCAGCGTAAGCAAAGCGATTACATTACATTATCAGCCACAACAGTCCATTGCTAGACATTAACACCACGTCTGACAAACATTTGAAAATCACATTTGAGGTTCGTTCAGAAAATTGTGTATCGCTATGGTGCCAGGTTGTCAGCTAATCGCTTAAAATTGCAATACACAAGTAAGTCAAACTTTTTATACCGGTTTTTAATGGTCGTTGTGATTTGATACCGGTATATCTTTTTGTATCCATACTAATCAGCCCCCGTTTTCTTTTCAATCCCGTAGTCGGGTTTTCTCAATCTTGAGCGTGAAATATTTAAATTGGTACCGCTGGATATAGGATCGTTCCGACAATGGTTTAACCGGCAATACCGTTTTATACCTACTTACCTTTTTTTAAAAGAGAGATTTTCTTGCGTTTATCGGAACGTTTCTTAAAAGAAATATGGCGGAGATTGAGATCTGGATTTTCTGAGCAAATACGTTGTTTCATGTTAAATTGCTGAACGAAAGGTGTGAAAAAGAAAAATAGGAATGTTTTACGCCCATAATAATATAGTAAAAATATAAGCTGCTAATATTTGAACCAACCAGACGTGTGAGGCCAATGATGAATATTTGAACCAGTCCATGAAATTGAACAACTTTCCTTAAGTAACATATATACATACATATATCACGGCTATAATCCCTTGCGGGGTAGGCAGAGCGTAAACGGCCGCATAAAAAAGACTTTTAGGCCACGGTCTGCAGCTTTCGAGCGTGCGGAGCGTGGAATGAGTATGATAAAGTCCTGGTTAAATAATAACCTTTTATCTTTAAATGCAACAAAAACAAAATATATTTGTTTCCATAAAACTTCGGCTTCAAAACCCAACCATTCCCCTAAAATTCAGGTACACTCATATTGCAATTCGTACCAGTGTTCCTGTCCAATGATTGAAAGAGTAGAAAAAATTAAATATCTGGGTGTTACCATTGACCAGAACCTCTCATTTGAAGCCCATATCAGTGACACAGCTGTACGGATCAGAAAACTAATTTATTTAATGAAATCTTTACGAAGCTGTGCAAACAGAGTAATCTTACAAATGGTTTACAATGCCCTTATTGAGTCCGTTCTCAGATATTGTATATCTACCTGGGGTGGAGCTGGAGTGTCGTTCATGTTAACCTTGGAGCGTGCACAGCGAGCTATTTTAAAGGTCATGCGCAAGAAACCCTTCAGGTATCCAACAGAATCCCTCTATCAAGAAGCGAGTGTATTAAGTGTTCGTCAGCTGTACATCCTAAAAATTGTTTTGGTAATGCATCGCAGGGTTCTCAGCTCCAATGAATACTCAACCATGCTAAAGAAAAGACTTTTCAAAGTAAAACTGTTCACAGTTAGTTCTCGGTTTGCCCAGCGTCATTTGGAATATATGTCTGCGTTCGTTTATAACAAGATATCAAAAAGCTGTAATATTAAGTATTGTACTGTTAAGCATGCCAAAATTAAACTGACCAGTCATCTACAGTCACTCTCCTACATGCAGACCGAGGCTCTTCTACAACAGCAGATTTAAAGTAGCCTTACGTAATCAATTAATCATCCATCACACAAACCACCACTCACACATCTTCACTCAAACTCGTACACTCTCACTTCTAATTACACGACCACAACTCACAATACACAATAACGACTTCGAATTGGTTTTTGTTTCTTGTTTTTACCCCAATTTTCATTTTTAAATTATATTTTTTTTACTGTTATGATTGTCACGCTTCTCTTTTTCAAAACGTTTACATCTTTCTAATTACATGTATTTTACCGTGTTTTTGCTTATTGTTTGTGACATACTTTCTGTCAAAATTATGTTTTTGCCATTGTGTTTCCGGTTGCCCACGATACAGGCGCTGCCTAGTGTGGGAACCATTATTGTAGCTTTCCTTGTAAAATATTTTGATATGAAATAAATTATTTGTATTTATTTTGTATTTGTACGTCTGATAAATATTTGAGGGTCATAGGGAATGGTGACAGGTTGTCAGTCCATCGCCTAAAATTGCAATACACATCTTACCCTCGAGTCCCTAAGTCGCCTCTTACGATACCCATGCGTAAGAAATGTGGTGATGCTATTTTAAGCCGGCATCACACGGAAATTTTTCATTTCATGAAAAATCGATTATTTTTATAATCGATTATTTTTCCCATCCCTATAAAAAATCATACCCAGAAACACAAACCACGGACTTAAACAGAAGTTACTAATTAATCAATGCTCTTACTTTAATGAACTTGAATTATGTTGATGGTTTGAATAATTTCAGTTACCAAGAACTTTGCAGATTTGAACTAATTAGTTCATTAATTTACTCTACCTTCTAGCGGACTAATTTTGGGGCTATTAATTTTAATAAATTTAACCTTTAGTTATAATTTTGTAGGTAAAATAGTAAATTACTAAACTGTCAGGCCATACCTACGGAGAGTCGGTCGCGTTACGTTTAGCTTGAAATAAGCTTTGACATGATATGCATAACATGGTTTTTATACGAATAGTGAAAAATAAAAGTACTTAGGTAACTTCTTTTAAAAAATCTCTATGATTTTATCATACATACATACATACATAGATCACGCCTATATCCCTTACGGGTTAGGCAGAGCATTAACGGCCGTACAGATATTATCACCACGTCTGAATAAAGTTTGAGGGTCAATCAGATTAATGTGGATCACTATAGTGACAGGTTGTCAGCATATCGCCTAAAATTGCAATATACATCTAACCTTCGAGTCCCTTAGTCGCTTCATACAACACCCATGGGTAAGAAATGGGGTGATGCTATTCTAAGCCGGCATCACACGGCACATGATTTAAAAATGGCTCAATAATACCTACTCCTAGACGGCAGACGTGGCACAGTGGTAGTGCGACTGCCTGTGAAGCAAAGGTTCCGGGTTCGATGCTCGGTGGGGCACTCACATAATAGAGGTAGAATTTTATCACTTTGTTCCCCGTCTGGTTAGGACATTGCAGGCTGAACCACCTGATTGTTTATAAAAAAAACATGCTTGGAAAGTTAGGCTGTTGGTCCCGGTTGCTGTCTTTGAATACTTAGACCATGATCGTTACACAACCATGTCAGAGGCCTACTATTTGTAGTAGGCGGTTGAAAACTCTGACATCAAGATTTATCGGGTCGTTGGACGACACAGTGTCCTACATAAAAAAAGAAGATTGCGCATATGCATGTAAACTACACGCTTTAAAAATCTTGACTTCAATTTGAAACAAATATCGTTTTCAGATGGTGGTGGCGTAAAGTTACATGTATGATTAACCTGGCCAGCCCCGTGGCAGTGCCTTGATTTTTATTTTTTTATCGCGCCCGAGCCGGTTTTCTATTAGGACATTACAAAATTATTATAAAAAAAAGAAAATTGTGTGATACAATTTCTTTTTTTTACAATGACGGTTCATGACGTCAATAAGTGATATGATAATACTATGTTACATTGAATAAAGAATTTCAATTTCAATTGTTACTTAAGTATTTAATACAACAAATACGTCTGAAAGAAAGTACCTATACTTTCCTATATACAGGGTGTAAGGGACAGCCCTTCGAATACTGATAGGGTGCATTGAGACAATGAAACTGAACAACTTTCGGCTAGAAACATATATCAGGAAACGACAATAAAATTAAACTTCTCATACAAAATTACAATCAGTTAACTGCATTTACTACGGGAAGTCAAAACATTTTGACGTTTCCTGAAATATTTGTTTATGGGAAGTTGTTTAGTTTCATGGTCTGAATGCACCCTATGAGTATTCGGAGGGCTGTCCCTTACATCCTATACCTATACCAGCTGATCACGTCAGTTTGTATAGGAGGTCCATACTTTTTTAATAATTAATCCTATGTTCCATGGGGAAAGTTTAAGTTTCGAAACTTAGTCAGTTGATCAACGAAAAAGTTGTTCAGTTTCATGGTCGGATCATGCCCGCAAAGTTTTCGGTATACCGTTCTTTACACCTTTTATTATCTTGTTTTCATCATTCTGGTATTATGTACCAATGGACAGGGCTTTCTAGTCCGGTACGGCTGTCATTATTTGAGGGCATAACTTACAAAAAATCTAATATCCCTTAATTTCGTACAATTGCTTCATGTGTGTCTCTAAAGCACATAATTCTGTTTTGTGTATTTTATTACGTTCGCGTATTGTAAAATTTTTATTTACTTAATATTTTTTGTGTCTTCAAACTTTTTTTTTTTAAATACCAGTATTGTCTATGTGACAGTTTATACCGTTTCTAAACCCAGTTCTTGTATCCATTAAAACGAAAGTATGTTCGCATATAAAAAGACTTAAAATAATAAATTGGTTTGGGCCAATGGTTCAGAAGCGATAAGCCTTCTTCTTCTTTTCATGTGGGACACCAAGTCGTTCAACTACCAGATAAACCCTGGTGACAGAGTTTTTTTCCAACTAACTGCTAGTAGGCCTCTGACATGGTTGAGTAAAGACGGCTGTCTAAGTATTCATTGACAGCAACAGAGACCGACTTCGAAGCACTGAACCATCTTTTTCTTCGGACAATCAGGTTATTCTGCCTGCAATGTCCTAAAGATACTAGGAAAAAATTCACAAAGTATTAACATCAACTTTTATGAGTGCCCCACCGTGCATCGAACCCGGAACCTGTTGTGCCTCGCAAGCAGTCGCACTACCATTGCGCCACATCAGCCGTGGTATAAGCCAAAAATGAACGACTTATACAGAGACAGCCCTCCGAATACTGATAGGGTGCTTGCAGACCATAAAACTGAACAACTGTCAAGAAACACATGTTAGGAAACGACAAAAAAATCGACCTGCCATACAAAATCACGATCAGCTGACTGCATTTGGGAATTCAAAAAATTTACGTTTCTTTAATATTTTCTTACGGGAAGTTGTTCAGTTTCATGGTCTTAACAAATCCTATTATTATTCGGAGGGCTGCCCTTACACCCTTTTTTTAAAACATAAAAACCTAGCCATACTGGGCTATTCTTTTCACGAAGAAAGGTACCTACGAGTATAAGAAGTTGGAGAGTGCCTTTATTATATTAAATAACTTTTCTCCTTGGGATTAATAATATGAAGTCTTATGAAACTTTCTTATACACATATATGTAGGTTGAATTAACAAGGTTTCTTTAAGGTATGAATAATGCGTCCCTCTTGCCGACTTGCAATAGAATAGCATCACCCAATTCTAAACGTGGGTGTAGTGAAAAGGGGATTGTCGTCCAAGGAACTTGCAGCAGCATTCCCTGTGAATGCAACATCTTGCACCAATCCGCCTGCCAGGCGTGATGAGTATGACAAATATTGCCATACTCACTCACCACGCTAAGGGGGATTGGCGAGCGCAGTGCAAGATGTAATGCTCTCAAAGAACGCTGCTGCATATTTCATACATTAACTTAGTTGCTTTTTATAGCACGTTACCCACGGGAAGGAATGAGGTGATGCTATTTTAAGCCGAGATCGTACGGTTAAGTACGCTGTAAAGTAACTGAGATTCGAAATGGCTATTTTAAAACATTGTATTCTACATTTATCTTTATCCTAGCGTTTATAGACAACTAGCAGGTTCGCCTACCGATTTCACCCGTTGTTTACCGTTTTCCCGCGGGAAGTAAACCTTTTTCCGGTTTATAGTTAGTAAGTGAGAAGATGAGGCCAGTAAGCCGAGTGACGAATGTGAGGAAAAGGGTAGCTCCCCGCCTGGTTAGGAGTTGTGACCAGGGGAACGACTGTTCCAACCGGACATGTTTGGAAGTTGTATATATCGCACTCTTAGTAAAATAACGACTTAAATCAAAATTTGGCCAAAATGAGTTATTGTGAAAAACTGACTTATTAAAGCAGGGCCCACAACATAGACTTTAAAATACAACCCTATCTCTTATACAATAAGGTTTAAAATAAGATGAGTCTATATCTTTCCCGCCCCAAACTCCTATCTCTTCAGTCAAATAATGACCGATTTCGTCTTGCGTCTGCGGCTGCATGCTACGTTTTTGTGAAAAGACGACTGATTTTGAAATGAGCCGTTGTTTTATCAAAAGTTGAGGCGAGTGTGATTGAAAAGTTTTTATAAAAGAATGACCGATTTAGTGTTTGGTCTTTGTTTTACAAAAACCTGCGATGTTTGCTTGACTCATTTTAAATTAGGTCTGTATTTTACGAAAATTTTGGAAAAGCTCACTGACCCATTTGGAGATAAGACTGTATCGTTTTGAAAATTTTGTTATTTATATGACTTAACTGAAATTAGGTCTTTGTTGTATTTCTAATGATGAAAATTTCTGGTAACATTTTTAGTTGAGTCTTTGTCTTAGCAAAAATAATGAAATGACTTCGGCATTATTTCAAATTTGACCTGTATTCGACTGATATCATAACATAATTCAACGTATTAACTTGGTGTCTCACTTCGCATTTTATCTTAATCTTAGGTTTTGTACCGAAAACTATTTAAAAATAGGTTTAACGTTTTACTACTCTTGAAATTCAACGAATTTTCTATATTTTTAGTACATTAATTTAATCCTCCGACTGAAAAGTAATCATATTGAACCATAGTTGGAATCATCGGCACCTCGATTGCTGCCGTCAAACTCGACGATAAAACCAAGGCTAAATGTGTACCAACTCGATCTCATCTCCAGCCGCATATCGTAGAGCTCGCCTTACATCACTACTCGTACCTCACACGTCTATTGTTTGAAGAATTTACTACAGAACGTTCTACAAAAAAAAGCATTGAATACCGCCGTTTATCTCTTAAACCACTCAAATTTACCTTGTCCATCACATCACAAGCCAAATAAGTGAGTACTAACAGGAGCAACAGATGGATTAAAATCTTGTCACATTGCAGACTGAATGGGTAAGGAAACTTGAAAAAATTTGCACACGACACGCTACCAAGGTGCCACCTTCCCTACAGTTACACAATAAATCTCCTACTAAGAACACGTTTTCGTCGACTAGACGGCCAAATCAGCACGTCGCTTGTCATAACGCCGTTATCGTGCGAAGTAGCATGGCTGCCACCGTCATCAAAGAGCATGCCGCAAGCCGTTCTCCGTAAGACAGATAGTCACACTGTGCTCACCTTGTTAAAAGACGGTGCAGGGTGTTGAGATCCATCCGTTTCGCACGGAATATTGGTAATACAATATGTTGGTAATATCACAAAACGACAGATACCAACTAAATTCAAAGTTACCGATGACGCCCGAAACGTTTGCGACAAATTTGACTTACGATATCGGTAGTGCTAGTGTCATTATTCGCTATTCCAACATAACCCACCGAGAAGCCCGCACCTGAAACATCCTGAGCCAAACACGGACGAGAAAGGACGCAACCTATTTCTCACTCAGCAAAACACTCCTTAATTCGATCCTGATCGATTTTACAAGGCCAGAGTTTACCACGTTCTACAGTCAATCGAAAACTTTTTCAAAACCAGTATTGTCATTTGTCTATAATGGTAGGCCCACCCGGCCCATCAGCGAACTAATAAGACACAAGAACTCCGCCTACTTGCCATTTAGGATCGACGGGGTCATCAAATTAAAAACGAAACTGAATGATGCATCTACCATAGAACTTGCTCTAGAAGAAAAGGCGACCACAGTCATCGACGGCAATCGTGTGGCCCCCTTTTTCAAGCGGGTGTTACACCGTCAGCTTCATTACGCGAACCTCGACACGAACAACAATGATATAAGCGAACGCTGAGCTTGTTAATTATTATTGTAATCTGTGGCTGTGCCTGTGACTGACGACGCGTTTCACGCTTCACCGCTACTTTTCTTGCAAAATAAGTAAGACGTCTCCACCGCAGTTTGCCACAGTATACCACCCACCCCCTCGTCTGGAGCAACGTCATTACGCACTTTTATATAAGTCTATTTTGGGTCCCTTATCTACACGCTATTTATCTGGCTCAGCATGCACGCCGTGTATTTTTTGGGATCACCGCATCGCTCACGAGGCCTGGCGCTCCATTACATGGAAAAAAGTTGGTCCAATATCCACCGAACTACAAGGAACCGCCAGAGAACTCCACCGAGCTATCGACAGTATAATACAGAAGACAGCTACGATCAAAATAACAGCTTGTGTTTCACAGCCTCTTAATGTCAGGGCCTGGAAAAGCCTAGTGAGTGTTAAGACAGTCTTGTGCAGCTCACTACCGGGCGATCACTTTTAAAAGGAATTACTCCACACTCTGATCACTGAAAAGAAGTTTATGGTCAACAGCAAACCTGTAACGCACAACTCCATCAAACTAAACAAACCAAAGCACAATCACTTCGGTACTACTGAGTGTCTTCGTACACGACTCGCTTGTCGTCCCTTTGATAATCATGACCTCATCGAGAAAAACACATAAAGAACGTCGCAGTGCCTTGCCGATGTATATTTCACCCAAATACTCAATATTAATATGGATTGATGGAGCCCCACATCAAGCCGCAATGAAAGTCAACAACATCGTGCAGATCGTGAACAACAGGCTACCATAAAACACCTGACAACTGGCCACGAGGACGAGCCATCGCTACGTATCAAGAAGCAGACAGCAGCGTGAGGAAAGTGGACATCAGAATAAAAGAGAGCATCTAAACGCCAGCAACTAATAAGTAACATCGGGTAGAAGTGCTGCCGACCAAACCATACTAGCGTACAAATATTTTCGTTTAATTTTCACTTATTTTTCTTGTAGAAGCCGTCTCCGTTGCAATAAGAACAACCACCGCACCATTTATAACGACCGCGGCGCATTTAAGTTACATGCAAATACGTTTAATCAAAGGGTTAATTGGGTCATTTGTCGACTCGGTGTCCTATATGAATGACAGAAGAAAAATTATCCTTATATTTTCATTATACTCGTAATAGGACTGTGTTCTGTTGGCCATTTGCTAGTCGCTATATCGCGATTTGAATTTGAGTCACATGTTTAAGTTATAGACTTATTTTTAAATAAATTGTATTTTCTTTAAGCTTTTTAGTAATATAGTGACTTAATTTAAAATGAGTCAGAGATCTTCATGTTTGATTTGGTAAAGCAAAGACCGATTTTAACTTAGGTCAATATTTCTTTCAGATTTTTCATGAAATAATGACGCAATTCTAAAGGGTTACAAATAATTAACTTTTTTTAATTAATGGGTGTGAATATTTGTGTAAATTTTAATGCATTTAAAAGAACATATTCTTAGGATTAGTTAGGTGGTTCAAGTTTCATCCTTTGCCTTTTACTTTTACTTCTACAGCCATTTAAAAATTATTCTGTTTTTTCAACAAACGTTTTTCATCAATACCCAAAAATTTGTGTTTTTGGATTAGGTCGTTATTTTATTAAGAGTGCGATATAGCGATCGGCGGAATAACTTCGATACCGCGTTTTAGGACTTGTATGTGGAGCGCATGCGCGCCGCCATATTAAAGGGTGAAATTTTATAAGTGACTGATTGTGAAATCTCAGAATGGGCTGGTGATAAGTTACTTTTCCCAAAGAACATAGGTCGAAATATTAAAAAAGAAATAGAATCTTCCATACAAAATTGCCAATCAGCTGATTTGAATTAATATGGGAGCTCAAATATTGGTGTCTATGTTCATTGAAGAAAGTTTTTCCATCACCAACCCATACTATGTTTTCAGTATCGGTCACTACTCAAATTTCACCCTACACAGGACCTTCCTATTAAATAACTCCATCTATATAAAAATCCGGATCAAAATCCGTTCCGTACTAACATACATTGCATGATTCGTATTTGACATAAATCTTTAACTAGATTTTTGCCAAGCGGTTTCCACTGCCACTCATTTTCCCGTGGTAATAGTTGTTTTCCTGCGGTAAAAAGTGTGGTATTCCAGGTTGTACTCTACCTGTGTTCCAAATTTCATCCAAATCGGTCAAGTTGTTTGAGCGTGAAGAGGTAACAAACATACATACACACAAACTCTCAGATTTATAATATTAGTACGGATGATAGAGATAGGTCAATGAATAGTATGGACAATATTGATCGGTTTGTAGGTCACAATAAAGAGTATATCCTATCCTTTTAGTACTAGTGCCGTATGGTATGAAACTACAGGCTGCCTACAGGTGAAATTCTTAGTACATTGCGTAGCCGGTTAATATTCCTGGTATCATAATGGCTAACCGATTACGCAATGAATATAGAATTTCACCTGTAAAATTGTAGCCTGTAGTTTGATAAAGGCACTGGAGACAAATTAAACGTAAAGCTGGGTTCAGACTTGCGTATTTTTCAGGCAAATTATGAGAATTATGACACCAGGGTTCATCGTGTCGTTGGACAACTCAACGTCCCACTCGAAAACAGAGAGATGAGAATAGATATTCCTATTTTGTTATTCGTTTACATGGAGATTAAATAAAATCTTGAAACAATAATGGCCGTGTCGGCTTAGAATAGCATCACCCCATTTCTTTCACGCGGGTGTCGTAAGAAACAACTAAAGGACTCGAGGGTTTATGTGTAGGTCGTACAATTTTAGGTGACAGCTGACAACCTACCTATCACTATAATGATACATATTTTTTTTTGAAACGGTCCCCAAGTATTTATCAGACGTGGCGTAAGCGACACTATTTTACGGCCGTTAACGCTCTGCCTACCCCGCAAGGGATAAGGGCATGATATATGAATGTATGGCTATTGCAGTTTTAGTAAAAGTGCATAAAAATAGCCACTATTGGTATTTATTATCATAATTTTTAACAGCGATTATTTCATTGCGTTTGCAGGTTCTATATTATTTTACATAATATGTATGTAAAATTTTGAACATATTATGGATAATACTAAAAACTTACACAACAGTCTCCGGAGGTTGACCGTATCGTATGCGGCACTCAAGTCCACAAACACAACGCCAGTAAAGCAATAAAGACGTAAGTCCATTTTACTTTTGTATGAAAAAGTCCCACCTTAAGTTAGAAATTCTCAGGAAAATCTCTGTTCAAAGTAAATCCCTCGAATCCGGAAATTGGTTTCTGATCGGACACCGACCTCCTTCCCTTTATAATACCTATTTTAATAAAAATATAAATTGTGAAATAATTTTCAAGATCTTTGATGATTGTTTATTTTTCGCTCGACAGCGTGGAAAATAAGAATTTCGAGTATTCTTCTTCTTCTTTTCAATTGGGACACTGAGTCAAGGAACGACCCGATGAACCTTGGTGTCAAAAATTTTCAACCGCCTACTTTATAGGCCTCTGATATGGTTGTGTATCGACCACCGTCTAAGTAATCATAGACAGCAACCTTATTTTTTCAAAATGTTAAAATCAAATCGACCAAAATAAGTACCATCTACCACTAACCAACCAACTAGGTAGGGTAGGTAGGCAACGGGGTAGGCAGAGCGTAAACGGCTGTAAAAAACTGACATCTACGCCACGTCTGTGATACAATATTGTGTATCACCATAGTGACAGGTTGTGAACCCATCGCCTAAATTTGCAATACACACCCTCAAATCCCTTAGTCACTTCTTACGACACCCACGGGAAAGAAATGGGGTGATGCTTTTCTAAGCCCGCATCACACGGCAACACTACACTTTGTAGGGTACATTCTAACCATGAAACTTTGTTCAGTTTTTCCTATGAAAAATTATTTTAGGAAATGCCAAAAAAATGACTTTCCTTAGTAATTAATAACGGTCAGCTGATTTTGATTTGTATGGAAGGTAAAAAACAATTCGTTTCCTGTTATACCTTCCTAGGGGAAAGTTATGCAATTTCATGGTCTGCATGCACCCTATCAGTATTTGAGGGCTGCCCCTTACACCCCGTATTATTATATGATATGCTTTTTGTTTTCTACGAAACCCCACATAAAATTCTTAATATACATACTTTGTAAGTATACTTCTCGTATTTGAATTACAATATGAACCGAAAAATAATAATCTCACAACATTTTATTTTGAAATTATAATATCAAAGTTAACTCTAACGAAAAGCTCTTTAAATCCTTTGTGAAAACTTTGATAGGTTAAGCGTCAAAGGTTATTTATTTTTGTAATATACTTTTGAATAAAATTTAATATGACGCAATTTATGAAAAAGAAATTTACTCGCTCAATTCTCAATTTAAGGACTTTCAACTTCATAAAAGTACTATAATATAATATATAACATACTGTATTAAATATTTCGCAAATTTATTTAAAATTTCATTATAATCAGTTTTTAATATTTAATTAAACACTCTAATTTCTTATACGTTATGAAATCGTCTTTTATTTATGTTAAAACAAATTGTATTCTTCGTTATAAGTTATTAAAATCTATAGCACATCATGGAGTGACAGATCTGTTAGGATTAAGGGGTCAATAAACCTTATCCCGACTGACATTAATTTTTAAATCCTAGAAATTCGTATGCTATTTAAAAATATATTTATTTTCAGGTAATGGTTCTCTTATAAACCTTTCTCCGAAGGGAATCGAACTCTGTTACTTCACACCGCTAACCAAATAGCCTCAAAATCAAGGCTACTAAATTCAGCTTGAATAAATAAACACTAAATATTTCATTTTCATTTTTCATTTTCATTTTTATTTTTTATTTTCATTTTTCATTTTCATTTTTCATTTTTATTTTCACTAAATATAAGGTCAACTTTTACTAGTGTCGATAATGAAATCTCAAGACGGGCTTTGTAATAAGTAACAACTTTTCCCTAAGAACATAATTATGTTGAAAAATGACAAACATTTTTTGAGTTTCCATAGTAACTCAAATCAGCTGATTGGAAATTTTGTATGGGAGGTCCAAATTTTTGCTTTCGTATTTCGACCGATGTTCCTTAGGGAAAGTTGTTCCTTATCACCAGCCCGTCTTGAGTTCACGCTATCGGTCACTCTGTCTCTTTTCGTGTGGGACACCGAGTCGTCCAACGACCCGATGAACCCTGGTGTTGGAGTTTTTCAACCGCCTACTACCACTAGTAGGCCTCTGACATGGTTGTGTTACGACCGCCGTCTAAAGTATCATAGACAGCAACGGGGACCTACGGCTTAACGTGCCCTCCGAAGCACGGAACATTTTCTTTTCAGACAATAAGTTGGTTCACCCTGTAAATTTCCTAACCAGACCGGGAACAAATTCACAAAGTGATAAATATCAACTTTGTGAGTGTCCCACCGAGTATCGAACCCGGAACCTTTGCGTCGCAGGCAGTCGCACTACCACTGCGCAACATCGGTCACTAGTAAGATTTCACCCTGTATGTAAATACCTTAAGACCACTAGCTGGTGAAACATGGACTCTATTTAGTTCTACGAAGAATTTATTGCATCAATAAAAATGCGTCTTGGTTCCTTCTTTATGCTGTTTTTCTTTTTACCCTACTGTGGCAAAACTAACAGATGGTTGTATGTTGTATCTTCACTTCATAGATTAACCTTTACATACGTAACGGCGACAAAGCCAAAGAATGGTGATTGTTTCTTATGTTATATATATACCTGGATACGCTCTGAAATAACTATATAATTTCTATCAAGCTGAATTCTCACAAGTAAAATAAAAAGAACAAATTGATGGCATTGCAGGCAGTATAACTAATTGTTAAAGTAGGGTAAAGGTTTACGAATACCACTTTTTATCGTGACAATCAGATATTATTAAATAGTTAAATACAAATATGAGAAGATGATACGAGACTACCTCCTCATCATAAAATACATCGTGTTTGGAGGCTAGGTATGCATTAAATTCGACAAGCTTTTTAGGGCATCGTACTTAACTATTTTAAGTATGAGACCAATGCTACAAAAACAACGAAAATGTTATCTTTACACTTAACATACATTAACCACGATCAACTGACTGACTTTGTATGGGTGTTGGGAACAGGGAATTGGGTGGTCGTTTTTTTTTCGTTTTCCAGCACAGTGAAAATTGTTTAGTATGGCCCTAAACAACATGTCCAATCTTCAGTACATGTACAATCTACAGTAATTATTGGTGTCTAATTTTATGCATTTCTCTCAAAATTATGGTATGTAATTATTTTAATTACTGAAGTCGGTTTTTAGTTTTTAAACTATTCTTAAATCTGTTTTTCTTGTTTCCCAGTTGTGCTGCGGGACCGTTTGTTTTCTTAAGGACGTGATAAGAAATGTAAAAGACAAGATTGGACTTTTCCTCACACTAACTCCTTTGCGGGGTAGACAGGGCGGTTACAAAATAGCTTAAGCGAATTAGTCGCGTTCGGAAAGAGTTGTGTTGGGGTAAGTTTTGTGTCAAAAAGCCATTTTGTTTACTTGAAATAACGCTGTCACTTTCCGTCAAATATGTTTAGAAAAGGACAGTTAATATTAAGTCATGTCATAATCTAAAAATGAAATTGGTTTCTTCGCCTATATCTTATCATTTAGTCGCCATATTTTTAATCGTTGCTTAATTTTTTCAACTACGCACAAAACAATCTAAGCCTTCTCCTTTTCTTAACCTATTTGACGGACAGTGACAGAGCTATTTCATATTAAAAGAATTAATCGAATTGACACCACTGTAACAGAATTATTGCAAGAATGATATTTTGTACATAATTTGCATTCGCATTTGTAAGATTGAAACTTTTTTTTTATTTTTTTTTTAATGATGGGTTTGCTCTTGACTCTAGTCTAGGTCATAGGACAGAGACAGAGTCTAAGATGGAGCGAGCTCACCCAGAAGAAGCCTGTTCACTCTTACTTTGAAGAGATTAGGGTTGTATGCGTTTGGAAACACAGACGCAGGAAGTGAGTTCCACTCTTTAGCAGTGCGCATTATAAATGATGACTGGAAGCGCTTAGTCCGAATTGGTGGAATGGCAACCAGGTATGGATGGTATCCGGCGGTGCGTCTGGATGTCCGATGGTAGAAGGGAGCTGGTGAAACAAGGTCGTGAAGCTCTTGAGCACACTCTCCGAAGTACAATCTATAAAATACCGACAAGCAGGCAACCTTGCGGCGATGTGCCAGGCTATGTAGCTTGGTGTCCACCAGTTTTATGTCGCCTATGAGCCTCTTGGCCCTGCGTTCCACCGAGTCAAGAGCGGCAAGTTGGTATTTGGCTGAGCCATCCCAAAGGTAAATAAATAAAATAAATAAAATGCGTTTATTTAAAAGACCACATATAGGCAGTAACAATTTCCAGTGACTCCTGCACTAAGCTCGAGGCTTGTATCGCAGAGGCCGTTATCTAAACAATTAACTTTGTGGAAGACCGGTTAACATTATAGTGATATAAAACTAGTGATATAAAATTAGATATAAAAAGTGTTTAGTAAAATAAAACAGGAAAGATAAAAGTATGTCTATGAGGGTTAGTAATTTAGTACCTATGAGATAATAGTAACTTAAATGTGTATGTATGTGTTTGTGTGCATGTGTGTGTTTGTGAGTGTATGAGTGTATGTGTGTGATTTCTGTGTATTGTATGTGTGTGTTTGTGTCATGTCTGGTAGGTCATTGTGTTGCTAGGAGTAAATTTTCTGTCTGCTCGTAATCAAGTCTTTGTAGCCATGATTTCACCCCTTTTTTTAATGTACTAGCTGGAAGATTTTTAATGTTTAAGTTAGTCATTTGTTGGCAGACCTTGTTGTATGCGAATATCTGAGCGTATGGTGATAATCTTCTAGCAAACTGGGTGCGTGTCGATGGGACGGGCAAGCGATAAATGCGTCGTTGAATAATTTGACTATATTCAGGGGATCTGAGAACTGATTTGTGCACTGAAACACAGGCTTGTAGAATGAATAACTGCCTAACTCGCAGTACACTTGTTAGTTCATATAATTCGTCAGTTGGAAACTGTCGCGTTTTACGCAGCATCACTTTTAGTACAGCCCGTTGACTTCTTTCAAGCACTAGTAAATTAGTTTTGCAAACGCCCCCCCATGCCAGAATGCAGTACCGTAGCAACGACTCACCCAGAGCCGTATACACTTGGAGAAGGAGTTGTAGGCTTGCCGCGTTGCGGAGGGACTTCATTATAAAAATCATTTTTCTGAGTCGGCCTGCCAGTACACCAATGTGTGTCTTAAAGGAAAGTTTATCATCCACCGTCACACCAAGGTACTTTATGATCTCAGCCTTTGCTATAACGTTGCATTTACATGGATTTACATCAGTTTTGGGTGCCTTATTGGTGTCACAGCAAAATTTATTGCAAGTATGTATTATTAATGGCAAATGAGGCGGAGGACTTGAAGCTTTGGTTTTGTGGAAAACGAGATATTTAGTCTTATTTGTGTTGAGACTTAGTAAGTTGTGGCTCAGCCAGTTGGCCACCACAGCCATGCCTTTTTCTGCTCGCTCAAAGAGCTCTTCCCATGTATTACTGTTGAAAAGCACCACAGTATCGTCAGCATAACAGATAAGTTCAGCTTCAGGCGAGGGCAGCAGTTGAAGAATGTCATTCATGTATATGACAAACAGTGTTGGACCGAGTATGCTACCCTGGGGAACTCCATACCCTACTGGCAATCGACTACTGGTCCTGGTTCCGATTTTAATACATTGACTTCTATTTGAGAGGTAACTCTTGAACCAGTCCAAGGCAATGCCTCTTACTCCCATATTGTACATTTTTTTCAGTAGAATTGGAACCGAGACTGTATCGAAGGCCTTGGAGAGGTCAAGAAATACCCCAAGACAACACTTGTTTCTGTCCAGGACCGAAGAAATTTTTTCTGTCAATAGTACGACTGCCTCCTCTGTGGATTTTTTCCGCCTGAATCCAAACTGTCTGTCCGATAAGAGGTGTGATTTTTCGAGAAAATCAACTAATCTTTTATTGACTAATTTTTCCAATAATTTAGACAGAACACTTAAAAGAGAGATCGGTCTGTAGTTACTGGGGGATTTCTTGTCACCTGACTTATAAATTGGTGTAACCACAGCCAGTTTCCACTGGTCCGGAAAAGTACCACTCTCAAGGCTAAGGTTACAAATATGGACGAGGGCTGGCAAAATTGAGGCCGCAATCTGTTTGATGAGTTTAGGCGTATAGCCATCAATGCCCGGAGCACTTTCGCTATTTAGACCACAAATCAAGCCCTGAAGCTCATCAACGTTTGTGGGGCATAGAAAAAGGGATTCTAAACTCGAACTTTTAGTTCTACAATTTGCTGCCAGGGTCAGTTCAGTGGTATTAAGGTTGGCTAAGGTCTCGTGGGCCAGCTTTTCGCCGATGTTTGAGAAGTACTCATTACAAAAGTTGAGAGATTCAACTTCATCCGCATGCACGGTCAGTAATTCATTTGCAGCGCTCTGGCTAGACGAAATATTGCAAATGTCCTTAATGGAGACCCACAATTTTCTTGGGTTGTTTTTGTTAATGTGCAGCTGCTCACTTTCGTAAGCAGTTTTTAACCTAAACAAAAGACCATTTAGGAAGTTTCGGTACCGCTTATAAGTTATCTGATAGATTTCATTTTTTGGATGTTTTCTTGCCTGCAGATGCAAGAGGTCACGATGTTTCTGACACTTTATTAAGCCTGGAGTAATCCACGGCCTCAGACTGTATTTCGAGCGGCTGATCTTGATAATTTTTGTGTTTTTTCGAATTGCAGACTGTAAAACCTCATCAAGTTCCCTAACTGCGGTGTTTATATCGGAAGAATTTAAAACTTTAGAAAAATCTGCTGATTGAATCTGTGAAACTACCATCGGATAGTCAATTTTAATCTTAGTGCAGTTAGCTTGAGGGCGCGAGATTTTATCCAGGGTGCAACCTAACATACAGATTAAATGATCTGTAATTGTCGAGTGACAGGTCAGTCCAATGACAGACGGGGAGCGAGATTTAACAAAAATATGATCCAAGCAAGCTTGTTCCCTGGTCGGCACCGTAATAGCAGGTAGAAGTTGGTGTTCAGTCATTAAACAGAGGTAGTCTTGGACGCGTTCGTCGGTGAGTTCATTAAAGAGATCCAAGTTTATATCACCGGCTAGTATAATGCATGGAGTTGACTTTTCATTTTTGAGGATGCTGTCTAGGGATTTTAGGAAAATATCTGTTTTAATAAAGGATGGGGACCTGTAAATCCCAAGAATGAAAACTCCGACACCCAGTTTGATCTCTAAGCAATTGCAATCCTCGCAATTAGATTCCAAAACGGTCGCGGCCAAGTGATCCCTGATGTAGGCCGTCACACCACCATTTTTATTTATGTACTTGAAAGTGCGGTGAGAAGTGTATCCGTTGATTTGTGGAATTAGTGATTCCTCCCTAAGCCAGCATTCAGTCAAAACTATCACGTCAAAAACAACAGCCGTTCGAGATAAGGTGACCATTAAACTGTCAAAATTCTTCTGAATACTCCTAATGTTGAGCGTTAACACTTTGAGTTCTGCATTGGAAGTGAGTATTGGTTGAATAGATTCAATGCTCTCGAAAGTATGACAGTTAATCTTTAATACGTTATCTAAATCTTCTGAAATTACAGCCATTACATACAATTATATTTAAAACTTCTGAGAGAAATTGACATGATATTTCTGCCCGATCGCTGGTACGAGTAGCAGTGAGAGCGGTTAGTCGGAATTTCCTTAGTGAACATCTGTAGGTTTCTAGGACATGTGCAAAGTATGTGTCTTGATGATTGTATGTTGGAAGTGTAAATGTAAGTTTGTGCGAGAGAAGTGTAAAATTGATGAGTAATAATGAAGCGCGTTAGCAGGTGTGTGTGGGTTAAAAGTAAGATGTATTTGATGCAAAGAACGTTTAGTGCTTTAGCAAGATTTTCCATTTCCATGTTCGTCTTTGGAATTAATCGAGGCACGGGGCTGCGGTCCAACTTTCTCGTCCAGAACGGAGATGCAGTCGATACGGATAGCGTTGTGGCCTTCAGCTCGACGGACGTAGATGGAACCATTGCGAGACCAACAGTAACGAAAGTTATGTTGCTTGGCTCGGAGTCTTGCTTCACGAAACAAGTTTCTATTATTTTTAGTCAGGCGCTCGTTTAAGTATATGTCAGAGTTTTTTCCTTCTACTATGCCTTCTGACGTGAGGTTTCGGCGCGATTTTGCAGACTTAATGAGTTGATCACGTTTAAGTCGCCGTACCAGCGTCAGTATTACTGGGCGTGATTTGTTTGAGTCAGAGCCACGCTTTGGGCCGATGCGGGCCACCTGATCAATATCATTCTCTGTAAGTTCTACTCCTACTTTTTGAGCCGTGGTCATCGCGATGTGAACTAAATTTTCATGGCTATGCTCCGGCAGGCCTATGATTTCGACTTCTTTTATCATACTTTGTTGTTCTTGATGTGCTATTTTTAGCTCCAGTTGAAATAAGGAAGACTTCAAAAGTGTAATTTCTTGAGTTGCTGCGTCTGTTTTCGTTAGGTAGTCAGTAAGTGTTGCCGAGACTTGACTCACTTCGATTTTCAGACCGGAAACTTCCTTCTGTAGATTGCGGATTTCTGATAATATGGTGGATAGATCAATTTCTGTGTTGGTGGGGGTGGTGGTGGTGCCACTGTTGTCTACCGGCTCCATTCTGTTGCCACTGCCTCGAACTTTGTTGATGTTATTGTTCATCGTAAATGTATTGTTGAGCGGGCCGGCGGGGGCGGCAGTTGAGCCTAAGGCGCGCACTGGTGTGTTGGTCCTGTCTCCGACAGGTCTTTTCTCCTTGCACATGCATTCAGGGCAAAGCCATGTCTCTTTTTGTTCTTGCGACATTTTCTCCAATTCTTCAGTTTTAATGTTCAGGCATTTATTGTCGTATAATTTTTCGCACAGAATACATTCTAGAAAGTTTAAATCTAGTATTTTTTCACCACAAGCAGCGCAATCAGTTGCCATTTTGTTTAATATTCAAATGCAATATCTACTGAAAGAGATAAAAATAACTTCTCCTCCCGGAGAAATATTGTATTAGGTACTGTTAATAAATACTCTGCGTTACTTATTCTATGACGAGTGACGTCTCTCTGCGTATTGTTCGTCGCTAGGAGGATGTGCGCGCGCGACTCTCGCCCGTGCGTCGTTACCTTAACCGTTTGAGTCGTTTGCACTGTCCCGGGCGGTGATGAAGCAGGTTTGATGGACGGTCGTTGGATACAGTAGTATTTTTGTTGATTATTGCTCGTAATCACGTTAAAAAAGTAAGCGAATCACTGCACTATGTCACGTAATCACCGTTCTTCACTTATTTATGATTTTAAAATCGAAAAGTAAGCAAATAGTATTTATAAGGCTCGAAAACTGGCAGCGTAGTCAAAAACAATGTTAACCGGACGGCGTCAAAGATCAATCAGGTGACTGCAATACTCCATGCAGGATCGGACTTGTGCTTTGTAAAGAGTTAAAAGCTGTCCAGGCGTAAAGTATCGCTTCACTCTATTCAGGACGCCCAGCTTACTATTAAACTACTCCTATTAAATTCGATCGCTATAATGTAGGTACATAAACTGCTTATCATGTTAGGCGGTTCTCCCATTCGTCGTCCGTCGCTGCGTTTTTTCAACGCACCGTAACGCATGCGTCTGTCAGACAAAAGAAAATTGCGAATTCCGATCTTATTCCCATACATATGCGGCCCCGGTGCGTTCACGGATGCGTCTCGCAATTGACAGACGCATCCGTTACGCACCGTACCGCCTAAAGTCTTGTAGAGCGTTTTTTTCATTTTGGTTGGTTTGCCATTTTTATTATTTGCGATATGATAATTTCGTATAATCGAATTCTTCGCTAGCAGTAGTTTCTATTAGAGCATAGATCAAATTAAATTTAATCCAAGGGTTCTATCAATATAGATCTCTTCTTCTTCTGTTTGTGTGGGACACCGAGTCGTCCAACGACCCATTGACCCATCAGAGTTTTTCAACCACCTGCTACTAGTAGCAGGCCTCTGACATGGTTGTATAATCATAGACAACAGCTTATCGTGCCTTCCGAAGCACGGAACCATCATTATTTTTGGTCAATCAGATGGACCCCTGATAATTTTGTTTTCTCCCCACAAGCGCCATATTGAATAAGTTATTACTTCGGTAAGAAATAGCCCTTGTCTGTCCGCCCCTATTATTATCTTCCGAAAAAAATGGCCGCCAATACGTTACTCAATTTTGACGCGGTAAAAAGACGAAGGACGCATTTTTATATTATTAGGTCATTTTTAGGCTTTTTTCAGGTCAAATAGTTGTTTGAGGTGATATAGCTGTTTTTTTATAACAAATTAACAAACATTGTTTAATTTAACTAAATTAATATCACTACTGCTTTCTGAGATAAAGCCTAGCCTATTACACTCGAGATAATGTAAGGATTCTTCCGATACAGTTCCCATTCTAAGCGATCGATATCTAAGCGATCGATATCAAATGGTAGAGCTTCAAAACCCTGATGGTACAAGCGCTTACTCTAATGTAATGCCTGTAACTCGCGGTGTGCCTCAAGGCTCTATCCTTGGACCTATTCTTTTTGTAACGTACTGTGCTGATATAGTAACAAGCATTAAAAATTGTAAGTATCATATGTACGCAGACGACCTGCAACTTTATATTTCTGTCAATCCGCATAACATATCTTCAGCAGTCAATAGTTTAAACGAAGATTTAGAACGTATTGCCAGTTGGTCTAATGCAAATAGTCTTATTTTAAATCCAGATAAATCGAAATTCATTATAGCCGGAACAAATAAACAAATTGAAATTATGAAATCATGTAATCCTTCAGTAAGTATATCAGGTGCAGCAGTAGAACAAGTCGATGAAACTCGTAATCTCGGTTTACACTTTGATGGTTCCTTGAAATTTGAAAAACATGTAGCTCAAACTGTCCGAAATTGCTTTTTTAGATTGTCCGTTTTGTATAGATTTCGAAATTACCTCAATACCGACTTACGGATTAAACTTTGTGATTCGCTCATACTGTCAAAATTAAATTATGTAGATACCGTATTTGGCGACTGCTTGCTTGCACGTTCAAAGAAGCTTCTTCAACGAATACAGAATGCTTGTGTACGGTTCTGTTTTCCGATACCAAAACGAAGCCACATATCCCCATACATTAATAAACATGGCTTATTAAATATGTCTTCGCGCCGTATTCTTCACTTTTCAGCTCTTCTTTTCGGTGTTATGAAATATCACCAACCTTTATATCTATATGAAAAACTTAATGTATCTAATCGTCTCATTCGCTTTGCTGTTCGATTAACCTGCCCGCGCTATAAAACGACTGCATTTCGTGGTAGTTTCAGATATGCTGCCACGAAATGTTGGAATAATATACCGCCTCCGATAAGGAATTCTACGTCATTATTTACATTTAAAAAACAATTCAAAATATATCTTCTACAACAACAAAAAGAAAATCCATAAAAACAGTCGTTCTTTAGCTTTACCACTTCTTAGTTAGTTACACATAGTTATATTATTATATTATAGTTATATTATTATATTAACAGGTTTTTAAATTTTAATTTTAATTTTTGTTTCCTATCTTTTGTTTGTATGTTCTACCTGTATGGCTAAAATTGCATAAATATACTATCATTAATACTATTTGTATATAATATAATTGTTTCGTTTAATAATTTTATAGAGAAAAGAGCATCTTTTATTATTAGTAATCTTATATAATTTGTATTGTTTGTTGTCTCGACTGATGCAACAATCACATGGGAACCACGGAAGACCAGCGCTGAAGTGCTTTAAATAAGTGCTTAAGCATTATGCTGAGTGGTTACCCTTTTCAGTGTACCTAACCTAGTATGTAAGTCCTTAATTGTATTAACTATCATTGTAGCACTGAAATAAACAGTTTCTATTCTATTCTATTCTATTCTATTCTATTCCATTCGAATCTGTTCAGTGGTTAACGAGTTGCAGCACTTTAAATAATCGCACATAATAAACGGGGTTTAAAGGGTATAGCCCTCCGAATACTGATAGTTACTGATAGGGTGCATGACGATCATGAAACTGACATATGTCAAACAACAAAAAAAATTATCTCCCATACAAAATCAAGATCAGTTGACTGCAATCACTATGGGAATTCAAAACTTTGTTGGCGTTTCCTGAAATATTTTCTCATGGGAAGTTATTCAGTTTCATGGTCTGGGTCGTTGACGATTCG
Organism: Tuta absoluta; assembly: GCA_027580185.1. NCBI lineage: Eukaryota > Metazoa > Arthropoda > Insecta > Lepidoptera > Gelechiidae > Tuta > Tuta absoluta. The sequence continues at coordinate 728,587 of JAQAHW010000066.1, read as the reverse complement.
GTATCCAACACGAAAAAATAAAATACGGTATCTACTTTTGTAAACATATTTGACGGAAATTGACAGCAGCCAGCAGTAATATAAGGTAAGATAAGAGATTTGTTTCCCAAATTGAAGCCATCTTCATCTTTTCGTGTGGGACACCAAGTCGACGTACAACCCGATGAACAATGGTGTCACGGTTTTTCAACCGCCTACTACTACTAGTTTCACTACTGACTTCTGACATGTTTGTGTAACGACCAAAGTCTAAGTAATCATAGACAGCAACCGGTGCCGACGGTTTAACGTGCCCTCCCAAGCACAGAACCTTCTTACTTAAGGGCAATCAGGTGGTTCAGCCTGCAATGTCCTAACCAGACTGGGAACAAATTCACTAAGTGATAATATCAACTTTGTGAATGTCCCACCGGGAATCGAACCCGGAACCTTTGCGTCGCAGGCAGTCGCATTACCACTGCGCCACATCGGCCATTGTCTGTTGTCATAAATTATATTACTCTCTTTCGTAAGTAGCTTCTTTGAGCCTACGAGACCTAGTCTAAGAGGTAGCAACGTTTTATTTTAATACATACAAACGTACACATATCACGCCTTTATCCCTTGCGGGTTAGGTTATAATAAAATACGATCCCTATCGCCACGTTTGACAAATAATTGAGGGCCATTCAACAAAAATAGTGTATGACTATGGTAATAGGTTGTCGCCTAAAATTGTAATACACTTAGAACCCTCGAGACCCTTAGTCGCCTCTTACAATCGTGCCTTCACATGATCATGATCAATTCAAACAGGGTTAACATAATTCTGTATTTACTTTCATTCTAATATAATTTATTTAAAAGCTTTTCCTTACAAACTCCCAGAACTCTTTTTATTATTTTCTTTAACTTCTTTAATACTCTACCATGCCTAAGTGCATCAAATGTAACGCTATCAAACTTTACATACTAACATTAACAGCCACAACAGTCCACTGCTGGACATAAACCTCCCCATATAGTGGAGTATTGCCATACTCACCACAATAAGCAAGCGGATTTAGATGTTGCATTCACAGGGACCGCTGCTGCCCATTCCCTGGTCGTATTTTCCCTGGGTCACTTTATGCAACACTTACAAATAGTATTAAGGTGATGCTAATATAAGCCAGCATCACACGATAGGCTATCATACACCATGATCTATCTAAACGAGATAAGAAGATCGTTAAATCGTACAATTTTTCTCGTAGCTATCTCTTCGGCTTTCGGATAATCTAGTGTAGTCGGTGAAATGGGTCACCGAACATAAGAAATAATCAAGATTATTCTGAGACTCCTGGGACACCCTGTATTACGCTATACAGCGGTTGTCAAAGTTTCGTATTCTTTTTTTGTGCAACCTCAGTACAAGTTTTGAAACAGATACATAAAACAAAGAAATGTCTATTTTAACCGATTTCCGTGTGATGCCGGCTTAGAATAGCATCACCCCATTTCTTTCCCGTGGGAGTCGTAAGAGGCGACTAAGGGAGTGTATTGCAGTTTTATGGGCTGACAACCTGTCACTATGGCGATACACAATTTTCCGGATGACCGTCAAATGTTTGTCAGACGTGGCGTAAATGTCCGTTTCATGCGGCCATTTATGCTTTGCCTTTATTTTATAATACACGGCATCTGTAAACGACATTTGTTTCGAGATTTTCAAAGCGTGTATATGGCGCAGTGGTAGTGCGACTGCCTGCGACGCAAAGGTTCCGGGTTCGATTCTCGGTGGGACACTCACAGAGTTGATATTTATCACTTTGTGAATTTGTTCCCGGTCTGGTCAGGACATTGCAGGCTGGACCACCTGATTGTCCTAAAAAAATATGATCCCGTTCTTCGGAGGGCACGTTTTAGGTCCCGGTTGCTGTCTATGATTACTTAGACGGCGGACTTTACACAACCATGTCAGAGGCGTTACTGGTAGTAGGCCGGTCGTCGGTCCCGGTTGCTGTCTATAATTCCTTAGATTGCGGTCGTTAGTAGGCGCTTGAACAACTCTGACACCAGGGTTCATCGGGTCGTTGGATGACTCCGTGTCCCACACGAAAGGAAGAAGGTTCTTTTTATAAACTAATTTACAGCAGTGTTTTTTATTTTTATGCCGTGTGATGCCGGTTTAGAATAGCATCACCCCATTTCTTGCCCGTGGGTGTCGTAAGAGGCGACTAAGGGACTCGAGGGTGTGTATTGCAATTTTAGGCGACGGGCTGACAACCTGTCACTACAGTGATACACAGTTATCTGATTGACCCTCAAACTTTTGTCAGACGTGGTGTTAAGAGGCCGTACATGAAATTGCGCTGTGCGAAAGTAGGTAATTAGCATTAGAACGCGTCATCGTGCAGCCGAGCGGCGGCGATATGCAGACCCAGCGGCGGACGGCAGCGTATAGTTCGATCAATCAGTTTTGATCTTATTTATAGTTTTTGTGGCAATTGTATGAAAAAGTTTAAAATTATTGCGTACCTACTAAGAGTTTTGGGATTTGTGGAATGTTATCGAAACTAATTAATTACCGACTACTATTCAGGGGTGTGCCCATGTACCAGCATCTTTTTTTCGCTTAACAGCGCCGAATTTATATTTATTGCCTACTAGCTTTTACCCGCGACTTCGTCCGCGTTAGATAGTTTTTTTTGGCAGAAGTTCTAAAGTAGGTACCTATGTGTATTCATAGTAAGTGTGACAGTGATATTAGAACAGTTGTTATCTCTACTGTTTAGAGATAACTTGCTTGCTTCTGTTGTTAAAGGGACAATTCAAGATTTGCTATCCGGCCTGAGAGACCAATATTTATAAAAATTGAATATAAAAGTCAGTAGATAACAGAGTACTTACTCCAGGGGTGCCGATTTGAGAACACTGAAATGGTCAGCATAAGTAGATAAGACAGATAAAAAGGTATTTTAAGTTACTGTAATACATTTTTATATACCACATTTTTTGTTTTTCTGTATTTTGCGAAAACAAAGATTTTGTGGGTTTGACACTCGTGAGTCTGCCCTCACGTGTATGCCCGTTCGGGTAGCCGCACCCTGTCTCGCCCTCCCCCTCCGCCCCGCATCGCCGCCAAAGCGCGCGCGCCGCGCCGCGCCGGATCGGCCGGTGCGCGCGGCCGCGGTCATAAGACCGGGCATTATTTATTTAGTTGCTGTGTATTTTCAATACATATCCATAACGCATGCGTATGTCAGACGAAAGGAAATCGCGAATTTCTATTTTACTCCCTTACACTTACAAAATACGCCGCATCGGACGTCAAATGTGATCCCCGACTTAACGTGTTATGTGGATGATACTTTTCAGTTCAGAACATGGTAACGTATCACCTAAGTAGATATGCCTAATTACAATGAAGGTAGTGCATACGATGCAAACGGCGGCGGCACAGCGGTATTTTTCAGTAATGATAAAAAATCTTCGGTAAAAGTAGGCAATGTCCTTTCTCAAGTTATTCCCATCATACTGAACATATTTTGTTTTGGAACCATTTCTGTATCTCCAATAGTTTAGGTGGGCTCCTGATGGTAGACCTGGTGGTCTACATAAGGTACTCCAGATCCTCAAATGTTCTTGTAAAAAGAAGCGGCCCATCATACTGAACAACTTTTGTTTTAGGACCATGCCTGTATCTCTAATAGTTTAGCTTGGCTCCTGATGGTACACCTGGTGGTCTACATCTATACTCCAGACCCTCGAATGGTGATAATAAATAGCCTATGTCGTTCTCGGTATGCTAGCAATCTCTGTGCCAAGTTTCATGAAGATCGTTTCAGCGGTTTGGCCGTGAAAGCGTAGCAGACAGACAGACAGACCGAGTTACTTTCGCATTTATAATATTAGTGTGGATAGTGTGGATAGTTAAATCTGTAATGTATCATTATAGTCCGTTAAAATGGCCATTTATTTGCAAAATCCCGAAATTTCAAGTTATTTATACTCTAATAGGAAGTAAAATCACAATATCTAGTTCAATTAATTTAATCAATCATAAATCAATACCGCACTGAAAAAAATACTTACAGGATCAAAAAGTATCGGTCGCACTATAATTCCGCCTGTGACGCGTGATCCACTGTCCTCTACGCGCGCGATCGACACACATTCGTAATTTTGTATGTGTGCGTGAGTGTGACGCTGCAGGATACACGTCCTTCTCCCAAGAGCGCGGCGCGCGGTCTGCCGAAACAGCATTTGCGCTCCCGTATATAATTGATAATTCCGGAGAACTTTAAAATATTCGATAAATTTCATAAAATACATATTTGCATTTTTTTTTAAAGCTAATGTGTTAGCATGAATCTATTTTTCAATGTGTAAATTGATTTTTTTAAAAACGTGTTGTATTGTACTAGAAATCCGACGCTGTATACGTTTAAAATTTCTTCAAAGTAGGGCCATTTTACTGCAGTTTTTCTTTGAATTTTTGAATTAAATTACTAAAAACTCCTCGGCCAATTTTTAGCACTTTTCAATGTCTTTATTGCTGTATACTTTATAAACCACTCCATATTTTAAAATTCATGTAAACAATAATGATACGAACGTCACGCATCGAAAACAATTAAAACACGTCTCAGGTTATTAACTATTAAACAAACTGAACAATCAAAATCAATAATTTGTCTGGGCCAATTTTTAGATATTGAATTAATCTTCAATAAAACATATCATAACACATTGTTACTTATTCTGTTTTTTTAAACGAGGTCCTACAGAATTGAAGAAACAAGACAAAATTACTCAAAACTATGTACGGCCTCTTAATATCCGTTGAGCGGCCGTTAACGCTCTGCCCACCCCGTAAGGGATATAGGCGTGATTTGTGTATGTATGTATGTATGTGTTTTTTATTTTTAAGGTTTTTACGTACAACTCGGACTAATTTATAATCAACGAAACATACAAAAACTGTAGTATTTGTTATTTAATGCTGTCAAATACGATCAAAAATTAAAACTTCATAGAGAAAATAATTTTTGCACTTAAAAAGTAAACAGTGAATTATGAAACCCCTGCTCGAGCCAAATTTAATGCGGCTAAACGAAAAAGGTCGGTGTTTTTGTATGTTCATCTGTATTAGGCATGACACTTATATTCGGTCGTATAACTGATCTGTCAAATTTAACAAGATAAGAACCTACATGTACAGATTCTTTAAACCAGTTGATCCTTTAAACAACCTTAAAACTGTTTTATAACAAATAGTTAAGGACTTTTTGCTTTATTTGTTTTAAACACAAACGCTGCTGTTTTCGCAAAAAACATTCAAAATTCACTTCATTTACAATTACAAGTTTGTAACAACAAACACCTTTAACATAAAACAGCGACCTGAAAATTAAAAAACACGTCCAAAGCAATTTCGAAATAAAAACGCCTGCGAAAGTTTATAAAGCAACAGCGTCAAAACGCGCTCACCTGAAATAAGAGTTTTGAATTCAGGCGTTATCCAATATAAAAGTCTCCGAATTTGATTAGTAAGTTTTAACAGGAATGTCTCACTTGTCGTCCGTCGCTGCGTATTTTAAACGCACCGTAACTCGCGCGTCTGTCAGACGAGAGTGTTAAAGATGCGTAGACAATAGATGTCACTACTAGTTTTTTAGAACTCGATATCGTTTTGTTATTTGTAAATGCATATAACAAATAAGGCTTGGATAATAAAGATATATTGAGTTCATTTCTACCCAGTGCAAACATTTGTATTATTTAATAGTGATAGTGATAGTAATAGTGATTACACAGTGTTAGGTAGGATGGATGTTTTTTATTTTTAAGGTTTTTACGTACAACTCGGACTAATTTATAATCAACGAAACATACAAAAACTGTAGTATTTGTTATTTAATGCTGTCAAATACGATCAAAAATTAAAACTTCATAGAGAAAATAATTTTTGCACTTAAAAAGTAAACAGTGAATTATGAAACCCCTGCTCGAGCCAAATTTAATGCGGCTAAACGAAAAAGGTCGGTGTTTTTGTATGTTTGTATTAGGCATGACACTTATATTCGGTCGTATAACTGATCTGTCAAATTTAACAAGATAAGAACCTACATGTACAGATTCTTTAAACCAGTTGATCCTTTAAACAACCTTAAAACTGTTTTATAACAAATAGTTAAGGACTTTTTGCTTTATTTGTTTTAAACACAAACGCTGCTGTTTTCGCAAAAAACATTCAAAATTCACTTCATTTACAATTACAAGTTTGTAACAACAAACACCTTTAACATAAAACAGCGACCTGAAAATTAAAAAACACGTCCAAAGCAATTTCGAAATAAAAACGCCTGCGAAAGTTTATAAAGCAACAGCGTCAAAACGCGCTCACCTGAAATAAGAGTTTTGAATTCAGGCGTTATCCAATATAAAAGTCTCCGAATTTGATTAGTAAGTTTTAACAGGAATGTCTCACTTGTCGTCCGTCGCTGCGTATTTTAAACGCACCGTAACTCGCGCGTCTGTCAGACGAGAGTGTTAAAGATGCGTAGACAATAGATGTCACTACTAGTTTTTTAGAACTCGATATCGTTTTGTTATTTGTAAATGCATATAACAAATAAGGCTTGGATAATAAAGATATATTGAGTTCATTTCTACCCAGTGCAAACATTTGTATTATTTAATAGTGATAGTGATAGTAATAGTGATTACACAGTGTTAGGTAGGATGGATTTCAACAGAGAGAATATTACGAATTCTGATCGTATTCCCATACAAATATAGCTCGTATGAGGCGTGTATGAGGCGACTAAGGGACTCGAGGGTTACATGTGTTTTGCACTGACTGACAAGCTGTCACTATAGTCGTATATAATTATCTGAATGACCCTCAAATGTTTGCCAGACGTGGCCGTTTACGCTCTTTACCTTGCAAGGGATATAGACGTGATATAATATGTATGTATATGTATATATTGATTTTCGAGTAGCATTTTTGGTTACATAAAATTGCAATTTTTATGTTACGTTTTCATCTTGCCGTGTGATGCCGGCTTAGAATAGTATCACCCCATTTCTTTCCCATGGGAGTCGTAAGAGGCGACTAAGGGACTCGAGGGTGTGTTTTCCAATTTTAGGCGATGGGCTGACAACCTGTCACTATAGTGATACACAATTTTCCGAATGACCCTCAAATATTTGTCAGACGTGGCGTAAATGTCCATTTTTTGCGACCGTTAACGCTCTGCTTATCCCGCATGGGATTATAGGCGAGATATGTGTATGTATGTATGTATGTTTTCATCTAGAATTAATAACCAAAGTGAACCAAATTTCTCTCATGAATTGCAAATGTTCTGCAAAAGATTATTTAATTAGTTTTTACACAAAATAAAAGATATTGACAATAATACAGGGTTATTTTTTATTCACCCCGAAAATTTTACAGGGTGATTCCTCTCATTATTCTGAACAACTTTCATTATGGGGTCACCTGCGAAATCGCGAAAAAAAATCCAGCTGCTCCATAGAAAAATTCATACCTACTCGACCAAAATGTATGGAACAGGTGGATTTTTTTTCGCGATTTCGTAGGTGACCACATAGTGAAAGTTGTTCAGAATCATGAGAAGAATCATCCTGTAAAATTTCCGGGGTGAATACAAAATAACCCTGTATAAGTATTTCGTGTTGGGAGTTTTATTTTCATATCGTATTTTACACGTGAAAAGAATTAGAAACCCGTAAAAGCCGCGGAAATTTCCAAGACATCTGATTGGGTGTTGCTCTCAACAAACAGTCAATAAAAACAGGCCAAGTGCGGTCGGACTCGCGCACAAAGGGTTCCGTACCATTATCTATAAAAAAGCGCAATGAAACACGTGTTTTGTATGGCAGCCCCCATAAATATTTATTTTATTAAATTTTTAGTATTTGTTGTTATAGCAGCAACAAAAATACAACATCTGTAAAAATTTCAACTGTCTAACTTTCACGGTTCATGGGGTATGTAGCGGAAGCTACAATCTAGCATATTTTCACGTAGGGGAATTTAATCATATCTCAATTCCCTTCGTGATTTGCGTCATACTTTTACATAGGTTTAGTTACTATACATGTTAATAAAATGTGGATTAACTACGGATACGTCGAGTACTAATTACAACTACCTGTAACCAACAGTTGGTATAGGATACAGCCTCCATACAAAAAACAAGTATAAATATTAAATTTAACTTAAATATTTACTTCATTCTAAATTTTAGTATTTGTTGTTATAGCGGCAACAGAAATACAACATTTGTGAAAATTTCAACTGTCTGGGTATAACGGTTCAGGAGATACAGCCTCGTGACTGTAGGACGGACGGACGGACAGCCGAGCCTCAGTAATAGGGTTTCCGTTATTGCCCTTTGGGTACGGAACTCTAAAAAGGACAGGCGCACACATCACCATTTATGATGACGACATCACAGTAGCCACTGCTGCAGCCATTGCGAGTAGATCACACTCCACAAGCTCCTCAAGCAACCGACGCCCCCGCCGGCGGGGGCGCGGAGGTCCCTCGTTTGTTCCCCATTTTGGGAACTACCGGCACGTGCCGGGTAGATTCAGTCCAATACGTTCTACTCAGAACAAATCATAAGTTGTTCGTTGTTTGAACAATCACACAAACTTCTCCGGGTGAGCTCCAGCTCCCCACCATACAGTCAGGTGTAGATTAACAGCCCCGGGGCTAAAAATCGTAGGGTCCACAACTAAAAAAAAAAAAAAAAAGTCCGATTTAAACAGTCGTTCCCCTGATTTAAATAGTCAGGTGTAGATTTCAAAGCCCCGAGCTTAAAATTGTATAGTCTAGCCCTATTTTTTATTTAACACTTAAATTGTCTGACTGGCCCGATGTCGTAGCAAATAGTACCCCTGCCTGCTACGCCGAGGGTCGTGGGTTCGATTCCCACAAGACACAAATGTTTGTTAAGTCATTTTGAGATATTTTTGTTTAGTCTGGGTTTTTTTAGGTATAATAATGTTTTTATTTACAACAAAAAAAGTGTTTAAGTATTTATATCAGCTATCTAGTTCCCATAGTACAAGCTTTGCTTAGTTTAGGGCTAGATGGCGCTGTGTGAACTGTCCAGGACGTTATTATTATTATTTGTTAAAGTTATTGCCATTGTTAAGTCATTTTGCCGTGTGATGCCGGCTTAGAATAGCATCACCCCATATCCTTCCCGTGGGAGTCGTACCTAAGAGGCGACTTAGGGACTCGAGGGTGTGTATTGCATATTTAGGCGATGGGCTGACAACCTGACACTATAGCGATACACAATAACCCTCAAAAATTTGTCAGACGTGGTGTAAATGGCCGTTTTTCGTTTTTTCTATTTACGCTCTGCCTACCCCGCAAGGGATTATAGGCGTTATATGTGTGTGTATGCATGTGTATGTGTAAAGTTATTCATTTCCACATATTTCATTTATCCATGACTGGTATGTTGGCTGAGCGAGCTCATATTAGGCACCGTTGATTTGATGTTTGTGAACATGCGGGTAGTTTGTCTGATATTTGCAAATTAATATTCAGCTTGTGGAAACAGTAGGAAAATACAATGTACGGTAAATATATATTTAGCGTTTGAGTCTCGGCCGCAGTCGATATTTTGTCTACAATTTATATTACCAAATCGATAATGTGGTGCCGTGTGATGCTGGCTTAGAATAGCATCACCCCATTTCTTTCCCGTGGGAGTCGTAATAGGCGACTAAGGGACTTGAGGGTATGTATTGCAATTTTAGGCGATGGGCTGACAGCCCGTCACTATGGCGAAACACAATTTGCCGAATGATCCTCAAATATTTGTCAGACGTGGCCTAAATGTCCGTTTTTTGCGGCCGTTTTCACTCTGCCTACCCCACAAGGGATTATAGGCGTGATATGTGTATGTGTGTATGTAATCGATATTCCGTAAAACAAATTTGTGTTTAGTAACCAAGCCTTTTTCGACAGGTGCTTAAAAAAATTAAAGTAATAAAGCTTATCGATAGATGGTGTTGAACATCTGGAAGATATATTATCTGGAGAGTTTGATTCTTATTCTTTGCTTGTTGGACTCTGAGTCATCCAACGACCCAATGAACGTTCTTGAAAATTTATTAAGGCGAGTGTATCCGTGAACGACCTCGACAGTGGCACCACTTCACAAAAAAATATTCCTCTTTATGCAAACATTCTATTAGAAAGTCCGTTGCCCAAGTTTTATTACATAATATATATTCCTTGTAATTATAAGTGTGGGAATTAATACCAAAAGTGGCCGTTGTCAGGCACTTTTTGCCATAACTTTAATTACAGCGAATATTTTATTGAGTTTGCAGGTACTAATTTTACTTTAGGATTAAACTTACTACCACGTACTTACTACTACGTTACTAACATCTCCCAAAAATTGAGATATAAATCATTTATTAATCTGTGGTTACCTGTGCGGGTTATACAATTATTTTTAATTTGATAAACATGTTAAGTAAGAATCTATTGTGTAATTGTTTGGTGATCCAAATAAAGAGAAGAAGAAAAAAACTAAAAACTTGTGCAACGGACATTCTGATTGATTGTTTTTACAAAGAATATTTTTTTCTGGAATGGCGCCACGGTCGAGGTAGTTCATGGATACACTCGCCTTAAGAAGCCTGAATTAGAGTTTGATTGAAAGTTTTGAAATTATATTGGCGCTTATTTCAGCGTAAGTATTTAGATATCGCCAAAAATGAATAAAGACAACGGGTTTAAAAAAAGCATTTTTTTTTTTTTTAGTTGTGTACCCTATGATTTTTAGCCCCGGGGCTGTTAATCTACACCTGACTGTATGGTGGGGAGCAGGAGCTCACCCGGAAAAGCTTGTGGTTGTTCAAACAACCAACTCGTAAGCCCAATCGCGCCCCAAGGGCGCGATTGGGCTTACGAGTTGTTCTGGGAAGAACGTATTGGACTGAATCTACCTGGCACGTGCCGGTAGTTCCCAAAGTGGGGAGCAAATGAGGGACCTCCGCGCCCCCGCCGGCGGGGGCGTCGGTTGCTTGAGGAGCTTGTGGAGTGTGATCTACTCGCAATGGCTGCAGCAGTGGCTACTGTGATTTCATCATCTTCTTCCGTAAGGATGTGTCTCGGACGGTGTTTAAAACGCGAGGTTGGATGGGGGAAGTAGTTGGATGCGGCAACTATCAAGGGGTTTTTATGATGGGGAGCATTATCGAAGAAGCGACGAGACGCTTCTTTCAAATACGCTTTAATGGTAGGGATTTAAAAAAGCAAGCCAGCATTGTAACGAGGAAGAAAACAGTTCACTATTACAAATTACGGGCACATTAAGCCGTCGGTCCAGGTTGCTGTCTGTTGATTACTTGGATGACGGTCGCAGTCGAGGCTTCTGACATGGTTGTGACGGTCAGTCACAACCATGTTAGAAGCCTACTACTAGTTTAAAACAATACAAAATTGTTATAAAAAAAAGGTAAATTGTGTTATACAAATTTCTTTTTTTTTACAATGACGAATCATGACGTCAATCAGTTATAATACTACCCTACTTTGAATAAAGTAATTTCATTTTCATTTTTCTGTAGTAGGCGGTTTAAAATACTCAGACACCAGGGTTCATCGTTTCGTTCGATGACTCGGTGTCCCACACGAAAATAATGAGACTATTACTAGAACGCAAGTTTTATTACCTTGCGTGACTATTTGAGAAATCTCCAGATATTTAACGCCATCTATTAGCGTAGAGAAGCGTAATTTTTAATCAATATAAAAATACCTAAGTGAAGGTTTCAGAATTAATGTCATGATGAGATAAAAAAAATGCTTTTTGTTTTCTTTTGTTTGGTTTCGGGTGGTTCACCCCAAATATTAATTAATTTTCGTACAAGTTGTAATTAAGTTTTACTAGATTAATGTTGTACTATATTGTTGAAAATCTTTTACACGGTGCTAGAGTTTCTAAATGTTAATACATAATTCGATACTGCATGATATATAGGTAAATATTAATTTAATTACAATAAGATTTTGTGAACTTTATAAATATTCAACTAGATATGTTAAACGGTAATAATAATAATTTTTAACATTTTTATTTATTTATATTATGTAGAGTGAATGTGCTTTTTGAAAATATTCTCATTTTCTGTAGGTCAGCTGGATGATAAAAAATTAGCAGTCCTTTTGTATCGTCATTCTTATTTATTTACAATTGAATCCGTACTAATACTATAAATCTGAGAGTTTGTGTGTGTGTACCATATAGTGGTGTCTATGTGACAGTTTACACAGAGTAAAAACCACGGGTAAAAACTTAGTTTCAGTCGTTTTTATCCACTATAAACGAAAGTATATTACTTATAATATAAATCTATATGTACTTATATTATTATAAATCTGAGAGTTTGTGTGTGTGTATGTATGTTTGTTACCTCTTCACGCTCAAACGGCTTGACCAATTTGGATGAAATTTGGAACACAGATAGAGTATAACATGGAATAACACAAAGGCCACTTTTTACCGCAGGAAAACAACTATTACCACGGGAAAATGAGTGGCAGCGGGTGAAACCGCTGGGCAGAAATCTAGTCAGAAATAAAGAATTAAATTGAATTATTCAACAATTACAAGTAAAACTTCACAAACAGAGCCAACGGAATTATTGTTTAATTTTCCCCAAACACCAATGGTGCTTGTAAACAAAATAATAATTTAATTATACAAACACTTGGCCCGAACATAAAACACCGAAAATCTGTTGCCAAATGAAACAACAGCAATACAATAAAACAAGCATTTATTGAAAACGCGGAATCGTAAAAGTACTAAAACACTGGGCCTTATGAAACTGACAGATATCGCATGAACGAAGATTTTCAGATTTGATTTTCATATTTACATACATACACATATCACGGCTATTATCCCTTGCGGGGTAGGCAGAACATAGACGGCCGCAACGGCCATATTCATATTTCAATGAAATATTTTTCGAGCGGATTTTAAGAAGTTGATTTAAATTCTAATTACATAATAGGAGGTTCTCTCAATTGTAGTCTGACGCTGCATTTTTAACACACCGTAACGCATGCGTCTGTCAGACGAAAAGAACATGCGATTTCCGATCTTATTACCATATAAATACGGCTCTGTGTCTGTCAAGTCGTTTTTTAAGTAATATCTTTTTAGTGTATCTAAGCCGTGTGATGCCGGCTTAGAATAGCATCACCCTATTTCTTGCCCGTGGGAGTCGTAAGAAGCGTCTAAGGGACTCGAGGGTGTGTATTGCAATTTTAGACGATGGGCTGACAACCTGTCACTATTGCGATACACAATTTTCCGGATGACCCTCAAATGTTTGTCAGACGTGGCGTAAATGTCATTCTATGCGGCCGTTTACGCTCTGCCTACCCCGCAAGGGATCATAGGCGTGATATGTGTATAGAATTTCTTTAGCAACCTTTTTTTCTATATAATATCTTTATAATTACCATAGTCCAAGTCTAACGCAATCGTGAAAATGTAGAGTTTTAGAGGCCATTAAAATTAATAGAATAATTACGGTATTGTCTACGAGTTATAAAAAGTACTAGTACTATTAGAGCGAATAGGGTCTGTTTGTCTGTTCATATAATACAGTATAAAAAAAACAAAAAAATCTTGCTCCTAAAATAATGAAAGAAAAACTCTTTTATGCTGTTAAAAACTCTCAAGCTAATCAAATTCATAAGTATACTTTCTGTAGACCTAGAATATAAAAATTGGCAAGTAGCTTTTTTTTGAAGAACAATATTTGGGAAATATCTAAAAATTCAAAACCATCTTCAGACAATCAATTGGTTCAGCCTGCCATGTCCTAACCAGACTGGGAACAAATTCACAAAGTGATAAATATCAACTTTATGAGTGTCCCGCCGGGAATCGAACCCGGAACCTTTGCGTCGCAGGCAGTCGCACTACCACATCGGCCGTTTCGTGCGCCGAAAAAGAACAAAGTTTTTAAATATCAAATGAAAGGGCTTGATGTGCATCTTAGGGAACCCTCGGTGGGCAAGTCTAACTTGCACTTGGCCGGTTTTTTATAACACCATTATTTTCAAAACATTCCTAAACCAAACCCAGGTAACCAGCTAGTTCATGAATAAAACAATATAATTCTCACAATATTCTGGAAGTCAGTTTTATTGGAACATAAACAATGTCGGAAAACGTCTGGAACAGAATTACTTTCCTAAGAAAATTTTATTACTTTACCTCTTTATACCAAGCAATGAAAATGCGACAGTCAAAGTGGTGTTTAGTTGCTAAGGAAAGTAATCATCAACATAGGCTCGTTAATGAATTTCCACAATTGGGACAAATATTTCAGAAAAATCGTTTACCTTTATCGTGACAGGTTTTCAGCCTGTCGCCTTGAATTGCATTACACACATCCTCGAGTCCTTTAGTCGAATCTTACGACACCCAAGGGCACGAAATGGGTTGATGCCATTTTGAGCCAGCATCACATGGCATTTAATAAAAACCTAGGTTAATGAATACATCAAAATAATTTGAATATGTTAACTAGTGTCTCGGAGGTCCATGTTGCTTAAGGTTAGACATTTGCCACAAAAAGAGTGCGTGAGTATGGCGAGTGACAGGAAATATGCCAATAGGCAGAATGGAAGTTCCAGGTGGTGTCGGGAAAAGGGTAGCTACCCTGCCTGGCCGGGTGTTGTGGCCAGGGGACCGACTGGTCCACCTGGATAGAATTGGAAGTTTTATATATGCATTGCGCGGTAAACACTTCGATACCGCGTTTCAGGCTCTTTGTTTCTCTGCACATCTTTCACGTGGCACCATCTTGCAGATATGTTGGAACTTCTGTTGCGTCTTGTCTGTTGAACTCGAAGAAGATAATAATAAAAGCTAATGATAGTGAATGAAAAAAAAAGCCAAGGCTTAAAATGTCAAGTATCAAGTTCAGGAAATAAGAAATAACAAGAGGGTCGAGTCACACTAATCCACTAATCACCTAAAAGTGACATTTTAGATGTCTATCCTCTCTCTTTTCGTGTGGGACACCGAGTCATCCAACGACCCGATGAACCCTGGTGTCAGAGTTTTTCAACCACCTACTACCACTAGTAGGCCTCTGACATGGTTGTGTTACGACCGCCGTCTAAGTATTCATTCATAGACAGCAACCGAAACCGACGGCTTAACGTGCCCTCCGAAGCACGGAACCATTTCTTTTCGGACAATCAGTTGGTTCCCTGCAATGTCCTTACCAGACTGGGAACAAACTCACAAAGAGATCAATATCAACTTTTGTGAGTGTCCCACCGAGAATCGAACCCGGAACCTTTGCGTCGCAGGCAGTCGCTCTAGCACTGCGCCACATCGGTCGTCAAGATGTCCACAGATGTCTATTGTGACTACCCTATAAGCGTTGAATCTTTGTTAATATTTTCCTCTCGATATCCTTGATACCATCAAATATCTCGTATGATATATCAATCAAAGCACTTCAAACAGACAGAGCTCTCGAAACTCTAAGAGGTTCTTACTGAAAGTGGAACTAAGGAACATTTATACAGTATGAGGAGGAATCTGCGTTTTATAGGCGGAGCGGGCCGCGTTGTGTTTTATGAGGCAGCCTGTATCTTGTGGTCGGGGGTGGGGCAAGTGACAAGAAATAGGGTCTATAATCTAAGGAGATAAAAAAAATATCTATGTACAGATACAGGGTATAATAAAAACAAATTCATTGAATGTATTCAAATGTGAACTATCCCAACATATACTCGGTGTTTCTATTTAAATATTGGCTTGTTATTGTGAAAAGGACAAATTATTATATCTTGATAAGCTTATGACGAATGTGGACCTTTTGAATTGTAAGTACTTATTTTCTATTGTTAGTGACAAATTGTCTTTTAATGAGAATAAATGATCTTTAAACCTAAAGGACAGCCCTCCGAATACTGATAGGGTGCATGCAAACCAAAAAACTGAACAATTTTCCCCTAGAAACGTATGTCAGGAAACAACAAAACAAAATCATAATCAGCTGACTGCTATTACCATTGCAAGTAAAAATATTGGCGTTTACTGATTTTTCTTTTTTGGAAGTTGTTCAATTTTATGGTATGAATGCATTGTATCCTATCAGTATTCGGAGGGCTGTCCTTTACATCCTGTATATATTGCCGTGTGATGTCGGCTTAGAATAGCATCAACCCATGTCTTTTTAATTTCGTAAGAGGCGACTAACATGTGTATTGTAACTTTATGCGATAGGCGGACAACCTGTCACTATGGCGATACACAACTTTCTGAATGACCCACGCTCATATGTTTGTCAGACGTGGCGTAAATTATAGTTTTTACCTGCCTACCTTGCAAGGGCGTGATATACGGGGTGTAAGGGACAGCCCTCCGAATACTGATAGGGTGCATACAGACCAAAAAACTGATCAATTTTCCCTTAGAAACATATGTCAAGAAACGACAAAACAAAATCATAATCAGCTGACTGCTATTACCATTGGAAGTAAAAAAAAATGGCGTTACCTGATTTTTCTTTTTTGGAAGTTGATCAATTTTATGGTATGAATGCATGTACCCTATCGGTATTCGGAGAGCTGTCCCATACACCCTGTATACTGCCGTGTGATGTCGGCTTGGAATAGCATCACCCCATGTCTTTTTAATTTCGTAAGAGGCGATTAACATGTGTTTTGTAACTGTAGAAGATGGGCGGACAACCTGTCACTATGACGATACACAACTTTCTGAATGACCCACCCGCAAATGTTTGTCAGACGTGGCGTAAATGGTCGTTTTTTATTTCCATTTAGGCTGCCCGCACACGTCCGATAATCGGTGACCGATGTTTTGTAGGAGTAAAATGGAACGTATTGATTGCAATGGTGTAACGCCCACATCCTACAAATAGTCGGTTAGAAATAAAATCGGTGCATCCCGACCGATCCGATTGTCGGTGAAAAATGGAACACTCGGAAATGTATGCGTTAACGCACACTACTTACCGACAGTCGGCCGTCCATGACGTGCTGTGCTACTCCCTCGAAACCAACAGACAAAGTGACGGACGTGTGCTTTGAGTCGGTCACAAAATAGGTCTTAAGAATCGGAGGAAAAATCTGCAAGATCTTCGGTCCTATAAAAAGTCTGACGTGTGCGGGCAGCCTTACGCTTTGCCTGCTTCGCAAGGGATATAAATGTATGTATGTATTAATGTTTCTAAGGATAAATGGTTTCTTTATTCCAAAGATCCAAATTGGGCCACACTTGCAGAAGTAATGAGGGCAGCACCTTAGTCTTTCCAAGCGTTTACTAAATTTTTGTCATCAGAACGTCAAACGCTTTTGCGTGAAAGGACAAAAGTAAAAACTTGGTAAAAACGTATTCACCTGACAGCAGTCAAAAATTAATTTAACGCTTGGAATGAGCAAAGCCTGTAGAGACGCCTGCACACTTTAAAACTTGACTGACTTTCTCCGCTGGCTTAACTTTATCTGTCCTGGACTTTAATCAGAGATGGGATCGAAAGAAGAAAGAAAGAAAGTCAAATAATTTATTCAGTAAACAAATAAAACTTACAAGTAATACAGGATCACATTCGGTACTGATTAGGGTAACTTGCTCAGCATGTGTCACAGTCCAACACTGCAACGGTAGTTTTCAGCATTTGCACCTTGCAAATAAAAGTCTTCACCTAAATTGTCTATTTGCCATTAAAGTGCATAAGGATAGGTACTTATCAAGTCAAATTTGACTGACAATCTGTTATTCTATTACTTAACAATTTAATTAGTTCCTCAAGTCTTAACAGCAACCCGTTTAGACATTTTGACATTTGCTCGGGATATCAATTCTCATAACTTACCTTTAATTACCTTTCCGACAAAAAGGTTTAGCAGAAGAAAGGACATATTTTAGTCAAGTCATGTCTTACTAGAAACTGCAAAAAACCCATTGACATTTATAGACATAACAGGACTTTAATATTTCCTAGCATTTTCTAAACCTATTTGACGGAAAGTAACAGCACTAAATTAAGGTAAGTAAGGAGAGTGTGCTCAAGAGCTTCACGACCTTGTTCCACCAGCTCCCTTCTACCATCGGACATCCAGACGCACCGCCGGATACCATCCGTACCTGGTTGCCATTCCGCCAATTCGGACTAAGCGCTTCCAGTCATCATTTATAATGCGCACTGCTAAAGAGTGGAACTCACTTCCTGCGTCTGGTGTTTCCAAACGCATACAACCCTAATGTCTTCAAAGTAAGAGTGAACAGGCTTCTTCTGGGTGAGCTCGCTCCATCTTAGACTCTGTCTCTGTCCTATGACCTAGACTAGAGTCAAGAGCAAACCCATCATTAATAAAAATAAAAAAAGTTAGAAGAATATGTATACCGAATTGAGAGCTTCCATGCGTCTCTATCCTCTTCGTTTACACGTCATATTATTTAAACGCTAATTCGTTTAATTTACGCCATACACTTGATGACACACTCCTTCGGTCCAACCAATAAAAGGGGTTATATGCGCAAACTTGTGCCGTGTTCTTCACAGTACTAACTCTTCAGCGGGTGGACCGCCATCTTATGGATATGGTCAGATGGCCATCTGGCAGAGCTGTTTCCAGAGTGTTTGGTAGTGCGTCCACGGTCTGATGATAATAGATAGATAGATAGATAAACCGTTTATTTTAAAAATACACATCTAGTTAACATGTAGAAAAAATATAATTTTCACAACAACAAAAACTGACTACAATTTGTAAACTTTAGCTAGATGTGTACTGCAGAAATCAGGCCATAGCTCAGTGGGATTTTTGCCCGCAGGAAGCAAACACTGATTTTCAGCTATCACCTGGTGATGGGTGAAAAACCTAAAAACTTTCTGAAATCGGAAAAGTATGGATCCGAGAGCCATCTTAACTATGTTTGTTGTAACTTACCAAAACCGGTATAATACCGTCATTGCGATCAAAATACTGGTTTGAGAAATCTTCCGATTTTACTTGCCCTATATACGTCTAGAGTTTATTTTGCTGATACTCTTTTTCTCATGGGAATTTAGCGCTTTCCCGCAATAAATGATATCTTCTAACTAGGTCACTAAGTCGTCATTATCAATCATATCTACTTAACAACTTTCTAGCTAAGGAAGCGAAAAAGCGATGGGTTTTTCTTAAACAAGATGAAATTATAATAATATGATTTTATCAACAGGGTGTAACGGACAACCCTGCGAATACGAATAGGGTGCATTTAGACCATGAAACTGAACAACTTTCCCCTAGAAACATATGTCAGGAAACGACAAAAAATACCGACCTCCCATATAAAATCAAAATCAACTGACTGCATTTACTATGGGAAATCAAATGTTTTTTTAAGTTTCCTTTTTTTTCTGGAAGTTGTTCAGTTGAATGTTCTGAATGCACCCTGAGGGCTGTCGCTTACATTCTGTATAATATTATTTTATATTATACAGATTGTAAGGGACAACTCGCACGATTAAACTGAACAACTTCAGAAAAATAAATATTTCAGGAAACGTAACTTTTTTTTTACTTCCCATGTGCTTCCCATAGTAAATGCAGTCAGCTAATTGTGTTTTTTCTATGGGAGTTTTTTTTTGTCGTTTCCTGACATATGTTTCTATCGAAAAGTTGTTAAGTTTATGGTCTGCATGCACCCTTTCAGTATTCGGAGGGCTGTCCCTTACTACCCGTATATTGGGCGGACGGTGGTGGAGTAAGCGGGTTCTAGAGTGGAGGCTACGCCTCGGCAAGCGTAGCGTGGGACGACCTCCGGCCAGATGGCGGCTGGTAGCGACTGGATGGCGAAAACGAGAAATCGTACCCTATGGCGTACCCTGGGAGAGGCCTACGTCCAACAGTGGACTGCAATAAGCTGATGTAGGTATGTATGTTTGTATAAAGATGGTAATGAAATACTTAAGAATTACAAGCAAGTAGGTATGGAGATCTTTCCGGGTTGAATTATAGTAAATTCAATTCTTACTAAGTAGGTTCTTCTCGGGACACCGAGTAGTCTAACAACCCTAGTAGTAGGCTTCTGACATGGTTGTGTAACGACCGCCATCTAAGTTATCATAGACGGCCACCGGGATCAATGGCTTAACGTGCACTCCGAAGCACGGAATCATCTTTCTTTTCGGACAATCGGGTAGTTCAGCCTGTAATGTCCTAACCAGACTTGGAACAAAATCACAAAGCGATAAATATCAACTTTTTGAGTGCCCCACCGACAATCGAACCCGGAACCTTTGCGTCGCAGGCGTCACACTACCACTGCGCCACATTGACCGTCGTTTTACTAAGTATGTCTCTGTCTCTTTCGTGTAGGACACCGAGTCGTCCTACGACCTAAATAGGTACAACCAGGGACCTTAGAACCTTTCCAAAAGAATACAGAGTCGGCCTCTTCCTGATAATTTCTGAACTATCTCAAAGGTTCCACAAATGGAAACCTTCACGGCCGACTAGGAGTTTGTTCCGAGCGGGAAAGTATAGTTCCTTGCTAGTGCTTGCCAGAAATCAGAGATGGCGCTTATATGAATTTTATTTTGTTTGTTGAATGATTGTGGGTTATTTTTCGAGGGAGACGTTTTAATTTTTTAAACTATTGCTCTTTTCTTAGTTTAAAACAATGTCGCTTTACGCTGTATGTTAGTCCGTATTAGTATGTATTCTTAGATCAGCTTTTTTTCGGCTGTTTACGCTCAGCCTATCTCTCAAGGGATTATAGGCGTGATATGTGTATGCTGAAATCTTCAGAACTATGCAACGGCTTTTGATGCAGTTTTTTTAATGGATAGAATGATTCAAGAGGAAGGTTTTTATGCGTAATACATACTGGAAAAATATTTTATTCCCACAGGAAAACGAGTAACAAAACGGGATCCGCTGCGCAGGCCGCTATTAAAGAATTTATGTATAAGTTTGATTTAAGCATGATGTAGGTATCTCTCTGCAAATTTGCAAATGCCTCAAATCACAACAACTTTCCTAAAAACAGACAAAATAATATGGAGTTCCCATACAAAATACATAGAAGTTTTGCTGTTTCTAATGAAGTAAGACCATCCTAATAATCTTCCCAATAATCCATATCTGACAGATGTCAGTTCCTTACTAAAAGAAATGTCAACTAAAGAAAATGCACCATCTGTAGTAACATTAGCATGAATCGCATGAATCTGACAGCCGTGAAATATGGCTTTTCGGGATGGCCGTACTATTTGGGAGGTCAAAAAATCTACATAAATATTTGAACCCAACTTTTGCTAATTTATTTATTTGATATTAAAGCTAAATTCACAACAAATAAACATATATTACAGAAGCTTCTTTGTAGTCATCTATTTCGTTTCGTGTGGGACACCGAGTCGACAAACGACTCGATAAACCCTGGTGTCAGAGTTATTCAACAGCCAACTACTATAAGTCCTCTGACATGGTTGTGCAACGACCGCCGTCTAAGTAATCATACACAGCAACCAGGACCGACGACTGAACGTACCCTCCGAAGCACACAACCATCTTTCTTACGGACAAGTCGTTTAGCCTGCAATGGCCTAACCAGACTGGGAAGTGCCCCACCGAGAACCGAACCCGGGTCCTTTGCGACGCAGGCAGTCGCACTACCACTGCGCCACATCGGCCGTCTATGCCGTTTAATGGTGGTGACGTAAAGTTACATGCCGTTTAATTAACCTGGCCAGCCCCGAGGCAGTGCCTTTATTTTTATTTTTTTATCCTGCCCGAACTAGTTTTCTATTAGGACAATGCAAAATTGTTATAAAAAAAATATAAATTGTGTTATTGCTGTGTGATGCCGGCTTAGAATAGCATCACCCTATTTCATTCCCGTGGGAGTTGAAGGAGGCGACTAAGGGCCTTGGGGGTGTGTATTGCAATTTTAGGCGATGGGCTGACAACCTGTCACTATGGCGATACACAGTTTTCTGAATGACCCTCAAATAAGTATATGTCAGACGTGGTGTAAATGTCAGTTTTTGCAGTCGTTTACGCTCTGCCTACCCCGCCAGGGATAATAGGCTATGTGTATGTATGTGTAAATTGTGTTATACATATATATTTTTTAACAATGACGGATCATGAGTAGGTATGGTATGGTAACCCTAAATTGAATAAAGTACCTAATTTCATTTAAAGTCATGAGGAAAACCATTGATTTGCAACTTTTATTTGCAGATATTGCTTGATTGTTATTTCCGAATTCAAATTTCAAACCACATTCTATCACCGTTAGACGGAAGGCTGCAGCTCGTAAAAAACAAATGAATTCCTACGGCGTGCCTTCCACATTTGGTTGTGGTTAGTGTTTAGGTTTTCTACAAACGAACGGCGTTTGAACTGCGATACAACTGCGC
This sequence comes from Tuta absoluta, assembly GCA_027580185.1. Lineage (NCBI taxonomy): Eukaryota > Metazoa > Arthropoda > Insecta > Lepidoptera > Gelechiidae > Tuta > Tuta absoluta. Next base: position 706,126 of record JAQAHW010000066.1, on the reverse strand, counting down.
TACAAAAGTGCATATTATTTGACCGCGTAACGCCTTAGAATAGCACCATCCCATTTTAATCCCGTGGTGTCGTAAGAGGCGACAAAGGGACTCGAGGTTTTCATGTGTATTTCAATTTTAGGTGCAGGCTGACAACCTGTCACTATAGAAACACGATTTTCTGTAACGGCCCTCAAATATGTGTTAGACGTGGCGTATCGTAATTTACTCTGCCTACCCTGCAAGGGATAAAGGCGTGATATTTGTATGTATGTACAAAAGTGCTGGCTTTGATTGGCTTTTTCTTCTTGGGTTCTCCCATGACTTCTATCATTTTGTTAGAAATTAAATTAGATTATTCTATTCTGCGGTTTCTTTGAAAATCGTAGGTTCGGTCGTGTTACCTAATATGTATTCTATGGTTCCGGTCATTACTGCTACATGGTTTGTTTATTATATTACATCACATTATCCTCTGTCATTTTTATTTAGTTTTAGTGCTGTGAATTTGACAATGTGAAATAAATAAATCTAATCTATACCGTGTGATGTAGGCTTAGAATAGCATCACCCCATTTTTTACCGAGGTCGTAAGAGGCAACCAAGGGACTCGAGGGTTACGCGTGTATTGCAATATTAGGCAATGGGCTGACAAACTGTCAGTATAGCAACACACAATTTTCTGAATGACCCTCAGATGTTTGTCAGACGTGGCGTAAATGTCCGTTTTCACGGCCACCGCCTACCCTGATATAGGCGTGATATATGTATGTATCGTTTATCGGATTCACACAACTGCATTCAGGATCGTCTCTGTAGTTGGGTGTCGTCCTCAACGCAGTTCAGCAGTACAGAACCTTAGCTGGTTAGCCACACACGACGTGGGAAGGCGACTATTGTCCAGCAATTCCAGGAAATCACAGACAATGCGGTTCTTTTTAAAGAATTACTTACGTGATGTTGCGTTCCGATTTGTTTGCCGTGTGATGCCGGCTTAGAATAGCATCACCCCATTTCTATCCCGTGGTAAGAGGCAACGGGACTCGAGGGTTATGTGTGCATTGCAATTTTAGGCGATCACAAGCTTTCACTATCTAGTGATACACAATATTATCTGAATGACCCACAAATATTTGTCAGATGAATTCTAATATTAGTTACTTATTTTTATTTATTTTGGTTATTACAAATTCATTTGACAAGAACATGTTAAAGACATTTGAACTGCTTGCCAAATTAAAATGTTTGATGGCGAGAATCGCTTACCTACTGTGTATTTTACTTCCGGGCCACCGCGGCGATACATGGAAAATTATTTAGGTTTCCGTTTTAAAATTTACGTAAAGTCCAAAGTAGTCCCATAGTCACCAGGTCAAGATCTGGTGATATATCGTGGAGAAATCGAGGGTTCACATATATATATGTATATCACGCCTTCATCCCTTGGGAGGTAGGCAAGGCACCAACAACGGCCGCAGAATACGGTCGCTACCGACACGTCCGACAAACATTTGAGGGTCGTTCCATAAAAAATCACATGAAAGCCACGATTTCCTTAGTCGCCTCTTAAAACACCCGCTGAAAAGAAATGGGGTAATGCTATTCTAAACCTCACACAGCAAAGCGCACTTGAATTTTTCCGCTATAAAAATTGTAGCCCTGTGTTCCTTACCTTGTGAATCCATTTTTACTATCTGAAGAACCGCACAAAAGCTGTTTGATTCAATAATCTTAAACATCCGCAATAGGAACTATGTTTGTAACACATTCATTGCTATTGTGCTGGGGAGGTATTGTCTGGCATCAGATTTTTAAGCTTTATTGATTTTATAAACAAAATAATTAGTACATCGAAGTCGAAAGACCGATGGTGCCCCTACCCCACGGTACAGGGTTCAATTGTTAATTTCGAGTAGGAGCACTTCTGGGCAGGTTTTCGAGGAGAATTATACGCATGTAAATTAGGTACACGCTTTGAAAATCTTGACTTCAATTTGAAACAAACATCGTTTTCAGATGCTGGTGGCGTAAAATTACATGCCGTGTGATTAACCTGGCCAGCCCCGTGGCAGTGCCTTTATTTTTATTTTTTTATTCCATGTCGGTTTTCTATTAGGACATTACAAAATTGTTATAAAAAAAAGAAAATTGTGTGATACCAATTTCTTTTTTTACGATGACGGATCATGACGTCAATAAGTGATAATACTATCCTACATTGAATAAAGAATTTCAATTTCAATTTCAAGTCTCGGCGGGCGCTGTCATTTTGTCAATTTTCTATTTTCATTTAGAAATATAATAATGTGCATTATATGTGAGTACATAATAATCCAATAGTTTTTTTTTTTTTTTTTTTTATTAATGATGGGTTTGCTCTTGACTCTAGTCTAGGTCATAGGACAGAGACAGAGTCTAAGATGGAGCGAGCTCACCCAGAAGAAGCCTGTTCACTCTTACTTTGAAGAGATTAGGGTTGTATGCTTTTGGAAACACAGACGCAGGAAGTGAGTTCCACTCTTTAGCAGTGCGCATTATAAATGATGACTGGAAGCGCTTAGTCCGAATTGGTGGAATGGCTACCAGGTACGGATGGTATCCGGCGGTGCGTCTGGATGTCCGATGGTAGAAGGGAGCTGGTGGAACAAGGTCGTGAAGCTCTTGAGCACACTCTCCGAAGTACAATCTATAAAATACCGACAAGCAGGCAACCTTGCGGCGATGTGCCAGGCTATGTAGCTTGGTGTCCACCAGTTTTATGTCGCCTATGAGCCTCCTGGCCCTGCGTTCCACCGAGTCAAGAGCGGCAAGTTGGTATTTGGCTGAGCCATCCCAAAGGTGACTGCAATACTCCATGCAGGATCGGACTTGTGCTTTGTAAAGAGTTAAAAGCTGTCCAGGCGTAAAGTATCGCTTCACTCTATTCAGGACGCCCAGCTTTTTAGCCGCCGTCTGAGCCTTGTACTCGATGGTCGCGCCGAAGTTTAGATTTGATGTCAACTCCATGCCTAGAAGCTCAAGCCTGTCAGTGACTGGGACAGATGTACCCCGAAAAGTAGGTGTCCAGTCGAAAGGACTCCTTTTTGCAGTAAAAAGACACGCCTGTGTTTTGGTGGCATTGAATGAGACCAGATTGTCGTCGCCCCATTGGGAGACAAGACTTAAGGTCAGATCTGTTCGCTCTACCATGGCCTTTCTTAACGAACGTATTTCATCCCCACTGGTCCCTGCACCTGTCAAGTATCTCTCTGAAACGGTACTATCATCTGCGTATCCAACAATACCATGCCGAAGGAGGTCATTGATGTGCAGCAGGAAAAGAGTTGCAGAGAGAACAGACCCCTGAGGAACTCCGGCATCAATGGCCATTAGGTCAGAGGAGCAGCCGTCAACGACTACTCTGATGGACGGTTCACTAAGGAAGTCTGAAATCCAAGTACAAAAATCAGCTGGGATGCCATAAGCAGGAAGCTTGCTGAGCAGACTTGCATGCCAGACCCTGTCAAAGGCCTTCGAGATATCGAGTGAAACGGCAAGTGCTTCGCCGTTTTTCTCGATGGCTTCGCCCCAGCAGTGCGTGACATACACAAGAAGATCACCAGTAGACCGCCCCCGGCGAAAGCCATATTGACGGTCACTGAGAAGATCATTGTCTTCAAGGTAGGTCAGCAACTTACTGTTAAGTACCCTCTCCATGACCTTGCATAGGATGGAGGTAATGGCAATTGGACGGTAATGAGCAGGGTCGGCACGGTCGCCCTTTTTGGGAACTGGTTGCACATTAGCAAGCTTCCAGGCCCCCGGCACCGTTCTTTCTTTAAGAGAGAGGCGGAACAAGCGTGTCAGCACAGGAGACAGTTCAGGCGCACATAGTCTTAATACTCTCGCTGGTATGCCATCAGGTCCGCTGGCCTTGTTCACGTCTAGACTGCACAATACTCTTCGAACCTCTTTAATGTGTACTGCGATCTCCGACATCGAAGAATCGCAACGAGGTACAGTAGGTGGTTGTTTGGAGCCATCGTCCAGACGTGAGTTGCTTGCAAACAAGGAAGCAAACAAATTTGCTTTCTCACTTGCAGAGTGAGCCAGCGATCCATCAGGTTTCAGCATTGGAGGTAAGGTTGGACGACAGAAATTAGTACATAGTAAAATAGTACATTTAAATAAGCAAAGCTTTATCGCATAGTTTGTTCCTACTCTAATTGTGGACTAACCATATTATTCGTTACAATAACGTATACCAGATGTCGCTTGTACGTCGCTTCGAGACGAGTAACAAGTGATTGAAAATTTAGAAAATGTCCGTCGAGGCGCCGGTAGCTCAGTTGGCAGAGCAGTGGGACGGTACCCCAGGGTTCAGGTTCAAGTCCCGGCGAGCGCAAACTCTGGCAAAAGCAGATCCGTCTTAAACCAATCAATCAATTGTCTAGTAATTCGTTACATACACACACACACACACACACACACATACATATCACGCCTATAATCCCTTGCGGAGTAGGCAGAGGGTAAACGGATATTTATACCACGTCTGACAAATATTTGAGGGTCATTTGAAAAATGGTGTATCGCTACAGTGACACGTTGCCAGCCCATCGCCTTAAATTGCAATACACACCCTCGAGTCCCTTAGTCGCCTCTTACGACTCCCACGGGAAAGAAATGGGGTGATGCTATTCTAAGCAGGCATCACACGGCGTTACATATAACCTAGCTTTAAGTTGTCATACCTATCTATCCTGCAGCTAATGGCTGTGAAGCTGACCATTCAACCACACATAATCTTTACATTATTGATTGAGTGATTGAAAATGTCTATGGTAAAATATCTTTCGATTGAAAAATAATGGTTTTTTTTTGCTAGTAGCGAAAGAGTTAACCACAAACCAGGGCGTACCATCAAACAATAAGGAAGCTCCACTCTATCTGCCTGCAGCTCAATTTGCGCGGTCTCTAACAACCCTAACAACTGGCCTGCCCGGTGTAAACAGTGTATCGTCAAATACGGAGATTTTCACATAAACATTTTTTAATATCATAAGTATTTTCTGCAGTTCAATTTGCGCGGTCTCTAATAACCCTGACAACTTGCTTGTCCAGTGTAAACAGTGTATCGTCAAATACGGAGATTTTCGCATAAACATTTGAAATGCCTTATGTTTTTTTTGTATAGGATGCAGCCGTGATATCCGTGGGTGTCGTAAAATATGACTATGGGATAAATCTAGGGAATGGGCAGCAGCGTTCCCAGTGAATACAATACCTTGTACACTCTGCAGTAAGTTTTCGATGATAATATATTCACCGTACATATATCACGCTTATATCCCTTGCGGTGTTGGCAGAGCTTAAACGGCTGTACACAACGGAAATTTACGCCTCGTCTGATAAAAGATTAAGGTGCATTTAGAAAATTGTGTATCACTATAGTAACAGGTTGACAGCCCTAAAATTGCAACCTTCAAGTCCCTGAGTCGCCACTTACGACACCCACGGGAAAGAAATGGGGTGATGCTATTCCAAGCCGATGATGGGTGACGCTATTCGATGATAATACGACACCGAAAGGATAAAAGTGTATAATCATAGATTAGAACTATACTTGTTTACTTCCAGAAACCACGCAGTTACATATTTTTTTATGTTATTTATTTTATACTAGCGACCTGCCCAGCGGTATCACCCGCTGCTAACCTTTTTTCCGTGGAAATAAGACATTTTAATATAACCCATGTTCATCAGGGATAATGAAAGCTTCTAATTATAAAATACTTTTTTAAATCGGTTCAGTTCTTACGGAGTTTATTCAATTCAAACAAACAATCAAATCTTTCCGCTTTAAAATTTTAGTGTAGAAGTGTAGATTTCGGAGATACAGTGTTTCGCTCAGACACGGCAGATCATTCTTACAACTGTTGATTGTTGATGGAATAAGGTGTTTATGTGGAATACGATCGGTGCCCAATATCGCAAAACTATAGTCTACAACTTCAGATACAATTCAATGTACATTGCGTAGCCGGTTACCACTTACAACTTACGAATGTTAACGAGCTACGCAATGTTGTATGAATTTTTCATAAAGCCTTGTAGAGTGTTTTGTGTTTCGAGCAGGTGTGATGTACAGCAAACATTTCCTTGTTTTAGTATAGCGGGATTTAGATAGTCTGAAGATCCCGTTTTCAAATTATCGACTTGTTGTTGCGTCTGATCTGCAAAACCATTATTCATTTAAACAATATCTTTGGATCAATTTCACTGTTCCTAAATAATTACTGTGTAATAATACCGTATAAATGTAAAAAAATGCTGATAATATTTTAAGGGGTAAACCAGTTCGTGAAACTGAACAACCTTCCAAAAGGAACATAGGTCACAATAGGAAAAATAATGTTTTAATGTGATGAAAAAAAATGTCGCCCTCCCATACTAAGTGTGTTACCCGGCCGGGTTAACTTGTATGGGGAACTAACCACTAAAAAAGTGGTTCACTTTCACGAACCGGTTCACGCCTTAAAAAATTCTCAGCTAATTTTGTTACACCATGTTTATCACGCCTATATCCCTTACGGGATAGGCAAAGCGTAAAGGGCCGTAAAAAAGGACACTTACATATGAAGGTCATTCAGAAAACTGTGTATCATTTTAGTGACAGGCTGTCAGCCCATCACCTAAAATTGCAATAGATACACATCTAATCCTCGAGTCCCTCAGTTGCCTCTTACGACACGCACAGGAATGAAAATTTGGGCCGTTTTAGAAAAAATCGTGTAGCACTATTTAGTGACAGGTTGTCAGCATGTCGCCTAAAATTGCAATACATATGCAATCCTAAAGTCCCTTCGTTGCGTCAAACGGCGCCCACAGGAAAGAAATGGGGTGATGCTATTCTAAGCCGGCAACACACTGCATGATCTCTAGAGGTATATCCAATCATTAATAATTACAACAAAAACAATAGTACCCGAACTCGCCAATCCTGGGTTGGCGAGTTAGTCGTGCGTGGCGAGATAACGACGTGGCCAATATGGGCCCCGTAATGAGACCCTAGGGACCTTATGTGGAGGGCTTTGTTAGGACAGGAAAGGTATGGAGTGGAAACTAAAAGTTAATATTTTTAATATTGATTTGTAAACAATACCAAATACCTTGTAATAACATAAAAGTTAGACGCTCATTTAAACACGGCTTAAAATTTTCTTCCATACAATTTGACGTTGTCAAACGAGAAAGACTAGTTGCAATACTAACCCGGTAGATGGTCCACGCGTTATTTGCATCAAGATTCACCTGCAAAAACTTGCGGGTAAGGTCGTTTCGGAAAACGACCTAAAAGTTAAAAAACTGTGACACCAAGACTTTTTAGATTCTAGAAGCTTTATCGGGTCGTTTGTCCACTCATTTACCCGATATGATGACTCCAGTTTAAAGTAACGTCATTCAGTCTGATATTCTTCAAATAATATTATTAAATATGGGATATAGAAATTTTCTGCAAATATTTCAAGGGTTGAACCAGCTCGTAAACTGAACAACTTTCCCCAAGTAAATGAAAAAAGACCTCTCGTACAAATTGACCCGGTCGGCTGGAACATATTGTATGGGAGGACTAGTTATTTTTTCATATTTCGACCAATGCTCCTTGGGTTTTTTTTAAGTTTCAAGTTCCATGGGTTCACCCTTTTAAAATATTTGCAGCTAATATTTATACATCCTAAATATTACAAAAAAGAACAGCATCTAAGTCGTTTAACAGCGTCAAGTCGTATTGAAAATAATTTTAAACACTTCCTTAAAGCGTGTCTAACTTTCTTGTAAAAAAGTGTAATAAATAATCTACCTCTCTACTCATTTCCCTGTTCAAATTGGTAGCAGTAGTTGGTCAGATAGTAGGCTAACCTTAACAGTAACCGTCTTCGAGTATTGGCCGGGAAGGACATAGTTCGGATGTTAGGGTATCTTAACGTGAGAAATAATGCGTAAGGGTTTGACCCCTACATACATATAGCACGCCTATAATACCTTGCGGGGTAGGCAGGGCATACCGTAAAACTGTCATTTACGCCACGTCTAACAAACTTTGAGGGTCATCCGAAAAATTGTGTATCGCCATAGTGACAGGTTGTCAGCCCATCGCCGTCACGAAACTCTCCACAATTTGACACGCCGCCGTTTACAAGGAAATCCAAACTAATCCAAACACACATGTAGTCGAGTGTCAACCGCGTTCGCCGCTTCACACAAATATAAATAGGTTTATTAGTATACGATGTCATTTGTACAATGTTCCTATAATATTTTGTACCAACTTAAATAAAAACTTGCTCACATAAAAGAACTAACAGGATTAATAACTCTAATCAGTATATTTGTTTATATTTCTTTTCTACTTAAATAAAGGCAACTTTTCATTTTTGATGTAGGTACATACATTATACATATAAATATCACGTCTATTATCACTTGCGGGGTAGGCAGAGCGTAAAAGGCTACAAAACGGGTATTTACAACAATTTATTAACTTAAACAATTTATAAATTTGAGGGTCATTCGGAAAATTGTGCATCGCCATAGCGACAGGTTGTCAGCCCATCACCTAAAATTGCAATACACACCCTCAAGTCTCTTAGTTGCCTTTTACGACTCCCACGGAAAAGAAATGGGGTGATGCTATTCTAAGCTGGCATCACACGGCAAAGTAGTTGGACACAATTTTTAAATATTTATCAGACGTAGCGAAAACGACCGTTAACTACGGCTGCTCTTTGCCTACCCCACAAGAGACAAAGGGCGTGATTAGCATTAATATTCGCAGTTTTAATTGCGGACATAGTTTTCTACTTCCATGAACAAAGTTTCAAACAGATATCAACAGAATGCTAAAACTTCCCCGTTCTGCTAAACAAAGACAATATTTCCATGTCAGGAAAGTTCTGCATAGTCAAGCCTGTAATGTTTTATAGGCTAGGTAAAGCAAACGCGTGTAATTTTTTGGGTTCTTTATTTATTTATTTTTTTAGTTCTGGAATATAGGATTTAGCCACGGGACTATTAAAATCTACTCCTGACTGAATGGTGGGAAGCAGGAGCTCACCCGGAGAAGTTTTGGGGTTCTTGTGGATGATGTTTAAACATCCAGCTCAATTCGCGCCTTTTGGTCGCGATTGGGCTTACGAGTTGTTCTAGGAAGAACGTATTGGACTGAATCTGACTGAATCTACCGGGCGGGGGCGTCGGTTGCTTGAGGAGCTTGTGGAGTGTGATCTACTCGCAATGGCTGCAGCAGTGGCTACTGTGATTTCATCATCTTCTTCCGAAAGGACGTGTCTCGGACGGTGTTTAAAACGCGAGGTTGGATAGGGGAAGTAGTTGGACGCGGCAACTATCAAGGGGTGTTTAAAACGCGAGGTTGGATGGGGGAAGTAGTGGACGCGGCAACTATCAAGGGGTGTTTAAAACGCGAGGTTGGATGGGGGAAGTAGTTGGACGCGGCAACTATCAAGGGGTGTTTAAAACGCGAGGTTGGATGGGGGAAGTAGTTGGACGCGGCAACTATCAAGGGGTGTTTAAAACGCGAGGTTGGATGGGGGAAGTAGTTGGACGCGGCAACTATCAAGGGGTGTTTAAAACGCGAGGTTGGATGGGGGAAGTAGTTGGACGTGGCAACTATCAAGGGGTGTTTAAAACGCGAGGTTGGATGGGGGAAGTAGTTGGACGCGGCAACTATCAAGGGGTATTTAAAACGCGAGGTTGGATGGGGGAAGTAGTTGGACGTGGCAACTATAGTAGGCTGTGAGTTGATGAATGAGTCAGACAGTCAGTCAGTGAGGATGATATACCAAGAAGCAATAGTTTAACTCGAGCACATTTCCGCCTGAAACTACCTACATTAGTAGGGATGTCAACAAATTGGTTACTCGAATTAAGACGATGTCACACTTAGGTACCCTAATGTTAAGTTTCAGATAGAAAATAATGAATCACATTATTATATTTAATTATTAGTTAGGTTTCTAGGTATTAATTTTCCCGATTTCCGTTACACAAACAAAAACACGCGGTGGCAGTATAGTTTGCTGTGACACGAGATTTTATGTAGTAGTCGTTCACGTATAGTTCGGTCGGGTATGTGTATGTGTGAGTGCGCAAACCGGGCGTTAGTATGAAGTTAAACTTCTGCTCCTTGGTATATTGCGGTAAGGACATTTGTTTTTATTGGCTGATTTTTACAACTTTGCATACACAATAGAATCGAGTAGTAGATCCATTGGATCGGAATAGGTTTAGAAGTGGCAGCCACTCATCGGAAAACGTAGAATGGCGCGTTGCGTATACGTTGATGACAGACGCATCCGCATCCGAAAACGCAGAATGGCACGTTGCGTATACGTCGTTGACAGACGCATCCGTTAACGAACTGTCAACGCAACTTCGACGTATTTGTATCGGATTGAAATCAGAATTCACTTTTTCCTTTCTTCTGACAGACGCATGCGTTATGAATGCGCTAAAATACCTTGTGTTTTACCAGGTAAACTTATGTCGATCTATGTTTCTTAGATAAAGTACTCTAAGTTCAGTGTCAGGGCTGATTTCAAATATTTTTTTAAATAATTTTGAAATTTTTGATTACATATGGATTAAATGAGTTAGTATTATTTGTATTAACCTACAATAAAAGTACATACTGAATGGATACAGGATGAAAAATCAAAAGAGGTCAAAAAATACGTTAGAATGTTAATTTTTACACAACAATAACCTAAGACATCCTAGGAATCCTATTATACTATGGATCCTAAAAATAACATAATAAAGGCGGTCCCAGACAGTTATTTGAACAAAAAACTAAACACTACTATCAATCTAAGGTATAAAAAATAAAGGGTTACCGCGGAACAAAGGTTAAAGCGTAGATATTTTAATTTTTAGACGCTGCTTAAAAGTTTAAATATAAATTCTGACCGATATCACAAAAAAAAGTGCTTTATATGACAATAGATGACAAACCAATGAGTTTTTCTAAGGATGCTTTATTATGACATTAAAAAAAAACAGGACATGCTTAATGAACTAACAAATTCAGAATATGGGGTTTTTAGTAATATTAAACAAAACCAGATTTATAGCCAACGCCATTCTCTTTTAGGAAAGCAATAAAAAAGATTCTTCTTATTTCGTAAGGACACCGAATCGTCCAATATACAGTGAAAACATAGTACTATTATGGCAAGGCCATTTAAAATTTAAAATTAACCTTTTTAAAGATTATAAAATCAATAACTAATACCCTACGTTATGTAAATAGTTTTCCCTAGTGTCTAAGCCTTTTTTCCTTCAAAGTATACCTTATAATTTATTGATGGTCTTAATTTTTTTTTTATGAAAATAAATAAAAAGAGGGAAACAGCTAAGTACCTACCTATATGTCAAGTCAGAATTATTTGAATGGGAATTTTTGTACCTGACATAGTTTTCGTTTTTTTTCATAATTTCAAACTAACTAGAAGCTTAAATTTTGACTTTTGAATCGCAAATACATTTCATCTTCTATATCTAATATACTTAGTTCTTTCAACTTTAAATATGCAAAGTCAAGTTAGGCAGTCAGAAGCCTTCGAAGCGAAAACTACAGCGAATACAAAAAAATAGGCCATTGAAAGGTCCAAGATCCGGTTAAAAAATTAGGCCATAGCAAGCCGTCTGACAGATGGACAGGATCGTAAAAAATAAAGCAAGGCTTACATGGGTGTTGTGTGTCTGTTTCAAATTGGCTTGCAGTTGCAAAGTATTGGTATAACATAATATAGGTAAGTTGTATAACATACCAAATTAGATGTTTATTAATTTTATTTAAAAATAAAATAATAATCAGTTTTGTTATCTTAACTATAAGCTCTTACTTAGTACTATAATATTAAAACAATTTTTTTGTTTAAATAAATTGTATTCTACTTAGTTTTAAGTTATTTTCAGCTTATGGTCTTAATAATTATAAGTGTCTACTGATATCAGAATGTTGGAGCTAGGAGATCCATAGCACACGTTCACCTAGTTTGGACTCCTATCTCCCTTTCAATTTAAACAACCATGAATTTATACACTTTAACAAATGTAATAACTTAATTTAATTACTGGGAGACAATAATTTTTTTTTATCTACACTGGTCTCATAATGTTCGAATTATGAACTCGAAAACAGTTGCATAAAGACCTACTTTATGCATTCTGCCTATTGAAATAACAGTTTCATAGAAATTACAGAAGCGCGCGTAATGACTTAATGAGAAGACTCTTACCGTTAAAGTTGAGAAATGAAACGAAGTTTTTTTTGCCTTTACTCATATCGCCATCTTCCGCCGCACCTGTCAGTTGTTGTTTTATTAGATTGTTGTTGAGATGTTGTTCAGTTGTTGTACTGATGTTGTTCAGATGTTGTTCAGTTGTTGTTTCGATGTTGCTCCGATGTTGTTCCGATGTTGTTCATATGTTGTTCAGATGTTGTTCAGTTGTTGTTTAGTGTTGTTTAGTTGTTTGTGAAGATAAAATAGTGTATGCAACTGCTATAATTAGGCATTAGAATGCTCGTGTCAAATTAATATCAGACACTCGCATTCTAATGACCCCCATTATATGACAGTTGCATAAACTACTATTATCATTTTTATCATGTTATCATTGGTTAGAGACTGTAACATTATATACATTACATTAGCAGCAACAGCAGTCCACTGCAAAACACGAGCCTCATATTGCCAAACTTATCACGCTTGGTAACCGGATTGGCGAGTGCAGTGTAAGATGTTGCAGTAACAGGGAACGCACCCATTCTATGGATGAATGTATCCATTATTTCACGATTTATTTAAAGACTGTTAAATAATCTTAAATAAGGAATTTGAATGATAGGAAAGTCTTCCGATAGTCTACTATTAAAAATCTTATCCATCATCAATTAGCACTAACACTAATTGCACATTTTTGTGTCTTATGATATTTTTTATTCATTAATGTTATGCCGTGCAGTGCCGGCTTAAAATTGCATCACCCCAATTCTACACATGCGTGTCGTAAAAGCGACTTAAGGTAATCAAATTCAATCATCCAGTGAATGGGGAGCAGAATTCCCTGTGAATGCATCATCTTGCACTGCGCTCGCCAATCCACTTGCCAAGCGCGGTGAGTATGGCCCATGTCCAGCAGTGGACTGTTATGGCTGTTAATGTAAAAGCTTGTTAATGTAAGTATGTATGTAAAGATTCTAAGTAATACTTCTCTTACCTTTAAAAATAATGTTTTTAAATTTGTTATTGCTATTTAAGTATGTTTTGTGGTTCTTAGATTCATGTAGCCCAAACTTAACACGCCTGTGAAATATCTCTTTTGGGAATTTGCGTTTTTGCAACCATAACATTTCAAGGAATATCAACTGGAAGAAAAATCTGGTCAGGAGCGAGTCTAAAACACGTATAAGGTTTAAAACTTTATCTTTTAGGATTTTTCATTTATTCTCAAAAGACAAAACAACTACAAATCCTTGATAAAGTCGTAATTTTGCGAAAATTAGACCAAAATCACAAGAAAATAATTCCAAAACTACTTAACCGATTTGTATAAAATTTGTTTCTGGCAGAACCATCGAGTTTTCTGTATATGTAGTTTCGAAGTTTCATTGTCGGGCCCTATGTATGATTGACAGATGATTGACAGTCTACTACGTCTCGATATAAATAATTGAATTCCTATTTAAATTCCGATTTTTCTGAAACGGCACTTAAAATTTTATCATACCCCTTAAGGGATATAGCCGTGATATCTGTATGTATTTAAGTCGTGAAGCCTCAAAAATACACGGTGAAATCTGCGTCTGGCAAACCACTTTTCTTTGAAGATTCATCAAAAAACTTTTATACTATGTAAATCTCATGCTCCATCAAATATCACGTATCTAAGGCTTCAGATCTTCCTGTTTGTAGAACGGATCCCTAAAAAAGGTTTAACCAGGAGGCTTTGCTCAAATTTCTTCTTGTTTTATTTTTATTTTTTAGTGCTTCAAGATGAACGCTAAAGTATGCTTTTAAAAGATTTAGTCATTAATCTGGATGATAAATGGATCGTGCTAAGGTCTTAGCTTAAAGCTATGACAGGATTATAAATTGTTTTAAAGGAACATATTCAAAATTAATTTGAGAATGTTAGATACGAGTATACGTAGTTATGCCGTGTGATGCCGGCTTTGAATAGCATCACCCCATTTCATTCTTTTGGGTGTCGTAAAAGGCGACTTAGGGAGTCGAGGGTAGATGCCGTTTCCAACCCCAGCCGGTTTACTATTAATTAGGACAATACAAAACTGTTATAAAAATACAATATATTATTATTTTTAACAATGACGAATCATGACATCAATTAATGATAATACTATCCTACATTGAATAAAGTAATTCAATTTTTCATTTTCATATCATTGCAATTTTTCGTGATACACAATTTTCCCTCAAATATTTGTCCGTCTTTTTACGGCTCTTTACGCTCTGCCTACCCGGCAAAGAATATGGGCGTGTTTTATGTATGATTTAATGAACTCATTGAATTATTACATTTAATTATGTGTTTGGTATTTTTATTGTCATCAAGTTCTTTGTTGAGAATACGAACAATGAAGGAATTTCATTTTTATTTGTATTTGTCACGCACATTGATAATCTTAGACAATTTAACCGATTTCTAAGGAAAGTAAGGAGTTGGGTTGTGTTATTGAGATTTAAATGCCTGAGACTCTCCACTAAAATATGTTACCATATACTGGGTGTAAGGTATGGCCCTCCAAATACTGATAGGGTGCTTGCAGACCATGAAACTGAACAACTTTCCTTTCGTTTTCTGAAATATTTTTTTATAGAAAGTTGTTCAGTTCACTCTATCAGTATTCAAAGGGCTGTCCCTTACACCCTGTATATTGTTGAAACACTAATAAATTGTGTACTATCAACAGTACGTCAACCTTCTCATTTAAGGCCGCCCGCACACGTCAGACTTTTTATAGGACCGATAATCGGGCAGATTTTTCCTCCGATTTTTAAGACCGATTTTGTGACCGACTCAAAGCACACGTCCGTCACTTTGTCTGTTGGTTTCGAGGGAGTAGCACGTCATGGACGGCCGACTGTCGGTGAGTAGTGTGCGTTAACGCATACATTTCCGAGTGTTCCATTTTTCACCGACAATCGGATCGGTCGGGATGCACCGATTTTATTTCTGACCGACTATTTGTAGGATGTGGGCGTTACACCATTGCAATCAATACGTTCTATTTTACTCCTACAAAAAATCGGTCACCGATTATCGGACGTGTGCGGGCAGCCTAAGAGACCAACTTATACTGGTCATTCTTTGTTATGGCCCAGAATCCCAGAATTCCATCAATATTTTTTTTTTTGGATTAGAAATTATTATGGTGTAAATTTGTAGAGGTGTGTGATGTCGGCTTAGAATAGCATCAACCCATTTCTTACCCATGGGTGTCGTAAGAGGCGATTAAGCCATTAAGGGACTTGAGGGTTAGATGTGTATTGCAATTTTAGGCGATGGACTAAGAACCTGTCACTATAGTGATACACAGTTATCTGATTGACCCTCAAACTTTTGTCAGACGTGGTGTTAATATCCGTTGAACGGCCGTTAACGCTCTGCCAACCCCGTAAGAGATATAGGCGTGATTTATGTATGTATGTATGTTTGTATCCCAGAATTCCATCAATATGTTTTTTTTTATTAGAAATTATTATGGTGTAAATTTGTAGAGGTGTGTGATGTCGGCTTAGAATAGCATCACCCCATTTCTTACCCATGGGTGTCGTAAGAGGCGATTAAGGGGCTCGAGGGTTAGATGTGTATTGCAATTTTAGGCGATGGACTAAGAACCTGTCACTATAGTGATACCATGGACCAATTAATTGGTCCATGGTGATACACAGTTATCTGAAAGACCCTCAAACTTTTGTCAGACGTGGTGTTAATATCCGTGTTACAGCCTATCCCGTAAGGGATATAGGCGTGATTAATGTATGTATGTAGGGGTGTTTTTAGAGCACAAATAAAATTCTAATTAGATAATTATCGATAAAAAAGCACCGTAAGTGACAAAACCAGGGAGCTTTAACCTGAAAAGTTAAATTTAACCTCAAAGTTAAACTTTGATTGTGGCAAAACACGAAATGCGCTAATTAACTGAGAACTGGTGAAATAAATCCCTAACTTTTGGTGCAATTATAAACTTGTTATTTTAACTACAGTTTGTTTTAACTGTGACTGGAATTGGGGTGAAAGATACAGTTTGGTTATAATTAGTGTGTTGCCAAAACTAAATGCATCGTCTGATGCTGGTTTGGAATAGCATCACCCCAATTCTACCAATGCGTGTCGTAAAAAGCGACTTAAGGATAAATTTAGCCTCTGTACCCGATATTATCAAACTACAGACTACAATTTTACAGGTGAAATTCGATGTTCATTGCGTAGTCGGTTAGCCATTATGGTACCAGGCCAGAAAT
The DNA here is from genome assembly GCA_027580185.1 of Tuta absoluta. Classification (NCBI taxonomy): domain Eukaryota; kingdom Metazoa; phylum Arthropoda; class Insecta; order Lepidoptera; family Gelechiidae; genus Tuta; species Tuta absoluta. The sequence goes on along the minus strand of JAQAHW010000066.1, from coordinate 689,591 downwards.
ATGAACCGGCCACGCAATGTACTAAAAATTTCACCTGTAGACTTGTAGCCTGTAGTTTCATGACATAGACACCTGCTGTAACTACATAGGGTGAAATTTTACTATTATAGTGACCGATAGCAAAAACTCAAGACGGGCTGGTGATAAGGAACAACTTTCCCCAAGGAACATAGGTCGAAATAATGAAAAATTTGACCTGTCATACAAAATTCCCGAAAGTCTGATTTGAGTTACTATGGAAACTCAAATATTGTTGAATACCAAATTTTAAAACACTTCCCGTGTTCTTCTTCTTCTTCTGCGTCGTTTCCTCAAGGCTGAGGGTCGTGACCACCAAAAGCAGCTCCAGATATGGTTTGTCTCCAGGACACTCTATCCTGAGCCCGGTGCATCGCCTGTTGTGTATTGCAGCCTATTGCTTCCAGTATGGCATCTGTCCAGCGGAAAGGCGCTCTGCCTCGGCTCCTTCTCCCTTCCATGCGGCCAACCAGTATGAGCTTCTCAAGATTATCGGGCTCCCGTCTAGCCACATGGCCAAGAAAAGTAAGCGAGCGTCGGAGGCATGTAGTAGAGAGGCGTTCTTTGATCTTGAGCTGTTCAAGGATTGATGCGTTGGTGCGGCGAGCAGTCCATGAGATGCCTAACATTTTACGCCAGCACCACATTTCGAACGCATCAATTTTAGCTCTAAGTTTAGCTTTTAGCGTCCAGGTCTCGGCAGCATACAGGAATATTGAGAATATGAGGGTTCGCATGAGTCTCACTTTAGTGTTGCGGAAGATGTTTCGATTTTTCCAAATCTTCTCAAGCCGTTTCACTGCAGCCTTGGCCATCTGAGCACGTCGAACGACTTCATTTTCACAGTTGCCGTCACTGCGTATCATTGACCCTAAGTACACGAACTGTTCGACCGAGTCCAGATCACGCAGTTCAAACGTCCTACTTAAGTTGTTGCCTCTATCAACGAACATCAGTTTTGTTTTACTGAAATTTACTTTTAGGCCATAATCAGCGCTCACAGTCTCTAGCCGCTGTAACAATTACGCAAGTTCCTTTTCGTTGGCACCTATAATCGTGGTATCATCGGCAAACCGAAGGTTGTTGATAAGGTGCCCTCCAACACGAATGCCACCCTCCCAGTGGTCTAGGACTCTGCGCATTATGTGCTCACCCACTAGGTTGAATAACTGGGGGGAGAGGATGCATCCCTGTCGGACACCACGCTCGGTTTTGAAGGGTTGAGACACCGAACCATCGAGTCGAACCTTAGACTGACCTTCAATGTATAATTCTTGAATCAAGAAAACCAAATGTTGCGGGACTCCCATCTCAATCATCACTGCGAACATTTTAGACCAGCTTATGCAGTCAAAGGCCTTCGTGTAGTCAATGAAGCAAAAGACCATCGGGATATTAAACTCTCTGCTTTTCTCTATAAGTTGTCTGATGTTAAATATCTGCTCCCTTGTCCCCTTACCTCTAACGAACCCAGCCTGCTCTTTAGCTATTTGGCCGCTGATGTAATTTTCAAGCCTCTTGTTGATAATATGCAGGAGAATTTTCGCCGCATGTGATATTAAAGAGAGCGTCCGTCCTTCCCGTGTTAGGTATAAAAAAAAACTTGCAAAATTTTCGAGCGCGGGCAGGATTTGAACCTGCGACTTTCGTCATTACTAGTGACGAAGCCTCTTCCATCTGGGCTACCGCAGCTCGTTCCTTGCCCACCAATTTTGCAAGTGTATTGTTTTTATGCCAGTAACGCGTTCACGGTTCCATCTTCCGGGTTAGTTTTGCAAAACGAAAACGAAATGACGAAATTCGCAGGTTCAAATTCTGCCCGCGCTTGAAAATTTTGCATGTTTTCAAAAATCAAATATTGTTGTCATATTTCAATTTATTTCCTTTGTGGGAAGTTGTTCCTAATCACAACACTCTCCAGTCTTGAGATTTCGATATCGGTCACTCGTAAAATTTCACTCCATACCTTTGTAACTGAAATCCACATCTTCTTTTCGTGTGGGACACCGAGTCGTTCAACGACCCGGTGAACCTTGGTGTCAGAGTTTTACAGCCGCCTACTACTAGTAGTCTCTAACATGGTTGGGTAACGGCTGCCGTCTAAGTAATCATTGACAGCAACTGAAACCGACGCCTTAAAGTGCCTTACAAAAATCAGGCGGTTCAGAGAACAAATTCTCAAAGTGATAAATATCAACTTTGTGAGTGCCCCACCGGGAATCGAACTCGGAACCTTTGCGTCGCAGGCAGTAGCACTACCACTGCGCCACATCAACCGTCAAATCCACACCTAAATGATAAGATTAAACATCACCTTCACCCAATAACTTTTTAAGGTTAATTTTTGTCAACGAAACAGCAATTCCAGCTAATATTAGCCAAAATGGCGTCTAACACGGAACTGACACAGACCTTGGTTAATGAATAACGCCCAGTTTTAAATAAAGCTCTCTACCGTAGGACTGCTGGAAGAGATTTCTTTTTAGAAATAAGTAGTACCTGTTGTGTTGTTTTTCTTTAATGTAATTGTTCTGTGTTTTATCTTGTGTGCAATAAACAGTTAAATAAAATAAATAAATAAATAAAGCCTTAAATGTAATGATAAACCCTGACACAGAAAGCAGGAATTGTGGTAATAGAAGTGGAATCATCGTTTATGCTTTGCTGGCCGTGTGCCTACTGTACTTATCACAAAATACGGGGTGTAAGTGACAGCCCTCTGAATACTAATGATGATTCAACATTCAATTTCATTTTTTTACAATGACGGATCATGGCGTCAATAAGTGATAACACTATCCTACATTGAATAAACTAATTTCATTTCATTTTCATTTATTTGGTTAACAACAAAATATTTGTAGTGTGGTGTCAGCGGTGTCAATTCTACTCGTGGGTGTCGTAAAAGCGACTAAGCAATAATCTTTCAGGGAACGGGCAGCAGCGTTCCCTGTGAATGCAACATCTTGCACTGCGCTCGCCAGTCCGTTTGCCAAGCGTGGTGAGTATGGCAGTACCCCCCAATAGGGGAAGGCCCATGTATATGGTTGAGAAAGCAAGTAAAATTTCGATGAATAATATATAATTTGGCTCTTTGTGGTGTCGGATAAAAATAGCATCACCAAAACCTTATCTAAAGGATGCATCTAGGGAATATAAATAAGTAAGTAAATAGGTACGATATCCTGCAATAAAAATGAAAAATGAAAGTGAAATTACTTTATTCAATGTAGTATATCTAGATATTACTTATTGACGTCATCATCCGACATTGTAAAAAAATAAATTTGTATAACACAATTTTCGTATTGTCCTAATATGTTGCAAACCGGCTCGGGCGGGATAAAAAAAATAAAAAGTCAGGCACTGCCTCGGGGCTGGCCAGGTTAATCACACGGCATGTAATTTTACGCCACCACCATCTGTAAACTTAAACTAAAATCACTTCAGACCTGCAAAACGAAACCGGTTATTCAATACTCGTATTCAAAATGTAAACATTCCATTTCTCAATCTAAATCTTCCATCATCTGTGGCAAAACCATGGCGTGACCACAAACCAAAATATGGCATTGAAGATACCAACTCACAATGTCAGGGGAAAATGGCGAAAACTATGATAATGTTACATGAACTTGCAATGAAACTAGATGCAATTACTTTCAGAGAATTAATAAAATAAGTATCCTGGACAATTCACACAGCGCCATCTAGCCCCAAACTAAGCAAAGCTTGTAATATTGGGTACTGCTAGATAGCTGATATTAATACTTACATACTTTTTTTATTATGTTGTTGAATTGTTTGGAAATTACGGTTTTCAGCTTAATGAAAAACTTGATGGAACTCAAAAGGTTCTTAGAATACAAGGCACTTACAATACATATTTACCTAATGTTTATCTCGTTGTAAATTTGTTCCCAGTCTGGTTAGGACATTGCAGGCTGAACCATCTGTTTGTCACAAAAGAAAGATGGTTCCGTGCTCCGGAGGGCACGTTAAGCCGTCGGTCTCGGTTGCTGTCTATTATTACTTAGACAGCCGTCGTTACACAACCATGACAGAGGCTTACTAGTAGTGGGCGGTTGAGAAACTCTGACACCAGGGTTTGTCGAGTCGTTTTTTGACTCGGTGTACAAGAAAATAAATTCGAATGCCGCAGCGCTGTTCGGATTCGTTTCTATTCTAGCAAACCCCTTTTAGCCCAGTATGGCTACGTTTTGATGTTTCAAAAAAATTTGTAAGTCGTTAATTTTTGGCTTATAGTTTCTGGACCACTGACCGAACTCAATTTAGGATTTTGTGTCATTTTAGGCATATTACAACATTATTTCGTTTGCCGTGAATAAAAACGACTCAAACTGCTCAGACTATAATTAATTTATTGTAATTTGTTTGACAACTAAAAATGTAACTTAATAAACGAGCTACAATACGTAGAATATAAAATCTACACTACACAATTGTAAAAAAATACACAATATGAAATATGTGCTTTATAGACACACATTCGGCATCTTATTACAAAAATTTGTGACTTTTTGCATTTGTGAATTTTTGTGAGTAATGCCCTCTCAATAATGCCAGCATGTGAATTTTAGCACCATTTTCAAGACTATACTTACCGAAATGTCTATAAATAAATTAATATTATAAAATAGACCAGTATTGTCTATGTGACAGTTTACACAGTATAAAAACCCATGTGAGTCGTACCTACACGTACTATAATCAATAAAAAATAAAAAGTTAATCTAAAAGAAAATAGCGCCGCCATTTTCTTTTCAGAAGCCACAAAATGGCGTGACGATCCTCGTTAGGTCTCGTTCATGTCGTTTCGTTCAGATTTGTGTTTTCGCGGTTTTTTCTATTTATATTTCCAAGTCTATTGTCAAGGGCGTTTGCCAATGATCAAGGGCTTAACTTTTTAATTTTATGAGCAACACGATATAAATTTTCTGGGAGTTCTTTTCCTTGACAACTGTTGCTGCGTATTTTAAGCGCATCTGTAACGCATGCGTCTGTCAGACGTAAGGAAATTGCTAATTCTGATCTTATTGTCATACCAATACGGCGACGGTGCGTCGTTTGACAAACGCATTCGTCAACGCACTGTAAACGAACCGTCGTCGTTGCCGTATTTATATGGGAGTAAGATCATAATTGGCAATTTTCTTTGCATCTGACAGACGCATGCGTAACGATTGCTCTTGAAATACACAGAAACGGACGTCAGGTGTTGTGATACCTGCCTAGGATGTGATGAACCTATACCCAAGATATGTAGCCGTCTTGTCCGTTCAAGGATTTCTATAGGTGAACCTATGGGGTAACGTAGGTAATATAATGAAGTAGAAAAATATTGATCCTCCCTATTCCCATGTCGGTATCGGTCGATGGAAGTACTTTATAAGGAAGAATAAACATTTTTTCTAAGTTCATTGAAGTATTTAATATGGTAGATAAACAATTTTTTATTTGATGCATCTTTCGATCCTTAAGAAAAAGTTGTTCTATTTTATGGTTTCATAGGCTCCCCAAAATATAGGGTTAAATTTTATTAGTGACCAATAGGGAAAAGTCAAGATGGGCTGGTGATAAGGAACAACTAGTCCAAAGGGAATAACGTCGAAATATGCAAAAATTCACTTCCCATGAAAGGTCGAAGGAAAGAGAGGAAGTGGAAGACCTAGACGCACATTCTTCACTCAAATAAAGGAGAAGATTAATGCCGTGTCATATCATGAAGTCAAGTTGCTGGCAGAATATAGAAACAAATGGCGATTACTTCACCGACAAGAGCCAAGCTCTTAAATTTGAATGAATGAACAAGATTTCCGATCAGCTGATTTGGGGATAGGTACTATGGAAGCTCAAAATGTTTTTGTCATATTTCGACCTATGTTCCTTTGGGGAAAGTTGTTCCCTATCACCAGCCCATCTTGAGATTTTTCTATCGGTCACTAGTAAAATTTCACTGGGCACATTTGCGTAGGGAAACGTTCAGGGTGGACTTTTTGACTAAGGCTAAATTTGTATATTTAGTCATTTGTAATTTGTGACTATTTGACCAAATAAATTTAATATTTGCCTTGAAGGTAAGTTTAGTACTTTTTAGTAAATAATGTTTTCCATAAATTCAATAACACATACATACATCACGCCCATATCCCTTGCGGGGTAGGCAGAGCGTAAACGGCAGTAAAAAATAGACATTTACGCCGCGTCTGACAAACATTTAAGGGTCATTCGCAAAATTGTGTATCGCCATAGTGACAGGTTGTCAACCCATCGCCTATAATTGCAATGCACACCCTCGAGTCCCTAAGTCGCCTCTTACGATACCCACGGGAAAGAAATGGGGTGGTGCTACTCTAAGCCGGCATCACACGGCGCATTCATAAATACATATTATACAACAAAACTAAGCAAAAGTAATTCTCATTCCCTTTTGTTATCTCCGGTCGAATGGTAAAACAGTGTAAGTCCATTTTAGCGAAAGTGCGGACAAAACGTCTCATTTGCGGCTGGCGACCGGCTAGTCGCGCCCGGCGTTGTTTTGCCAATTAGTGTCCCGGATAATGTCTAACACGGTATGTAGAGTTTAGAATTATACAGTTTTGGCGATAGAATTGGCATATTTTTGTCGAGGTGTTATCGCACCATGATGTCGGCTTAGAATTAGCATCACCCGATTTGTTGTCGTGTCGTGTATTGTAATTTTAGGCAATGGACTGACAACCTGTCACTTTAGTGTATAGTAATAGTAATAACCCTCAGATGTTTGTCAGACGTGGCGTAAATGTCCGTATTATACGGGCGTTTACACAATTCCATGCCTTGTAAGGGATAAAGGCCCGATACATGAATGTATGTTTTATACGAAAATTATAATTTTTTGTATTTATTTTGCTGTTTTTAGTTGGCTGGTTAGTTTGGAGTATTTATTTCTTCTCAAACAACAAAGATTTTGCACTTGAGACAAGTAGAAAACGCATTTAATTGTTTTTTTTTTATTCCTGACGTAGCAAAAAAGCAGAACCGCATCTTTCACGCTTTATATGTGCTTTGATAGATAGATTTATAATTTATTAAAGAAACATTACATAAACATTTAATTGAGGCCGTTAAACTTCTTCTCCTTGTGTAGGACACAGAGTCGCCAACCGACCCGATGAACCTCTGTGTTTATGACTTACAGAAATGACATATAGTAATTTTATAAAAAAAATGTTTCTAATTATTTAAAACTCTTCTAATAGAAAAAGATGTCTCTACAAAACACCTTTTCATTTTACTTTTATTTTCTAAAGACTCGGTTTGCAGAAGTCTCGAGGAAGTGTCTTCGAGAATGTGACACACCAAGCTCAAATATAATTCCATGCAAACACATCTGAAGCTAGAGCTAAAAATAGAGAAACCGCGGAGAAAAAATAAAAAAAAATGAGAGCATACCTGAAAAATACAACATGCATAAATTACACATAATTTTATGCATGACTAGGAATCTGAACGTCGTCGACCCATTAAAAAACGAACATGTAACGAATTGCAATAAGCCTCCAACGCGGTTTTATGTATTATTGGTGAATGAGAATGTAGATTCGTTAAAAAAATGTGCTTTATTTGAGTATACGCTATAAAAACAGCTTTGTATCCATTACTACGGGGCTAAATTAAACATTTTTATACGGGGTGTAAGGGACAGCCCTTCAAATACTTAAAGGGTGCATGGAGACCATAAAACTGAACGACTTTCTTCTAGAACCAAATGTCAGGAAAGGACAAAAAAATTGACCTCCCATACAAAATTAAGATCAGAAGAAGAAGAAGCTAAAAATAAATGACGTTTCCTGATATTTTTTTTCTTGGGCAGTATAAATTCAACTGCAATAGCCACAAAAATCAATGTTAAACATGGGCTTCCCCCAATCGGGGGGTATTCTTACTCACTACGGTTGGCAGGCGGATTATCGAGAGCAACTGGAGGAGTCGAATTCACAAGTAATAACGCTGCTTCCCATTCCCTGGATTTATCCCTTAGTCACCTTTTACGACACCTGAGGTTGGGATGGGGTGGTGCTATTCTATATTACCTTCTATATCTCTTTATTTCTCTCACTGTATCCTCAACTTAAAACTTAAAGGAGTAAGCTTACAAAGTAAAGGTGCAAATGTAAGTATTTTCTTTTTGTCCTTTTATTTTCTAACGTCTTAAGATACCTGTACACTGTCCTAAGTAAACGAAAGTAGGTACAGAAACAAAACAAAAAGTCTCATGCTTATGTAAGTTTTGTGTAAAACATAAAATGATAGCCGTGGTAACGATTTTGTTTCTAGTAATAATAGAAAATTAAATGTTTCAGTATTTAAGCATATAAACTGTAATATTTCAGTTGTGACCGGTACTGAATACTGAGGATTATATGGTAATGTAAAACATTTTCAGAGGAACATACGTTGTCGACGTAATAATTTATTTTAACCTCTCCAGCTTGAAAATAACAGTTTTGCCGCGTAAAAGTTGCCGGCGGAAAAAAGCAATTTGAATTTCGAACATCTTTATCAAAACAATGGCGAGGTTGCGCTTTTACAATTATTTAAGCCAGTTATTTATTTAATTTTGTTAGCGTTTTGTTCCATAAAATATTTGATATTCCTGAATATTGAGACTAATGTGATATTTCATAGAATAAATATGGCGGGAATTTTCATTTACCTGAGGCGTGCGAGCTGTACAATTTCCCAAACTTGACATTGGCAGAATTTAATCACTGGTGGATGTGAAAAGTTGTGTGTACCACACGAGAGCAAATTCATTCACAACCCGTGCTTTTGCATCCCTCACTCGGGACACTACTTTTGTACCCTTCGCTACCTCAGGTTTCGAAATTAACACTCGAAGCAAAAATAAATTTTGCTCTCTTGATGTACAAACAACTTTTAAACTTCCCTGGAAAAAATATTCCTTATCACACGCCCGTCCTTAGTTTTTAGTATAAAGTGAAAATTACTTTTCAATATTTTAAACCTGAACCTCGTTTCTCATTGACATATGCAATTCTCTGCCCATCCACTTCTACAATTTGCTCAACAGTGTTTGTCATAAGCTTGATCTTTGACATATTCATCTTCAGTCCAACCTCAAGGCTCGCCTTGCTTAGATCTTGAAGCATCGTTTGTAGGTCAGTATATCTACTTGGGCCAAATAGTCTCTTTCCAGGCTTGACAAGATAAAGAAATCGAAAGACGAGTTGAAAACGACTGGAAGAGCTATTGGTCCATGAAAAAGCTTATGAAGGGGACCCTTCCATTGAAACAAACAAACTCATGGACATGTGCATTCTCCCATCCTTACCTATGGAGCTCAAACTTGGTCTTTGACTGACATCCAAAAGTCCAAACTCAAGGTTTGCCAACGAAGTATGGAGCGCAGCATACTCGGAGTCAGGCTAATAGACCGAGTTAGGAACACTACGCTGAGATCCCGCACTAAAATCGTAGATGTAGGTCAGAAGGCAGCATTTTTGAAATGGGATTGGGCTGGTCACGTAGCCAGGATGCCGAATGAGCTTTGGGCAAAAACATGCACAATTTGGGTCCCTCTTAGTGCAAAGCGGGCGCGCGGTAGACCTCGAAAAAGATGAAAGGATGAACTACGTGCACACGCCCCTTTTTGGATGCAGGAGGCCCAAACAGGGAAGAATGGAAGAAAGGAAGGGAGGCCTTTGCCCTGCAATGGGACAGTAAAGGCTAGAATTAGAACCTCTTTTCTACATAATTAAGTAGGTATTTACGAAACAAGAACCCAATTAGAACGTGACATCACCCTAACAGTGCTGTGACGTCATACGCCGCTCCTGTATTCACGCACCCTTTATAATGCCCTAATTGGATGTGATTGAGGTGGTCGCGGTTTGGTTGGTAGACACTTGGTTTATTGTGCTGGTGTTAGATTCGATTTGATATTAAGTTGTTTTTTTATTGAAGAGAGAACCTAGTTTAACGCTATAAATAACGCCTGTGTTGAAGTCTCACTTGCTATAGGTCATCAGGAAGAAAATTCTTAGTAGAAATAAGTTCTGTTGCGTTATCATTATTTGTATATACAAATTGTCTCTTGTAATGTTTCTTGTGTGCAATAAATGGTTAATAGTTTTAAAATTGGAAAATGAAAAATGAAAATGAAAATGAAATAACTTTATTCAATGTAGGATAGCATTATCACTTATTGACGTCATGATCGGTCATTGTAAAAAAAAGAAATTTGCATAACGCAATTTTCTTCTTTTTATAACAATTTTGTATTGTCCTAATAAAAAACCGGCTCGGACACGGGCCTCCCCCTATTTAGGGTATTGCCATACTTGGCAAGCGCAGTGCAAGACATCGTTTTCACAGGGAACGCTGCAGCCCATTCCCTAGATGAATTTATCCTTGAGCCGCTTGTTATAACACCCACGGTTTGTACTGGGGTGATGCTTTTCTAAGCCGGCATCACACGGCAGATAGGATAATATATCGGTATGCCGACTTCTATCACTTTAGACCATAGCATTAGTTTTTACGCAAGTTAATTTAATAAATTACGATAGATTTAAGTTAATGAAAGCTATTATTAAGTGGATATTTAAAGGTAACTAACCTTAAATAAAGATATGGTACACAACATCCTATAGTAATCCACTGCTGGACTGCTGCGTACCCCAGGGTACGATCTCTCGTTTTCGCCATCCAGTCGCTACCAGCCGCCATTTTTAAATCATTGGTTGGTCTGGTGCCATTCCACCAATTAGGACTAAGTGCTTCCAGTCATCACTTATATTGCGCACTGCTAAAGAGTGGAACTCACTACCAGCGTCTGTGTTTCCAAACGCATACAATCCTGATCTCTTCAAAGTAAGAGTGAACAGGCTTTTTCTGGGTGAGCTCGCTCCATCTTAGACCCTGTATCTGTCCTATGACCTAGACTAGAGTCAAGAGCAAACCCATCATTAAAAAAACGGTCTAACTGGCCGGATTTGCCGACACGTGGCCTCACTATACTACAATATTAATTATTTTTAATTAACTTGTATAAGTAAAAATAAGTTTCGAGTGAGATAGTACCAACGAGTGGAGCTGATCACCCATCTACGAGCTTCGCAGACGTCCCAACCCCAGGAAGAAGAAGAAATAAATTCTTACATACATTCATACATGTACATCACGTTTTGTTCCTTGCGGGGTAGGCAGAGCGTTAACTTCTGCACAAACCATCGCTATCGCTAAGAAAACTCTTAACCCAGTATATTCCATCGCGTGAAGATACCCAGTTTCGGTTGCGATTCGAATTACACAATGTAAGGCGACCCTGTGTTATAATAGGAAGTTAATGGGTTAAACGACAAAAACAACTAGATTTTTATATTACATTACATAGAGAGATTTTTTTCATTCAAAACCTTTTAGCATGGAAAGAAACTTGTACCTATTTAAGGCAGAGATAGCGCGCGGGCAAGAATACCGATTTAATTTAGACAAATAAATATATGTTACCGTCGACAATCTAATATATGTATAACAGACCAATTTGACGTAATTAACTTGATAGAAGAAAAAAAAAAGTTACCTCTTATTGTTTTTTTTTTCTATATGATGTATACAGTTGTAAAGAGATTACCAAATTTTTTTTAGCTTTAATTTAGATATCTACCGAGACCTACCGCGCGGCAGACTCCTGCAGCCGACCTGGCTCCGCACGTATCGACTAGTCGTTCCTGCGGATCCAGCCAGGAAGGCCGAGAGGGTGGCGCAGGTCCTGGGCAGCCCTGCGTTTTCCATAATTGCGTCCCAGGCAACGCAATGTCTGTGGAGAGGACACTTCACCCGCGTCACGCGGATAAAAGTCTCGCCTCAGACACTGATTAAATCGTCTGTCACAGACGCGTGAGGCCAATGATGATGAATTTAGATACTTCTAAATTATTTCTATAAAGTATATTATTTCTAAATTTCTAAATTCTGGTAAAAATAGCTAAATTAGACATTGTGACGGTATTTTTCCAGTTTCAATGTCGAAAAAACTGTAAATCTCGCAAAAATTTGAGCGCAGAATGATTGGCTGCGTCTCTCTGATGCATCGTGAATGAAAGGGACCAACTTTTAGGGTCTAAAGCGCGTCGAAATCTAGATTTAAATTCTGAAATAAAGTGTTAGTGAAATGTAAAAGTTTCATTTTCTAAATATGTTTCTTTCCTCTGAAAAAATAAAAAATCTGAAATAAATATTTACTTTGCTGGTTTGTTTTAAAAATACGTCAACAGTCTTCAAAATGAATTATTCAAAAGGCCTCACATTACAATTGCTTTTTCAATCGTATTGACATACTTAAAAATACAAATAAATACATTTAATGATTGAACCTATACAACACATATCACGCCAAAGAAAACGTAAACGGCCACAGAAAACGGCATTTACGCCACTTCTGACAAAAATTTAAGGGACATTCGGAAAATTGAGTTTCGCCATAGTGACAGGTTGCCACCCCATCGTCTAATATTGCAATACGGTGTGTATTGTCCAAGTCAAATCCTTTAGTCGCCTCTTACGACTCCCACGGGATAGAAATGGAGTGATGCTATTCTAAGCCGGCATAACACGGTTTATTAACAAATAATTACAATTCTGAAATAAAATAGGTATAGAAAATTTCATAAAAATTAAGTTCAATGAAATATTTAAGGTACAATGAAAACAGCAAACCAAGTATTACAAAAACATTATTTATAAATTCAAAAATTCTCTTATACTATAAAAGCCATTTTCTCAAATTATAGGGAAATTGATTTAGTTTAATGAGTACCTTGACCTTCTTTCGGCTTGTCACACCCTTTTTGTTATTCCCCGTACTTGTGAAACCCAATACCTAGACCCTAGGCCCAACACCTTGCTAGCCAACAGTGTAAATCCTTTCCAGCCCAATGGGTCGTACAAAGGTATCGTATTTCTTTAAATGTCACCTGAGGGAGACAGTTCTCCAAAAAAAAAGCTTGGCAAGTACAAATTGGAGTCTTGGTTTGGAGGTTCTGTACAAATTAATTTTTCAGTTAAATTCAAAAGCTTGTAACTGAGAAATCGTAAATTTTTCAGGAAAATATTACATAAATTTATAAACATGCATAATTTATGTTTTTTTTTCAATTATTATCACGTAATAGCCTCTTCCCTATGTTTAGATTTTTCTAAGTATATAACGGATTAAGATGCGTTTTTTTAAAGTAGATAAGTGATTCAAGAGAAAGGTTTTTATTTATTGATTTATTGAACAGTTTTTCGCGCACAAAAACATTAAAGAAAAAACACAAAAAATGAAGAAATACAACACAACAGGTACAGCTTATTTCCATGTAGAAATTTCTTCCAGGTGACCCTCGGAAGTGAGAATTTATTATTAAGGAACAGTTTAATTCAAGCCGGGAAAAGGTCTTTTCTTTTTCCCGTGGGAAAACGGTTAGCAAGGGATGAAACCGCTAGGCGGACCGCAAGTATCTAACTTATATATGATTATAAACGCAAGAATCAGACATATTGCACCAATCTCAAATACTTTGGTGTATGAGCAAGAAGATCATGATGAAAATGTTGATGGTAATTTGTACATGAACCCAGGACCCGGATTCTTTTATATTTTGCCACACAATTACTTTTTCATGGTAGTCGTAAAAGGAGACTAAGGGATCCGAGGGTGTGTATTGCAATTTTAGGCAATGGGCTGACAACATGCAAATACGATACAAATATATTTATTTCGCATCACATCTTAGGCACAACAATCAATAAATTCAGTACAAATATACAATATGAGCTGAAATGGGCGTAGGCACAGCACACTGCTGGTTTTAAGCTTACCCCTAGTCAAAAACATGCTACTATGGCAATACACAATTTTCCGAATGAAATATTTGTCTGACGTGGCGTAAATGTCCGTTTTTGCCGCCGTTTACGCTCTACTCCGCAAGGGATTAAAGGCGTGTGTATGTATGCAACGCCAGCGACACTCCACTGTCATTATATTGCCACTGTGATTTCTATACTTCAAACTGAATACGAAATGACCAAAACTGTCTCACTGACAGGCCGTTGACACAAAACTAAAACGATTTTTATTAAGCAGACTTTGGGCCCTGGAGTATTGACAAGCAAACAGACAGGCAGACTGACAGATGGACAACAAAGTGATCCTAAGTCATTCTTTTTAAATACGTATCCCTAAAAAACGTCCATGATAGAATCCTGCGCAGCCATCACAATACAGCAACTATTGTTACTGACAAACGTTCGCCTGTCTCTTTTACTCGCGTACTAATTTTGTGCTCTTCACATGCTGTCTCTTTTTAGAACTGGTGTTCAAATAAAAAAGAACGAGATAGTTGTTTTTTTAAATTTGAATAAATTTACACATTTAAAGTGAAAAGGTTGAGTCACATTTCGATAAGAATAATATTTGATTTGGTTTTTAATTTTGAACAGGAATTCTATCTTATTATTTATTTTGTAACTATATTATCATCGACATTGACAACATTAATTATAAAACTTAACATTATACTTCCCGTGCCGTAACTCGTGTTGTTTGATGCTGGCTTAGAATAGCATCACCCCATTTCTTACCCATGGGTGTCGTAAGAGCCGACTAAGGGACTCGAGGGATGTGTATTGCAATTTTAGGCGATGGGCTGACAACCTGTCACTATAGTGATACACAGTTATCTGATTGACCCTCAAGCTTTTGTCAGACGTGGTGTTAATATCCGTTTTACGGCCGTTAACGCTCTGCCTACCCCGTAAGGGATATAGGCGTGATTTATGTATGTATGTAATAAATACAGAAAAAAAATCTATGTCAATCCAATCAATATACATTTTTTTGCCTATTGCATGCTGTTTTGTTACTAAAAGCTTCAGTTTATTTAACTTAGTTAGCTTTCCAATGAGGATAAGGTAATACACTATACAGCCACTAACAACGAGGTCAACTACCAATACTGTTTAGTGGCGCTCGACCCTTACGACCATTTAACCATAAGGTTTATGAACTCCGAGGTAGTCGCTTGTCATATTACCACATCGAATGGGGGTATAAAACGTTACACTAGACACTAGGGATGTGATTTTTGTAACGAAGAATCGATGCTTTTATAAAAAGTCATTTAAAAAGCATCGCTTTTAAAAAATATTTTTTTTGTATCCTTATCTAGTGCTGGGACTATAAGTAGATTTGTTAGGAGATTTTCGCCAGATCGAGTATGTCCTCCAATGAGGACATCTACCCATTTTTCTTTAGCTATGCTGTGTTCTGGTAGTTCATTATCAGATTATATCCTTTCTTTTTAATCGCTTCATGTAGCTACGTTATGTTACCTGTATTGCCAGCACATTTGAATGATTCTCTAATCGCTTAAGATACTTTTAAAATTTCCTCTTTGATTGTGCTCATAAAAAATCATTAAACTACAATTTTTTAAAATATATCTGTAGAATAAAATTAAGTTAAGCCCCATAAATAATAGATACGTTTGGTGCAATGTAGCGGAGGCGCAAATAAATCAATTTCTTTTTAGTTGCGAATTCAAAAAAATTATCGGTTTTCAAATTTCAATCGCATTACTGATAGATAAAAATCGATTATTTCAGATGAAAAACTCTGATACCAGGGTTTAACCGGTCGTTCGTCGACACGGTGTCCCACACGACAAGAAGAAGATTATTTTCCAAAAAGCATCGATAGTTTTGATAATCGATTATTTTTTTACATCTCTAAATGAGGATATAAAACGTTACGCTAGACACTAATGGCGAAATATTATAGGCTTATTGTAGGATGGGATTAAAATAGACTTTTTAATAGACTGTAATTTACACCAGCTTAGAATGGTCGGTAAATAAAAGAATGTATTTATACACACACACACATATCACGCCTATAATCCCTTGCGGTGTAGACAAAGCGTAAATGGCCGCAAAAAATGGAATTAACGCCCATTTTGACAAATATTTGAGGGTCATTCGGAAAATTGTGTATCGCCATAGTGACAGGTTGTCAGCCGATCGCCTAAAATTGCAATACAAGCCGTCGAGACCCTTATTCGCCTCTTACGACTCCCACGGGAAAAAAATAGGGTCATACTGTTCTAAGCTGGCATCACGCGGCAATTGTATTTATACCATTTATTATATTGACCGAGGTGTAACTATCCCTGGAAAAAAAATCTCATATTGTTTTATTTCTTTGTAAACTGTCACAAATCAAATTGTGAAAGCGCTTTATCCTTATACAAGAATACAAGAATATTTATTTGTGATAAATGTGGTCATACATCGGTGGTATATATTTAAATACACACACACATTCAACCAATATTAATTGTACACAAATATAATAGAGAGAGGCGAGCATTTAATAACTCTTAATATAGTTAAAAAAATATTACAATAGTCATAAATCAATATCAATAAAAATAAAATTTTAGGTAATAAGAGATTAATAGCAATAATAATTTTCACATCATAGATTTGCGTCAAGAACAAAAAAGAATATTTTTAACATTTACATTATCAATAAAACATAGCATAAAAAAATATTTTTTAATCATTAACATAAACATGGCGTTCATCCTATCTCATTTCTGTTAGCTTGTCGTTGGTATATCTTATTTATTTATGTATGCATGTATTTATTTTATGTATTTTTATTTTTCAGTTTATTCCTTCTTATGTATTGTAGTTTAGTGCGAAATTTAAGTACTATTATATTTCTTTTTTTTTTTGTGTATGGGCACCCGCTTTTACTCTTTCTGTTTATCTTTTGGTTGGCCGGTAGAGAATGCCGCGTGGCATTAGGCCCGCCCTTTGTACTTTCTGTGCAATAAAGTTTAATAAAAAATAAAAAAAAAATAAAACAGCCACAAAAGTCCACTGCTGTGCATAGGCCTCCTACATCCCACTATTAGGGGGTATTGCCATACTCACCACGCTTGGCAGGTGGATTGGCGACCGCAGTACAAGATGTTGCATTCACAGGCAACGTTCAATGATTATTCCTTTGTTGTTTTTACGAATTGGGGTGATGCTATTTTAAGCCAGCACCACGCGTCAATCTCAAAAATTAAACACATAAAAAAATAAGGTTCCGAATTCCTTCCCTTTTCAAATTTAATTAAATACGAAGTGGCGAGCAACATTTTCGACTTCTTTATAATTTTGTTATTTTATTTTACCTGTCGGACGAAAGCAGGCACCAACAACTTTTCGTTCCTGATAACATGATTTAAAGTTGTAACTCTTTTTCGATTAGGCAGATTTATTCGCAACGATGGGTGAGAGTGTTTGAAACAGTTTGGTGTACATTGATTTGCGATCTATTTTGAATTCGGAAACAGATTTTATCTAAAAGTTTATGAAAGCTACCTGTTTAGTTTCCTTTGTTTGGCGATGCCCCTTCCATCTGGGCTACCTCGGCTCGCAGGTTCAAATTCTGTCTGCGCTTGAAAATTACGCAAGTTTTCAAAAATTATTAAAGACGTTAGTTGGCGACTATAGTACCGCCGCTGAGAGAAGTCGGTTTTGACAGCTGTCAGATTCGTGATAATACTATGGCAGAGGGTTCATTTTCCTTTTTTGACATCTCTTTTAGTATGGAGATGACAGCTGTCAAAACCGACTTCCCTCAGCGGCGGTACTATAGTCAGTTACTAGCCGGCTGATTTTATAGGGTGCATATCTTAATTTTTTTACTAAGATAATATAAAACGCAATAATAACTCAAAATACTGAAACGGGTTTCTTACCGCGATACTTTTTTTGTTGAATTGTTAAATAGCTGTTCTCTGATCATGGCCCATACAACTGTGTCGAAATATCGGACTATTCAACAAAAAAAAGTATCGCGGTGAGAACCCCGTTTTAGTACATACATACATACATATATCACGCCTTTATCCCTTGCGGGGTAGGCAGAGCGTAAATCGGCCGCAAAAACGGATATTTACGCCACGTCTGACAAACATTTGAGGGTCATTCGGAAAGTTGTGTATATCCATAGTATAGGTTGTCAGCCCATCGCCTAAAATTGCAATACACACCCTCGAGTCCCTTCGTCGCCTTTTACGACACCCACGGGAAAGAAATGGGGTGATGCTATTCTAAGCTGGCATCACACGGCCCGTTTTAGTATTTTGTGTTATTATGTGTGACCGCGAAAGTTTAAAACAGTTTATAAAACGCAATGTACAACAAGCTCTAACTTACATTGGCAAACGCACGCCGGCAGACATTGAAAGGAAGGCCTCCAATTAAAAAAGCACCTCCAGCCAAATATGTGCAAAGATATGGGATTAACCATTTTTTGTAGTCAGAATGATTTTCATTGAAATAATTTTGAGAACCGTTTAAAAGAGGTAAATTTACGGTTTATTTGACTTAAACATTTTTAAGTTTGATTCTGAACAACTTTTATTATTAGGTCACCTGCAAAATCGCGAAAAAAAAACCAGCTACCTACTCCATAGAAAAATTCATACCGACTCGAATAAAATGTACGGACCAGCTGTTTTTTTTTCGCGATTTCGCAGGTGACCCCATAATAAAAGTTGTTCAGAATTATGAGTAGAATCGCCCTATGAAATTTCCGGGGTGAATAAAAAATAACCCTGTATACCTCTCTTATATTTTTGACATTTATATAGGGCGTTGTTCAATTACATTATACCATTAGAAAATTCCTAAAATAGTGTATAAAAATATAAGAGATTACCTACCTTCCCACGTGTATCACGCCTATATCCCTTGCGGGGTCGGCCGATTTATGACACGTCTGACACACATCTGAGGGTCACTTAGAGAATTTTATTGTGACAGGCTCATTGCCTAGTTTTTTAATAGTTCCTTAGTCGCCTCTTACGACACCCACGGGAAAAAAGGGGCGAATGGGGTGATGCTATTCTAAGCCGACATCACACGGCACCAGATTTATAAAACCACGAAACACGGTACAAGTTAAAATTACCGCATTCACGATTCATCCGTACAATTCCTGGTATTATGCAAATCAAAGTTATTTAATTAAAGTAACATCAATTGAATTACACGAAATAAAACGAATGACTTATCGAAAGAAAGATATAACAGTGCCCATAAATTAATTAAAAGATGGCAGCTGATATAAATCTCTTCTTTTTAAAACCGTTTTTGAGCTTCGCTCTTTTTGGAATATATTTCTTAGACTGTTTTCATTAATATTATGTTTTAATATTTATTTCATTGTCTATAAGGGCTTTAAATAATAGCGGTTAAATTTTGTTTGCATATTTTTAGACAATATAACCTTCCGTGCTTCGGAGGGCACGTTTAGCCGTCGGTCCCGGTTGCTGTCTGTGATAACTTAGACGGCGGTCGTAACACAACCATGTCAGGTCGGTTGAAAAACTCTGACACCAGGGTTCATCGGGTCGTTGGACGACTCGGTGTCTTCAGAGCCTAAATGTCGTTTAAGCCAAGTGTGCTATAAGCCGGTTTAAAAGATTAAGTCAAAATATCAAACTGACATAATTTCAGATAATCAATATTAAAAGCCCACGCACGATATCCCAGATCTTAACCTCATTATAACAACACTTAGGTTCTTATAGAAACTAAAAAAAGTTCTCATCAAAATCTAAAAACCGTTTAACTCAGTCTTGAGTGAGTGAGTGAGTGAGAAAAAAGTGAAAAAAAGTGCGCGACCACTTTTGCCCAAACCGGTCGTGTCTTGCGAACTTCACTCAACACGCTTATTGTACGAAGGTCAGACAACACTGAGTGTTGCCCTCCTCATAAGATTTTAGACAAAATATTTAACAATTTAAAGTTTATGTATGTCATTGAATAATATAAACACGTACCTAGATGACAAGACACATTTATATCACGTTATTTTAACTTTATTTATATTTGGCCGTCTACGGTTTAAAATTATACGTATTTAACTAATATATTAATGTATCACCACTATCCCGTATCCATAATATAACATAAAAACGGCATAATATTCAATGACCTTTACTATTTAAAAAAATATTTTTATAATGTTTGAACAAATTATCTTCAAACAATTTTAAATGAATAAATTATTCTCCAATAAGATTCCTATTAGAATTTTCAATAAGCAATGGGAAATTTTCTAGGGATTCTCAAGTGTCATGTAGAGGGCGCTAAACTAAATTGAAATAACGTTTCTTTACACAAAAACTGTACCACTTTATAAATTATTCTTTATTTTGTGTTTATTGAATTGTTCTTAATTTATTATTGTTTATTTGTTTACTCACACGTATGACACTCAATATAAAAGCAAGGCGATAAGTTTATTTTGTAGTAAATCAAACTAAGATAATTAATACGATTATAACGAACACAACGTGAAACGGAACCTGTGACAAAACTATGGCTGACGCCAGCCATATTGAAACGTCAAAATTTCAGTTTAGCACAGCGCCCTCTGGTTAGACATTCAGAACTATCAAGAGAACTGTCAATAGAAAAACTCCCATTTCAGACAACACAGGCAAATTTTTTTTTTTGTATATTTTTACATTTACAGTGGAATATCAGTGTCAAGAAACTTTGGAGGTACTATTTTAAATTGTGTCTAATGTTTTAATATAGTAGTTTTTAAACAGCTTATAAGTAGCTAGTTAACAGAGTCAAGTAACTTTGAAGTTACTATTTTAAGTTGTTTCTTTTGTATAAACAGCTCATAGTTAGCAACAATAGTTTATCATTTCCAGTCAAATATCAAAGTCATGAAACTGTGTGTAAGTTGTATCTCTTATTTAAATATAGTAAGTCCTTAAACTGCGCTTATAGTTAGCAACACTGTCTCACCAAGAGTCAAGTCAGATGCTTCATTCCTCGCGACGCGACCACACGCGTTCGTCCGCGACAAAAACTTTTACCGTAACTCAAAATTATACTACACAAAGTGATTTTTAACTATAACATGTTAAAATACGTTTTTGTGATCAACTTGTATATACTTTGAGATGTGATTTATATAGATACTGTAGGTGTTTTAAGTTATTTCGAATAGAAAGTTGTTGCATTGACAAAATAAGCTATAGACTGTGTGTGTATCACAATTTTAGTTTTGTGTTGTGTTTGTGCTCTAAGCAGACTTGAATTTTAAAGGCTTACAGGTAAGTTTATTACTCAAGTTTTACTTAATAAATTAAAACTAGTTGCTTTTACCATACCTTTGAATAATGTTTACAAAAGGTCGTAAGTGCATTCAGTGCAATTATACAAGTTACGCCGATTTACCATGACAAGTTTGCTAAGTGTATATATTGTAAGTGCATATGTTATAAAAACCTTGAATTATTAAAACACATTTCAAAGGATTTATTTCTGAAAACGCTAGATAACTGTATCTAAGGCTATTTATAACCGAGGACTTTTTAACAGTTACATACTGAACAACTTGAACAGGTTTCCAGTTACGGATAAAGTAACGTGACACTTGCCTTTTTGCGAGCCACTTCAAGGTTAAAAGGTCGTAAGTGACATTATTCACATTATGCACATTTGAATACTTATCTGTTAATTTTTATTATTACTTTTAGAAATCAGATCTGATGTATAGAAGGTGTAAAAAAATTAGCTGAGAATATTTTAAGGGGTGAACCAGTACGTGAAACTGAACAACTTTCCCCAAGGAACATAATTCGAAATATGAAAAAAAAATTGGCCCTCCCATACAAATTATCCCGGCCGGGTAATACACTAAGTATGGGAGGGTCAAGTTGTTCAGTTTCACGTACTGGTTCACCCCTTAAAATATTCTTAGCTAATTTTTTTAAACCATGTATATAAAGAAAATTCATGTTATAATTTTATCGCAATAAAATACTTTAACTGTTTTTGAGGAAATGAAAAAGAAAACTTATTCTTTGGTTGTTTTATTAACCAATTTTTGTTTAAAGTTTAAAACATACACAATGCACAAGGCCTTTTAGTACACATAAAGGTTTAAATGTATTGTAAAATTACTTTTATTCCAAATAATATTTTTTAATAGAGTTTGATTTAAACTACGTTTATTTTGCTCTATGTCATGTCTAAAATAAAATGGTCGGTAGAGGTCAATTTTTTTTATATCATTGCCAAGTTGTTTGTAGGTACTAAAATCACAATAAAACAATTTTAAACAGATTTAAGTTGTTTTATTGTGATGAGTAATAGTTGTGCAAACTCAAGAAAAATTTTAGGTACTTACCTACTTGAAGAAGACTAGAATACCAAATTTTAGTGGTTTAATAACTAATAACTTAAAAATAGTCATCAAAAGCATGTACTGTTCGCAAATAATATAGAGATAGGTATTTGCTGTTGAAAAAATAATAGTTGCCACACGGTTGTTTAGTTATAATTTTAAACTAGGAGGCTTACAAGATTATAAGAAAATTACTGTCTCAGTTGCTTAATGTTTATTATGCAAAACGGTTTCGTTTACTATTAGTAAGGTACCTTATTACTGACATTCGTTTATTTTGACTAAGGTAGATTTCACATGGACCACATGACTTTGCGGTTTTATTGACGAAAGGATTTGTATGAAATCACACTCTAATATCACATTTTACGGCACACGGTGCCGATTAGCCGAGCGGCTGTCACTAGCTGTCATTTACTTACTGGTAGCATTAAACCGCATTATTGAAAAGTATCGTGTGAGAACCATTTAACGTATAAAAAATCGCTGTTATGCATAAAGTCGCTATTGAATTCAGTGCAAATATAACATCTGGGGTGAGTTCGACTCGTGAAACTGAAGAATTTAGGGAAAGTTGTTCAGTTTCACGTGTCAAACTCACCCTAAAAATATTTGCTATGAATTTATTAGTACCTTATATAAGATGTCTGCCTATAATATTCTTTATTGCACGAAAATACACAGAAAAAATTACTACAATTTTTGTCACAAAGGCGAGCTTATCTCTTAAGAAGAGATCTCTTCCAGCCAACCCATGTCTTGAGAGAGAATGAAAACTTTTGTAGCAAATAGGAAATACGAATGAATTTAACAAAATAAATGAATAACTAACTCTGTAAAATATTATAACATGCATAAAAATAATATATTTAAACCTACATGAATAGATAAACAACCTATCTACATCACAGAAAGATTTAATTAATTTCTTTAACGTCTTGACTAATCATCTAGCTGTTACATGCTGCAAAAATAGCTGAACTAAATTCTCAAGCCAAATGATGATCGAGACTAAAAACAAATTGCAATACAGGTGCAATGAACTTCATCGGACTATACTAATTGCTATCAAATCTAACTTAAAATACAGGGTCATTTCAGTTGACCTTCAGAGTAAAGCTTTTTTTTATTACCCTAATAAAATTATGTAATGCCGGCTTAGAATAGCGGAAAGCCCATTTCTTACCTGCGAGTGTCGTAAGAGGCATTAAGAGAATCGGGGGTTACATGTGTATTACAATTTAAGGCGACAGAATAGTGTATACACGACTTTTCTTAAAAAGGCCCTTTAATAATATTGGTCAGATGTTGTGATACGGCCGTTGACGCTCTTCCTACCCCACAAAAAATAAAGGCATGATGATACATACATACAATATGTATCTATGACATCGCATCAGCCTAGAGCAGTCCACTGATGGACGTAGGCCTCCATCATGGTACATAATAATAATAATATACTTTTATTGCACACAAAAATGAGACTGAGAAAATAAAATTAAACAAAGACAAACCACAGTAAAATAAGGCGGCCTTAATGCTAAAGCAGCATTCTCTTCCAGGCAACCTTTGGGTGATATGGATAGTGCAAACATATAGCGGGATAGTGCAAACACCTACATATACTACTTATACTATAATAACACTCTAATACATACATGGTACATGTATCTATAGATAGAATTTATTGATATTCTTCAATCCGATCAGAATTTAATTGGAAGCTTTTAAATTCTGATAACCGCTATCTAACTTTATACCACTACAAGTTCCTAACCAATTATACAACGTTATTGCTTTATTGACTTAGCTGTTTTTACCCTTTTTGCCAATTTTGTAACTTATACCGTTATCAAAATGTCTGCATGCCGATATTCCGTGGTTTAATAAATTTGCTATTTTCTTACATAGTATTAAAAAGTGTAGGAAACACTTTAAAAGACAGTTTTGAGACCCTATATTGTTGGAATGATTTAGTAGTTTTATGCAGAATCGATAAGGATCGCTGTATTGAACTCATTTCAAGAGCGGCAAGCTATTGCGCGTTTTGTAATGAACTAGTAATGAAGATGTTTTACGTAATAGCTTGTGCAGCGATGCTCAAAGTTTGTAACCCTCATGGAAGAAGAACATTTTTTTTTGTTGCTGTTACTAGTTGTTCCACCATTTCAGTCTTCTTAAAATA
The DNA here is from genome assembly GCA_027580185.1 of Tuta absoluta. NCBI lineage: Eukaryota > Metazoa > Arthropoda > Insecta > Lepidoptera > Gelechiidae > Tuta > Tuta absoluta. The sequence goes on along the minus strand of JAQAHW010000066.1, from coordinate 665,097 downwards.
TTTAAAACGATTTAATAGGAATCATTTGAAAATTCAGTGCCTTCTATGGAATAAACCACTTTCGCCTGATATCACGACATCAATTTAAAGCTTATATTTTAAGTAAAACTTTAAATTAAAATATTTTCCTGCTAGTAAAATCAGACAGAAACTTTTTTTTTTATTTTCAAAATTTTCAAGTGCCAGCAGGATTTTTTAAGTTTTCAAAAATTGTATACCTAACACGGAAATTGTTTTAAAATAATATATCGATTTAATTTCATTCTAATAATTATAAACATATTTCCATTTTATCAATAAACAATAGTTTTTAATAGTAAGTTTGAGAGCCACTGGTGAATCATAGGCGTAAGCGCCATTATAAGTTTATGGGCGTAAGTAATTATGGATGCGGAAATCTAATATGTTGTAAATTATGTACCTAGAGGATTGTAGTTGCAAATTGCAATTATTGGTACAACCCAATGGATAGCATTTGCCCTTGTAGCATCCTTTTATGAGAATAAGTCGTAAAATGCAATTTCATGCTAAAAAGACGTTTCCTATAATAATTCTTGCTTTTAGTAACTCAAGCTGTAATGTAAAATTTTATAAATTTAAAAAAGTTTTAGACATGACAGCACTAGTCAATCCCAACAGAAGCAATTATCTTAGCTACATATTCAGATTTAACGCAAACAAAATCTATTTTCTTGGTTATCTTACGAATACAAATGGTGGTGGCGTAAAGTTACATGCCGTGAGATTAACCAGGCCAGCCCTGAGGCAGTGCCTTTATTTATTGATTTTTTATCCCGCCTGAGCCGGTTTTCTATTAGGACAATACAAAATTGTTACAAAAAAAGAAAATTGTGTTATACAAATTTCTTATTTTACAATGACGGATCATAACGTCAATAAGTGATAATACTATCCTACATTGAATAAAGTAATTTCATTTTCATTATTTTTGTATTTTATGACAATCAGATTTGAAATCTAAGTTAATTTCGTGCAGAAAAAAACGTTTACAAAATCAGCATTCAAATTACCAACTAAATCAACATTAACAGCTGAGTATTTGCGTGATTTCATACTAAAATTTGTAATTATCTAATCAATCATTATCTGGCATTGGCTTACAAATGTAACTAGGTACGGCCAGGGACAAATTACATACCTACCAAGTTAAAAAAATACAAAGGATTATGTTTTCATTGATAGGTACTAACGACATGAATATTACAGTTTTAGACTTTACATCATTAACGTTCCAATAAGAAAATAGTTAGTAAGAAAGAAAAGTGTAATATGACAAACAAACAAAAAAATAGCTTTAATTAAAAAAATAAGGATCTGAACAAAACTTGTGCATAATTATTTCATATTTGATTTCCGCCACCCGCTGCCACTCATTTTCCCGTGGTAATAGTTGTCTTCCTGCGGTTAATGTGGCCTATGTCTTATTCCAGTTTATACTCTACCTGTGTTTCAAATATCATTCAAATCGGTCAAGCCGTTTGAGCGTGAAGAGGTAACAAACATACATACATACACACACACAAACTCTCGGACTTTTAATATTAGTATGGATTTATATTTTACCTTAGTTAAAATACAGATCTTAACAAAACTTGTGATAATTTAATTTTTATATATATATATATATTTTTTTTTATTAATGATGGGTTTGCTCTTGACTCTAGTCTAGGTCATAGGACAGAGACAGAGTCTAAGATGGAGCGAGCTCACCCAGAAGAAGCCTGTTCACTCTTACTTTGAAGAGATTAGGGTTGTATGCGATTGGAAACACAGACGCAGACGCATTTTTCAATATAGTAATCGTATGGACTTCTGACAGTTACCAATTTACAAAATTATCGAGTGCTTTATTTTTCAGGTCAAACAGATAATTGGTGAAATATAACAGATTGGGGGCAAGGTTGTTGCTATTATTATAATTTAGAGATTAGAAAATATAATGCGTGTCTATTGCGAATCTTGTACAATGAGTTGGCAGATGAATTTAATCTAGTGTGAATTCGATTATTGCAAAACGCAAGGCATTTTGCAGATACGTGGTTATACCTTGGAAATACATACATACATACATACATCACGCCCTTACTTAAGTCGATTATAATTTTGTTAGTTTTTTAAGAGTTATTCTATTATTTTATAAACATAGGGTTAGCAAGAACTTCTGTTTCTTTTTTTTTTCGTATGGGATACCGAGTCGTCCAACGACACGATGAATCCTTGTGACAGAGTTTTTATACCGTCTACTACAAGTAGTAGGCTTCTGACATGGCTGTGTAACTACTGCTGTCTAAGTAATTATAGACAGCAACCGGGACCGACGGCTTAACTTGCCCTATGAAGCACGGAACCATACTTTTGTGAGTTTCCCACCGAGAATCGAACCGGTAACCTTTGCGTCGTAGGCAGTCGCACTACCAATGCGCCACATCGGCCGTCAAGCAAGCACTACTGTATATAATGAAAAACAAATTTTCTTTATCGAACTTTTAACTAGGGTACAAAATATTTACTATCTATACAATTTAAACACTTAAACACAAAATTAAAAAATAAAAATAAAAACCTTAACGACATATTTTATACGTTAAACATTATAATATCATAGAAGCTCATTTGTAAATATGAATCAGCTAATTGTTGTGCTAATAACTTATAGATAAAGACGCAATACCATATATCCATACCTACATAAATGCATAGGTATATAATGAGAAAATTGCATAACTACATAGATATTCAACTGTTGATCATGAAATAGATAATTATGTAGTTGTTTATACATGTTGTATTATGTATGATATAAACACTTATTATTGCGTATCTATAAATCAACTTGTCAAGCAATTTTATTTATTCGAGTTTTATATGCTGTAATGTATCGTATGTGACATATCGCATATTTTACTGGTGCAAGTCATATCTATCTGCCGTGTGATGCCGGCTTAGAATAGCGTCACACCATTTCTTGCCCGTGGGTGTCGTTAAAGGCGACAAAGGGACTCGAGGGTGTGTATTGCAATTTTACTCGATGGGCTGACAACCTGTCACTATGGCGATACACAATTTTCCCAATGACCCTCAAATTTTTGTCAGACGTGGCGAAAATGACCGTTTTCTGCGGCCGTTTACGCTCTGCCTACCCCGCAAGGGATAAAGGCGTGATATATGTATGTATGTATGTATGTAAGTCATATCTATGTATGATTTACTAATGTTTTGTAATTTATGATAATTATTTTATTAATTGTTTAAAAACTTTAAATAACAGATCATTCAACTAACAAATTGGTCGTTAATCTACTTTTTATCTACAAATGCTCATTCATCACTTTAACACTTATATTTTCTTTGCAAAAAATACATCACGCCCTTTATAAGTAAGAAAATTTGTTAAATTATTGACTCCATGGCTCTTCCGTAATGAATGATACAAGTAAAAATAAAACTACTTTTTGCGAAGGATCTGATTTGTTTTGAATATAACACACGCAAATGAATAAAAACTAAACGAATAAATAAAAAAACACGAGGAAGACTAAAGCGATTCAAATCGGTCAAGGCGGGTTTATGTCGATGATATAATTGCATTTGAAAAACAATACGATTTGCATACCCGAGTAATTAATTGTTTCACGCTGTTATGTAGGATCGTAACAGTTTTATTATTATTGCTTGTAACAGGTATGTACGGTCAATAGCAAATTTGATACGTTAACTGCAAATGCATTTGGTATTTTAGTCGCCACTGTATGGAAATATGGTATAATATATTGTATCTTGGTGAATAGTTGTCTGTTACGCATTTAAAAAGTTATTTTGTTTTGTTTCACATATGATTGGATCTAGATTCAATTTTGATGGCAAATCGTTATATTTCAAAAGTAGGTATAGAAACATTAAGGTACTTATTGGAAAATGTACCACTAACTAACAAATTAACTACGACTCTAAATGACGAAATTTGAAAAATATGCGGGGTGTAAGGCACAGCCCTCCAAACACTGATAGAGTGTGCATTCAGACTATGAAACTGAACAACTTCCCATAAAAATATTTCAGGAAACGTATTTTTTTTTTACTTCCCATAGTAAAAGCAGTCAGCTGATTGTGATTTGGTATGGGCGGTTAAATTTTTTAAGTCGTTTCCTGCGTACATTTCTAGGGGAAAGTTGTTCAGTTTCATGGTCTGAATGCACCCTATCAGTATTCGGAGAGCTGTCCCTTACACTCCGTACATAATATACCTACTATTAAACTGCCAACTATGGACAAGAGAATTTAAATCGATAAATCTTATTTTACTCAAATCATATTACGGCGATATTTCGCGATAGGGATTTTATTACTCCCTAATTCCTATCGTGACAGTAATACTGCTGCTTGTTTGCCCACTCAGTACTTTATTCGACTGTCAAATTTCACAATGGAATCTAGATCAAATCCTAAACAGGTATGAAACAATGTCATTCATTGCATAGCAATAGTACAGTAATGTAATTTACTAACCGAATTCTTTTGAGAAATTGAAAAATATTGGCGAAGATTTTGATTTGATGTTTGAAATGTGTTCCTTTATTCATAAAAATATAACAATAGACCCAAATTAAATACATATATAAGACTAAATATATTCAAATTTAGCCTCAGTCAAAAATACTTGCAATAGCACTTTAGTGGTCATTTATACTATTTTCTTTTTATAAGTATTTATTTTGGTTTATAATTCTACAGCATTAAGGAAAATAGTGTAGGTGACGTACCTCACAGGGAAAAGATCAAAATAAAAACAATGAAGTTTTCTAAGTATTTGTGCACATTTTGATGCAACGAAGTTCTCGTTCAATTTCCAGTCACGCCATAAAATGACTCAAAGTATTTTATTGAAAATTCTTTTGCCTTGACTCACAGGTCGATATTCAAACCAAGAAAGTATATTTTATAAAAACAAAAACCTGCACAAACTTGTTTGAAAATCTTTCGATATGTATAAGGTCTTGAGAATTACGTGCCTCCCAGTGTAGGTGTTATATAAAAATATTTTTTAAAATGTTTACAAGCTGATTAAATTGTGTTAGAATATACGAAATGTTATTGTTGAAAGTTCACAAATCTCCTATACCTTTGTCAAATACAGTTTCAAACTAGAAAAATATATGAGGATTTCCCAAAGAACCGTAAGTTTTTGAAATAATGCGGTTTGGTAATCGTGTTTATTCAAATCATCATGCGTTAAGGCCAATGCCACTACGTAAAAACACAGTCACGCATGACGTATCGTACTGAGAAGTATGAAGATCCAAACGTGATCCGATCCAAGGATTGCAGACTATTCCGATAATCTGATGACGTCAAATTAGTCAACCCATCAGGTCAAATTGCATCATTTATTGTGAATCAGCTTAAATTAAATCAAACGAATCTTTGGCCCAAACAACAAATGAATCCACAACATTTAATTTTACGTTAGATACAAAAAATATATATATGGTTTAAAGTGTTTGGGATGCTTATTAAGATACACATATTTTCATAATTTTTAATGCAATCGTTTCTGAAATATTTTAAAAAGATGTAAAAACTTCCAAAGTTAGGATTACCCTGAAAAAATCCTTTGGTTATAGTAGAAGAAAAAAAACATTGGAGAAGACTTCATTCATTCATAATGTCAATCTCAATCAGTATTTTTTAATAAAGCTCATAGAGGTGGTAGGCAAATGAATTTTGTTTTTAGCAGCTTAGTTGTTGGAACTAAACTAAAGCACTTTTTAAAATTTAAAATCTCTGATTATGAAACAAACTAAAATTAAAAGAACTTGCCCTTTATTTAATGTTGCGTGAATCTATCTAATATTATAAATATAAAAAAGTCTTGTTGGAAATTTGAAATGTTGTGGATTTTGTGGTTTCCTTATGATTTTACTTTTGGATATGACATTTGCGATTTGAAAAACAATTGCATAGATATGCATACAGACGAAGCAGTGAAGATATATTTTACTGATTCATCATTAATCAAGAAGAAGTTTCTTATTATTTCTTATTATTATTACTATTCTGGTGAACATATTTTTTATTTACTTGCAAAATTTTCATGGGCGGGCAGAATTTGAACCTGCGACTTTCGTCATTACTAGTGACGACGCCTCTTCCATCCGGGCTACCGCAGCTCTTTACCTGCCTTGCAATTTTGACAAAAGACGAAAGTCGCGGGTTCAAATCCTGCCCGCGCTTGAAAATTTTGCAAGTTCCCAAAAATGTTATACCAGTCACGGGAAGTTCAATAAAGAAAAAATCTGCACAACTAGTAATCTTGTAGTATTGCTTACCAAGAATCAATCTTCGCCACTCTCAGAATGTGATAATGAGCACATAATCGTGATCAACACGCAAATCTATTTGATTTCAGTTTTAGCTTAACCTTTCTAAAAAGTAAACAAACTTATTTTATAGTTTTATTTTATCCAACATTATCGACACTTGTCAGAAAGTTGCTGATATGGCGGAAGTTTAAAAAGTAAATGTAAATAAACTTATATTTCCACAGAACGTCAATATGAAAAACAGTGCTTAAATGCATATGTAGTAAATTTCAACAAGTTTATAGACACAAGATTCAAGTTTAGGAATTGTTATCGAATGTTTTGGAAACAGGTATTGAAGATTATGCAAACGTTATTTAAATATTTAGTCATTGTGCATAAGCGTTTATTATTATGACGAATCCAGCTGGTTCTTTTAGCACCTATGAAGTCTATCATTGATTTTCTAATATTTACTTTGCAAATTCAAGGAGACAACTTTAAATGATTAACAATTTGTTTTGTGATTTCTTAATGGAACTCCGTGGTATTCCATTTAAAAAAACCCTTTTGTTTACTAGTTCCACTATTATTTTAATTAAAAGTATTTTTAACAACAATTTTAATTTATAAATATTTATTTCTAGTTTTACGTGTTTGCTAGTTTTTCAGCCGATAATCATCTTCTCTGCTTATTTTTTTTTTAATTATTCAAAACTTTGGTAAAAGCAACTATCTTATCAATCACATTTTGCTACAGCTAGACCTTTGATCATTTAAAATTTTACCACAGCTAGTCCTTATAAAATATCATCATATAATTTAAGGACATTTTTTGTTAGTCGTCGTCTTCCGCTTGCAACAAAAATAGGAAATCCTAAAACAATGAAGTATATACTTGACTTACAGCAATTTAGAATTCACGTCTTGCAAAGGTCAAGAGACTTAACTGTCTTGAAGTGTGTTAATCGAACAATTACGAGAATAATTTGTTTTGCAAAATAGATTTTAGGTTAAGGATGACTACATACTTGTAAAATCAGCAGACATATCAAGTACAGCTGTGTGTATTGAGTATTTGTGATTGGTTCTTAAACATGCCTGATTTTAATACCTAGCTTTAAAAAGCACTGTAATGTTAGTTTAGAGTTCAATATTTAAATATTTTTTTTTTATTATTAAGGTCACGGTAACAATCTAATTGTTTAAAAAAAAAGCCATTACAAAATTTAAACCAACATTACTGTATTAAAAAATATATACAAATTATACTCTTCAAAAACTACAGTTTTCCCGTAAAATGTCCTTATTGTCACTTACGGTCTTTAACCCTTCGACTTGCGTCACAAAACGCATAACTTTATAAACGGTTACATTTGTTTTGTTTGTTTGTAATTATATTCTTAGAAATGCGAGTTAGCGGTTTTAAAAAGTATGTCATACGTGATACAATTGTGGTAGTTTTTGCACTCCTAATTCTGTAATTTGTATGCAGAATTTGCTGCAAGTTTTTAGAACCTAACTGACAATTGGCAATTTACTATGAAATAGTTTGTTGTCTAACAGTTAAATCCAACGGTTGTCATTGTTATAGATAAGTAAGAAATAAGATTTATTCTTTTGTGAGTATACAGATGTAAGGGACAGCCCTCCGAATACTGATAAGGTGCATTCAGACCATGAAACTGAATAACTGCCTATAAAAAAGTAATTCAGGAAACGTCATAATAAATCGACATTTTATACAAAATTCAATCAGCTGATTGTGTGTGTGTGTAGGTCGATTATTTAAGTAGTTTTTTTGACATTTGGTACTCGATTAACTAAGTACTTACCTACACATTTATTATTATTTTCCAAAAAAAAAAACAAACAGCCTACAGTTAAATACATAGGTCAAAACCTTTTTTTGCTTCAACTTTATTCAAATATCCCTTAACCCTTAAACGTTATAAACGTTTGTGCAATTATCCCTTCGGAAACGATGACGATGATGGCGGATGTGCCGTTACAAAATTACCAGAAGATTCGATCCTTCCATTTGCAAGCTCAGAACAGAATAATGCTCAGAGGGAATCCTACGGGAATGAAGCCGCGAAAACTCATCGCGATCGGGCTTGACGTATTTAAATACAACTCTAGCATAGTGACTCGAAAAAGCCGTTTTTTATCATGCCTGTTTCGCTTGCAAGGAAGATAGAGTTTAAATGGTCGTAAAAACAGTCGAGTCGTTATCCCTGTGTCTGTTACCTGTAAATATTTTAAAGCGTGAACCTGTCCATGAAACTGTACTTATGTTCCTTGGGGAAAGTTGTTAATTTTCATGGACTGATTCACCCCTTCAAATATTTGCACCTAATATTTTTACATCCTGTTTATTTGAGGGTCAACTCGAAAAAATGTGTATCACCATAGTGGCAGGTTCTCAGTCTAACGACAAAAAAGTGATACGCATAAAACCCTCGTGTCTTTAAGTCGCTTTTTACGACACCCACGGGAAAGGGATGGTTTGATATTATTCGAAGCTTTCATAACACGACATGTTCGAAATGACGCAATTTCGTCTTTAATCATTATAAGGTGTTTTAGCACAAGGCAAGTCTGATTGTGACTAGTTTTTCTTGAATTCATTCAGGGTCCCGATTCTCTTATTATTACCCTTGCAATGCCAGAGACACTCAACTGTCATGTAATAGTCATAATGGTAGTCTATACTTCAAACTGTTAGCAGAATACGAAACGCCTAAAACCATGACACTGACACGTTTCCTACATACAACTGAAACGATTTTCGTTAAGCAGATTTTGGGCCGTGGTTGACCGTTAGGTTCCCTCTTAATTCCTGGCTCTGAGTTTCCAAGATGGCGGATCGTGACTGTGTACGTCAAGAAAAATGCTCGCTAAACGTTTGGACCACCAGCGAGCTAAGTATGAGAAACGTTTGTTTAAGTATATCTCCTCAATACCTTCGTGGTCCAGGGTATTTTCTTGATTTTAGTCATTGTCATGCCATCAATACTCTACTGTAATTCTATTGACACTATCGGCGCTGTGGTGCAGTGGTAGTGCGACTGCCTGCGACGCAAAGGTTCCGAGTTCGATTCTCGGTGGGGCACTCAATAAATTTATATTTATCACTTTGTGAATTTGTTCCCAGTCTGGTTAGCCTACAATGTCCTAAACATTGTAGGCTGAACCACCTGATTGTCCAAAAACACAGCTGGTTCCTTGCTTCGGAGGGCACAATTTAGGTCCCGGTTGCTGTCTATGATTACTTAGACGGCGGTCGTTACACAACCATATCAGAGGCGTATTACTGGTAGTAGGCGGTTGAAAAGCTCTGACACCAGGGTTCATCATGGCAAATTAATTCAATAGATAAATTTGAAAACAGCTTACTTCGTTACTTGGTTTAATTACAACACTTAAATGGACAAATATCATTGTAGCCATTAAGGTAACTGACTAATTTAAGTACCCAATGACTCAAATGATTAAAGTATCTTTGTTCAACAAATTCGGAATTTAAACTGTCACTGTAGCGATACACAATATTCTCAATGACCCTCAAATGTCTGTCAGACGTGGCGTAAATGTCAGTTTCTACGGCCGTTTACACTCTGCCTACCCCGCAAGGGTTATGCATACATATATCACGCATATAATCCCTTGCAGGGTAGGCATAGCGTAAACGACCGTAAAAATACCAGCATTTATCACGTTTGACAATAATATTAGGGTCATTCAGAAAATTGTGTATCGCCATTGCGACAAATTGCCAGCCTTTAGACTAAAATTGTAACCCTCGAGTCCCTTAGTTGCCTCATACGACACCCACGGGAAAGAATAACTAAGTGACTAGAGGGTTTCATGTGTACTGCAATTTTAGGCGATAGACTGAAAACCTGTCTCTATGATACAAATTCTGAATGACCCTCAAATTTTTATCAGACGTGGCGTAAAATTTTCGTTGTTAACGGCCGTTTATTATTTTTCTACCCCGCATTGGTTATCGGCGTGATATATGTATGTTCAACAAATTGGTGAGCGAGCGCATGATTCGAACAACTGTATCGACCTACAAAACAAGGAAGTGGGGCGAAAGTGACAACGTCCGATCTTTCCGCTCTGACGTGTTAACCAGGTCACAAACACCTTTGTTGTTCGACACTGACAATCGTTCTGCTGTCAATACGATATTGATGCGGTATTTGTAACGTTTTGTGGCGGCGCGCATGCGTTCCACATACAAGTCCTGAAACGCGGTATCAAAGTTTCGCCGATCGCTATATACACATCTGCGATGTTGGTTGTTAGGGGAGGATCAAGAGAAACACGTATGTGCAGTTCAGACGTATATTGGTGACTGACTCACGCTACAAGCTAACTTATATACAACTATAATATACCTAATAGTAGGGAGTGATGTGTCACCACAGTACACAACTTCGAAACATGTCCAATTGGAACAGTCGTTCCCCTGGTCACAACATCCGACCAGGCGGATAGCTACCCTTTTCCTCACAGGCGTCATTCGGCCCACTGGCCTCATCATCACTCCTTCTAAACTTTCGTCATCATCCATTAGTCAAAAAATTACACTATTGGACATGATGTTCCCTATTTGCGGGTTGTGGAGCGCAGTGCAAGCAAGATGTAACATTCACAGAAAACTCTGTCTCTGTCTGTTATTCGATTTCGTTGACACCCACGAGTACAATTGAAGTTATATTTACCCAAACTGGCCATCACACGGCATCGTTTTACAATTACGGACAATTATTTTAAGGCGGTTTTCCCACTTGGAGTCAGCCGCTGCATAATTTGACGCACCCGCATATATGCGTCAGTCAGACTAAAGTAAATTTCGATTTCCGATGTTATTCCCATAAAAATACGACAACGGTGCGCGTACGGTGCATTTTGGTGCGTAACGGATGCATCTGTCAAGATAGATCGGATCGGATGTCGCAATTTCCTTTCGTCTGACAGACGCATGCGATACGGCGCGTTAATACGCAGCGATTGGTGACAAATGGAGGAACGGCCTACAAGTTATTTTTAAAAGGCGAAAGATAAAAAATACTTAATAAGAAATGAATTGAATAACAGCCTTCAAATTAAATAAACAGATAATTTAATTTCAATCGATTTTCTTAAAAAACTCAAACCAAAACTGCGTTCTTACCTTTCCAATACTACGACACAAACGTATCAATTACATTAAGTGTGTCACGAGATAACCTAATTTATCAGGTTATCTCTATAATATTGATATCATTATCAACATTTATGTTATATCATGTGAAAGTCCTCATTTCTAGCACTTGACCGTATTCTGTGTTTATTCCGTAAATGTGAGATAAGCACTTTTGCTTTTTAGGTAAAATATAACGTCATGTGTATGGTAATGGACCTCCCATACAATTATGTAAAAAAGATGGGCCACTTTGTATACACACATACACACATCACGCCTATTATCCCTTGCGGGGTAGGAAGACCATAAATGGCCACATAAAACATTCATTTACGCCACGTCATGTCATTCGGAAAATTGTGCCTTAGTCGCTGCTTACGACTCCCACGGGAAAGTAATGGGGTGATGCTATTCTAAGCCGGTATCACACGGCAACCACTTCGCATGGGAGAACCAATTGATTTTTTCTTATTCGACCTATATTAATATAGGTTGTCTACCAATTACTTAAATAAGTAATAGATACAGATTTAATGAAACCAACCAAAGTAAATGTGATTACAAAGAAACCGAAACTAAAAAGGTTAACTAGTAATAACTCATTATTTCTCAAAGTCATCGGATGGTGTTACAAATCAACTAATAACACAAATTATACCCGAAACTGGACTTACTACCTTGTTAAGTAACAACCGCCTTACAAATTGATATCAATTTATGTGTTTTTTTACCAATCAAAATTCTATAAAAAATCATACAAGCGTATAATCAAACCGATTAATTTCGTACAAAAAACATCATCCATGTAGGGTGGGCGTTACGAACAAACGATAACCCAAGGGTAATATATCTAAAGGAATTTTTGTTATAATGAGTCTTTTATACCTTCAAAAGTTATGGAACAATTTTCTTAAAAATTCAATACAAGTGACAAGTTGATTTTTTTTTGTTTGTTATGCAATAAATTGCATCAAAATCCGTTTTCTTGTTGTAAAAAAACAGGCTATTAAGTGCTTGTCCAAACTTTATTACACATAGACGGAATATCAAATTTTAAAAATCATCCCGTGTTGGGTAAAAATATTTTGATAACTTGTAAAAATTTCAAGCTCTAAGCTGTGACGGCCCAGATGGAAGAGGCGTCGCCACTAGTGATTGCGAAAGTCGCAGGTTCAAATCCTGTCCGCTCTTAAAAATTTTGCAATAAAAAAAAAACGACCTATGTTTATCTAGAAATGTTGTTAAGTATTACGAGCAGAATTCACCCCAAATATACTTGTACTGAATTTATTAGGACCTTATATAACCAACGATTGATACAGACAAACAGACAAATTTGATTGATGTATCGAAAAGTTTGATGATGGATGATTCTTGCATGATCTCACTCGGCCTTTAAATATTGTTTATTAGTTGTAACTGATCATAGATACCTTTTTTGCTGATTCTCTGATAAAACTAAAATGGTTTTGGGAACTGCCAAATATAGCAACTAAAATAGTTTTAGGAACTACCAAAAGCGACAAATAAAATAGTTTTGGGAACTACCTAAAGCGACAAATAAATTAGTTTTGGGAACTACCAAAGGTGGCAACTAAAATTGGTTTGGGAACTACCAAAGGCGACACTGAAAAATAGTTTTGGGAACTACCAAAGGCGACAACTAAAATAGTTTTGGGAACTACCAAAGGCGACAACTAAAATAGTTTTGGGAACTACCAAAGGCGACAACTGAAATCGTTTTGAGAACTACCAAAGTCGGCAATTCTAAAGCCAGCCCCGACCCCTGAATTTGTTTTTGCGTCTAATTACATCACCCATCCAACCTCATGTTTTAAACGCCGTCCCAGACACGTCCTTTCAGATGATGATGACGACATCACAGTAGCCGCTGCTGCAACCATTGCGAGTAGATCACACTTCACAAACTCATGAAGCAACCAAAGAGCAAAGAGGTTACTCATTTGTTCTCCATTTTAGGAACGATTCAGTCAGATCCGTTCTTCCCAGAACAACTCAAGGCGAGATTGAGGCTGGTTGTTTCAACAACCACACAAACTTCTCCTGGTGAGCTCCTGTTCCCCACCAATCACTCAGGTGTAGGTTTCGATGCCCCGGGGTTATCGAAGAGTCTTAAAAAACTGACCAGCCCCGAGCCAGTGCCTTTATTGATTTTTCTTCACACATACGGCGTAATGCCTCAGTTTGCAATAAAAGCATTATGCGTCCTATTTTCATCACCTTTAAGACTTAGTGACCTTTAAGAAGTAGTGACTGGTATAGAAAAGGAATGCTGAGATGGTTTGGTCACATTGAGAGAATGAATGAAAGAAGATTAACGAAACAGGTGTATATGGCGAGTGTGGATGGGAACGTTGAAAGGGGACGACCAAGACGCACGTACTTAGATCAGATCGGGGACGTTCTAAAGAAAGGTCAGGTCAAGAGTACCTTAAACCGACGAGCATGTATGAAAAGATTGAAGCATGTTGAAGAAGCGAAAGAGGTGTGTCAGGATTGTAGCAAGAGGAAAGATGTAGTCTCTGCCTACCCCTATGGGAAAGAGGCGTTATTATATGTATGTTTCATCACCTTTAATCTAGATCACAAATCATTCTGCCGATTGGGATCGCGTTCAACTTTCAAATGTCAATACTCAACAACAATGGGAGGGTTTTGAAAGCAATACCTACATGCCTATGCATAGATAAATAATAAATTATTTTCTTATAGGTTGAGTGAATCACGATTTAGATAGCAAGTGTGATAAGGACGTCTTTATAATTGGTGTTATCTACAACACGTAAAAATATTAGGTGCGAATATTTGAACTGGTGAACGAGCTCACAAAACTGAACAATTTTCCAGTAACATAGATCGAAATATGAAAAAAAATATTGATTTGATTGACGAGAACTTGAACTAATTTCTTTTTCATATTTTGGTCTTAATTCCTTGGAGAAAATTTACGCCATGTCTTACAAACCAGAAGATTTTATATAACCGCGTAGTGACAGTTTGCCAGCCCATCGCCTGAAATTACAATACACATTTAACCCTCGAGTCCCTACGTCGTCTCTTACAACACACACGGGAAATAAATAGGGTGATGTTATTCTGAGCCAGCATCACACAGCACAGTACCTAATATTAGTTCAAATTTTAACTATTAGAGACAGTGTCTAACAAGCAATCTTAGAGCGCTTTTTTACTTCAAACTCATACACATATATAAACATCACGCATTTATTTCTTGCAGGGTAATCAGAGCGTTAACGTCCGTAAAATACAGTCTCTATCGTCACGTCTGACAAATATTTGAGTGCAGTTTCAGAAAATTCGAGTATCATTTATCGTACATGTGATAATTTAGTGACAGGTTGTAACAAAATGATCACATGTAACATTCGAGCCCCTTCGTCGAACGACACCCACGGGAAAGAAATGGAGTGATGTTATTCTAAGTCAGCATAACTATGACACAATTGCCAACAAAGGTTTTGATCCTCGCTCGGGTTCGTATCTTTCCCAAAGGTTGTCTATAACAATTCAGCGGGGTAATGCTGCAAGTATTTTAGGCACCTTCGGACGGGGTATGGCCCGGGGAGGGCTACTTGATCGAATTTGACGACGCATGTTGCTGAAAGTAAGCATTGTTATTTTTGACGAAGCATGTTGCTGAAACGTATTATTGTCACAGGTTTTGACGAAGCTTGTTGCTGATTTGTTCTGTATCTATAGAATAATGTCTGACGATGCCTGTTGCGGATTAGCCCTTGTTTGAATTTTTTATAATCCAATAAATATATTGCCAACAAGCTATCTTAGAGCGTTTTTTTACTATCTTACTTTAAAATTTAAGCAATGTCAAATTTTTCAAAATCGCTTTGTTTTGCCTTTAGGCTGTCGTAGATAGATTAAACGATAGATCAAGCAATACAAGATTTCATTCGTTCTTGAGGCTAAGGTTTAATGAGGCATTAAAATAGATATTGCCGTGTGATGGCATCACCCGATTTCTTTCCCGTGGGTGTCGTAAGAGGTGACTAAAGGATGAACCTAGGGCGTATTTGCCATACTCATTAAGCTTTGCAGGTGGGTTTTCAACCACAGTGCAAAGTGTTGTATTCACAAGGAACGCCCTAGGTTCATTCATAAGTCGCATTATACGACACCCGCTTAGATATGGAGTGATGCTAATCTAAGCCGGCATCACTCTCGACGGTATCTATGTAATGTTGGCATTATTTTCCCCACTTCGCACAATCGCGCTGGTCATCATGAGACGACGGGAGCGACAGGTAATTGCTCAGTGAAAGTGTAGTTACATGGATGACGTTTTCACTTTGCTTTTGTTTAATATGATTTTCTCATTTTGTTATGTTTTGATTGTATCAGTAGAATTGCGTGAAGGATAGAAACACTATGTAGGTAGGACGGTCAATGTGGCGCAGTTGTAGTGCGACTGCCTGCAACGCAAAGGTTCCCGGTTTGATTCCCGGTGGGACACTCACAAAGTTGATATTTATCACTTTGTGAATTTGTTTTCAGTCTGGGAAGAACCTGATTGTACTTAAGAAAGATCGTTCCGTGCTTCGGAGGGTACGACAAACCGTCAACCCCGGTTGCTGTCTTTATTACTTAGACGGCGTTCATAACACAGCCATGTCAGAGGCCTACTACTAGTAGAAAGCGGTTGAAAATCAACATCAGTGTTATAATCATCATCATCAGAAAACACAACATACATACATCACGCCTATATCCCTTGCAGAGAGAGAATTTCGCCACAAACATTTGAGGGTTGTTCAGAAAATTATGCATCGCAAGTGTCAGGTTCTCAGCCTATATCCTAAAATTGAAATACAAATGCAACTTTCGAGACGCCTCTTACGACACCTACTGGAAAGAAATGAGGTCTCTCTCTCTCTCTTTTCGTGTGGGACACCAAGTAGTCCAACGACCCGATGAACCCTGGTGTCAGATTTTTTTCAACCGCCTGCTACTTAGTAGGCCTCTCACATGGTTGTGTTACAACCACCGTCTAAGTAATCATAGACAGCAACCGGGACCGACGGCTTCACGTGCCCTCCAAAGCACGGAACCATTTCTTTTTGTACAATCAGTTGGTTCAGCCTGCAATGTCCTAACTAGACCAGGAACAAATTCACAAAGAGATAAATATCAACTCCGTGAGTGCCCCACCGGGATTCGAACCCGGAGCCTTTGCGTCGCAGGCAGTCGCACTACCACTACGCCACATCTGTCAAGAAATGAGGTGATGTTATTTCAAGCCGGCATCACACGGCGACACACCGCATTTCTGTTTACCGACAAACACTAACTTTACCTCTTTGTTAGTTTAACTTTCATCATTATCCATCTGGAGACTTTCTTGAACGTGTAAATTCTACAGAAAAAGGGGTTCAAATGTTGACATTAGTTTTATGACAAGTTTTATAAGGCTTATCTTGAGTCTTAGTTAATGTTATCAATGTGTGGGACGCAATTGTGTGATTTCTGTGAAATTATGTGGTAATTTTTCCCTACTTTTTAGCCGTGATGACGGCTTAGAATAGCATCACCCCATTTCTTTCCCGGACCGAAGAGAGTGGCGCATTAAAGAAGAGGCCTACGTCCAGCAGTGGGCTAATATAGGCTAATTAGATAGATAGATAGATAGATAGATTTCTTTCCCGTGGTAGTCGTAAGAGGCGACTAAGGGACTCGAGGGTGTGTATTTCAGTTTTAATCGAAGGGCTGACAACCTGCCACTATGGGGATACACAGTTTTCCGAATGACCCTCAAATATTTGTCAGACGTGGCGTAAATGGCCGTCTCTTGCGGCCGTCCACGCTCTGCCTACCCCGCAAGGGATAATAGGCGTGATATGTGTTCATCTTTTTCAATTTTCTAGCTTGGGAAACTGAGTCGACAAACGACCCGATGAACCTACGTGATTTTAAACCACCTACTACCAGTATTAGGCTTTGTAGGAGTCAATAAATGTTCCTACCTTCTGAACGCCTCATAATATCTTCGATTCTCGAATTTTTACAATGCCATCGACACTTAACTTATCTTCTACTGCGATCGTAATTTTCTATACTTACTTCAAACTGTTAACAGAATACAAAACCGCCAAAATCAGCCGACGTACATACACACACATATCACGCCTATTTTCCTTGCGGGGTAGGCAGAGCGTATCGAAACATAACAGAGACACTTTTAAAAACACAAAACGGCCCAAGGTCATTCAACTGCAAAGCGTATACGGATGCGTCTGTCAAGTCGTTTGACAGACGCATCCGTAGCCGTATTTGTATGGAAATGAGATGGTAAATTGCTATTTTCTTTCAACTGACAGACGCATGCGTTACGGTTCTTTAAAAATACCTCCAAAATGACTCCCAATAACAATGATGCCATGAAGGGGATGTCGGGAGGTCCCCCTTTCCCGATTGAGAGGTATCGTACAGTGTTCATGGGAAGGCAATTTATATGTATGGGCAAAAAACTTTTTAATATATTTGAAATTATGTATAATGTAAGTAATACTACAACGTCGGAATGTAAATACAAATTGTTCCATTGGTTAAGTGCTTTAGACTACACAGATACCGAAAACTTTATAAATAATGTTTTGCGTATTTAATTAAACTCTTCACACTAACTGATCACACACACACACACACACACACACACACACACACACACACACACACATACAACACACGCAACACACGCACCTCACACAACACACACATGCATACACCTTTTTTTTCCCTTTTATTTTATAGTTCTTACTGTTTAGTTTTATACCAGCGCATTGAAAATTATTGTACGTCCACCTTTATAACACCCAAAGACTGTTCTTACGACACTGTTGGTTGTCTTTGAATGTGAGGAACCCTAGCTTCCAAGATACAGATATTAAACCTAGTTTGGGAGAAAGAGTTTCAAATTTGTTTGTCATCTTGACCTAAAATACCTATTTGTGTACCTTCAATGTGTATCATTGGTGAAATAAACTATTCTTATTCTTATTCTTAATGAAAAAACATACTTCCGTAAACATAACGAATGTAACCAAAAACATTAGCGTGATGACATAAACATGATTTAACCTTAACCGTGCGTCGATTAACCACGGTTTAACTGACGATTAGTTAAACGTCGGTTTCGGCCGCTTGCAAGCTTTGTGGTCGACTGTGGCATGGCATCTTAAGAAAATATATTATACATACATATATCAAGCCTTTATCCCTTGCGGGGTGGGCAGAGCGTAATTATTTGAGGGCTGTTTCAGTGACAGGTTTCATGTGTTTTAATAAATTTGGGCGACAGGCTGACAACCTGTCACTATGGTGATAAACAGTTTTCCGAATGACCCTCAAATGTTTAAAGGCGTAAATGTCCTACACACGGTCCTACGGATTTACACTTAATTAAACCATCAAATCCTTGAAAATATAAATGTCTATGCCTGTTACAATTTTTACAATGGTTCATTGTCAAAGAATAACGAAGGTTCTTCTATATTTTCATGGCCTTAATAATACATCTTTTGTAGATATAGAAGTTGACATTGAACTATTTATATAACTTCATTCATTAATGATGACTAGGAACTTTAGGATTATCTTTGGAACTTGTGTCCTTCAATGGCGGAGGTCATTCGTGAACTCATTCACTTGTGTAATTACATACATACATACATACATAAATCACGCCTTTATCCCTTACGGGGTAGGCAGAGCGTTAAAGGCCGTAAAACGGATATTAACACCACGTCTGACAAAAGTTTGAGGGTCAATCAGATAGCTGTGTATCACTATAGTGACAGGTTGTCAGCCCATCGCCTAAAATTGCAATACACGCCCTCGAGTCCCTTAGTCGCCTCTTACGACACCCATGAGTAAGAAATGGGGTGATGCTATTCTAGGCCGGCATCACACGGCAAACTTATGTAATTAATAAATAAATATCTTAGACATTTCACACAGCGCCATCTAGCCTTAAACTAAGCAAAGCTTGTACTATGGGAACTAGATAGCTGATGTAATACATATCACAATATTTCTTTACCGTGGGAGTCGTAAGAGGCGACTAAGGGACTCGAGGGTGTGTATTGCAATTTTAGGCGATGGCCTGACAACCTGTCACAATGGCGATACACAATTTTCCGGATGACCCTCAAATAGTACATACGTTTTTTTTGTAAATAAATACATAGAGATCACCCAGACTCAAGACAAATTTTTGAAAAGTAACATGTGCTGTGTGGGGATCGAACCCACGACCCTCGGCGTAGCAGGCAGGGGTACTATCTATTTCGCCATTTGCCCAGTCAAATTGTTAAAAAAGTAGATAATAAATTTGTAAAAAAAAGACATGAGGTAAGCAATCCTAAAACTAAACTACTTATTTGAACAACCAACTATTTAAAAATTACTCGTTTGCCTTTTTATATTCCAGAAGAAAAAACATCTTCGATTCTTCCAATATTTTTTTCGTATTCCAATCCATCGGCCACCTGAGTGACGCACTGGTTAGTCTGCCTGTCAGCAACGGTTCCAGATTCGAGTCCTGGTGGGGCACTCAGTTGTTGATATTATCACTTTGTGATTTTTTTCCAGTCTGGTTATCCGTAAGAAAGATGGTTCCGTGATTTGGACAGCAGCACTTTAAGCCGCTGTTAAGATAAGCTTGGATGGTGGTCGTTACAAAACCATGTCAGAGGTAGTAGGAGGCAGTTGAAAAACTCTGACACCAGGGTTCATCGACTCGTTTGTCGACACGAAAAGAAGAAAAGGAATTAACCATGTAGAGAAGTAACTTGAAAATTATAGAATTTTATAGTTTTACACGTACCCTAGGGGAGGCCTACGTCCAGCAATGGACTGCAATAGGCTGATGTAGATATAGATAGTTTTTTAAACAAAAAGTAAGGATACCTAGTATACAATATCATGCAACCTATGCACAATAGAAAGTACACCTACAATGCATTGTCGTGCATGTTTGAAGGACATACTTAGTTGCAAGTCGCATGTTATTGTCAACAAGTACATCCTAATTTTATGGAGCTGTTTGTTCTAAAAAGTCATAGTAGATTTGAATGCCATGTAAATACGTATTCAATATTAAATATAGATAATATTCGTTGACCTTTTAGCTTACCTGTAAAAACAACTATTGGTTTTAATCAAATCTAATCTTTTCTATTTGTCTTTCATTCACGGTAAAGTTTGCCTGGAAGAGATCACTGCAAGTTTCAAGTTTTCTGTATTATTTTGTTTGTTTTGTGTATGTTTTATGCTATAAAGTTAGTGTTCATCCATCTATCTATATTTCTCTAAGTCCCGATACCCCAAAATGACTTAGATTCAATATAAGCATTTTAAGTGCAATCAACATTAAATAATATTATTATCG
Source organism: Tuta absoluta (assembly GCA_027580185.1). Lineage (NCBI taxonomy): Eukaryota > Metazoa > Arthropoda > Insecta > Lepidoptera > Gelechiidae > Tuta > Tuta absoluta. Next base: position 644,135 of record JAQAHW010000066.1, on the reverse strand, counting down.
GCCGTGTGATGCCGGCTTAGAACCGGCCGTGTGATGCCGGCTTAGAATAGCATCACCCCATCTCTTACCCATGGGTGTCGTAAGAGGCGACTAAGGGTCTCGAGGGTTAGATGTGAATTGCAATTTTAGGCTGACAACTTGTCACTATGGTCATAAGAATAGATAATAATACTCTATGGTGATACACAGTTATCTTATTGACCCTCAAACTTTCGTCAGACGTGGTGTTAATATCCGTTTTACGGCAGTTAACGCTCTGCCTACCCCGTAAGGGATATAGGCGTGATTTATGTATGTAACTATTGAGTACTCAGGATTACCTCATTCTCACTTCCTCACCACTTAGCATTAAATAAAAAAAAATACAAGCAACATTATCACAGACTATTATGTGCAGTGATTACGCTGTCGTGACTTATCATTACGTCATCTAACGTGTTGAGGTCTAAATGACCTTAAACCGTGAAGATCATCACTAATGTGTTAACACTTAGTTAAGATTAAGGGGTGGCACACACATAGGGTAATTTGAAGCTCATCGTATCCAGAACACATAAAAGGGTGACAATTTGATATAGTACCGCTGCCGAGAGAAGTCGGTTTTGGCAGCTGTCATCTCCATACTAAAAGAGATGTCAACAAAAGAAAATGGACCCTCTCCCATAGTTTTATACAGCTGTCAAATACGACTTCTCTCGGCGGCGGTACTATAGTGACCGATAGTGAAATCTCAAGACGGAGTGGTGATAAGGAACAACTTTCCCAAAGAAACATAGGTCGAAATACGAAGAAAAATTGGTTCCCCATACAAAATTGCCGATCAGCTGATTTGAGTTACTATGGATACCCAAAATATTTTTGTCATATTTCAGGCTACGTTCCTTGGGGAAAGTCGATTCTTATCACCAGCCAGCCCTCTGTTTTCTGTACCGGTCACTAGTACAATTTCACCCCATACACACCTATATATCCCTTGCAAGGTAGGCAGAGCATAAACGGCTTTTTGACAATTATTTGAGAGTCACACAGAAAATTGTGTATTACCATAGTGATAAAATAAATGAAATTGCAATACACATATAGCGGGATAGTGCAATACAATTGTACTATCCCGCTATATGTTTGCACTTTCCATATCACCCAAAGGTTGCCTGGAAGAGAATGCTGCTTTATTATTAAGGCCGCCTTATTGTACTGTGGTTTGTCTTTGTTTAATTTTATTTTCTTGATGTTATTTTTGTGTGCAATAAAGTTTTATAATTATTATTACACATGTAACACACGAGCACCTAAGTCGTCTCTTACGCGTCCATGGGAAAGATATGGGGCGATGCCATTCTAAGCCGGCATCACTATTAAGCAATAATTAAGTGTCAAGAGTATACATACATACATAAAACCCCTATAATCCCTTACGGGGTAGGCAGAACGTAAACGGCTGTATAAAACGGACATTTACGCCGCGTCCGACAAACATTTAAGGGTCATTTAGAATATTGTGTATCACCATAGTGACAGGTTGTCAGCCCATTGCCTTAAATTGCTATACACACGTAATACTCGAGTCTTACGATACCTGCGAGAAAAATATGGGGCGATGTCATTCTAAGCCGGCATCACTATTAAGCAATAATTAAGTGTCAAGAGTAACTCTTTCATTATAGCACAAAATCTCACGATATTTTTTAATTATTCTTCTCTCATTGGCAGTTTTGACAAAAGAGTTTTCAACAATCAAGCAAAAAGACCATTTATGTTCACTAATGGACGTTTTAACAAAAGAATGGTGTTTCAATAGTTCCATACAAATGCAACACCATCAAATTAAAGATTACGCATTTATTTACTATTCGCTTCAATAGACAATACGTGTGACTTTAAAAAAACTTATGTACTTAATCTTTTTGCGAAAATCGTGTTTTGTTTCAAACAAATATTATAGGCTTATAGGGCTCAATTCGGGATATAAATCCTCCTTACTTGCCTGAAATTAGTGCTGTCACTTTCTGTCAAATAAGTTTAGAAAAGGATAGAAGATATTTAAGTCGTGTCAAATAAATGTATCCTTTTTCAGCGCATTGAAAGAGCACTAAGTAAAAATAGGGTGAAATGATATATTCTGTAAATTTTTTAGTCTGGTTTCTATAGCTTTAAGTTCTGTGTCTATACGCCTATACATATGTACTTACAAAAACAAGTGAAACCTGATCAAACATCACGAACCATGTCAAATCGGACCACCATAACAAACATGTTCATTGGAAAAGTGTGCCATGGGGCTACGTCATTCCACTTTTACCTTCGATGCCGGTGGAAACAAGGCGAAACTTTCTTTTGAACAGCTGTTCAGATAAACACGGAAAATTATGGACAGATTTTCTAATAAATTATTTGTTGTTGATTTTTAACTAGATTTCACCCGCTGCCACAATTTTTCCCGTGGTAATAGTTGTTTTCCCGCGGTAAAAATTGGCCTATGTGTTATTCCGGGTTATACTCTACCTGTATTTCAAGTTTCATCCAAATCGGTCAAGCTGTTAAAACGGAAGAGATAACAAACATACATACACATTTTCTTCTTCTTCTTTTCAGCATAAAAATGTCCACTGTTGGACGAATGCCTCTTGATGCTTCCTTCACATACAAATATCACGGCCTGACAAATATTTATGTAAAATTCGGAAAATTGTGTACCGCCATGGTGACAGTTTGTCAGCCCATCGCCTAAAATTGCAATACACTCGTAGTCCGACTCCCACGAGAAAGAAATCATGTGATTCTATTTATCAGACGGCGTTTTTAACTGGTGAAATTCGATGTTCATTGTGTACTCGTTTAGACATTATGATGCCAAAAATATTAACCGGCTACGTAATGTACTAAGGATTTCACTTGTAGACTTGTAGCCTGTAGTTTCTTATACTGGTGTTTGGATTGAATCTAGATGTTATCTAAAGACCTCTTTAAATGTAACCGTCATAACGTTTCCACAGATTATCAACGTCCAATTTAATAATATCCTTTTTTGTGTAAGATTTTTGATACATTTTTGATATTGCCGCAATAATAACAATATTCACGGCGAATCAAGCTTTATTACTTGCAATTAAGAGCAATTTTGCTTTTGAAGCAAAGGCGGCCATGTTAATGTTAATATGAAGTTAAATTATGCGTGAAAATGTAGAGTTTTTTTTTTGTTTTCTGAAGGGCTTGGCAGAACTGATGAAGATAATTTTGAGTGTATCGAATTGAATGTATTTTCGAACTAAAATTCCAAGAAAATATTTGTGAGTCATATTTTGAGTAAAATATTGCAACCCGTTCTTAGGATCAAATGGTCGAACTTACATACATACATATACCACGCCTATATCTTTTGTGATGTAGGCAGAACTTAAACGGCCGTAAAAACGAACATTTACGCTACGTCTGACAAACATTTCTAGGATCATTCAGAAAATGGTGTATCGCCATAGTGACACCTATCGCCTAAAATTATAATACAAATTTAACTCTTGAATCTCTTAACCGCCTCCTACGACACCCACAGGAAAGAAATGGGGTGATGCTATTCTATGCTCGCATCACAAATCTCTAAATTTTTTTGCATACTTTGTCTGCATTACTTAGTTACTTATTTTTTTGTTACAGGTACGCAAAACTTGGTTGCATCAACATAGTCTCTACAGAAAAAGTTGTTCAGTTTCATGGTTTGATCTGGCTTGCAGTTTTTGAAATAGAAGAAATAGAAAGAAATAGAAATAATTTATTTGCAATAAATGTGGTACAAATGGTGTTACAATATTAAAAATCCTCACATTTAACCAATTTTATACTGGTATGCAAATAGGGAGGGACTACTCTATTATTATGTATGACTAAAACAAATTTATGATAATTAAATTAAATACCATTAAAATTTTAATTAAATATCATTAAGAATAAAATTAATTAACAATTCATAAATTCATTCATGGAATAGAAAAATTTTTCACATAAATAATTAAATAACGATTTCTTAAACAAATTCAGTGGTAAATCTTTAAATTTATCGTGCAAGTTATTATAAATTTTAGTGCACATAACATAGCAATTTCTTTGTTTAGATGTTGTGGAGCATGGTGGAGCCACCAGTCGATTTGGGTACCGGGTTCGGAAATTACACATGTTTCCTTTTTTAGAAAACATTTCCAAAATATTTTTGGTAAATACACATATTTCAAAAATGTACATTGAAGTTAGGGTTAAAAATTTTAATTTTTTAAATAAAGGTCTACAGGACTCCAAAGGACCGACACCGCACATTGCTCTTATACATTTTTTTTGGATCAGGAATGCAAGTCCTACGTCTACTGAATTCCCTCACAAAAGAAGGCCATATCTCAGTATAGAGCTAACATAGCCGTGGTAAGCAGTTAATGCAGTATTCTGATTAGCAAGTTTGGTTAGGCGGTAGAGGGCATAAGAAAATCTATTTATTTTTTTACATAAATTACAAATATGATCTTTCCAAGTTAACATAGAGTCTATGTCAATACCTAGAAATCTTGCTGTGTTGCATTCTGTAATAGGTTCACCATTATAAGTTACACAAATATTTTGGGACTTTCCATTTTTATTAAAAAATTGCATTAGTTTTGTTTTATTTATATTTACATTTAGATTATTTATTATATTTCAGCCAATTGATTATAATTTTGATTGTATTATTTATTTCATTTTCATAGTCCAAATTGTGATTTTTATTTATAATAATTGATATGTCATCTGCGTATAATGGACATTGATAATTAGTAATTGAAAGAATGTCATTAATATATAAATTGAATAATAAGGGCCCAAGAATGCTACCTTGAGGTACGCCATATTTGATTAAATTGAAATCTGATTTATATGATGTCAATTCCAAAATTTCATTCAATTTATTGGTACACCGTTCCTTACACCCCTGAAGATGTAGCTGTTTTTTTTTAAAATTAGAAGTAGGTTTTCAGAAATGAACAAATCTTTCTCTTTTTACAATATTGATTATTGTGATTACACACATACATATACACATACCTATAATCCCTTGCAGGGTAGGCAGAGCGTGAACGGCCACAAAAACATAGACATTTACGCCACGTCTGACAAATACTTGAGGGTCATTCACTACGTCACAGGTTGTCAGCCCATCGCCCAAAATTGCTATACACACCCTCGAGTCCCTTAGTCGCCTCTTACGACACCCACGGGAAAGAAATGGGGTGATGCTATTCTATGCCGGTTTCACACAGCAGCATTGTGATTACAATCATGATTTTAAAAAAAACAGTAGCTAAAGTCAAAGGTTATCTTTATGAATATCTTAATTAAGTAGATATGACTAATTGCCTCTATTAAATAACAATCTAAACAGATTGTTAAACGTTTTTTTAAAATCTATTTTGAACTCATCATCAGGCAAATGATTTAAATTTTTTTCACTGTTATCGTTTACTATATTTTTTTTTATCCATGCATTTTGCTAAATTATCGTAAAAACCAGGATCTTACCAGTTTTTCTGTTTCTATATTATCGTTTTTACACTACTGAGTAAATAGGGTCGACTTACACATCCCAAACCAGTTTGCACCAAACAAAAATTATAGTATTATTATACCTTAAATACCTAGTACGCTGATAGATCTAGTACGCTGGCTATCAAAATACACATATCACGCCTTTATCCCCTTCGGTGTAGGCAGAGTGTTAACAGACGTCAAATTCGTTCGCTATCGCCACGTCTGACAATTATTTGAGGGCCGTTCCAGAAATATCGTTTATCACTATTATGTCAGCCTGTCGCCTAGAATTGTAATACAGATGAAACCCTCGAGTTCCTTAGTCGCCTCTTGCGACACCCACGCGAAGGTAATGGGGTAATGCTATTCTAAGCCGACACCACATGGCCATAATAATGAAAACAAGAATATTACGAGTGTTAATCAATAACACAAAGCCAGCCATCTCAAGCATAAATAATAGAGCAGAATCTTGATACTCAAAGCTTTAATAGACATTAATTCATAACTTATCTGTTTATGATAGTTATGTTCTGTATACATGTTAGTTAATTTTGATAGATGTTTAGTTTTTACGCAAGGTCTACAACCGATTAATTGTCAGTATTGATTTTAATGCTTTAACGTTTATCTTCTAAGTTACACATTGGTAGAATTGTCACAGAGGCAATAAAAAAAATCCATTGAATCCATGACTATCACCTGGTTTGCGACTGGAACGTGCACCCTTATTTGAGGCGCATACCTGACTCACACACTTTTTGTATGTAATTTTATGAAGTAATTTCATACAACTTCCCAGTTTCCTATAAGTAGTTACGGTTCAGTGAGTAATTTAGTCAAATGTACAATGGCTTGATTTGCACACATATCACGTCTATAATCCCTCGCGGGGTAGGCAGAGCGTAAGCGGCCGCAAGAAACGGACATTTACGCCAAGTCTGACAAATATTTGAGGGTCTTTCGGAAAAATGTGTATCGCCATAGTGACAGGTTATCAGCTCATTGCCTAAAATTGCAATATACACCCTCGAGTCCCTTAGTTTGATTTGCACTCACAGTAATATCATAAATGAGTCATAAATGAAAATAAGAAATTTTATTATATAAAAATAACTTGTATGTCGCTTGTAAGAGTATCAAATGGTTGAAAATTTTAAAGGGTTCGGTTGGGGTGCCAGTAGCTCAGTACCAGAGCCGATGCTAACTATTTTCAATTTCTTTTTTTATTTAATTATAGTCAATATGATTATGATATTTCCTTCTAGTAGCCGATTATAGTGTGACTGACCACTGTAAATAGAGACTTGTTCCAATAAAAACAGGGGAACTATAAAATTGAGTAAAACTAATTTACATACATATATATCACACCTTTATCCCTTGCGGGGAAGGCAGAGCGTAAATGACTGCACGTACACGTCTGCCAAACATTTGACGGTCATTTGGAAAATTGTGTATTGCCATAGTGACAGGTTTTTAGCCCATGGCCTAAAATTGCAATACACACCCTAGAGTCCCTTCGTCGCCTTTTACGACACCCACGGGAAAGAAATAGGGTGTTGCTATTCTAAGCCGGCATCACACGGCATAACAAATTTCTAAGACCAATTTATTTTTTTCAATGAAGGTTCATGACGTCTTTCATTAAATTAAGTTGATATAATTTTATTGGCGCCACTCTTGACTATGCCTTTTTTCTGTGATTGGTCGAAATTGTGTCAGTGTCAAAGTTCAGTCATTTCTTATTGGTGCGTTTAAACACTGTCGCGTCTGCCGCCATCTGCAATAAGCTTTGAGTTTTCTTCTCCAATACAGATTATTATAACTATGTGCAAGGCAAAGTAAGGAAGCGGATTGAACCAGATTGAAGGCAGTTTTTTGACAAGTTTTATTCTGCTGAAGTAACAGAAACTGTCAAACCCTAGACAGCAGAAGCCGTGGGCCTAAACTAGCCGCATTAAACTTTAGTTTCAACATAAACTTCATAAACTACAGCACTCTAATGCTGGACATAGGCCTCCCCAAATTGGGTGTACTTGCCATACTAACCACGATAGGCAGGCAGATTGGCGAGCGCAGTGCAAGGTGTTGTATTTACAAGGAACGCTGCTGCCCATTCCCTAGATTCATCTCTTAGTCGCCTTTTACGACACCCTATATGAGATATTTGGTGGAGTTTTTCTAAATTTTGTTTAGTTAAAATACAGTTTTGTTACATTGGTGCCGTGACCAGGATTAAAACTTTTAAGTGAGAGTTTAAAGTAAGCTGTAATAACCCTTGGTACATACATAGATATAGCACGCTTATATCCCATGCATAAATGGCCGTAAAACGGACAATTACTCCATGTCTGACAAACATTTGAAGGTCATATAGAAATTTGTGTATCACCATAATGTCATCGCCTAAATTTGCAACCTTTGTATCCCTCGAGTCCCTTAGTCGACTTTTACGCGTCCACGGGAAAGATGTGGGGTAGTGCCATTCCAAGCCAGCATCACAAGGCGGAAACCCTCGTTGAGCTCTCTTTTCTCTTTTTTCGTGTGGGACACCGAGTCGTCCAACGAACCAATGAACCCTGGTGTCAGTTTTTCAATCACCTGCTACTAGTAGTACGCCTCTGACATGGTTGTGTAACGACCGCCGTCTAAGTGAACATAGACATCAACCGGGACCGACGGCTTAACGTGCGCTCCGAAGCACGAAACCATATTTATTTAGGACAATCAGGTGATGCAGCCTGCAATGTCCTAACATGATTGGGAACAAATTCACAAAGAGATAAATATCAACTTTGTGTGTGCCCCACCGGGATGCGAACCCGGAGCCTTTGCGTCGCAGGCAGTTGCACTACCACTGCGCCACATCGGCTCGTTGAGCTGAAATATAAAGATGGTTAAATGCCAATGGATAGCGACAAGTGAAATAATATGAAAGAAATATTTCTAAACATTCTTATTTTTTTCCAAATCCACAGTCTTCGTGAAGTAACCACAAAATGATCCGTGACGCTCCTATCCTTAAACAATACGAAAAAAAAAAAAAGAATACATTTAGTTAAAAAAAACACATACATTTTGTATGATGCGTTTAAGTATGACTAAGTAATAGGAAGCAGAAACGATCGTCTATAATGATGACGTCATCAGATGTTTTTTTTGTTGTAAATCGTTTTCGATTATTGGTAGTAATTTGTATGGTGTAGAACTAATGGTTTAGTCCATATTCGATTTAAAGTTAAAAAAATAACAAAGTTGGTGAAAAGAAACGGACTAGGCGATTTTTTGTATTCTTCTTTCGTGTCTAACGACCCGATGAACCCTGGTGTCAGAGTTTTTCAACTGCCTACTACTAGTAGTAGGCCTCTGTCCTTTTTATACCAACGGTATTATTATAAAAAAAAAATAGTGCCCTCAATTCTGGATATAAATTCTCTTAACTTACCTTAAATAAGTGCTGTCACTTTCCGTCATTATAGGCATAGAAAAGGATAGGAGATATCTAAGTCCTGTCACCAAGAGAAGTTTTTGTGGTTGTTCAAACAACTAACCCGATAGCCCAGTATGGCTAGTTATTCTAATAGGAAATTTTCTAGAGATTCTCGAGTGTCATGTAGAGGGCGCTCAGCTTAATTGAAATAACGTTCCTGTACATGAAAATCGGTCCTACTTTACTAAATATTCTTTATTTTGTATTTATGTAATCGTTCTAAATTTCTTATAGATTTTTTGTTTGCTTACATGAATGACACTCAATATAATAGCAAGACAACAAGTTTATTTTGTAACAAATCATACTAAAATAAATAAATTAGTAACGAACACAACGTGAAACGGAACCTGAGACAAAACTATCGCTGCCGCCAGCCATATTGAAACGTCAAATTTTCAGATTAGCACAGTGCCCTCTGGTTTGACATTCAGAACTTTCAACAGAACTGTCAACAGAAAAACTCCCATTCTAATTATAGCCTGTAATGTCCCACTGCAGGGCAAAGGCCTCCCCCCCTTTCTTCCATTCTTCCAGCTTTACATGTTTTAAAAATATTAAAGTCTATAATTTTGGTTTGTAGTTTCTGGATTAATTGTCGAACCCAATTTATTATTTTGTGTCATTTTAGGTATATGCTAACATACTTTCGTTTGCAGTGGATAAAAATTACTAAAACTGGGCTTTTAAACTGTGTATACTGTCACATTGACAATACTGGTACAGTTATAAATTATAATATTTATTTAAATATAAACACTTGAAATTTTAATTTAGTAAATGAGCTAGCATACATAGTATCGAAAATTCACGCAAGCGTCAAAAATTACACAATATGTAATATACATCCACACATACACATATCACGCCTATTATTCCTTGCGGGGTACGCAGAGCGTAAACGGCCGCAAAACACGACCATTTACGCCACGTCTGAGAAATATTTGAGGTATGTAATATGTACTTGACAGACACACATAGCGCAATCGTACAAACAATAAGCGACTTTAGATTTTTTATAACTTATGCTCTCAAATAATTCCAGCCGTATCGGACTACACTTGCATCTTCTATCACGTTTTCCGTGCCTTTAGACACAAGGAGCTAACCTTGTTAATATGTAGCAATTTGTACTAAACTAGTATTACTAGTTTAAAGTAACTGGCACGTATTAGTTAATAACTCTTACTCGGTGACACTTTCAAACGGTGTTTAGCATACCGTAGATAATTTTGATTGATCGATATAATTGTGGGTATATACTAAAGCGGGTTCTAGAGTGGAGGCCATTCCTCGGCAAGCGTAGCGTTGGACGACCTCCGCTATGTATAATTTTTCCATTTGAGTCACAAATGCATTTCTTCTATTTACTGACGGACGATGTGGCGCAGTGGTAGTGCGACTACCTGCGACGCAAAGGTTCCGGGTTCGACTCCCGGTGGGGCACTCATAAAAGTTGATGTTTATGACTTTTTCAATTTGTTCCAAGTCTGTTTAGGACATTGTAGGCCGAATCACCTGATTGCCCTAAAATAAATATGGTTCCGTGCTTCGGAGGGCACATTGAGTCGTTGGTCCCGATTGCTGTCTGTTATTACTTAGACGGCGGTCGTTAAACAACCATTTCAAAGGCCTACTACAAGTAGTAGGCGGTTGAAAAACTCTGACACCAGGGTTTGTTGGGTCGTCCAACGTTTTGGTGTCCCACACAAAAAGAGAAGATAGAAGAGTCTGTACTGTTCTAAGAAAACTAATGAGAAAAGGCCTTTCATTCGGACAAGCTTTGATTGAAAGTAGCTTAGGTATTGTCAAAGGTTGCCACTCTAATAAAAGTTTAATCGTGATGATAGTAGCCTTGAAATAGGATAATTGGTGTTGACTAACTAGCTGCCCGGTCAGCTGTTTCACCCGCGGCTAACCGTTTGCTCTACGTTGAGTACTTTTAAAGATCTAAGCAGACCCATATGCATAGGGATACGGGAAGCGACCTCATTTTAAAAGCTTTTATTTAACTTGCAGTGTATGTAAGTAAGTAACAATGTTTGTTCGGTGCAAATCTTGCAAGTTTAATTTGAACCACTTCTCGGTATCCGATTGAGTTGAAATTTTGCATGTTGGTCCAGAACCGATGACAATGCATGTTAATCATAAATTTGACCTGATGCTGCTGCCAGGATCGGCTCCGTACGAGAGATCTCTTCAGCGGTTTATAGCTGGGACACAAAATTTTGTATACGAATTCGTTTATTATAGGCAGTTGGTAGGCCCACCATGAATTAGACGCTACATCCAGGGTTGTCTTCGAACTATGGAACTCCTCAATATTCAACTGCTGGGACTTGCAATTTTGTATACGAATTCGTTCATGATAGGCAGTTGGTAGGCCCACCATGAATTAGGGTCGTCAATAGAAGGCCTCCTGATAGAAGAATTAGACTGTTCGAAATTAACTGGGACTCGGCCATGTAATAATGACGACATCAATGAAATGAAAAGACTAAGACATATAACAAGCTAATTCTTCTATTAGGGATGCCGGAGGAGTAGGTACCAACCTACTTCTATAGAATATAAAAGAGATAATTATACTTTATCCTAATGTTAGTTTTCCCCGTGCCTTAAGTTTTTCTATTGAAGGTCTCTCCGTTTTATAGAAAGACTTTCGTATTGATCGATAACTATCGTAACATAAACTAAAAAATATAAAATAAAATTATGTAAAAAAAACTTTTAAAACAAGCTTTTATTTAAGTGCTCTGAAAAGATGAAAATAAAATTTGGAATGACATTAACCACATTCATTTATGACTTTACAGAAATGAAAATATAATAAAAGCTTGTCGCGAAACTTTCAATTTGTGATTGAAATTTTGTAATAAGGTACGCACCTAACTGTAATTAGGTAGTTTCTTCTAGGCATCGCGACAAGCTTTTATTATATTTTCATTTCTGTAAAGTCATAAATGAATGTGGTTAATGTCATTCCAAATTTTATTTTCATCTTTTCAGAGCACTTAAATAAAAGCTTGTTTTAAAAGTTTTTTTTACATAATTTTTTATACTATTTAGTGACAGCAAATATGGTAGGTAGATCATTTGTGCTAGCCCTAACTTTCAATTGAACGTACACTAGTCAAACAACATCAAACATAAATACATACATACAAACATACATATATCACGCTTATTATCCCTTGCGGGGTAGGCAGAGCGTGAACGGGCGCAAAAATCGGACATTTACGCCACGTCTGACAAACATTTGAGGGTCATTCTGAAAATTGTCTATCCTCATCCTGACAGGCTGTCAGCCCATCGTCTAAAATTGCAATACACACCCTCGAGTCCCTTCGTCGCCTTTTTAGACACCCACGGAAAAGAAATGGGGTGATGCTAAATTGTCTATCGCCATAGTGACAGGTTGTCAGCCCATCGCTTGAAATTCCAATACACACCCTTGAGTCCCTACGTCGCCTCTTTCGACACCCACAAGAAAGAAATGGGGTAATGCTATTCTAAGCCGGCACTACACGGCAAACAACTGTATTATAACAACAGATTTATTGAACTTAAACCGGGCAAAAAAGATTTAATCTGGATCAAAAGTAAAGTGGCGTAACCGGATTTTTTGTCACACTTTCAACAGCTTAAACGGTGTAAGTGTAATAAATCTAAATAATGGGAGGACAGTTTTATGCCTCTCAAAGTTATGACATAAAAGTTGTTAATTTGATAAATAAGCTTGGTATTGAATATTAGGTTACAACGCGGTTTATAGTTTAATTTGGTTCGTTAAGAAATAATAACTAAAAAGGCTGTTTCAGAGTTTTAATTAGACATGAAAAGATTCTACATTTACAAATTGTTCTAAGTTTCAGTACTTACCTATCTTTATAGGTTTCAGTTGTCGTTAACGTTTAGCCATAAATTTTGTTAAATAATTGCCATGACTTTGAAAATTCCTGTCAATATTTTTAGAAAACATGCATAATTTTCTACTAGGGACAGAATTTGAACCTGTGACTTTTGCGATCAATAGTGGCGACGCATCTACTATCTGCAAAACAAACTCTAAATGGATCCGTGCCACGTATTATTGGCATCAAGATACACTTGCTAAATTCGCGGGCAACGGATGACCCGCGGTTGTCCAGATGGAAGAGGCATCGCCACTTGTGATGACGAAAGTCGCAGGTTCAAATCATGCCCGCGGTAGAAAATTTTACATGTTTTCTAAAAAATTTAGTAGAAATTTTCAAAATTATTTACTTACCAACTCGAGAAGTGTTTAAAAATTTGGAATTCAATACTACTACTTATTATAATGTAATGATTTATTATCAAGAAGAATATATTCCATTCTCTTTACTTTTAATTACTTCTTAACATATTGCTACATTTACAATATAGGTTAAAACAATGTGTAAATTATTTACTTAATTTATTATAACATCTCGAACTCAATTAAATCAAACAAGTTTTTATCAATCAAGAAACTGTTATAAATGAAGCAATGTTTAGAATGTATGTTTACAATTCTGATTGTTGTATCGGATAAGATTCAATAATGTTTTACAACAAACATGTTGTGTAAGAATTAATATACAGGGTGTAAGGGATACTACCTATAGGATTGTATAGGAATCCTTGGAATGAAACTGAACTTAACATGAAAAATATTTCAGAAAACACAAAAAAATGACTTCCCATAGTAATTGCAGCTAATCTTGATTTTGTATGGGAGGTCAAACATTTTGTCGTTTTCTGACGTATGTTCCTAGGGGAAAGTTGTTCAGTTTCATGGTCAGCAGGCATCCTATCAGTATTCGGAGGGCTGGTCCCTTACACCCCGTATAAAAGTTATCGGGCATCATAATCAGTGTTCATATATTTATTGAATTGTGCCATGTGATGCCTTAGTATAGCATCACCCCATTTCTTTCTCGTAGGTGTCATAAGAGGCGACTAAGGGACTCAAGGGTAATAGCTGACAACTTGTCACTATGGCGATACACAACTTTATGAATGACCCTCAAATGTTTGTCAGACGTGGCGTAAATGTTCGTTTTTCACGGTCGTTTACGCTCTGCCTAGCCCGCAAGGGATATCGACGTGATAAATGTATGTATCTATGTTTATTGAATAACATGTTGATAACTTTTATCAGTATTTACAGACTAACAGCACATAATTCAAGTTATATTGGTTTTTCATACAGATACTTAGAATAACCAGTATTAATAAGTTGATCCGTTAAATTTTAAGATTTTGCCGTGTGATGCCGGCTGAGAATAGCATCACCCCAGTTCTTTCTCGTGGGTGTCGTAGAAGTCAAGTAAGAGACAATTTTAGGCGACAGACTGACAACCAGACTTTCTGAAACGACCCTCAATTTTTTGTCAGACGTGGCGGTAGCGACCGTATTTTTACGTCCTTTAACACTGCCTACCCCATAAAGGATAAAGGTGTGATATGTGTCAGTATAGAAACTTTAAGAATCTCATCGGTTCTACCTATAGTATTAAAAACTATATGTACATTTATACCTATTAATTCTTCTGGTACACCCACGTTATAGACATATAAGGAATCTTGTTATATCATTAGTTGTAGATACTATCATCACCACATAAACCTACCTATTGAACGGACCAATTTATACTGGTCTTTCATACTGTTGTTTGGAATAACTAGTATAAGTTGGTCCCTTGAATAGGTAGGTTGATTTGCTGCTAATAGTACTTATAGGTACCTATATAGGTTCTATGTCTAGAGGTCATGGTTGTGGAATTTTCTATAAGTTCCGCTATTGGATAAGATCAGCATATTTAAATTAGTTATTTATACATATATAATATGTATTACAGGCGTTTATCGTGGTATGGGCATGTTATGAGGAGGGATGAAATTTTTTTTTTAATTAAGGATGGGTTTGCTCTTGACTCTAGTTTAGGTCATAGGACAGAGACAGAGTCTAAGATGGAGCGAGCTCACCCAGAAGAAGCCTGTTCACTCTTACTTTGTAGAGATTAAGGTTGTATGCGTTTGAAAACATAGACGCAGTCACATGACTAAAAAAAACTGACTAAAAACTAAAAAAAGTATTGAATATGAATGTGGATGGATGCAGAAGGAAAGAAGGTCAATTTCCAGTATTAAATTAGTTTTAATTTGTTATTTATAAATTTTTTCCAAAAACATAATTAATGTTAGTACAAAACATTAACTTTTTTATCGTGTGAAAAGGAAGACCACACTTAAATGTAAATTGTTTTTATTAAAATGTTATCAAGTTCTGTCATGATATAAAATATAAAAACACCTAGCGTATCCGCCCGCGGTTTCTCTCGCGCTTTCTTTTTTTCGTACGGAATTCAATGAAAAACCCGACAAACAAATCACACACACACACACATATCACGTCTATAATCCCTAGTGGGATAGGCAGGTCATAAACAATTGCAAAAAACTGACATTTACCTACGCCACGTCTGACAAATATTTGAGGGTCATTCGGGAAAATTGTGTATCGCCATAGTGACAGGTTGTCAGCCCATCGCCTAGCAATACACATCCTCGAGTCTCTAACTATATCGTATTTAAATCTATCTTTTTCTATTGCGAAACTTTTAGAAAATTCTTCGCTTGTGACCTCTAGACATAGTACCTATATACAGGTAAAAGTACTATCAGCAACAAATCGACTACTGATAGGGTGCATGCAGGCAATGAAACTGAACAACTTTCCCCTAGGAACATATGTCAGGAAACAACAAAAAATATTCGACTTCACATACAAAATCTCGATCTGCATTTACTATGGGAAGTCGTTTTTTTTAACGTTGCCTGGAATATTTTTTCACGGAAAGTTGTTCAGTTACATGGTCTGAATGCACCATATCAGTATTCGGAAGGCTGTCCCTTACACCTTGTATAATAACAAAACTAATTGTAGTTAATTAAAATATTATGAACATATGACTACATGAACACCTGCGTATTGCAAAGGTTTTAATTACAATTAAATTATCGTCCTATTTCTCTCCTCTGTCAGACCTACAAACTTTTCGAAAGACTGCTCTTGGACCGTTTAGCTGACGTTGTTGATCCCAAACTCATACCCGAGCAAGCAGGGTCGCGGCCCGGCAAATCTTGCTGCAACCAGACACTTAAGCTCACCAAGTATATTGAAGATGGGTTTAAGATCAACAATGTCATTGGCGTTGTGTTTGTGGACTTGAGCGCCGCATATGATACGGTCAACCTCCGGAGACTGTTGTGGAAGGTGGCTGATTTAACCGGAGACCAGCAATTTGTTAATGTCCTGAGTGAACTACTTAGTAACCGCCGCTTTCAAGTCCATCTTCTTTCGGAAAAAAGCAGATGGCGGAGTCAAAAGAACGGCCTTCCTCAGGGCAGCGTCCTAGCTCCCATTTTATTTAACATCTATACCAACGATCAGCCACTGAGCCCCAGTACTTCGAGCTTCATATACGCGGACGATCTCGCTTTGGCATCGCAGGCAGACTCCTTTGAAGTTGTTGAACAAAACCTTTCAGCAGCTTTGGAGAACCTGTCTGTCTACTACGACGATAACTCCCTAAAGCCAAACCCATCGAAGACCCAGTCCTGCGTATTTCATCTGCGTAACAAACAAGCGTCACGGCCCCTTAACATCACATGGAAGGGTACTCCTATATCTCACTGCAGCTATCCTAAATACTTAGGGGTGACATTGGATAGGGCCCTAACCTTCAAATACAACTGTGAGAATGTTAAGCGTAAAGTTGGTACTCGAAACAACCTCCTGCGTAAGCTCACCTCAACAAACTGGGGAGCATCGCCGGAAGTCCTGCGAACGACTGGGCTAGCACTCTGCTACTCTGCTGGCGAATACGCGAGCTCTGTATGGAGCCGGTCAGCACATGCAAAGCAAGTGGATATAGCTCTCAATGAAACTTGTAGGACAATTACTGGATGTCTTAAACCAACTCCTTTAAGTAAGCTATATTCACTGGCAGGCGTTGCTCCACCCAGCGTTCGTAGAGAGGCGGCGTGCTCAGTTGAGAAAGCGAAGCAGGAGTCTGACCCGAGGCATCCCATGTATAGCTGCAGTCCAGCCCCTCGCCGACTCAAAAGCAGAAATAGCTTTTTAAATTCTGTTGCCCCCCTGAAAGTGGACCCACATACTTTTAAAACCGAACGGTGGAAAGAGTCTTTTCCGGCTGACCCATTCGTCCCCCAAGTCGAATGCCTACCCCCGGGGAAAAACCTGCAGTGGCCGGTGTGGAAGTCGTTAAACCGACTCCGTTCACAGGTTGGCCGCTGCAAGGAAAACCTCCAACGATGGGGCTTTTCCAATGCTTCGACTTGTCCATGCGGCGCCGAACCTCAAAACATGGCCCATCTACTGGTTTGCCCAGCGTGCCCTGACACCTGCACGTTGGAGGACCTGTGGAATGCTTCCGACGAGGCCATCCGCGTTGCCACTTACTGGTCCAAGCTCATATAATTCACCACCAGACTACATAATATTTGCTATCGACACGCTAGAAGAAGAAGAAGAATTACAATTAACATTCAAATAGGCAATTAGAAAGTTTACAAGTAGCTATTTAGTTTAATAGAGCAACGGTCAATCTAATTTATAGTAGTTCACTAAATATTATTAGACCTGTATTGACTTTACGAGTTGGCAACGTTATGAAACTTATTTACAACCAAGAGAGTTGAACAGTGTCTTAATCTACAAACACTGACAACGTCAAATCGTATGGAAATATAATTTAAACAGCATCACACCACTAAACAGATTCGAATGGGAATTATAGAATCCTTGCATTATCCAGAGTTTTATAGGCTAAGTTTTGAATACCAAATTTTAAAACACTTCCCGTGTCAGGTATAACATTTTTGAAACAATTTCATGTTTATTAAAAAAGAAAACCTAAGAATTAAATTTTGAAGAACCTTAAATAATAGTAAGGCTGGACAACATTGGTATATCAAAGTGTTTCATGGGAACTAGTAACAAAATGATAAAAATAACAATTGCTCCAACACCATAATTTACGTAACAGATCATTGCCAACTAATCCTCCTAAAGAAATCAAGTTATTAAAAAAATTATCATTATATTACGACGTAATACCAACATAACGGTATTGCCTAATTATTACTATTATTTTTACCACACAGCTGTTATAGCAATAACTTTGTTACCACGTTTGTTGGGTGTCATTTTGACAGCTAATTTTGTTTTTGTTACTTTGCTTGTTGTTTACGAAAGTAGAATGTTAATGGCAAATTAATTTAGTTGATCTCTTATATGTATGACATCTAAGTAATCAACCCTATACTGGTAACTGAAACTTAAATTCAAATGTAACTACACAGACTCAGGTTTTGATATTTATAATAATCACAACAAGATTGATATTTTTTAACATACATACACATATCACGCCTATAATCCCTAGCGGGGCGCAAACGGTCGAAAAACGGACATTTACGCCATGTCTGACAATCGTTTGAGGGTCATTCGGAAAATTGTGTATCGCCATAGTGACAGATTGTCAGCCCATCGCCTAAAATTGCAATACATACTCTCGAGTCCCTTAGTTGCCTCTTACGACTCCCACGGGAAAGAAATAGGGTGATGTTATTCTAAGTCGGCACCACTCGGCAGTTCACTATTTTTATTTAAACTTACAAAATTGCACTGCAGGCAGGATTTGAAACTGCATTTTATGGTATAGTTATACCGAGGCCTCTAAATTTAATTGATAATGTTTTTTGTTACAGATTGAATGGACATCGCATCCGGATAAAGAAGTAAGTTCACTTGATTTTTTATTGCTATCCCCTATCGAGACAAAAGCACAGAAACCAATAGTATGTATATATTATACATACAGGACGGACACACACCTCCCCGCACCCCAGCCCCCGACCCGCCCTCACCCGAGAAATGTTAAAATACCAGTGGAGAATTAAGTAGAAACTAGCGCTAGGCTTGTTAAATCCTCTTTGGTAGTTACTGAAAGTATTCATTAGGTTAGGTATCAAAATCAACCTGCATGCCAACCCTGCACTCACACATCTGTGATCACCCACACATGCACATGTACAAATGACAGTTGTCTATTAAGAGTCCGCTGTCGGAAGGGAAAGACTTAGACGAACGTACCTCGATCAAATCGGGGACGTGCTAAAGAAAGGTCAGGTCAAGAGTACCCTAAACCGACGAGCATGCATGAAGAGATTGATGAATGTAGAGAAGGCGAAAGAAGTATGCAGGGATCGTAGTAAGTGGAAGAAAGTAGTCTCTGCCTACCCCTCCGGGCAAGAGGCGTGAATTATGTATGTATGGAGTGTCCGAGGTGTGACAAAAGTCCAAACTGAAGGTATGCCAAAGAGCTATGGAGCGCACCGTACTTGGCGTCAATCGACAGAGTCCATAACACTAGCAAAAACCAGAATAGCTGATGAAGGACGCAAGACTGCCAAGTTAAAGTGGGATTGGGCCGGGCATGTTTTTTTTTTATTTAGGATGGGTTTGCTCTTGACTGTAGTCTAGGTCATAGGACAGAGACATGGTCTAAGATTGAGCGAGCTCACCCAGAAGAAGCCTGTTAAGGCACTGGCACTCCCACACACTGACGGAACGCAGCAAGCTACTTGGCGCCAGACTTCGGTGGGATGGTGGTCGCGAGCCAGGCGGCCCCTTACGGAGGCTTCCACCGCTTAGTGGGATCGTTTAGCCGGACTTATCCACAGGCAAGCCTGTGTTGCCGTTGCCCGGGGTGGACCGCTAGGAGGTAAATCCCATACCACCCCTATTTTTTTTTATTAAGGATGGGTTTGCTCTTGACTCTAGTCTAGGTCATAGGATAGAGACAGAGTCTAAGATGGAGCGAGCTCACCCAGAAGAAGCCTGTTCACTCTTACTTTGAAGATATTAGGGTTGTATGCGTTTGGAAATACAGACGCGGGTAGTGAGTTCCACTCTTTATGTGTGTCGGATGCACCCGGATCGTTAGGCTAATTCGTTTCCGAACCGTGGGAGCCTCAACACGGGTCTCGGCGTAGAGGTAGGCCCCGAAAACGATGATGGTGCGACGATCTTGATACATACTCAAAAGAGTAGACGAATTTGGCACTGGATCGTAATAAATTGATCAAGAATCAAGAAAGTTTATTTGCCAGAACATAGTTACATAAAATATTATTCTATAAAAAGCACATACTTAAATTTCAAAATAAACAATTATTGATATCTAAGATTAATTCCATAATTCATGAATTCATTAACGCTATAAAAACATTTTTGTAGCAGCCAATTCGTCAGGTTCGTCTTGAAGCCAGTTTCAGTCAATGATCCTCGGGAAGATTATATTTAATTTTAATAGACATATTGTATAATTTTTTTCTGTAAATGGCCTTACTGGCAGAAGGTTGGTATAACATATTCATCATATGATTTCTTCTTTGTCTTCCACTAAATTCAATTTGCTTCTGCCAGTACTTTGGGATGTCTTTTACAAAGATAAAAACGTCTCTAGTGTTCATACAAAAAATATTTAACTTTTTAAAAAGCGGTTTACAGCTAGCATCACATTCAGCATTACAAATTGCACGTATACTTTTTTCTGGACCTTAAAACCCTCTCTCCTCTACATCTACCGAGTTTCCCCATAATATCAGTCCGTATTTGAGTACGGATGATACGTAACCATGAAAGACCCAGCAGTGGGATCTAACAGACTAATAAAAAAAACATCAAGTTAGTCATTAAGCATTACGTTGTAAAATTGCAAAATATTTCGGAGAAAGCTTTTGTACATTATATGCACGTCACACCTGCAGTATTCATGAATGTAACACCGCATTATAAGTACTAAGGTTGCGCGTATAATATCAGTCCGTATTTGAGTACGGATGATACGTAACCATGAAAGACCCAGCAGTGGGATCTAACAGACTAATAAAAAAAACATCAAGTTAGTCATTAAGCATTACGTTGTAAAATTGCAAAATATTTCGGAGAAAGCTTTTGTACATTATATGCACGTCACACCTGCAGTATTCATGAATGTAACACCGCATTATAAGTACTAAGGTTGCGCGTGCGATGATATTTGCGTACAATGGCTGCAGAGGATTATATTAATTCACACTTGCGATTGTTGCCGATTGAAAGTATAGTTGGATACGAAAATAGGTTGATAACAAGCATAATAAACTAAAAGTTTAGAAACTCGAATGCTTTCTGAGATAAAGCCCAGCCTATGACATTCGGGATAATGTAAGGATTCTCCCGATACAATTTCCATTCGAATCAGTTCAGTGGTTAACGAGTTACAGCACTTTTAAGAATCGCACATAGATACATACTTAACTCTAAAAACATAACACTCCTTTGTTGGTGGGCAGTCGTGTAATAATGTCTAGTCATGAGGTGTGATGTCGACTTGGAATACCTTCACCATATTTCTTTCCCTTGGGTGTCGTAAGAGGCGACTAAAGGACTCGAGGGATGTGTATTGCAATTTTAGGCGATGGGCCGACAACCGCTCTCTATGGTGGTACACAATGATCTGACCATCAAATGTTTGCCAGACGTGGCGTAAAAGTGGGTTTTTAACAGCCGTTTACGCTCTGCCTATCGCGCAAGGGTAATGCCGTGATTTTGTATTAGTTTTTTTGTCTGTGACTGTACCTCTGTTATCTGTGGTGTCAAGTGCAGGCGGCGCGGTTGACGCTTCGCCGTGTTATTATCAGAGTTGTAGTGAAAGTTTAAATTGTAGACAAATTATTGCCTCATTGTGAGAAATGTCATAGCATCCAAGGAAAAAATTATTAGTTCACTTTTTGTCCACGCCTATTCTCTTTACGCACATACTCTATCCGAAATATACAAATTTAGAAATATTTATAAGGAATACATTTAGGAAGCTTTTTTGACGCCATTGTTTAAAATAATATTGACGTCATTATGATGGTAGATTCATAAAATGTATCGTTTTAAAAAGTAGTTTATTTGACTAGTATGCAAGTAGTCAATTCTAATAGATTATTACATTATGAATATCACATCTGTCGTGTGATGCCGGCCTAGAATAGCATCACCCCATTTCTTTCCCGTGGGAATCGTAAGAGGCGACTAAGGGATTTGAGGGTGTGTATTGCAATTTTAGGCGATGGGCTGACAACCTGTCACTATGGCGATACACAATTTTCCAAATGACCCTCAAATATATGTCAGACGTGGCGTAAATTGCTGTTTTTGCGGCCGTTTACGCTCTGCCTACCCCGCAAGGGATAATTGGCGTGATATGTGTATATGTGTATAAATTATCATTTACGCCACGTCTGACAAAATATTTATAAAGATTGAACAGGCTTCTTCTGGGTGAGCTCGCTCCATCTTTGACTCTGTCTCTGTCCTATGACCTAGACTAGAGTCAAGAGCAAACCCATTGTTAATTAAAAAAAATGAGGGTTTTTTAGAAATAGGGAACTGCTAGAGAGACAGATTATCAGCCGATGTCCTAAAATTGCAATACACATGTAACCCTCTAATCCCTAAGTCGCTTCTTGGGTGCGACACCCACGGGAAAGAAATGGGGTGGTGCTATTCTAAGCCAATATCACATGGCATAGATTATTTCGTCAACTTATTACAAATTATGGTTTTACACACCGCTCGTAAAAAAAACTATATAAGTAAATGTTATTGATCTTAATCAGATTAACGATAGACACTCTTTTTTACCTTAAGTCATTCGTGACATTGAGCTTAATTTCAATTTTTAGCTGTCAAACGTGTCAAAAGTGACAGCGCGTCTGTCGTACCATATCATTCGTTTCACAATGGCATGTCAAAGAGTTCAGTTTTTATCTATTGACGTTTAGATTTTTTACTGAGATAGTCACAGAGTTTAATTTTTCATTCTAGATGTTTTTTTATCTGGTTTTAAAGTAGGATGTTATTAGTTCTAGTCGTACCTATGTAATATACTCACTCATTAAATTAAATATTTATATCCATGCCGTGTGACGTCGGCTTGGATTAGCATCACCCCAATTCTACCCGTAGGTGTCGTAAAGAGCGTCTAAGGGATCAATTTATTCAGGGAATGAGCTGCAGCGTTCTCTGTGGATACAACACCTTCTACTGCGCTCACCAATCCGACTGCCAATCGTAGTGAGTATGGTAATACCCTCCGGGGAGGCCCATGTCCAGCAGTTGACATCCGAATAAGCCATATTTGACAGCTGTCAATTCTATACTAAAAGAGATATTAATGTTTATAGGCTATTCAGTGCTGCTCTAGGTATTTTGAAGTCGGTTTAATTTTTTGCTTAATAACGATGGTATTTAAAAAAAACAGTGTTTTTTCTAAACATAATTCGACGCTCTTGGCTGTCTTTTTAATCTTTGTGTGGCAAGAATCAATCACACACGTACCCCTTTTTTAAGCTCTCAAAAACAATAGCTAATTTTTCACTATCAAGTTTCCAAAGCATTACAACCATTGTCAATTAGTTCCGAATTGACAATGGTTGTAATCTCTCGCGGTCGGACAGTTCAATGAATGCCCGATTTCACACTTGCACCGCGACACAGCGTTTAACTCTCGTAATACTATTGTCTTTATTCCGGAGAAAGGGCGACGGTGAAAGTCAAAAAGTAGGCACTTTGAAGTTCGAGTAATTTGTATTTAGGTGGAACAGTAAAAGTGTTATTTCGTAATTGAAGGTCGCAGTAACATATACAGGGTGTAAGGGACAGCCCTCCAAACACTGATAGGGTGCAGTCAGACCATGAAATTGAACAACATTCCATTAAAAATATTTCAGGAAATGTAAAAAAAATTGGACTTCCCATAGTAAATACAGTCTGATCGTGATTTTGTATGGGAGGCCGAATATTTTTTGTCGTTTCCTGACTTATGTTCCTAGGAGAAAGTTGTTCAGTTTTATGGTCTGCATGCACTCTATCAGTATTCGGAGGGCTGTCCCTTACACACTGTATACAGTACTAGCTAAAAGCCGTGGCGTTGCCCGCATAAGTTGTGATACAAATTATCCTATGTGTTAATCCATGTTACCTTCTATATGTTTGCCAAATGTCATTACAATCGGTTCAGTAGTTTTTACATGAAGAAGTATCAAACAAACAAACAAACATACAAACTATCGCATTTATAATATTATGTATTAGTCGGGTATGCATATATCACCCCTATATCCATTGCGAGGTAGGCAGAGCTTAAATAGCCGTAAATCCAAACTTTTAAAACTCATTCAGAAAATTGTGTATCGCCAAAGTGGCTGGTTGTCAGCCCATCGCCTAAAATTGCAATACACACCCTCGAGTCCTTTAGTCACCTCCTACGACTCCCACGGGAAAGAAATGGGGTGATGCTATTCTAAGCCGGCATCACACGGCACTCATTGACAAAAAAAGCCCTTAAACAAACTTCTGTAACAAAAAACATGTAGTAATAAACTAAGAATCAATTAATAATCAAAAGGCGTGTCTAATTAACAATTCTGATCACATGATTGTTAATTAGACATGATATATTGAAAAATGCGTCTGCGTCTGTGTTTCCAAACGCATACAACCCTAATCTCTTCAAAGTAAGAGTGAACAGGCTTCTTCTGGGTGAGCTCGCTCCATCTTAGACTCTGTCTCTGTCCTATGACCTAAACTAGAGTCAAGAGCAAACCCACCATTAATTAAAAAAAACCAGACTATTTAAAAAAAGTCAAATATAAAGTGTAAAAAAATTGTGCTAATATTTCAAGGCGTGAACCAGCATAGGAAGCTGAACAACTTTCCCCAAGAAATATAGGTCGAAATATAGAGGAAATGAAATTTCCATAAAAAAAAACTGGACACAACAGTCCACTGCTGGGCTTGAGCTTCTCGTATATGAAGGTATTTGCCATACTCGCCACGCTTGGCAGGCAGATTGGTGAGCGCAGTATAAGATGATGCTTTCACATATTTACTAGTAACCCTGCTGCCCATTTTGGATGGATTATGACACCCACGAGTAGAATTGGGGTGATGCTATTCTAAGCCGGCATGACATCATATAATTCTTAAAATAGATTTCGTCTAGACATCGGAAATAGATGCCATAACGAATTGAAGTACCGTTATACAAAAGGTCGATTCTTGCGTACGCACTCCTTAACATACTTCATTTACTTTATTAAGATATTGTTAGGGACATCGTGTCAACAAAAGGAACTGATACATCCTGTAACATACATACACACATCAGTCTATAGCAGTCCACTGCTGGACGTAGGCCTCCCCCAGGTTACGCCATAGGGCACAATCTCCCGTTTTTGCCATCCAATCGCTACCAGCCGCCATCTTTAAGTCATCGGTCCACCTGGCCTGTAACAGAGTATTTTAAACCTAGTGTTCTTAAATACAGATATTTATCACGCATAAATCCCTTGCAGGATAGGCAAAGCATAAATGGCTGTAAAAAACGAACATTTACGCCACGAATGACAATCATTTGAGGGTTATTAGAAAAACTGTGTATCGCCATAGTGAGGGGTTGTCAGCCCATCGCCTAAAATTGCAATACACACCCTTTAGTCCCCTATTCGCCTCTTAGGACTCCCACGGAAAAGAAATGGGGTGATTCTATTTTAAGCTGGCATCACACGGCAATATCATATAAAACAAAAATTTGTCGCAAGTGGTGATAGCGACCGTATTTTTACGGTCTTTTACGCTCTGCCTACCCCGCCAGGGATAAAGCCGTGTTAATGTTATAAACATGGAGTTTCACACCACAAGTATTAAACACGTAAATTTCCTGTCTCTTTCTTTTTCTTAATTAATAGTTAAATATTTGCTAAGGAAGTGACCTCCAGAATCGACTCCAATATTAGTATCAGCAACAGTAAATTCACCAAAGAAATGGCGCCGGTTCTGATGTTTATTTCTTGGGTTATAACTCTGGGGTTATGATGACAATATACACGCACGGAATTGATAAAGTATAAGGAAAATAGAAAATAAATATTAGTTCTAGGTTTCAAAGTTCTAGAGCCTACTATATGACTTTTATAACCTAAAATTATGCTTGCAATGCCCGTTATTATAAAACTACAGGCTACAATTTTATAGGTGAAATTCGATATTCATTGCGTAGTCGGTAGGCCATTATGATACCAGGAATATTAACCGGATACGCAATGTACTAAGAATTTAACATGTAGAATTGTACTTTCATAACATATGGCTCAGGTGAAGCTTCTAGATCTTTCAGTTATATGTTGGAACATTAACAGCCACATTAGTCCACTATATGGGGGGGTATTGCCATACTAACCATGATTGGCAGCCGGAATGGCAGTGCAGAATATTGCTTTATCAGGGAACGCTGCCGCCAATTCCCTGGATGATTATCCCTTAGTCACTGTTTACGACACCAACGTTTAGTATTGGGATGATGCTATTCAAAGTCAATATTATTTAATGCTTTTATTGAATTTATATACTTATTATTATTTATTTATTTTATTTAGGTAACTCGGTAATCCTTTTTTGAGTCTTAATATTTTATTTTTGGATTGGCATGTTTAATTTTAACTTAAAAATTATAAATATATCCCTTTAACTACACTTCTTACGATTTTGTATTTATTTAACTGTTTCTGGTCGCCCACGATACAGGTTTTCTATGTTTGTCACATGTACATTTTATGGTGAATTAATGAAATGCACAAATGCAAAAAAAACTCGGCATCACACTGTAGATCACTGTAGGTCTGATGATTTAAAAAAAAACATAAAAACAACCAGTACTAAGCATGATAACAGCATCTATGGCTACCTAATGTAAATGCTTCGCAGACGTCCGGTGCGATACGCCCTTATTAGTAAGCTTCTGTTTATACAGCAGTAGTTTAAGGCGAGAGTAGTCGTGAACTGCCTCGGCAGTGGCGCACTTCACCATAAAAATATTTTCTCTTTGTACAAAAAATCTTTGTACAATTGAAGTTTTTAGTTAAGTAAAATAAGAACCTGCAAACTCAAGGATATCGCTGTAAATAAAGTTATGACAAACTTATGGCCGCTTTTGGTATTAATTTCTAGGGGGCTGCCCAGTAGCTGCAAAGTTAATTGCATAAATCTTGTTAAGTTTTAAAGGATTTAAGAAAGATGATTTTGACTGATTCCGAAAGGATAAATCACATACGATTCTCGAGTCGTTTGTTTTTTAATAATGAAATTTCGCAATAAAACAATTTTCAACGGATTTAGGTTGTGTTTATTTTGAATTTTAACAATTCTTAGGTCACGGATGACTGAAACACGGATCAATGAAATTTCCTTTTGTTTTAGAGCGATTGCCGCCAAAAAAAAAATTCGGCTAATTTTACCGACTTAGATAGACACGAATAATTCGGTAATAATTAACAATAAAGGCATTGAGAGACAAACTTGACAGACACTATATTTTTAAGGTTGCGTTACTTAACATATTTGTATTGAAATTTGAAATCTGCGTGCTTGAGTCCAACTCGCACTTGATTGCCGATTTTTTTTCATAAAACGGTGTCAAAATTTACACCACCATTGTTACTCACTCCATCTTACATACTCCTGTGTATGCGATCCCTACTGGTTTAGCCCTTAGTAACCCGAGTTGCATACTTAATGATTGGCTATCGAGCAGACCGATCGATTTAAGAATTGCGCCCCGGTAACAATAAGGATGCTTAATAGGGGGGTCTATTTTTAAAGTGACTTCATATGCGTATATGAGTTTTGTTTTGTGACTAGTATACAAACATACATAAATCACGCCTATATCCCTTACGGGGTAGGCAGAGCGTTAACGGCCTTAAAACGGATATTAACACCACGTCTGACAAAAGCTTGAGGGTCAATCAGATAACTGTGTATCACTATAGTGACAGGTTGTCAGCCCATCGCCTAAAATTGTAATACACATCCCTCGAGTCCCTTAGTCGGCTCTTACGACACCCATGGGTAAGAAATGGGGTGATGCTATTCTAGGCCGGCACCACACGGCACTAGTACGGCGGTGACTAGTATAATGCAGCTAAGTAAAGCTTTTGTTAAAGATAATCATATTAATACAGGGTTTTAGATAAATACTGTAATTATTTTAATAGACGATGTAAAAATATTAAGGAGTGAACTATTACTCGAAACTGAACAACTTTCCCAAAGGAATAAAGGATGAAATATGAAAAAAGAAATTGACGTCCCATACAAACTGACTCGGGCGGCTGAAATATTTTGTTAGGAAGGTCAAATGTTTTTAAAATATTTCGACGTTTAAGTTCGTAGTATTCAAGTTTTATTCATTACCTGGATTTCCGCTTAGCGGTTTCACCCGCTGCCACTCATTTTCCCGTGGTAATAGTTGTTTTCCTGCGGTAAAAGTGGCTTATGTGTTATTCCAGGTTTTACTCTACCTGTGTTCCAAATTTCATCTAAATCGGTCAAGCCATTTGAGCGTGAAGAGGTAACAAACTTACACGCACACAAACTCTCAGATTTATCATCATGATCATTGCCATTTCATTTACTATTAAATTATCCAAAAATATCATCTTACATATTACAATACTTGATCATTATCCACCACTTGTCCACATTATTGCCGTGCGATTTTAATTATCTGACAAGTGACAGTGACAGCACTTCAGTTGACAGAAGAATGACAGGCGACTTGTCATGTAACTATTTAGCTTTACCAACACAGCCGAGGGGATGACCTTTAAGATTACAATGCGAAATAATTAGTGATGGTGTAATGTTAATGTTGTAATTCTATGTTAATTTAAGATGTTGCTGATTTTAAAGAGTACATTTCACGCCTTTATCCCTTGCGGGGTAGACAGTGCGTAAACGGCTGTAAATTTTTAAGGGTCATTCAGAAAAAACTGGCCTCAATTCGGGATACAAATTCTCTTAACGTACCCTATATTTGTGCTGTCACTTTCAGTCAAATAGGTATAGAAAAGGGTAGGAGATTTTAAAGTCATGTCATGTCTTAAATTTGACGCAAAATGTACGTGTTATCCGTCCTAGGGTTCACCGGGTCGTTGGACGACTCGGTGTCCCACACGAAATGATGATGATCCGTCAAAATAAGGCGACGAAGAAAACAATGGCGACTAAATGGACTAGAAATTGCGATGAACCCATTGACATATTTAAATATGACAGGACTTAGGTATCTCCTATCTTTTTCTAAATCTATTTGACGAAAAGTGATAGCACTAATTTAAGGCAAGTTAAGAGAATTTGTACCTGAATTGAGGGTAAGGGTATTACTATAGTGATAAGTTGTCAGCCCATCGCCTAAAATTGCTATCACGTGTAACCCTCGATTCCCTTAGTCGCCTCTTACGACACCCGTGGGCAAGAAATAGGGAATTCTACTTCAACAGCTAAACTAAAGTCCACTGACAACTAGACAACTAGACATGGGCATCCCCCGATCGGGGGCTATTTGCCATACTTACCACGCTTGGCAGACGGATTGGCGAGCGCAGTGCAATGTTTTGTATTCACAGGGAACGCTGCTGCCCATTCCCTTGATTCATCTCATAGTCTTTTACTACAACCACGGGTAGAATTGGTGTGATGCTATTCTAAGCCGGCACCACACGGCAAAGAGGGAATCCAAATTCTAATTCAATTAATCTGTTTTTTTTTTCTTACAATACTTAATTGACCTTCAAGGTAATAGACTAACGATAATCTGGTTAATCCAAATTAGATAGCTGTTATGTTAGTACTAATATTGTGATGATATCATCGTCCTGTTTCTTATCTTGTTAGGAAAGGTACGAAGGCCTCTTAAATAAACTACTTAGGTAAATGAGCCATGGGTAAGGTTAGGTATTTTTGCATATTAACGTACATAGATATATCGGGTGAAGTTTTACCAGTGACCGATAGCGAAACCTCAAGACGGGCTGGTGATAAGTAACAACTTTTCCCAAGGAACATAGGTTGACATATGACAAAAATATTGAGCTTCCATAGTTATACAAATCAGCTTAGTGCCGTGTGATGCCGGCTTAGAATAGCATTTCTTTCCCGTGGGTGTCGTAAGAGGCGACAATGAGACTCAAGGGTGTTTATTGCAATTTAGGCGATGGGCTGACAACCTGTCACAATGGCGATTCACAATTTTCCGAATGTTCCTCAAATTTTTGTCAGACGTGGCGTATATGTCCGTTTTTTCGGCCGTTAGCGCTCTGCCTACCCCGCAACAGATTATAGGCGTGATATGTGTATGTATGAGCGTTTAAGTAGCATTGAAAAAAACTCTAATAAATATTGGAAAAACGACAGTAATATTTATTTCAACAATACTTTTTCTTGTCGAAAATCTAAAATGATTTGTAAAAATCCTCTGGGTATAATTTATAAACCATTATGCAGAATCAAAAAAGGCATATCAAGAAAATGGAGTATACATTTTTTATGACTTCGAAATACAAGTACAAGGAATGAATTTGCCTATCTAATAGCTGTATTAAAAATTCATCTCAATTTTGAAGCAGTCGTAAAATTTGTTAGAGATGGGAATAAGGAGATAAATGATACATAAATATATCACGTCTATAATTCCTTACTGGGTAGACAGAGCGTAAACGGCTGTAAAAAACGCACATTTACGCCACGTCTGATAAACATTTGAGGGTCATTTGGAAAATTGTGTATAACCATAGTGACAGGGTGTCAGTTCATCGCCTTAATTTGCAATACACACCCTCGAGTCCCTTAGTCGCTTCTAACGATACCCACAGGAATGAAATGGGGTGATGCTATTCTAAGCCGACATCACACGACTAATAATAAAAAGATCGAGAAAGAAAAATACAATTACAATAGTTCTTTATAGTATACCTTATTTTAAGTGCATAGAGTGTCGAATAGTTTAATTACTAGTATTTCAATACGGATACAACTGAGACATGACATGTATGGCACGGTACGCTTCTTCCACTTGTCATCCGTTGCTGCGTATTTTTAACGCACCGTATTTTATGCGTCTGTCAGACGAAAGGACACTGCGTCAAGTTGACAGACGCAGTCGTATTTAGCAATTTCCTTTCGTCTGGCTTGCGTTACGGTGCATTTAAAATACGCAGCGACGACGGACGAATACCAATTTGTTTGGTTCGTTTTCTTTTCTTTATTTTTCTTGGATATCGACAAGTTCCCATCCCTACCACCATAACAAAAAGCAACAAGACAGGTAGCTGAACAAACAGTATGATGGTACACCATGATACACACGGCGGCACGGTTAATGGAACGTGTTCAGAAATTGTAGTTGAAGGTTGAGATGGTTGAGCTCCTTTCAATCTAAAAAGGAGGCAGTTCAATTCAGCATCATGTTAATAACTTACTAAGATTCCGTTTTCTACTGATGTAAGTATACGAGTGGTATAAAACGTATGTTTTTCATATCTTGACGTGCCAGTGTGTTTAATTTTAAATCTAGATGTTAGTCATAATTAATAAATAATAACAGGATTACAATGATCTGCAGGTTACTCAAAATGCTGCATAAAAAGAAAAATAAATATAAGTTCAATGAAAGAAATGTGTATAGTTTTTACATTTTGTACTATAAGAGGACTTCATACGGAAGTGTAGCAAGCTGAGTAGCAGTGGGCTGGTCACATCTGTCGTATAACCGATAGACGGTGGAGTAAGTAGGTTCTAGATTGGAGGCCACGCCTTGGCAAGCGTAATGCTGGGCTCCCTGTTGCTAGATAAACCGATGACTTAAAGAGGGTAGCTGGTAGCGACTGGATGGCGAAAACGGGAGATCGTGCCCTATAGCGTACCGTGAGGAAGACCTACGTCCAGCAGTGGACGTACAGATTGATGTGATATGATCTGGTGAAATTATAGATGAGAAGTAAATACTGGCATCTAAACACACCGCTGTGTGTATAATAGTGATATGAAGAGAAAACAGACACCTGTCATTATCTTTTCGCGATGGTAGGAAAGGTCAACTATAATTTTATGCATTACAGTAGCCCAGACAGATTACTGTGTGTTGTATTTTTTTAGGGTAGTCGATTCGAATCCTGGCGTGAGGCAATTTTGTACTTTTGTAATTTTTCAATCATACTCGTGCGTGAGATGTGTACTATAAATGTTTATTGCATTTTAGTTCTGTTGAAATATAATTTTAAAAGAAATGGTTCTTAATTTTGTTGTCTTGTGTAGTAATCCGAATGTTAAATAGACAAAAAATATCATAAATTTTTGTACACTTTCTAGTTAAACATTTAAAGTAATCTTTATTTTTAGTTTTTTTATTTATATCTGTTATTTGAGTTAATAGTTGTGTTTCTCTTCTTTAGGTAAAAAAAAATGATTAATGTAAAATTGCGTTTCATAGGTCTCCTCTCAAGCTAGGTTTTATATATTTATTTTGATTAACGACTCTGATTATAACTAGAAAATTTGCTGACTTAAAATCTCATCGGCCTGCCAACATACATACATCGCACCTATATCCCTTGCGGGGTAGACGAAACGTAAACGGTTGAAAAAAAACGAATATTTACGCCACGCCTGAAAAACATCAGAAAATTATGTATCGCTATAGTGACAGGTCATCAGTCCATCGCCTAAAATTGCAATACACATGTAAGCCTTGAGTCCCTTAGTCACCTCTTACGACACCCAAGGGGAAAGGAATGGGGTGATGCTATTCTAAACCCACATCACACGGAAAAACTTACTCCTGCCGACGCCTACTCTCATCACTTTTTTGCTACTATATTTTTTTTGCTGACGGTACAAGCTATATCCGATCGATCGAACTACATCGTACTAGCCTAAGGTTGGATGTTTTAAGGGATGTATATGAACTACGTAAGATATTTTTGACGTACGATATTTCTGTCAAACACCTTGGTCAAATCGCATGCGTTACAGTGTGCCATGGTATCCGTATTTTGTATGGAAATTCGATTGTTTCTTCTGTATGACAGACGGATGCGTTAAATATACGTCCGTCATAGTAGGAAAACCGCCTGAGGGGTATCGGT
This sequence comes from Tuta absoluta, assembly GCA_027580185.1. NCBI lineage: Eukaryota > Metazoa > Arthropoda > Insecta > Lepidoptera > Gelechiidae > Tuta > Tuta absoluta. The sequence goes on along the minus strand of JAQAHW010000066.1, from coordinate 610,984 downwards.
GTTTGCTGTGTGATGCTGGCTTAGAATAGTATTACTCCATCTTTAATGGACTTTTTAACCCTATAAACAAACTTTATCTAGAGAAAAGGCTAAGCTTCGCTATGAAATGTAACACCTTGTACTGCGCTTGCTTGTCCAGCGTGGTGAGCAATTACCCTGTAAAAGTAAAGTAAGGTCCACCATTCTGTGGACCAAAGTGCCTTTTAACACGTCATCTGACAGCAGGGAAAAAATATTACTGTTGCGGATAACGTCTGTGCGAAAAGAGAATAGGCGTGGAAATTGAGGGCGCCTCTGTGCCTCAGTATGAAAAATGGCATAGCAACCTATAAGAACATTTCACTTCACTTTTTGCCCACGCCTATTCTCATTCCGCACAAACTCTAGTACCCCTGCCTACTACGCCGAGGGTCGTGTGTTCGATCCCCACAGAAACAAACATTTATCATGTCAATTTTCAGATATTTGTGCTTAGTCTGGATGTAGTTCTCTTAGAACAAGCATTGCTTAGTTCGGAGATAGATGGCGCTGTGTGAATTGGTTATTACTTTATTTATTGAACCCAAATTAACTCACTTTTGAATCCAGCAGATGGTCAAACATAGCTAAAATTCTCGCGTAATACATAGACGCCCCCTAAGTAATTATAATGAGTTTTTGCTGCCATTACCTCAACGAGAGCTGGTTGTGCTGCCACTACTAGGAAGATGGGTTATTGACACCAAAGGATATTTTGTACTTACGTAAAAGTTGCATAAAATCACGTCATTTTTCTTACGGGTTAGGCGGATGATTTCGGACATACTATTTTTATTATGTGGTATTTATGCCGTCTTAGAAAGGCATCACCCAATTTTAGTCCCTTGTGAGTCGTAAGAGGTGACTAGAGGACTCGAGGGTTACATGTGTTTGCAATTTTAGGCGATGGGCTGACAACCTGTCACTATGGCGATACACAATTTTCCGAATGACCCACAAATATTTGTCCGTTTTTTGTGGTTGTTTGCGCTCTGCCTATCCCACAATGAATTATAGGCGTGATATGTGTATGTATGTATGTGGTATAATCAAGCCATAATCTACCTACAGGCTTTAAATATAGTAATACATACATACATCACGCCTTTATCCTTTGCTGGATAAGCAAAACGTTAACGGCCATGAAAAACGAAATTCCACGTCTGGCAAACATTTGAGGGTTATTCAGAAATTGTGTATCGCCATAGTGACAGGTCATCAGCCCACCGCCTAAAACTGCAACACACATGTAAACTTCGAGTCCCTTAGTCACCTCTTACGAAGACAACGGGAGGAAGAAATGGGATAATGCTATTCTAAGCCAGCATTATACGGCAACTTCTTTAATAAATCGACAAAAAAAAACTCGGCTTTAACCCATAGCATAGACAAGTCTTAGTCTTAGACACGTCACATCGTAAATAACAGCTGAGTCGTAAAACGCGAGCTCCGTCAATATATCTTGCAGACAATAAACTGAAGTCGAGTCAATATTGCGGGTGTGTGTGTGCAGACGCGCTGCAAACTGCAGCGCTGCTGTTACAAAAAAAGTTAAACAGTGTTAAACAGTTAGTTTACGTGTGATGCCGGCTTAGAATAGCATCACTACATTTCTTTTCCGTGGGTATCGTAAAAGGCAATTAAGGGACTCGGAGTTTACATGTATTGCACTATGGTGATACACAATTATCTGAATGATCCTCAAATGTATTTAGACCTGGCATAAATGTCTGTTTTTACGGCCATTTACGCTCTGCCTACCCCGCAAGGTATATAGGCGTTATATGTGCATATGTTAAACAGTCTCTTAAGTAGTTTGACAACGTCAAGTCATAGGTAAAAATATTATAAACAGCGTCTTAATGCGAGTCTAACTTTTTGTAATAACACGGTTTGTTTTTCTGCAGATCACGTGTTATGCAATGTGGGGTTTTCATACCACGTGAACATACATTCATACATATCTACTACTACTACTAATTAGCCTATATTAGCCCACTGCTGGACATAGGCCTCTTCTTTAATGCGCCACTCTCTTCGGTCCTGTGCCACACGCATCCAACCTTTCCCTATAGCCGATATTATATCATCTGACCATCGGGCATCGGACCATGGTCTGCCCACTGGCCGCTTTCTGTCCCTCGGCCACCACTCTGTCACTACTACCACCACCATATTCATACATATATCACGCCTTTATCCCTTGCGTACAGGAGTAAATATTATTATACGGAGCGAAATTACCCATAAAACTAAAAAACTTTCCTCATAGGTCAAACTATTTAAAAATGGATCTCGCATGTTGTATGGGAGTTCCAACTTTTTAAATATATTCGGCCTATATTCCATCATAGTAATTTTCAGTTTCATGGGAAATTTCACCTCGTTAAACACATCACCACATTGAAAAATATCCGTTGAAATAACAAAAATATTATCGTTAACAGCGAAAACTTTCCACTGCTGGATAGGCCTTCTCAATTGGGGAATTTTCTACAATCTAAAAGCTTAGAAAGCTTGTTTACGAATTTTGTGCTCTCAAGCTTTTGTATTCATAGACAACGCTGCAGTATTTCTTTTTGATTTATCTGTTTACCTACGATCATATATCATTAGTATTATATTCTTAGCCGGCATCACACGGTATCATCGATTTAATTTTCTCGTAAACGTGATGCAGTCTTATCGTGGTCCGTTTCCCTACACATTATTTTAATGTCTATAAATTCAAATTTTCTGAATTCAGCAAGAAAACACCTTGAAAATATTTAACTATTAGGAAAAATAAAGAACGTAAGTCGATGTCGAAACATTATCTGAATTTTTCTCAAGATTATAAAATTTAGCGCGGGCATAAATGAACCATTAAAGAATTAAACGCATTTTCAACAATAAAATTCTATAAAATAGCTTCGCAACACTATTATCTGTAAAATATTCATCGTTTTATCATAGAAATCGATATCTAAGTAATCGATATTGCAGCACCGCCATTGCCTGCCCTTCCAACATTAAAATTCTGAATTTATTTCTTTCGATCTACGATTAAGCTATAAAGATAAAACGATACAGGTTATAGCTTTCTAACTTTGAACGGGGAGTTAAAAATTGCTTAGCATTTAAGAAAATATACATACATACACATATCCCGCCTATAATCCCTTGCAGGATAGGCAGAGCGTAAACAACCGCAAAAACGGTAATTTACACCACGTCTGACAAATGTTTGAGGGTCATTCGGAAAATTGTGTATCGCCTTAGTGACAGGTTGTCAGCCTATCGCCTAAAATTGCAATACACACCCTCAAGTCCCTTAGCACAGTATAATTAATAGTACTAGCGTACAGTATGGTCACTCCCTGCCTCCCCCTACAAGCGCCGCCCACCCGCGCTCGGAGGACGCTCAGACACCGGCTAGCAAAGACGCGACGACGAAGGTCATTTCATACTACCGCACATTGCATTCCCGATTCGCAAACGCAAAATGGCGGCAACCCTGATATGTTGTCTCACACACACAAGCATGGTCCGCGTTCACCTACGCGAGCTTAGACTGTGTGCGTAGCAACGCGTTTGATTCATACATTTGAGCGCCAGTGTCCGAGATGTGCCCTTAGTCGCCACTTACGACTCCTACGGGAAAGAAATGGGGTGATGCTATTCTAAGCCGGCATCACACGGCACTATTACAAATATAATAAAGGTACTATTACTATCACAAAATCCTTCACATTAAAAACCGGATACCATGACACACTTCATGGTATCATACTGCGGCTGTCACAGGTTGTCATTTATACGGCAACTGTCACGAAACTATATTCTATGCTACATTGTTTTCAAGTACACTTTGTGTAGTGATTTTTTGATGGAGCATTATATTTTAGGTAAAATAAAAACTGTTTACACTCGTTCCACTTATTTTTAAATAAAACTATAAAGCGACCGGTTTCGTCACAACATCATGTACTTTACCTTAGAACAGTGTCCAATATGACTTAGCAACGGAAACGTGCTCACCGAAGCAAGCAATGAACAAGTTATTACTACTTATTACTGTCAGTGTTCTTCATCATTATCACATCAGTTCTGTACGTCAAACAAGGGTCTTTAATTATTGTTTTTAACCAGCCGCCATTTTTTTCTTTCGCCTATTTTAGAAATCTATCAATATTTAACAGATCGTATTTTGCGATCATCTGTGTGAGTCACGGTAACCTTGTAAAGAGTACTAACGGCAGCATTTCGAGTTTCCTATTAAACACATACATACATACACATATCACGTGTATAATCCCTTGCGGGGTAGGCAGAGCGTAAACAGCCGCAAAAAACAGTCATTTACGTTACGCCACGTCTGACAAATATTTGAGGGTCATTCAGAAAATTGTGTCGCCATAGTGACAGGTTGTCAGCCCATCGCCTGAAACTGCAATACATACCCTCGAGTCCCTAAGTCGCCTCTTACGACTCCCAAGGGAAAGAAATGTGGTGATGCTATTCTAAGCCGGCATCACACGGCACTATTAAAGAGATTAAATTATAATGGTTAGAATAATTATATTAAACTCCGTTTATTAAAACTCCAAAATAAACTGAGTATCGGAGTATAGGCACATTTTCTATTTGAATAGTCCAAAATTTTACATAAAATGGGAAGATTGTATTGCACAATTTATTGTTTTTTTCAATGACGGAGCAAAACTTGACAACAAAAAGGAGGAACTAAAATGGTATGAAGAAAAAAAGATGGAAAGTGTAAAATATATTATTTCTCCCATAGTAAATTAACCAACTGATTGGCAATTCTAGTTCAAATTTTTTTTTTTCGGCCCTTGTTTCATAAGGAAAGTTGTGCAGTTTCATGAGTACACTTTTTATTACTCTCTGTATCTATTATCTTCTTTGAGTTATAAATTTTCAAAGATTACGCTTCATTTAATAAAAAAGAAAAAATAAATGTTTTGCGGATTGAATTTGTATTATTTATTTTGGACTTTACAATCCACAACATTTCAAATTTCTAATAAGACTCTATTATATTTTTAATAGATAGTTTATCGCATCATTAAATAAAGGGCAAGTTCTTTTTATTTTATTTTGTTTCATAATCAGAGATATTAAATTTTAAAAAGTGATAGTTTAGTTCCAACGACTAGGCTGCTGAAAACAAAATTCGTTTGCCTACCTTTACTTAAAAAAAACTGATTGACATTGACTGATGAATGAATGAAGTTTTCTCCACTGTTTTATTTTTCTACTATAAACAAAGGATTTTTTCATGGTAATCCTAACTTTGGAAGTTTTTACAACTTTTCAAAATATTTCAGAAACGATTGCATTAAAAATTATGAAAATATGTGTATCTTAATAAGCATCTAAAACACTCTAAACGATATATATATCTTTTGTATCTAACGTAAAATGAAATGTTGTGGATTCCTATGTTTCGAGCTCTTTACAGAACTCGTGGTCACAGATAACTAAGGTCACAGAATAATAACTAGTAACTAGCGTTACAGAAGCTTTACTTCGCAATGGTTTTCAAAGAAATATGTACTCAATCTTATAGACAATATGATTTAATTTAGCTCGCGTTCCAGTCAACCACGTGTTCATTTGCATACCTGCCAAATATTTTTTTGAGGGAATATGAGCCGCGGTCTAGGGTTGCTTACTTCGAGAAACTACTTACGCCATCTAGCGCACAACACGAGCGTTTACTCCTACTTTTGGCGGGCACGCAGCAGGCAGCGACGAGTACGTTCATGTAGTCTAAGGGTGCCCGCACACGTCCGATAATCGGTGCCCGATTTTTTGTAGGAGTAAAATGGAACGTATTGATTGCAATGGTGTAACGCCCACATCCTACAAATAGTCGGTCAGAAATAAAATCAGTGCATCCCGACCGATCCGATTGTCGGTGAAAAATGGAACACTCGGAAATGTATGCGTTAACGCACACTACTCACCGACAGTCGGCCGTCCATGACGTGCTACTCCCTCGAAACCAACAGACAAAGTGACGGACGTGTGCTTTGAGTCGGTCACAAAATCGGTCTTAAGAATCGGAAGAAAAATCTGCCCGATTATCGGTCCTATAAAAAGTCGGACGTGTGCGGGCAGCCTAAGACCTAGCAGCATAATTGTATTATGCTATACGATTATTGCCGAAGATTTAATTCAATGAAGTAATAAACCTGCAATAGTCCTTGCATCAGGCGGGTGCTGGCTCTGGGTGTACGAGTACTTCTATAGTGAAGACAGAGCAAGTATCCGCTTGATGTACACATCACAACACATTATTTGGTATAAAAAAGGCCTCTGTGCTGTTGGCTTTGGCCCCACACATGCCTCAAAGGACCGGGTCCCTCTGGGCCCGAGATCTGAAAAGAATACCAACATAATAATAATAAAATGTAAGTATACTAATAATAATAATATTAAAATGTATACTATTTTTTTTCCCGTGGGTGTCGTAAAAGGCGACGACGAACAATTTTAGGCGATGGGCTGACAACCTGTCACTATGGGGATTCACAATTTTCTGAATGACCCTAAAATGTTTGTCAGAAGTGGCGTAAATGTCCGTTTTTAGCGGTCGTTTAGGCGTGATATATGTATGTTTTCGTCTGTCCATCTTGCAAAAAATTGTCGAGAAAGTTGAACAAATAGCGCACGCGTGTGACTTCTTTCGCTTGCGGCAGCCCGCTAGATTAGCCCTTTCGTAGTGGCCGGCGCCTGGAGGTATGTTTTCAATACCTACACGCGGAGTGACACAGGCCTGCTAAGGTTCAGAATTTAAATTATTATTGTTCTACCGCCATCTATTTTTTTATAAACACAACTTAAAACCGTTTAAAATTGTTTTATTGTGATGAAAAATAGTTGTGCAAACTCATGAAAATATTTGAATTGACTTTAAGAAGGACCAGCTAAAGTAAGTTAATGTCTAAAATGGGTAACTCTAGGTGCTGTTAACTGTACAAAAACGTCTGCATCCAGATAGACATATATACATTTTTAAATATACATGTGGCTATATCTCTAACGGGCGGTTGGGTGTCGATGCCTTTTTTATCGGTTTTCTATTCGTTGAATTAGTTTAAAATGCAATGCTAGCAGCTCGTAAAATTAAGTATATCGGTTATTTTTATACATACACATACACATATCACGCCTATAATCCCTTGCGGGGTAGACAGAACGTAAACAGCTGCAAAAAACGACCATTTACACCACGTCTGACAAATGTTTGAGGGTCATTCGGAAAATTGTGTATCGCTATAGTGACAGGTTGTCAGCCCCTAGCCTAAAATTACAATACACACCCTCGAGTCCCTTAGTTGCCTCTTACGACTCCCACGGGAAAGAAATGGGGTGATGCTATTCTAAGCCGGCATCAAACGGCATTTTCATAGTTTGTGATTAAGTTAAATTCAATTTATATGATAGCGCTGTGTGATGCCGGCTTAGAATAGCATCACCTCTTTTCTTTTCCGTGCGTGTTTTAAGAGGCGACTAAGTTATTGCAATTTTAGGCGATGAGCTGACTACCTGTCACTATGGTGATACACACTTTTCTGATTGACTCTCACATGTTTGTCAGACGAGGCGTAATTGTACTTTTTTACGGCCTTTTACGTTCTGCCTACCCCGCAAGAAATATAGGTGTAAAAGATGTATGTATGCAATTAAATTTACCCAAAAATATGGTATTGCATAATAGTTTCATATGTATTAAATTTGACAATTTGTAATTTATAAATTACTATTCACTTAAACATATCAATTAAGAGACTCATTAAAACTGCATCGATATGATAAAATAAATTCATAATTCTATAATAATGGTATTCTATTAGAAAAACTGGATTATTTACGATAACGTAAAAATGGACACTTTTAAATTCTTTTCCTTTTTAATAAATCTTATCTTGCATGTTTTGAATATACGAGAAGTCAAATTAGACACTTTTAATAGCTTTTCAGTTAAAAAAATCTTATCTTGCATGTTTTGATTATATGACAAGTCAAAATAGACACTTTTTATAGCTTTTCAGTTGAAGAAATCTTATATTGCATGTTTTGATTATCAATAAATGAGAACTATTCTTTTCACTCTTGGATACTTATTTTAAACATCCAAATCTTGTATTTCATTAATTACCTAGGACATAATCCTATTGTGCAATCTACCAAACAGTTAACAAAGTAATAAACAAAAATTAATAAATTGGTCATTTAACATCTTTTGCAGCTAAACTTAATGTTTGCGAAATCCGGTACCAAAATTGTTATAAAATAAAGTATTTCGTAAGCAATTTTAGTCTGCGGTTTTGGTACAATATTTTGTCTACAAGTATCTACTAAATTTGAGTTCTAATCATAAAACACGGCGTCCAACTTAAACCGTAAACAATAATAATTATAAGTTAAGATTTCAACACTCATAATTTGCTGCTATAATAGTCGTAATGAGTCATGATCGAGAAATATACAATGCAACAGACAAGATTCCAGGGATTTCTGCCTTTTGGTATTTCAATCATCTTGTTCCATACTTGATTTGTGTTTATACGAAAGTGATCGATTGTCTGTTAAATGTTTATTTGAAATTGAAATTGAAATTCTTTATTCAATGTAGGATAGTATTATCATATCACTTATTGACGTCATGAACCGTCATTGTAAAAAAAAAATTGTATCACACAATTTCCTTTTTTGTATAACAATTTTGTAATGTCCTAATAGAAAACCGACTCGGGCGGGATAAAAAAATAAAAATCAAGGCACTGCCACGGGGCTGGCCAGTTTAATCACACGGCATGTAACTTTACGCCACCACCATCTGAAAACGATATTTGTTTCAAATTGAATTCAAGATTTCTAAAGCGTGTAGTTTACATGCGTATAATTAACCGGACCTCCTGAACAGGAAAAACCCCCCAAAAAACCTGCCCAGAAGTGCTATATGTAAATTTATACACATTGTAAAATAAATAGTTATTATGAAATTAATTATCATTGTAAGCCCATGTCTTAGAACAGCATCACCCCAATACAACTCGTGGGTGTCGTATAAAGCGACTGAGGGTTACATTCATTCAGGGAATGGGCAGCAGCGTTCCCTGTGAAAGCAATATCTTGTACTGCTTCCCAAGCGTGGTGAGTATGGTTAAACCCCCCAATAGGGGGAGGGCCATGTCCAGCAGTGGACTGTTGTGGCTGTTAACATACATACATACATATCACACGCCTTAAATTCCTTGCGGGATAGGCGGAGCATAAACGGCCGTAAAAACGGTCATTTACGCCACGTTTGACAAACATTTGAGGGTCATTCGGAAAAATGTGTATCGCTATAGTGACAGGTTGTCAGCCCATCGGCTAAAATTTTCAATGCACACTCTCGAGTCCCTTAGTTGCCTCTTACGACACCCACGGGTAAGAAACGGGGTGATGCTATTCTAAGCCGGCATCACACGGGACAATTAATGTGGCTGTTAATGTAAATGTAAATTATTACATCCTATCAGTCGGCTCTGATTTTAAATAGTGTATCAAACAAAAAATGAGCTGTTAAAAACAGTAAAAGTAGTAACAATGCACTCGACATTGTTTTCATAATTTGGTTGCAAATCACTACATAGTATAAAAGAAAAGTCACTTCCCGCGTCTGTCCCTATGTCTGTTTGTTTGTATGCTTAATTCTTCAAAACCACCCAACGGATCTAGATTGGGATCTTTTTTAAAGGTAGAGTGATTCAATAGGAAGGTTTTTATGTATGATTTATGTCGGGAGAAGGTCTGTTTTCCGTGGGAAATCGGGTTGCAGCGGGTGACACCGCTGGGCGGGCCTCTAGTACACCAATAAAACTCTAAACTACTTACATACACAATTCCCTTGAAATACCTCAATTGAACTGACATGATTTGATTTAAAATAACTTGCCATTATCCGATACCAATACAGTGTTCCCAATAAATTGGTCGTAAATGCACATGTAACTAAAATTCGCTTAAATGGACTTATGGCGTTTTGCATTTCAATGTTTCTCTTGAGCTTTGTGTTGCCAGAATTAGAGTATATTTTAGGAATGATATGTATGTTATATTTATATATTTATTCATAGAAGTTTAATTTGTTATTTTCCAGTATTATGATTTCACACCCGAGTGCATCCGAGTCTTTTTTTCTGTTGGCCGGTAGAGATTGCCGCGTGGTATTAGGCCCGCCTTTTGTACCATGTGCAATAAAGTATAAAATAAATAAATAGAGTATGATAAATTACAAATAAATATTCTAAGTGTTAAATTTTTTAAGGTCATTTTCGTTGCAGTGCTATCAATATCAGAACTCACTCGTAAAACTGAATAAAATTTCTTAATAACATTTGTTCGAATTATAAATATATTTTGTTCTCCCATACAAAGCGACACTACTTTTGTAGTTTTTTGTATGAGACGTTCAACATGAAAATCATTTCAGGGTAAAAATAATTTAAAGGGTAAACTTGCCAATGAAAGTGAACAACTTTCCCTTAGAAAAATAAGTCGAAATATAAAACAGAAATTGGTCCTTCCGTACAAAATGCTCCAGCTGACCAATTTTTGGTTTCAGGTGGTCCAATTTTTTTAAATAATTCGATCCATGTTCCATAAGGAAAGTTGTTCAGTTTAATGAGCACTTTGACCTCTTTTCAGCTTGTTATACCCTCTTAGTTATTGATAACTGTTGATAAACTTATGCATGTTCTTATAATCACATTAAGCTCGAAAAAAAAATCGGGGCGACCTGTTATTGGCTATTAATTTTGAAATATGTATTTAACAATATTGTCTTAATATTAAGCTGTTGCTTGTCTGAATATCAACAAATAAAAATGTTACTCCTTGTATGTATACATACCTAACCTTCTTAACATCTGGTAACTTGATTCGATTACTTACTTAAGTTAAGTGGCTTAGGAAACGCCAATCAAAGCGTAGAAATCTAACGATGTTTTAATCTAAGTGGAGATTAAGTTAATAAGTTCACTACCTTTTTAAGTGTGGTACTTACTTCATAAGTGTAATTACTTAGTTATAGAAATGTTAAGATTTTTTCTTTTGACAATATTTTCAATTAAAATAGTCAGGCTAATAAAAGTAGATAATCGAATTAGATGCAATATTTTGAAATGGCAACACTAATGTTAGTCAAATGGCAGTTGCCTTTATTCCTAACATTTGGGTTACCATCCTAAATTATTATTTATAAATTTTTCAGTGTATACTTTATAAAATAAGCAGTACTAAAAATTCAAGACCAGTATCTCAGTTGTATGTCTATTGAGTATCAGTTAGACGGTATAGACCGTTTTGCTACTTTGAGACATACACATACACGACATACATAGAAATTTTCTAAAAAGGGGTTTTCGAGCGGTTGTACATACATACATACATATATCACGTTTTTATCTCTTTCGGGGTAGGCAGAGCGTTAACGGCCGCAAAAAACGGACATTTACGCCACGTCTAACAAACATTTGAGGGTAATTCGAAAAATTGTGTATCGGCATAGTGACAGGTTGTCAGCCCATCGCCTAAAATTGCAATACACACCCTTGAGTCCCTTCGTCGCCTTCTACGACAACCACGGGAAAGAAATGGGGTGATGCTATTCTAAGCCGGCATCACACGCCAAACGGTTGTTTTGTAGCATAATAATGCATTGTTTGAACTTTCCAGCGTACAGCGCAATATATATTTTTTATACAACTTTTAAAGTTAAATAACAATTGCAGAACATACATAGGGGTAATACGGCTACCTCTTTGTTTAAGGCATTGAAATTTTGTCTTTGGATGTCAATAAACGGGCCACCCTGTATAATACGTTTCTATTCTGAGTATTATTTATGATATAATGCATATTAGTATTGACAGGTTGTCACATGATCGGATGTACGATCGCGGACCACCTCGTCAACGGATGGACCATGTGCATTTTACATACTAATGTGCTAGTTTGTGATAGTCCCTTCTGATACCGTAAGTTAAGGGAAATCAAAATGAAAGTAGCGCCGCCGTCACGCAGTAAATAAAAAAAAACTGGGGCGATGCTATTCCAAGCCGGCATCTCACAAGAAAATCATGACAGAAATTAAACAAGTCAACCATCTGACTATCGTAACTTCCCAAGAAAATGACCTTTACAAAGTACCAGGTTGTTCAAAATTTACGCACCATTGTACCCACACACTTTTGTTCACAGACTGACAACTTTCCCGTTTACAATATATATTTTTGTTCGTTTGAAGAAATGCGTGGAATTTCCGCTTATTCTCACTTTGCTTGGGAATAGGGATGTAACAAGACAAGACATAAATATCGATATTTTTCTACTATTATAATTTATTTTAACTATCGATTCTTGAAAATACTGATTTATAAAAAATTCAAAAGTAAGAGTTAAATAATAGTTTAAAATAGTAAACAGTTTGATTTTATAATCAGTTCGGAGTTCATTCGGTACTGCTTTATATAGCAATCTTTCTGGCGCGCTTTTTCTTTCAGTAAGGTTACATGCCGTTTGGTTACCCTGGCCAGAACTGAGACAGTGCTTTTTTTTATTCCACCCGAGCCGGATTTTTATCAGAATCATACAAAATTGCTATAAAAAGAAGAACATTGTTTTATACTTATTTCTTTTTATTAGAATGACGAATCATGACGTAAATTTATGATAGTTATTATTCTACATTGAAAACTATTTAGTTATTTCCATTTAAGTAGCTTAATAGACGCGTGAAAAATATACCGATAATAATCGATTGACAAATTTTGTATTGTTTTCGTTCTAAAAAAACGATTACTTACTTAAAACCGATTTTTTGCTTAAAAAATCACATCTCTTTCTTCGAGTGCATCGAACTTTCGTTAAGGTGAATATGTTTAACATGTCAAAAGTAAGTGCTTTAAAAAGGTCGTTTTTGTTGTGAAAATGAGTGGCGTTTGCGATGTTGTACAGAAGGCGACATTTTTAATAACAATGAGATGACTCCTTTGCAAGTCACAAACAGAACAATAAATAAAATTTGCAAGCTTTTTTGTACTTTTTTGACTGAAAAAGGCTCATAACTCACACGCCCTAAAGTAGACTGATAGAAAATGCCAAAAAATAACGGTCATAATGACAAAGCCAAAACGCGTTTTGTTCATTCGCAAAGTGGGCATGGTATTTAGAAAAATATATATTTTGAAAATATTCTAGCACTGTGAGTGCAAAATAAACCATAGAGAAGGTATGTCGTAGTATACATATAAGAGGTATGTATGTTTACGCGACTTACTTGTTATTTATCTGATAGATACTTTATCCCTCTACGTTAATATTTGGCAATCACAGCTGACGGGCGGGAGTATGTGATTTGTCGGCCTCCGTGAAGAAGGCTGTCTTAAGCATCCGAAACGTAGGTTGAAACTATATGAAATCATAAAAAGTAAGTCGCGGAAACCTACATCATGAGTGATACTTGTTCGTTAAATAATAAAATATGTGAGAGGTGTTCAGATGGGAGGATCTGTTTGTGTGTGGGGGGGTAAAATAATATCCACTGCTCTTTTCGGGCACAAGATGCCTCTTTATCAGCAGAAAGTTGCTCACAAAAGCGCATACAAATGCGTCTGAGCAACACGTTGATGAGTTGTGACCCTTTTTGATGCACGAATAACAAATATTTTATATGGCCTTTTTAAGCAAGTTACTCGGATACCAAAATAAACACTTTTTAGGTTTACAATATTTAATAATCACACAATCAATATTTTTGACGAACGTTAAACAAACATTCCTCCAGACGAATACCAAATAAACATGTTAAATAAACCATCAAAACGTCTAAGTACCATAAAGTAAACTTTGCCTTTTAGGGAGCGTTGAACTTTTTTTACATAACTTTTTATATGCGGTGTGATGCCGGTTTAGTATAGAATCACCCCAATTGTAATTGTGGTTGTCGTAAGAAGCGTCTTTATTTAGGGAATGCAATGCAACATCTTGTACTGCGCTCGCTAATCCGCTTGCACAGTATAGTGAGTATGGCAAAACTCGCCAATACGGGGAGATTATGACCACTGGTAGACTGTTTTGGCTGATAATGCAAACTTCTACCATAAAGTAATGCGTCATATGCAAAGAGACGTAACTGCCATTTGGTATATTTTGACATACGTGCGTACGGACAGACTGGATCTGCAAAGATGACAGGTTTTATGGCACAAAAGTTAACTTTTCGTGTTTTAGGTTAAACCTTATATAAGTAAAGTTATAATTTTAAGAAATTTATCTCTTAATTATTTCTTCACATTTATCTATGGACTAAGAAGTCAGAAAAAAAATATATATTTTTTATATAAAATATAATAAAAATAGTTAATGCGCCTATGTTGACGATCATTAACCCCGGTATCAGAGTTTTGAAACCGCCTACAAGTCTCTGGTGTCAATTTAATGATTCTTTAGTAGAACAACAGATGCAATAGAATTTGTAATTCACTTGCTTTAGCATTACATTAAAGTTTATATTATACTTATAAACGGGTAATGTGGTACACAGTTGGTTCAAACTATACACTTTGTAAAATTTATTACTTTAAATATCAGTAAACATTTCTGTAAACGCAACATATTGACGTTTCTTATAGCACGTTCACACTATGCACATGCTCCTGCTCCTGCCGCTGTCGCGAATATTGCTGGAAATGCTTCCGTGGAAGTGTCATCAACAAACATTTGAGGGTCATTCAGAAAATTATGTATCACCATAATGACAGGTTATCAATCCAACGCCTAAAATTGCAATGCACATAATCCTTACAGTCCCTTAGTCTCCTTTCACGACACCCACGTACAAGAAATGGGGTGATGCTATTCTAAGCCGGCATCACACGGCGGCATGCTAGCTTTTACTTCTATAAATCACTTTATTCCCACGGAAAAACGGATATTATCGGAAGACACTTGTATGTTTTATGCATTCTTGGAGAAATGCTATCTTCGAATTAATATGCGTTCCTGTTGCCGGTGACAATACAAAGGGTAGTTAATATGCGCGATCACGCGTCAACTGTCAACGGTGGTCGCCATCTTTTTGAATTCCAATATGGCCGCCGTCGGGAAGTGACAAAGAAAGGCGTAAGGAAAGGTGTGAAGAAAATTCGTGTTTGGTTTGATATAAAGAGTAAAATAAAATTGTGATTAAAAGCTAAGTCACCTGATTTTCTACCAAAATATTGGTTTCGTGCTGACACGCTAAGTCACATCGCAACCCTTGTTAGTTGTTAATGATAATGATAACTTAGGTGGCTATTAAATTAAATTAAAACTTTATTTAATGTAGTACCATCGCTTATTGACGTCATGATCCGTCATTGTAAAAAAAAATGTATAACGCAATTTTCTTCTTTTTATAAAAAAATTTATTGTCCTAATAGATCGGCTCAGGCGAGATAAAAAAAATGAAGGCACTGCCTCGGGGCTGGCCAGGTAAATCACATGGCAAGTAACTTATATCGCTACACAACTATTATATTAAAAGCCTACTAGTAATAAAAGTTGGTTTAAAACTTTAACCCGAGGGTTCATCGGGTCGTTCTACAACTCTCCATAAAGAGAAGTAATAGAAGCAGCATGTAGATTATGCACAGCTCGTAAAAGGATAGTACACCTACCGAAAGGTCGTATAATGCCAGCTATTTATTAATAATTTGCTCTTGGACTTGCAATAATGGCTCGCCAGGGTTTGGACTCGCAACTCATTAAAGGAATCCCGTAGGTAACTAGCGCCACCATCGCTTTAAAAAATAATGTAAATTTTCATTGAATTAAGGTTATGGTTAGATTACACACACTACAGCTTATTTAAATATTGCCACATTAAAAATAAATGATTTACATGTGATTAAATGAGATACAAAATGTAGTATAAAATGGCCACTGTTTCTATTTTTACTAGGTACTGTAACTCCATTGAACCGTCGTAAGAGGTGAATAAGAAAGTTGAGGGTTACATGTGTAATGCTATTTTAGGCCATAGGCTGACAACCTGTCACTTTGGTGATACACAATTTTCTAAATGACCCTCAAATGTTTGTCAGACGTGGTATGACAGCCGTTTACGCTCTGCCTACCCCGCAAGGTATAGAGGCGTGACATAATACAAAAGAAGAAAATTGTGATATACATTTCTTTAACAGTGACGGATGACATGACGTCAATAAGTGATAATACTATCGTACATTGTATAAAATAAATTTGGTTTTCATTTCATTTCAATTACTCCGAATATTAACGGGTGAGTATCACACATACTGTCGCAAAATATTTACCAAAAAGTATTTTTTTAAGTGATGATAGCGCCACCGAACGCCAGGGAGTCTCTTAATAAGTGCATTAAAATGCTAAATGACCGCTGAGGGCAGCGAATTCGCGACCCTGTGTTGACTATTAAATTTAAATTCCTGAATGCAATTTACGATTATTAATTTCTTTGTCCGTATAGTTATTACATCCATCTTTGAATCATGCGCCTTGATCATAAAAATATACGACTTTTACACACACACACACACACACACACATATCACGCGTTTACCCCTTTCGGGGTTGGCAGAGCGTTTACGGCAGTGAAATACGGTTGCTATTGCCACGTCTAACAAATACTTGAGGGCCTTTTGCGAAAATTCGCGTATCACTTTAGTGACAGGGTGTCAGCCCATCGCCTAAAACTGCAATATACACCCTCGAGTCCCTTAGTCGCCTCTTACGACTCCCACGGGCAAGAAATGGGGTTATTCTTTTCTAAGCCGGCAGCACTCGGCATTACACACACACACACACACATATATCACGCGTTAACTCCTTGCGGGGTTGGCAGAGCGTTTACAGCCGTAAAATACGGTCTAACAAATATTTGACGGCCTTTTCAGAAAAGTCGCGTATCACTATAGTGACAGGGTGTCAGCCTGTAGCCTAAAATTTCCATACACTAAACACTCGAGTCTCTTAGTTTCCTTTTACGACACTCGCAGGAAAGAAATAAGGTAATATGAAGCCAGCATCACACGGATTTAACTGTAATATACTACTTTTAGGACTGTACTATTCTTATCTAATTATAAAAAAAAAATATCTAATGTATATTTATTATGTAATATATTTTTATACTTTTGTTAGAAAATTGTAGTTAATTTTGTAATTCACCATAGTAACAGTATGTCAGGCCATCGCCAAAAATTGCCATACACATATAACCCTTGAGTCCCTTAGTCGCTGCAAACGACAACCGCGGGAAAGGGATGATGCGATTCTAAGTCGACATCACACATTAAAAGAAAAACATTGTCAAGACCATTTTCACTAAATACTATTAAATCGTATCTACAATTTAACTAAATTGTCGCTTAGAGTGTTTTGCCGTTTGGGGTCAATACGACCTCTGAGCCTTAAAGAAGATTTAACTCATCATTTATACTTCTTAACCATACAAACGAGAAAAGACTCAGAAACTGGCATACGTTTAGTAATAATGCCTTTTGGCCTATGTGTAATGAAATGTTGCAGAGGGAAGTCTATGAATGATTGAAATGAAGCCGGAAACCTTCGCTGGCTGAAATGATACTGGCCAGCAGACTGAGATGAGATAATGATTGAGACAGATTGACATGACGAATAATGATGTAGGTTGACGCGACTTGTTAATCTTTTGGTAGAAAGTTTAGCTGGTACACGTTTCGGCTGGTTAAGACAGCCTTCTTCACGGAGGTTGACAGATCACATACGCCTGTCAGCTGTGATTGCCGAACACTTTGGGCCGAGGCTTGATGCGCTCGCAGTTAATAGCTCTTGCGGTGTTAAACCAGCCGAAACGTACAGGGCTAAAATCTCTACCAAATCATTAACAAATAAGTCACGTAAACCTACATCATGGGTTTTACTTCGATCGTTTGATAATAAAAAATGACGAATTACTTTGGTTATAAAACATTTGCATTTGGAAGGCATTGTGTTACATCAGTTTTAAGGGCGTGTCGACACTGACTGCGACGAGATTTTCATGACTTCACTCTGGCGTCACAGAGTGTCCTCTGAGCACACCTCTTAGCTCTGTGATATACCATACAAATGCACACGTCTCTTCTCACTTTGCAAATGGCTGTGGGGATTAGCGAAGTTGATGCAGTATATATATTCTGTGGTTAACGTATGGTCTTATAATGTGTGCCATTTGTTGCAGACTCTGGGTAGACGTTTGAACTGGTCTTATATAGGGTGGTTGGTTGATCTCTTTATTTATTTATTTATTTATTTACCGTTCATTGTACACAAAAACATTACAAAAGAAACACATACAAAGAATAACTACACAACAGGACAACTTATTTCTACTAAGAAATTTCTTCCAGCTGACCTACGTAAAGTGAGACTTTATTAGACATTTTTAAGAGCCTCTTTCTCATATTTAAGAGCATTGCTCTTGTCGGTAGAGTTTCCGCCAGCTTTCTCACATACACACACATACACATATCACGCCTATAATCCCTTGCGGGGTAGGCAGAGCGTAAACGGCCGCAGAAATGTACATTCACGCCACGTTTCACAAATATTTGAGGGTCATTCGGAAAGTTGTGACCATCGCCTAAAATTGCAATACACACCCTCGAGTCCCTTAGTCGCCTCTTACAATTCCCACGGGAAAGAAATGGGGTGATGCTATTCTAAGCCGGCATCACACGGCAAATTATTCTCTGTCTTCTGTTTTCTGCTTGACTTCCCGGTTGGTTTGTTGGTTGATATTTTAAGTGCAAGTGAGGTTTTTGTTAAAGACTTTTGCCTTTTGTACACATATGGTTTGATCAGGTCTACGCGCGAGATCATTAGTAGGTTTACATTGTGGAGCGTTTGGAACAACATCCGGTTCACGGGACCATTTTTTTAGGGAGGTCCAAATTTTTTCTCGTATTTCGACCTATGTTCTAGTCCTTGGTTAGTGGTGAAATTTGTTCAGTTTAATGAGCTGGTTCAACCCTTAAATTTTTTTTTTTATTATTCTTAGGAAGACTAACAGCTAAATATAAAAATAAAATAATAATTATAAATATACAAATGCTAATAATAAGTCTCCACCTATAGATAACGCCAAATATTGTTACATCCAGTATATTTACATTATTTTGGCCAATTTTTCTAACAAAGTTAAATGCTAATGAGAAATTTGTTCTTGTTTCAGATAACAATAATTCACTCATCTTAAGAACAAGGTAAGTTCATTAATTTATCGCTTAATAGTATAAAATGAAGTCGCTTTCGCTTTCCATGTCTTCATGTATGCTTAAATCCTTATAAGTACGCAACGAATTTTGATGGGGTTTTTTTCAGTAGGTAGAGTGATTCAAGAGGAATGTTTTTATGTATAATTTATGCCGGGAAAACGATTTAAAGTGAGTGGAACCACTGAGCAGGCCGCTTGTATATGATGTAGTATGTTCTTGTTTTAAGTACCTACTTGAATCTTGAAAGTGTGCAGTAATATGCAGAACAAATATTTATTTTAAATCCCAACATGCGTAAAAAAGCAAGTTTTTGTGTGCGTTAAGCATATTTTCTTAACTAACTCGCGTACGCAAATATCTTTCTTACTCCGTGGCAGGGGGTTGTTTACTTACTACGTAAAGTGTCAGTTATTGTTATTATTTATTATTTTATACTTTATTGCACATGATACAAAAGGCGGGCCTAATGCCACGCTGCATTCTCTACCGGCCAACCAGAAGGTAAACAGTGAGAAAAATACACGGGTGCACTCGGGTGTGAAATCATAACAATTGAGTTGATTACAAACACTAGATAAAAATAATAATTAAAGAGAAAAAACAAGAAAAATTGATCCAAAGTTCTTATGTATATGGCCATTGTTGTTTTTCTAAGCTCCAAACTGTTGGTGGATTACGAAACGGGCAAAACCATCTAACTGACACTATTGAAACACAACTGAAACGCTTTTACGCGTAATACGGCCTCTGGAATTCAATTTGTAGTCAAAGTATTTTTTACGTAGGAGGGAGTCAGAATTTAGTTAAAATTTACAAACGTTAAGTACCAAATTTTAAAACACTTCCCGTGTTAGGTATTCAATTTTTATTCAAAAAATTGGCGGGCAAGATATGAGCTGCGGTAGCCCAGATGGAAGAGGCGTCGCCACTAGTAATGCGAAAGTCGCAGGTTCAAATCCTGCCCGCGCTTGAAAATTTTGCAAGTTTTCAAAAATTTACAAACGTATTAAATGAATGGCCCCTAGGGTAAAGCGGTAAGTTACGATCCACCCACATGAAATCAAGAGGCCAGCAATTATTTATGTCCACTGCCCAGGAAGGCTTAGGTACGGGTACCCTAAATTATTGTTGTACTTGGGTTTCCGGACTGAGTGTATGTTTAACTACCTATTGTTATTATTATAACTACGAGTATATTGGCCGTGTGATGCCGGCTTAGAATAGCATCACCCCATTTTTTTCCCATGGGTGTTGTAAGGGACTCGAGGGTGTGTATTGCAATTTAAGGCGACGGGCTGACAACCTGTCACTATAGTGATACACAGTTATCTGATTGACCCTCAAACTTTTGTCAGACGTGGTGTTAATATCCGTTGAACGCCGTAAGGGACATAGGCGTGATTGATGTATGTATGTATGTATAACTATATTATAACTTGTTTGAAGGCATGTTACGGTCATGGAAATGATGTAACGTTCTTTTTTTCTATTTGTCAAAAATATGAAATGACTTTTACTTTGACTGTACGCAAGCAGACATTTTTGAAACAGCCTTTTATACGGGGTGTAAGGAACAGCCCTCTGAATACTGATAGGATGCACGCAGACCATTAAACTGAACAACTTTCCCCTAGAAACATATGTCAGGAAACGACAAAAAAATATTGGACCTCCCATACAAAATCACGATCAGCTGACTGCAATTACTATGCCAATTCAATTATTATTTACAATCTTTTTCTGAAAATTTTTTTAGTTCCATGATCTGGATGCACCCTATAAATATTCAGAGGGCTGTTCCTTACACCCTGTAAAGAAAATAAATAATATAGGTCAAAAATGCAAAAAATTGCCATTCTGATGGGAAGTCACAATTTTTAAAAACTTGCAAGAGTTGTAAACCTAACACGGGAAGTGTTTAAATTTGGTATTCAAGTCACAATTTATTTCTATAAAAGACCTATAGGTTGTTCAGTTTCCTAGACAGATTTTCCACCTTAAATACAATCAGCAATGTTTTTTACACCCTGTATATGCGAGTAATCCTTTCCCATGTATTACGGACATTATACTGAGTTAGCACATACTAAGACGTCTGGTATGCCGGGCAGTTTGAATAATTCGCCGTGTATGCTATGTGTACTATTACAGAATATACTTTAATTGTACTATTGTACTTGTTGTAGAGTTGTGTTATTATAAACTTGACTTTACTTTGTTGTAGTCTTAGGCCAAGAAAGTAGAAGGAGAAGTTTTTTTTTACTCATATTGTAAGTGGCCGGCAATAGTTCAAGTTACCCTCTTCCTGTTTAATTTTGCTTTGTATGTTGCACCCGTACTTTTAGAAATAGTAACCACGAAATTTCCGAGAATTAATAGTCAAAAAATTACCGTGTGATACCTACTTAGAATAGCATCACCCTATTAATTGTCGTGAGGGTCGTAAGGGGCGACTAAGGGACGCGAGGGTTACATGTGTATAACAATTTTTGGCGATGGGCTGACAACCTGTAACTATAGAGAAACACGATTTTTCTAAAAAAAAAACAAGTAATTGTCAGGCATGGCGATAGCGACCATATTAGATCTGATTTTCAGATCTGCCTACCCCGCAACGTATAAAGGCGTGATATGTGTATACTTAGGTATGTATATTGTAATTTGAAAGATACGTAGTTTTATTTAAATTGGCTCACAATTGGAATTTATAGCAAGATCATACAAAATATGTTATGGTTCAATCAAATCCTTATGCCAATTCTGATGTTTTTATAACCCAATTCTGCAACTAAAAAATGTCGACTAAGAATCCAATTTTAAATAAATCCACTTCTCCAAAGAGTGCACTTCATCAAGAGCCACTTCTAACGAAGGTCGACCTCTCTCCAAATGTGGAGAGTCTCCAAGAGTTTGGAGCACGCTTCGGGTAGGGCATGTAAAATCGGAAGGTTCTCAAAAACCGGTTGTGATTCCGGAGTTTTGGGTTTGTACTCCGGGCAACACGGTAAAAATTATCTTTCCAATCAATATTATTCCGATTTCAGGAAGTTTTTGCGGGAGTCGTGCACAGTTCTAAGGTATTTGCGTGACAAAATGCGTGCTAACTGGGCAGGTTTTGCCCCGTAAAAAGGCAGGGAAAACATAAAAATAACTGATTACAAAGCGGAAGCGCCAGATCTTACTATAAGACCTACTACACAATATACGGTGTCAGCATTCTGCGTGGAACCGGGACGTTACGCTAGGCAATTAAGAAATAGATGGCGGAAGAACAAACATAACTTAAATTCTAAATAATGTCGTCTAACACCTTAGTCATTCGTGACCACGAGCTCTGTTAAATTTAAAATAAACGCAACCTAAATCCGTTTAAAATTGTTTTATTATGACGAGTTATAGTCGTGCAAACTGTTTCGGTTTTAACGAATTTAAAGCTCTGTAAACCGGAACTGAAATACCGATAAAGCCGTGCCGATATACCGGTATTAAAAAATTCCGGTTTCCATCCCCTAGGCTTAGGGCATCTTCAGACTACTATCCTATTGATAGGGCACGGTGTGATCTGAAGGGGACTTCAATGAAGGTCTGAGGGCACTTCATTTTATTTTTTCCTGACTCTGAAAACGAAGAACATCGATTCTTATGTCTATATTAGAATATTGAAATATTTTGATGAGTTCAGAACACAACGTGTAATTTGTGGTAAAGTGAAATTTTTTTTTTGGAATCAATTTTAAACACACATTCCAGAATTTCTGTAGCTAAGGCAGTTCTCCCACTTGACGTTCGTAGCTGCGTATTTTTAACGCATGCGTAACGCATGCGTCTGTCAGACGAAAGAAAATTGCAAAATTCTAGTCACATTCCCATACAAATACGGGTACGGTGCATTTGCAGATGCGGCTGTCAAATGACTTGACAGATGTAAACGGACGGTAGCTGTGCTTGTATGTTAATCAAATCTTATTAATTAATGGGTTTAAAATACGAATAAGTAATTTTTGAAGGTATATAAATAAAGTATAATTATTTTTGTTAATTGCACGCTTATAATCCCTTGCGGGATAGGCAGAGCGTAAACGGTTGTATAAAAATAAAATTTACGCCACTTATAACAAACATTTTGAGGTTCATTCGGTCATGTGTATCGCCATAGTGACTGGTTGTCAGCCCATTGCCCAAAATTACGATAAATATGTAACTGATACTCGCCTTTTACTACACTCAAGGGAATAAAATGTGGTGATGCTATTCTAAACCAACATTAATGATTATAAATGATCTAGTTCACTTGTATGCAGCCTTTTTTTAACGAAGAATGCAACAAAAATGCACAATTTGTCATCATCAAACATAAAAAGATGTAAAAAAGGGTTATGACAATGACTAATACCCTGTATGGCGAGTGTAAAAAGAAGTCAGGATAATAAAAGACCCTTGATTACACATTCCTTAAGAATAGTAGAGTGAGTCACTTAATCCGTACCTACTAATATTATAAATCTGAGAGTTTGTGTGTGTATGTATGTTTGTTACCTCTTCACGCTCAAACGGTTTGACCGATGAAATTTGTAACACAAATAGAGTATAACCTGGGATAACACATATAGGCCGGTATTATCTTATAACTCCCAACGATTTAAATACTTACCTAGAAAAGCATCACCCCATTTCTTACCCGCGGGTGTCGTAAGAGCTGACTGCTCGAGGGTTACATGCGTATTACAATTTTAGGCGACATGCTAAAAAAAATTCGCTATACACGATTTTTCCGGAACGGCCCTCAAATATTTCTCAGACCATATTTTTACGGCCGTTAATGCTCTACCTACCCCGCGAGGGATAAGGGCGTGATATGTGTAAGATAATGGGAAATTTTCTACAGATTCTCGAGTGTCATGTAGAGGGCGCCAAGCTTAATTGAAATAACGTTTCTTTACACAAAATCTGTACCACTTTATAAATTATTCTTTATTTTGTGTTTATTGAATTGTTATAGATGTATTATTGGTTATTTGTTTACTTACACGAATGACACTCAATATAATAGCAAGGCGATAAGTTTATTTTGTAATCAATCAAACAAACATAATTAATTGGTAACGAACACAACGTGTAACGGAACTTGTGACAAAACTATGGCTGACGCCAGCCATATTGAAACGTCAAAATTTCAGTTTAGCACAGCGCCCTCTGGTTTGACATTAAGAACTATCAAGAGAACTGTCAATAGAAAAACTCCCATTTCCGAAGTAAGCAGTTATCAACGAGCATAATATTTTTTTAAAACACATCTGCTTTCTGAGATAAAGCCTAGCCTATGACACTCAGGATATTGTAAGGATTCTTCCGATACAATTCCCATCCGAATCTGTTTAGTGGTTAACAAGTTTCAGTCCTTTAAAGAATCGCACATATATATATACGAACATAAATGAACTCTAAAAACATTACACTACTTTTTTGGTTGGACAGTCGTGTAAAAATTTCTATAGAAAAGACATCAACGCAATCTAATCAGTATTTTTCTGTAAACCAAAGTATTGTAATAGGTGCTAGACAATTTTCAAGTGTACTAAGATTTAGATGGCGGTGAGATATACTAAAAACAATAAAATCAAAAACAAAAGTATATCGATGAAATGTATTTGTGACTCAGCCGTGCCGTGTGATGCCAGCTTAGAACAGCATCACCCCATTTCTTTCCCGTGTAAGAGGCGATTATGGGACTCGAGGGTGTGTATTGTAATTTTAGGCGATGGGCTGACAACCTGCCTCTATGGCAATACACAGTTTTCCGAATAACCCTCAAATATTTGTCAGACGTGGCGTAAATGTCTGTTTACGCTTTGCCTACCCCGCAAGGGATTATAGGCGTGATATGTGTATGTAACTATCAGATAGAAAAGTCCTTTAAGGATACCACCATCTATTTGCACTATGCACCAAACTATTAGCGATGCACATGGTAGCAATGCACTTTTGGCAATCCACAACAGTCCACTGTTGAACATGGGCCTCCCACGGTTTGGTTTTGCCAAACCCACCACGCTTAGCAGGCGGATAAGCGAGCGCAATGCAAGATTCAATGATGATGATTATTCGCTTAAACGAGTTAAATCGGGGTGATGCTATGATTAGGGTGACTATACTATGTTCTCGTTTTTTTTTTTTTTTTATTAAAGTTTATTTATTGGAATAGGTACATTAACTTAAAACTAATTTCCCGCCAAACTGGTTAACAGTTTGTTGGCGAGTTACCGCTCACACACACAAGCGAACTGTGCACCTACACACTATAACTTACTAAGATACTTACATTATCTACTTATTTACTAGGCCTATTAGAAACTTAAGATATTTTTTTTTTATCTTACTACATATATTACATGTAACCTAAGAATCTAACAATGAATTTTTAAGTTTGTCTTTGAAGCCCCCTAAACATAGTTTAGGTTTTAGGTTCAACCACTCAATTTCATTAAATAATTTAGGAACAATGAATTTATTAAGCCTTCTGCCATAATAGTTCCTTACCCTTGGTACAATCAGTCTGCCCCTTCTCATACTACTTGTGTTCCACTTGTTACATTTGCTAGTTTTATAATTATCGACATAGTAATGTTTAAGTGCCAATAGGTATTTAACCCTAAGATGTACTGGGAGAATTCTACAAACTGAAAACAATGAGTCATAATTCTGCTTACATTCCTTCTTTGTTTGTTTGTCTACTAAGTATTTAATGATTCTAACTTGTAGATTTTTAACGTCCTTTAAATATGTATTGAAAGTACAACCATAAATACTTAAGCCATAGGTTATAAGGGAGTCTGCTAATGCATAATACACTATTCTCAACGTCTTTTTGCTGACTATGGATTTCAGTTGGTAAAACTTGCCCAGTATTGATCTTAACTTATTACAAAGCCCAGTAATATGCAATTTAAAGTTGAAATTTTGATCAACCAAAAGACCCAAGTATTTATATCTGCTTACAAATTCTAAGTTATCGCAGTTGCAAGCTATTTTATTTCTATGTAAACATGCGTAGGTATGACCAATTATGCCTAACTGTGAGTTGCTAATGGTTTTCACTAGTCTATTGTAAGGGGAAAATATTCGTAGACATTGTGTTTTGGTTGTGTTTATTATGATGCCGTTGTCATGCGCCCATTTCACGATATTGTCAAAGTCGTTTTGTACCACGGAGCGAGCTTCAAGTATATTATGTGAAGCGTATAATAGGCACATGTCATCAGCATACATAAAAACTGTACACTTATGTACCACGTTAACTACACTATTCACTAACATAGTATACCCGACCGGGCCGTACACAGAGCCGGTCGGCACGCCGAGCGTAACGCGCGCCTCCTCTCCTTCTATTCCGTCGATCACAGTGCGTATAGTCCGGTTAGATAAATAGTTTTTGAACCATAGATTAGTGGGTCCACCAATGCCACATTCTACCATGGCCTGCAGCAGCACATCGTGGTCCAAAGTGTCAAAAGCCTTTTTGTAATCTATGAAAAGAGCTAGAACTTGCTTTCCATCGTTGAGGCTTTCATTGATCACCTCCGCAAATTGTGACAATGCGGTGTCCGTGCTTCGGCCTCTCCTGAACCCGTGCTGGCAGTCGGTTATGACATTGTGACGCTCTAAAAAACCGCTAATTTGACCTACGATAACTTTTTCAACAATTTTGTTTATAGTGGACAAAATGGCAATGGGCCTATAATTTGCGTAGTTATAATGGCTTCCATTTTTATATATTGGTCTAATAACAGCTTTTTTTAACATATCCGGGTATAATCCAGTTGACAATGATATGTTTATAAAGTGTGACAATATTGGACTTATATCTTTGTTTATATATTTTATATCCTTAGCTCTAATTTTGTCCAAGCCGGGGGCTTTTTCTAAACTTAAATTACTAATAACCTTTTCTACACATTTTGCGCTTACTTTTTTAAATCTGAATGAAACATTACTATCCTTTACATATTGTTTCCTATCCAAAAACTTCGACTTACACACATGCTTTATGTTTATTATCTCTTTTGTAAAAGTTTTAGCGAAATCACAACAAATATTGTACAAACTATTTTGTTTTCCTAAGTACTTCTTAATTACGCTATCTAGACTTCCCTTAACCCTACCTATCCAATTATTTATATACGACCATATTTTTCTATAGTCCCCTTTACAAGTACTTATTTCTTTTTGCCTGTAGTTATTCTTAGTAGTATTAATTAACTTGTTTACTCTATTGCGGAACCTGGTATACTCTAATCGTTTATTACTATTATTCGGTGACGTTTTCCACGTGCGAAACAGCATATCTCGCTTTATGAGCAAGTGGTATAATTCTCTGGTTACCCATGGCTGTGTTATTCTTTTTTCTCTCACTATTATCTCAGTTTTACTTTGTTCATATATATTATTAAATGTAGATAATAGTTGCTGATATAGTAAAATTGGACACATAATATTTAACAATTGCGACCAGTTATATGATTTAAGTTTTTCTTGCACCATTTTCTCATTCAACACTACCTTCCTTATGACTTGTTTACTGACAGGGGAAGAGCTGTGAGAACAATCTAAACTAACCCCTACAATGTTGTGATCCGATATACTGCACTCTAAAACAAACGCCATCCCTATCGAACTATCCGGGTCCAAGTTGTGCGGTCTCGCCCGCACCCACAGGTGATCAATACATGACTCAGTTAGTCGATCATTAACAATGGCTTGCCTCGTAACTTCGGTACTTGGGATGCCAGACTGTAGGCCGCGCTCACACAGGAGGTTTTTGTAGTTGGTCACATAAGTGTCTGATTTTTCTTCCATCAAGTCCAAATTTATGTCTCCAATGATCACGAGGTCCTCTTTTTCTGGTATTTCCTGCAACGCAATTTTAAGCTGATCTATAAAATTTCTTTTACTCTTACCTGGCGGGCGGTATAATGCTATGATGTGAAGTACTTTATTGCGTACAGCTACTTTCCCGTGTATTGTTTCTGCAGCTGTCATTTTTAAAGTTTGAGTATCCACAATCAGTTCTTTTTTCAAATACATCAGCACCCCACCACCTTTCTGGGTCTCTCTTGCGTTTGCATAGAAATCATATCCATCAATTGTGTACATCGATATTTCATCTTCCTTGACGTTAATTTCTGTCAGGATTATAACATCTACTTTACATGTGCTTTGGTCTAATAGCACTGTTAATTCATTAAAATGTTTACGTAATGACCGTATATTGTAATGTATTATATGTAGTTTTCTTTGCGTACTATCAGTCCACAGTTTACTCCAGCCTTGAATATCCTGAAATCTATTGTATTGTAACTCTGTATATATTTTGTCGCTTAAGTCGTTAAATTTCATTTTTACGTATTAGCATAACCACCACGTGTGTTCTCGCAATGATTCATGCATTATTGTTTCTTTAGACTGTACACATCTTGTTCTCTCCTAATTCTGTAGATTTTAGGATCATTTTCTTTTCTTGCTAATATATTAGAATTCTGAATCCAGATATACTTGTAGTAAGATTTAAGTTCATTTTTTGCACACCAGAAAAGTTGTCTTTTACAGCTGGGGAGGTCTTCATTAATAAATATTATTTTCGTACTACTATTTCCATATAGGTCATGGTTACTTACACGGTTTTTGCGAGATTTAAGCCACTGGTCTCTGGAAGTTTTAGATTTCAAAGTCACAATTACTGGCTGGGGTTTACTGTTCTCTGGCTTTTCTCTACCTACCCTCTGGGCGTCAAGAATATCTTTTGGATTCAGATTTAAGTTTAATGCTAGTTTTTTCACAGTTTCTTTGGTGTCTTCTTCTTCTTGCTTTTCAAGGCCTATTATTTCAATATTCATCTGTTTATCCTTCATTTCTAAATCCACAACTCTTTCCTCTAAAGCTAAGTTGCACTTTTCAAGGTATATATTCTTCTGCTCCAGGGATTTAATTTTTTTCTCCGCATCTTCTTTAAATTCCATCATCTTCTGATACTTTTCAGCGTAGAAGTCAACAGATTCTTTTAGATCCTCGAGATTACGTTCCATCTTGTATATGATTTCTAACTTGTTGTTCATCTCTTTCAGAAGCACCTCTGCCGACACTTCTTTGACATCCACTTCTATTTTTCCTAATGGAGTTTTAGTTCCCCCGGGACTATCTTTAGAGCATACTTCACACAATCCATTTAGCTGGATGGATTTAATTTTCGCTGCACATTTTTTATGGAATACGGATTCACATTTTCCACTACACTTAACAGTTTCCTCTTTGGTTGTAGACATAAAAAGTTTACACTTCTTACATTGAACCATTTTGTAGGTTTGAATCAGTTATTCCTTCAACTTAAATCACTTTATTTATGCAATACACAGTTCGCGCATAGGAGACTACTTTAGCTATGATAAACACGTCCGCACGCAGAGCGACTCGCACGGTGTGTGAAAAAGGGCAATGACCCCTCATACGATCTGACCAGACAGGTCATCGTTTGCGTCAGTATTTATGAGGGTTCAATGCTCTTTTTAGCGAGATTAAATCAAACCAGGTTTAAGGCGGGTCGCTATGTATTTATAACGCACCGTAACGCATGCGTCTGTCAGACGAAAGGAAATTCAAAATCCGGCTACGGTGCGTTTACAGATGCGTCTGTCAAACGACTTGACGTAGCCGTATTTGTATGGGAATGTGACTGGAATTCGCAATTTCCTTTCGTCTGACAGACGCATGTGTTAAATTGCGTTAAAAATACGCAGCGACAAGTCGGAGAACCGCTTTACTAAGCCATTCCTACTCTGCCAAACCTGGATATAATATAGACGTGATTCCACGCATGCAATCTTCGCTAATTAATGGACGTATGCGAGAAATGACGGAATGTCATTAAGTTAAGCTTACTCTCCGTGACATCCGTTTTATTATTTATTTAATTAATATAAACAGCTGCGGGATAGTCAGTCTTGAGGAATTTATGTGCATTTTTTGAAGTTGGATGTGCACTAGTAGCCCAGTATGGCTAGTTTTTTATGTTTCAAATACATTCATGTCTTTTATTTTTGGTTTTTAGTTTCTTGAGCATTAGCCGAACCGAATTTATAATTTTATGTCATTTAAGGTATATGCTAACATACTTTCGTTGGCAGTGGATAAAAACAACTCAAACTGTGTTTTTACATCGTGTAAACTGTCACATAGACAATACCTGGTATACTTTATAATATTAGTTTGATTAAAGACACTTAATAATTTTATTTAATTAATGAGCTACCATACATTTAATCGAAAATTTATTCAAGCGTCAAAACCTACACAAAATATAACATGTGCTTTAAAGGCAATCGTACAAAATAAAAGCGACTTTCGAAAGTTTGTGCCTACAAACTGTTTTAGTTTGGCGGGAATAGTAGTTTTTTTTGTTTGTAACTAGTAAGTTCCTTTGAATAAATAAAAATTAAAGATTTTTTGTAAGTTATGCCTTCAAATAATGCCAGCCGTATCGGACTACATAGGATTTTTTTAAACGGGCAAAGAGGGCGTCGACATAGTGACAGGTTGTCAGCCCGTCGCCAGAAAATTGCAATAGATACACGCCCTCGAGTCCATTAGTCGCCTCTTACGACTCCCGCGGGAAAGAAATGGGGTGATGCTATTGTAAGCCGACATCACACGGCATATCCATCTTATAAGTCTATAATCTATCACTCATGAACTGGAATATAAGGTTTTCAAACACATTTTTACTTTTTAAGTTATATCACGATCCCAGTAGGTACCTTTTTACGTGTTGATGTTCTACTTAAAGCGAGTACAGCCGTGAACGGCCTCGTCAGTGGCGCCACTTCACAAAAAAAAGACCTTTCTATTTATACAAACAATCTAGCAAAAGCGTCATGATCACGGGTAAACTGATCATTAGTTTACCCGTGATCATGACGCTTGCAACAGCGTCGAAATATCGGGAACTCGCAATTAAAAATAATTCGTCGGTAAGAACACAAATTATAATTGTGAATAGTGTTAGCAACCGCGAAAGTTAAAAATTTAGAATATAGCAGAATGTCCCTTGCTCAAGTTATCCTCAAGTAAAATTAGAACCTGCAAACTCAATTAAATATTCGCTGTATTTAAAGTTATGGCAAAAAGTGCCTAAAAACGGCCAATTTTATTATTGCTTTTTTATATTTTATTCGGTATTAATTGCCATAACTTTAATTACAGTGAATAATTTTTTGACTTTGTAAGTCCTTATTTTACTTATGGTTAATACTAAAAACTTGAGCAACGGACATTCTGATAGATTGTTTGTATAAAGGGAAAATATTTTTTGTGAAGTGGCGCCACTGTTGAGGCCGTTCACGACAACACTCGCCTTAAATATGCAAAAATCGCTTTACGATCCACGATAAAAGTGAAATTGACTTTGACTTTTTACGGCGGTTCATCGTGTCAATGTGATGTCAATGACCTTTATTGAGTTTTGTTTTGCCGTGTCAGTGTTTTGTTTTTATTTATAAATTTACTTTATTTTTCACTTTTAGATTATAGTCCGGTACGGCTAGCATAATTTGAGGGCATAACTTACATACATACATACACATACACATATCACGCCTATAATCCCTTGTGGTGTGGGGTAGGCAGAGCGTAAACGGCCGCAAGAAACGGACATTTATGCCACGTCTGACAAATAATTGAGGGTTATTCGGAAAATTGTGTATCGCTATAGTCACAGGTTGTCAGCCCATCGCCTTAATATGCAATACACACCCTCGAGTCCCTTAGTCACTCCTTACGACACCCATGGAAAGGAAATGGGGTGATGCTATTCGAAGCCGGCATCACACGGTCTTGTAAACTATATTTCATATAATAAAATATACCAGTGTTCTCTATAGACGTGACAGTTAACACAGTTTGAGTGGTTTTTATACACTGCAAACGAAAGTATGTTAGCATACAACTAAATGACACAAAGAATAAATTGTGTTTGATCAATGATCCAGAAAATGCAAAACAAAAATAAACTACTTTATTTGACTTGACGATCTCAATACATACTTTTATTTTTATGACATAGTTTTAATTATGAAAATTGAATTTCGAGAAATAAATGAATCTGAATCTATTATTGAAACATGAAAAACTAAGTTATTATGTGACCACAGCAAAGAACGTCAAGATATGTTTACTGCTTTCAAATATTAAAAGCATTTTGACACTTATTTTGTGAATGAAAGACAATTATAATGATTCTGTCGATCGAAACGCGAAATAAGCGAAAGTTTTATTATAAAGGTTATCAGGTAAAATCACAAAATGATCGCTGGCTTAGAAAGAGAAAACGAAAAGATGTTTTATTGTCCACAGATGGTGTGTGGGTGTTTGAAACTTTAAAGCGCAATAAAATATAGGTATTTTATGACTTTGTTTATAAACTCTAAATACAGACATATATATATACTAGATTTCCGCCCAGCGGTTTCACCCGCTGCCAATAAATTTCCCGTGGTAATAGTTGTTTTCCCGCGGTAAAAAGTAGCCTATGTGTTATTCCAGGTTATACTCTACCAGTGTTCCAAATTTCATCCAAATCGGTCAAGCCGTTTGAGCGTGAAGAGGTAACAAACATACATACACACACACAAACTCTCAGATTTATATTAGTACGGATATACATGGGCCTCCCCCTATTGGGGGGTATTTCCATACTCACCACGCTTGGCAGTCGGATTGGCGAGCGCAGTGCAAGATATTGCTTCCACAGGAAACGTTGCTGCCCATTCCCTGATTTAATTTATCCCTCACTGACCGATTGTGAGCCGCTCGCCTATAACTACAATACACATGTAACCCTTGAGTCCCTTAGACGCCTCTTACGATACCCACGGGTAGAAATGGATTGATGCTATTCTAGGCCGGCACCATGCGGCAAAAATACGTGATATCAGGAAGCAAACAATAGGGTTCCAAACGTATAGCTTCAGTCGTTTCTAACGGAATTATTTTAATTACAAAGTACACACACGTCGCCTTAACACTTACGAGTTATTGGCTTCACGTGTCCCAGATTCACTACAATACAAATACAATAAACACGCAATGTATTGGTGTCTGTGTTAGCCTAAGAGCTGGCGACGTCAAAAAGCGTAAGATTTGACTAACAACGGAAGTTATAACAACACTGACAAAAGGGGTATAACATCCTCTTCATACAAAATTGCCAATCAGCTGGTTAATTTAGTAGGGAAGATATATATTTTTAATATTTCTACTCGTATTCCATGGAGAAAAATGTCCTGTTTCATGTGTACCTTGACCTCCTTTCGGTTTGTTATACCCATTTCACTTCGCCCATATTGTTATTCTGATTAACGTTCTTTCGTTGGATTTAATTAGCTGCCTATCCCGCAAGGGATATAAGCGTGATGTGTGTATGTATGTGTATGTAATTGGAGCAGCGGGCATTTGTGGTAGTTCTATTTTTTATTAATACATAATATTTTGGCTAAAATTAACCTCGGAAATTATCTTGACATACCTAAGATAAATACTTACAAAGCAAAGTGTATAGTAGGGCAAAGTTTATAAAGTCATGGTTAAGCTTCCTGCACTTCCGACATTTTTTTTTTCAAATCCCAATCAAGATTTTCAAGATTACTTGGTTTTCTGAACAGGAATACCTCCCAATAATCTGCCCAGAATTTGTACTAGACTGGCTCACTGTAATATTACAAAGATTACTTTTTTTTATTCATCAAATCACATACTTTCTGTCGTAGCCAGCTCTCCGTCCACGTCTGTCAGTTCGCTTCAGGCGACTCAGATGATGTATAGCTTATGAGCTCGCGTCGTGTGAGGTTTACAATTTAGATTTTAGATGTGAGAATTAACTACTCCATGGTATAGTGGGAGCGGTCCTGACCTGGGGGTCGTAGGTTCGGTGAATCTCACTTTGGTGAGAAATCATAAAATTTAGGGATGAATCATTAATAAGATTAATAAATTGCTGAAAACGTTTCAAGAAATGTATGCACATGAAACCAAAATACTTGCCTCAACGAACATGAGTCGAAATACAAAAAATATTCAAATCTTTAATACAAACAGACTGGTTAGGAAATTTTGTATGGGAAGACAATTTGTTTTTTTCTTATTTCAACCCATATAATTAGAGTTGGAAAAGTTGTTGAGTATAACTTTTTAAGCTCGCATAAAAATACATATTATACATAAAAAACACCCAGACTAAACACAAGTATATTCTAATTTACTTATCTCATATTTGTTTTATGTGGGGATCGAACCCACGACCCTCGGTGCAGCAGGCAGGGGTACTATCCAATACACCATCAAGCCAGTCTTTCCTCTCTTCCTTGTCTTATAATTTTCTGACTCAACTAATAATGAACTAACTTAGAACCCTGTCATATTTACGATACACGCAAATATTTCCCAATCGTCTCATATTCCTCAATCAAGTTAATATGACATGGTTGCAAACTGTTTAACAATGGTGCCGATTTTCGCATACTTGTTTCTAATCAGATTATTCAGGGCGAAATTTTACTAGTGACCTATAGCGAAAACTCAAGACGGACTGGTGATAAACAACAAATTTCCCTAAGGAACATCGGTTGAAATATGACAAAAATATTTTGAGTTTCCATAGGAACTCCCAATTTTGTATGGGAGGTCAAAATTTTTATTTCTTCATATTTTGTCATTTAATATGTTCTTTGAAGAAACCAGCCTGCCTTGAGATTTTGCTATCAGATACTAGTAAAATTTCACCTTATTTGATTACACCTAAGATTTTCTTCTCTTATCACTTAATGAATTGATTTCCAGTTTGGTTAGGGCAATACAGGCTGAACCACGTAATGGTCCGAAAAAAAAATGGTTCCATGCTTCGGGAGGCACGTTTAGCCGTGGGTTCCAGTTGCTGTCTATGATTACTTAGACGGCGGTCGCTAAACAACCATGTCAGAGCCCTGCGAGTAGTATTACGCAATTAAAAAACTCTGACACACTGTGAATCGGGTCATCTTTCAACATGAACACACACGCACACATATATTACGCCTTTATTCCTTGCGGGGTAAGTAGAGCGTTAACGGTCGTAAAATACAGTTATCATTATCACTAGCGGCCTGCCCAGCGGTTTCACCTGCTGTTAACCGTTTTCCCGCGGGAACAAGACATTTTAATATAGCCTATGTTCATCAGCGATAATATAGAATTCTAATGGTAAAAGTTTTTTTATCGGTCTCGTAGTTCCGGAGCCTATTCAATTCAAACAAACAATCAAATCATTCCTCTTTATAATAAAAAAAATAATAATACATTATTTGGTGCAAAAAGGCATCTGTGCTGTTGGCTTCGGCTCCACTCATGCCTCAAAAGACCGGGTCCCTGTGGGCCCGAGATTCGGCAACGTACTGTAACGAGATGGAGGCTACTTAGAAAGAACACGCGATCTATATTTAACTTATTATTTATTTTATAAATACTGAGTACATCTTCACACGAGCTCCCAAAACAATCTCACGACAATTTTGCCTAATCTGTCCTAGCGTCAATCAGTAACGATTATTCAAATAACGAATTCGTGAGGTGCCAGCCATTGAAATGAGGCTGGACCTTACAGTACCAACATATTAATAATAATATACTTAATTGCACACAAAAATTACATCTGAAAAAAAAAACACAGGAAAATTGAGTGCAAACATATAAGCGGGATACTGCAATTACATTCTGGGAAATCAAACATTTTGGGATTTCAACTTAACGCGAATTCAACCTGATGGTCCTAAAGGTTATAATAAGTGTAGATTATCGAAAAGGAGACAAAAGAAAGCGTACACTAGAATAGATACTAATGCAGTACAACAATTAATCCTTTGCCTGCCAGTTCAGTATTTAAGACTGTTTAGCTTACAAAGCGCGGGGGTGTAGTAAGCCAGAGAAAGTGTCTAATCATTCATAAACGCTTGCACAATTTCACCGCTTCTGTGCGACACGGTGTTGCCAGATACAAGGAAATGATACAGATTAGTATAGAAATGGTGCCTTACATATACATATCACTCCTATAATCCCTTGCGGGGTAGGCAGAGCGTAAACGACCGCAAAAAGGGACATTTACGCCACATCAGTCAAATATTTGAGGGTCATTCGGAAAATTTTGTATCACCATAGTGACAGGTTGTCAGTCCATTGCCTAAAACTTACTTGTGATAACATATCTCGCTCAAAGATTTAGCAAGTATTTTGTGAAAATAGTGATAAAACTGACAAATTGTTTTGCGAAGTGATACAACGATTGAAGCTCCACCACATATATTGAAGGTACTGCATCTAATCACCAATGTCTACACATTTTTACTTCATGAACACTAGTTTTCGGCTGTTTGAAATTTAAATTTTAAATAACAAAGAAACTTCTCCAGCGAATCAAGCATAATTTGCGCCGCACTGAACAGCTGATTGGTCATTTGACGTGTGACAGTTCAAGAACATTCCAATTCATGCAGTTTTCCGGTAACAAAATAAAAACCGGTGTTTGCCGAACAGATGGTTCCTGGATCGACTGGTGCGAATTTGGTTTGTTGTCAAATCAAGAGAGGGCGTGCATTGTTACACGGTGTTGCCATATATTTAAAAATTGGGCGGAATAGCGGGAATTTCAAAAAACTACGCTTACGTATCCAGCAATCAAGTTAAAGAAGAAGAAGAGTTAGAAGAAGGGTTGTCCTCGAGTTGAGATATTTACTGATACAACTAAACTACACTAGAGGGCTCTTTACTGATACAACTAAACTACACGAAAATGGCTCCAACACCAAAACAAATTCATTGCGCGAAATGCAACAAGAAAATAACAAACAAAACTTACTTAAAATGTTCAAAATGTGAAAAGATTTTTGACCTCGAATGCACAGAAGTAACTTTTCAATTTTTCCGAATAATGACAAAAAAGGAAATTTGGAAATGCAAGAAATGTCACAATAAAATGAATTTAAAAGAGAATAAAAATGATAATAATTCTCTAAAAGCAGCAAAACGTCCGATAGCAAGTAAAACCCCACCTACTTGCATGCGGGAGATGTCAACTCCCAAGCTAAAAAACACTGACTTGTCCTTAAATGAAAACCTACCACAAGACGTGAGTGCCAATCCGCAATTAACGCCAAATAGCGACGCACCTCAAACATTGCCTTTGGGAAATATTAACGCAGATGATCAGAAAAGCACCTCACAGGAAATTAATATTGACTATACTAAAACTATTGCTCTACTCACAGAGGGAGAGAAATCCCTCGCCAACGAAACCGTACCTGATCATCACCTACCCAACGAAACCCTACATTCACTGCAGTTGTCGACTATTCAGCCACGGGTTATGGATGAGTCATCATCATTGCAAATTGAACACGTCACCCATCGCCGTAAGCCTGAAACTGTAGTCAACATCCCAATACGTAATTCCTTCGATTCATTAGGTGGAACTTTGGAGTCCGATAGTGAAGATGAAACAAATAGTTCAAATGAACCAGAAAGGTCAATCAAAATATTAGAGAGAAGTTGTCCTGAGTTGAAAAACATTCTGATTTACAAAGAACTGGAAGAATTGAAAGAGAAAGTATTTAGATTGGAATCTCTACTGAGCTCAGCCGAAAAAGAAATAGAAGATTTAATTTCGGAAAATTGCTACTTTAAAGAGGAAATATCTGGTTACAAAGATAAATTTGACCGACTCAAAAAGCTATGTTTCACCACAAAATTTGACAACGACAAAGAGTAGTAGAAAGAGGAAACGAAGACATGCGAATAAAACAATGCCTAATCTAAACTGCGAGACTAAACCACTTTCGCCAGAGCGACCACTCTACGAGTCTATTATTGTTGAAGAAGCAATCGAATCAAGTACTGAAAAAATATGTTTGCATCGCACTTTGAATGACTTCAGCTCATCACATTCTCCACCTGTGACGTCAACTGAACCAGTCAAAACTGTAAGAGCAATACCACCTTCATCGTCACAAAGAAAAAGCCAACCTAGTAAGCAATCTACTGAGTCTCCGTCGTTGTCTGAACCAATCATAACTGTAAAAATAATACCACCTTCATCGTCACAAGTGAAAAGTCAACCTAGTAAACAATCTACTGAGTCTCCGTCGGTGAATAATAATTTATTGTCGCACAAAAATAGAATTGTTATAGTTGGTGACGAACAGGCAGTGGGTTTATCATTTCAAATTAATAATAAAAGGAAAAACCACTGGAACGACAAGTATCAAACTTTTGCATACACTAAACCTAATGCCTGTTCATCAGAAGTTTTGGGTTATTGTAATAATTTGGACCGCTGTGGTAACCGTAAAAATGACTATGTAATTTTGTGTACAGGAAATAATGACAATAACCCAAATAATATTTTAAATAATCTGAGCCAAGCATTGAATAACTTAAGTAATACCAATGTATTGTTATTACCTGTAAATAATAATCGTTACTTAAACGAAACAATGACGAATAAAAGTATAAAATTACATATAAAAAACATTCAAAACTGCACATTCATTGACATAAACTACACGACTGATCATCAAAATTTTATTGACATTGCAAGTAGCAAAATAAATACATGTATAGACTATATAGCTTACAAAGAAACATTTTTGAATCTAAAAAATATCAAAAACATTATACAACAAAAACCAAAAACAAAAAGAGGAACAATACCGTTCTATTTTCCAATAAAACCGCGAGGAATGTCAGTAGTACAAAAAAAGGGAACCATACCCTACTATTTCAAAAAAGTCGTTGTTGGTCATGAATCTGTGTCAAAAAATAACTCTAAAAATTGCTTAAATCTATCAAGTGAGAACTCTTCCCCCAATGTAAAGTTTTTTCGTCAACAACAAGAATAATAACAACATAAATGAACAGAAACAGTTAACTCTGTTTCACCAAAATATAGCAGGGCTCCTAAGTAAGCAGGATTTATTACAGATAGTTATTCAAGAATGGGAAGAAAACAATAGTAGAAAAATAGATGTTATATGTATTACAGAATCATTTCTACTGGCTGGAGATGAGCAGAATATTTGTATACCAAATTTCTGCCTAGTATCCCACTTTTCACGGACTAATCGAAGAAGAGGAGGAGCTATTGTATCTTGGTACGAAATGACATAAACTGCTCCAAGACATTTATGAAACATATAATTCTTTTGAATGCACCGGAATCGAAATTACAGATAATAACATTGTGATAATTTGTATTTATCGCACACCTCGATCGGACGTTGATGTGCTTTTTGACAACCTTGAGTTACTGTTGACAAAGTTTACAAAAAAAAATGATAAAAAACGAATTATTTTGTGTGGTGATTTGAATATAAATATTTTAAAGCGTTTTGGGCGCAGCAATCGACTTAACAATATTCTTGAGGATTTCAGTTTGACACATCACATTAAAGTTCCCACCCGCGAAAAGTCATGTCTGGATCACTGTATAAGCAATTTTCAATCAGCCGAAGGCACAGTCCTCGACACTGGGTTATCAGACCACAATGGACAAATATTAAACATAAAAGTAAAAATTAAACGTGTTATACCACAATGGTTTGAGGAGCGACATGATTTTAGTAAAGAAAATGTAAATAAATTTTGCGAATACATATACTCGCTTAGTTTTCAGGAAGTATTGAATCAGACTGATACAAATGAAGCATTCAACAACTTTCATAGTATTCTTACAATGTTTTTTGATCAATGTTTTCCCAAAATAACTGTTAAAATCACTGTTAAACCAAATAATTGTCGTTGGATTACAAAAAATATAAAAAAGTCTTGTGCAAAAAAAAGGAATCTGTACTTTAATTACAAAACAGCTAATAAAGAAAACAAACAAAAAGAAAAACAAACTTACAAATCATATTCAAGGATACTAAAACGCTGTATTTTAGCAAGGCAAAAACAAGGAAATAGAAATAAAATTGCACAAGCAAAAAATAAAAGCAGGACGACTTGGACTATAATTAATAAAAAAAATTCAAATACAACACATAAAAATTACATTAATGAGATACATAAAAATAAAGTATTAATAAATAATCCGAATAAAATAGCAAATGCATTTAATAATTTTTTCATAAATCTAAATAGTAATCGATCAAATAAAAATACAACACAAAACAATACGTCCAATATAAAATTAAATGATCAAAGCTTCTTCTTCATGCCCACTACTCCGAAGGAAATAAATCACATAACTATGAATTTAAAAAATACAAATTCCGTAGGATATGATAAACTGCCGACAATAATTTTAAAGAAAATTTCTGCGCATATCGCTCCAGTCCTTAGTCATATTGTCAACTTATCTTTTCTTCAAGGCATATTTCCTGAAAAGCTGAAATATTCAATAGTCAAGCCCCGTCACAAAAGCGGTGACAAAACTATCCTCAACAATTATCGACCAATTACACTCATACCAACACTAGCTAAAATTATAGAAAAGGCAGCGCATACGAGACTTAATTAATTTACAGACAAATGTAATCTAATAAAGCAAGAACAATTTGGTTTTAGGAAAAACAGAGACACAACAGCAGCAAATTTTAAACTTGTCAAATCTGTTACAGAATGTATAGACAAAAAAAAACCAGTAGTAGCTCTTTTTCTAGATATGAGCAAGGCGTTTGACTGTGTGGATCATACTAAGTTAGTTAATAAGTTGGAAAAATATGGTATAAGAGGTATGGCGCTAGATTGGTTCACTTCTTATCTTAATGAAAGATATCAATGTGTAGAGGTGATAAAAACAACGAAACAAGGTAAAAATACTTATAAGAGATTAGTTTACAGTTCCGATTATAAATTAAATAGTTGTGGGGTTCCGCAGGGGACTATTTTGGGCCCTGCATTGTTTGTATTATATATTAACGACTTACCAGATGTCACTAATCATGAGACTATATTGTTTGCCGACGATACTACAATATTATTTAAGGGACTTGACCAAATAAAACATACTAATAAAAATACATTTGAAAACGAAATAAATTTAACGATGACTAATGTAATGAACTGGCTAGAATCTAATAATCTTAAAATAAACGTTGATAAAACAAAATATATACAGTTTAGTAATTATAAAACACATAAAATGATTCTAAATATAACCTACAACGGACAACTTATAGAAAATTCAAAATCGACAAAATTTTTAGGATTATTTGTAGATGAAAATTGCAATTGGAAGATACATGTTGCATCTGTATGCGATCGATTAAATAGATTTTCGTATGCTTTACGACGTATCCGCGAAATCTCGTCTATCGAAAG
The DNA here is from genome assembly GCA_027580185.1 of Tuta absoluta. NCBI lineage: Eukaryota > Metazoa > Arthropoda > Insecta > Lepidoptera > Gelechiidae > Tuta > Tuta absoluta. Next base: position 569,258 of record JAQAHW010000066.1, on the reverse strand, counting down.
CGCCCTACTCGCGTACCACGCGCATGTGGCATCTATACTACAATATGGACTTATAATTTGGGGAAATTCTCCTGATATAGAAAATGTTTCTATTATACAGAAAAGATGTGTTAGGTCGCTTTGTGGTGCAGAATTTTTGGAGTCTTGTCAACCACTTTTTATCAAATATAAACTTCTCACAGTTACATGTATGTATATTAAACAGCTATGCGTTTTTGTAAAAAACCACACCGCTTATTTTCCCGCACTGACCAGGTCAAATTATGTAACTCAACGATTGCGAGCTAGGCGTAAAAATCAAGTTGAAAAACCTAAATTTAAAACAGCTTTATGTGATAGAAATGTATTCCATATGGCTGGCGCAATCTATAACGCTCTACCTGAAATGTTGTCATCACTTCATGGCAATATGTTTAAGAAAAAATTACATGAATGGCTAGTCAACAAATGCTTCTACACGCTAAATGAATTTTATGCTGACATGAATGTAAAACTTTGACTACCTATGCTATTATTTTTATGTAAAGTGACATATTTAATTTTTATTTAATTGCTTATGGAATAATGCTGTTGACATTGTATGAATAATGATTTCTAATTTACAGGTTTATAATACTAACAATTTTATATGATTAAATTTTTAAGTTTTAATCTGACAATAATTGCGTAACAAAATATTATCTTCATGACAAATTAATGTTTGCACGCCTGTAAAAGGTAGATTTTGTAAGGGATTATTATAAATGTAACACCTGTATTTCATGTACCCAAAATCATTCGCAAATAAATTTTATTTGAATTTGAATTTGAATAAAATTGCAATACACACCCTCGAGTCCCTTAGTCGCCTCTTATGACTTCCATGGGAAAGAAATGGGGTGATGCTATTCCTAGCCGGCGTCACACGACAAATGGTGCCTTTATCCCTTATAATTATAACACCCTTTTCCTGCCTACCCCGCAAAAGATAAAGGCGTGATATTTGTATATGTAATAAAAAGTTCAACTTAGACGCAAGTGATAATAAAATAACTCTTTGACATTCTCTTTTAAATGTATAAACTTCGTGATAAGCCCGCGTTGATGTCTTTTGTATAGAAAACATGGAATAATAATACATATAGTATGACCTCACGTTTACTTACAAATTATAAAAAATTTGCTTCTAATCCAATATACGGGATGTAAAGGACAGCTCTCTGAATACTGATTGGGTGCATGCAGACCATGAAACTGAACAACTTTCCCCTTGACACATATGTCAGAAAACGAATAAAAAATCGACGTCCCATACAAAATCACAATCAGCTGACTGTATTTACTATGGGAGTCAGTATGGGAAGTAAAAAAAATGATGTTTCCTGAAATCTTTATTTATGGGAAATTGTTGAGTTTCATAGTCTGAATTCACCCTATCAGTATTCGGAGGGCTGTCCCTTACAACCTGTATATGAAAACATTTCAAAACTCTGAGAGTTTAACATACGCTCAGGTTAAACAAATAACCTCCTTTTTAGAGTATAATTTTTTTTACAGTAATTGTCATATTTATTATTTATTTTCATATTTAACTCTGGCAACACTAGCGTCTTTATTTTAATCTAGGCCGTACAACCCAGCCACTTTCTACGTCATTGTTTTTTCTTAGAGATTAATAGTAACACACCTAATGGCGGGAAAGAGACAATTTAAAGATTGCATTGTCAGGCTTACTTGAAGAAATTTGATGTTGTAAATTGTTATTGTTTTAACTCAATGAAAATAAACAATATAGTTTGTCGCCGTGTGATGCCGGCTTAGAATAGCATCACCTAATTGCTTTCCCGCGGGTGTTGTAAAACGTGACTAAGAGACTCAAGAGTTTCATGTGTATTATTATTTTAAGCGACAGACTGACAACCTGTGTCTATGGTAATACACGATTTTTCTGAAACGGCCCTCATATATTTGTCAGACGTGGCGATAGCAACCGTATATTACGGCCGTTGGCGTTCTGTCTACCCCGCAAGGGATTAAGGCATGATATGTGTATTTATGTACGTTAGTAACAAAACCGGAACAAGCTACCAAGATACCAATCTAACCACGATAGTAATCGAATCGATAGTATCGATATCATTGAAATTTTCAATTCGTAAGTACAATTATGTGCAAATTGTAGGACAACATTAGGCCGGATTTAAAAACCGGTTTTATTTAGACAATGGCTTCAATTCGGCATAAAAATTATATTAAATTAACTTAAGGCCCTATTTGGCTGAAAAGTTTATCCCTTTCATTCGCGCTGCGCCAGAGAGAAACAAAAAATCATAAACTTTAAAACCGTACACATAATATTGAAAAAATGTTTCAAATAGAGGTTACCTTTTTTTTCTTCAAAGTTTGTCAAATTGTGTAACTGCATATACTGAGCTCGACTACAATTCAGTCTTAGTCATAAGTGTATATTGTGTATGCTGTTGTACTCCCTGTATGTAATTGATTATAACTGAATAAATATTTTTTTCTTTCTTAACTGATAGGTATATGTTATTTATCTGACTCATTGGTATATGATCTTCGACAAGAACATATATATTTTATCAGAATTTTATGGCTGTAATTGTCTATATAAAACTGGTTTAAAGATCTTCCTCGCGCTATATCCCTGCCTTTAATTAGCGCTGTCATTTTTCATCAATGATTCGTTTTATTTTGACAGATAACGCGCATTGTGCCTCAAATCATTAGTCATGACTTTGATATCTCCTATCCTTTTCTAAACAAATTTGACGGAAAGTGACCGCACTTATTTAAGATAAATAGATAGATAAATGAACACTTTATTGCTTACAACATACTCAACAGAAACAAAACAATACAAGAAACTTAAGACTAAAAGTAAGCAAAGGCGGCCTTATCGCTAGCAGCTATCTCTTCCAGGCAACCTTTACATTAAAATAGCGACAACAATGAAAAGATTTGCAAGTAGCTGCATAAGCAAATTATCAGTAAAGTTATTATTTTTTATAACAACACTTATGTACTAAGTACACTTACAATTATAGATACATAGAGGTACATATATATGTAAGGTTCATTAAGAATTTAATATTCCCGAATTTAGGCCAGGGTTTCAAATTCATAGTTTCGCGACTGAAACTCCATAGGTATGGCCCGACACAAGTAGCCCCAAAACTAGACAAAACTGCCCAATGGCCAAGTCCAGTCTAGATCTTTATCTTTTTAATCTGAGTACTGGCTGGTAACAATGCTGAGGTATTTCAGTTAGTCACCGGGTGGCGCAACCTTTGGGGCTCGTGTGAGTTATAGGAGTAAGCGGTTTTGGTAATTGTTATTATCAATGATTCATTTATCATTTAATAAAAATATAAATATCACCCGAAATACATGGTATTTTAAATAATTTATTTTGTAATAACTTGTTCAATTAAACAGGATTTGTAGACTGTTGTAAGATACGAAAAAGGGACTCGAGTTACATGTGTGTTGCAATTATTAGCTGCGATGTGTTGACAACCTGTCACTATGGCGATACAAAATTTTCCGATTGACCCTCAAATGTTTGTCAGACGTGGCGTAAAAGTCAGTTTTTCGCGGCCGTTTACGCTCAGCCTACCCCACAAGGGATAAAGGCGTATGTAATAAAGTTACCTTCCTACACCAACGGGAAAGAAATGGGATGATGCTATTCTAAGCCGGCTTACACGGAACTTTAATTTTATTTATTTTATTAATATACAAAAAAAACTATTAATACAAAAATCTTCGTCCTGTGGCGAGGGCATCGTGTGCCTTTCGTGTGAATACATTTTCTTAGTTATTGACACCTAATAATAAATAATAATAAAATTCTTTATTGCACATAAAAAGAAGCAAATAACATCCTTAACATAGAAATATGTGAAGTAGATACAACAAGGCAACCCACCAATCGCTCATGAGTTAGACTGCTCCTGGTGTTCCACCGATGTCGCCATCTTGACCGGCACCCTGACCCGGCACGTCACTACTCCAGATCAAATTAGTGTCCAACTAAGTAAGTAAGGAACTTGAGGGTGTGCATTGCAATTTTAGGCGACGGGCTGACAACCTGTCACTGTGGCGATACACATACATACATACATACATATATCACGCCTATAGTCCCTTGCGGGGTAGGCAGAGCATAAATGGCTGTGAAAAACGGTAATTTACGCCACGTCTGACAAAAGTTCGAGGGTCAATCAGATAACTGTGATCACTATAGTGACAGGTTGTCAGCCCATCGCCTAAAATTGCAATACACACCCTCGAGTCCCTTAGTCGCTTCTTACGACACCCACGGGCAAGAAATGGGGTGATGCTATTCTTAGCCGGCATCACACGGGATGGCGATACACAATTTTCCGAATGACCCTCAAATATATGTCAGATGTGGCGTAAATGTCCGTTTTTGCGGCCGTTTTCGCTCTGCTTACTCCGCAAGGGATAATAGACGTGATATGTGTATGTATGTTAATTAGTATCAATTAGTATCCACTAGGCTTAGGGTACTTTCCTATTTCGTAACATGTACATGATCTTTTTTAGGGTATTTTTGTACACGGAGTAACTTGCCTATTTCAAAAGACTGGGTTTGTATTCTGCTATTTTAAACACGTTTCAGTTGTGTTTCGATAGCGTATGTCAGTTGGATTTGGTCGTTTCATATACCGCTTGCAATCTTAGAAAATATGCAAAGTTTTCTACCGCGGGCAGGATTTGAGCCTGCGACTTTTGCCATCAATATTGGCAACGCCTCTCCCATCTGGGCTACCGCAGCTCGTCCCTTGCCCGCGAATTTTGCAAGTGTATTTTGATGCCAATAACATTTTGAAACACTTAAATATAGAATATCACAGTGGCAAAAGAATGACAGATCCTGTGTCAGCATTTTATTTGACGCTAATTTCAATAGTAATTGTTTTTTTCTCTTTCGTTTTTAGGGTGAAATTTTACTAGTGACCGATAGCGAAAACTCAAGACGAGCTGGTGATAAGGAACAACTTTCCCCAAGGAACATAGGTCCAAATACAAAAAATTTACATCCTATACAAAATTGCCAATCACCTGATTTGAGTTACCTACTATGGTAACTCCAAATATTTTTGTCATTTATCCAACTGTGTTCCTAGGGGAAAGTTGTTGCTTATCACCAGCCCGTCTTAAGTTTTCGCTATCGGTCTCTAGTAAAATTTCACCCTATAGATGTATATTTAGTTCGTTAGCGTCAGTATAGTAAACAACTATTATAGTGTTTTACTATGTGTAGACGTATCTCCAAAAAAACAGCAAAGAGACGACATGCGCCGTCATATGAAATTGAATGAAACGTACATACAACGGTAAAACAGGTTTCATAATAACTTTTATATAAATACATTTCAATTAAACTCACTACCTGCGTCTGTGTTTTCAAACGCATACAACCCTAATCTTTTCAAAGTAAGAGTAAACAGGCTTCTTCTAGGTAAGCTCGCTCCATCTTAGACTCTGTCTCTGTCCTATGACCTAGACTAGAATCAATAGCAAACCCATACTTAACAAAAATATAAAAAGACAATATTAAAACCTTTCCTTTGCATCTCACCATAAAGATTTTATCGCAACACTTAAATATTAGACATTTCTCATAGAAAAACCAAACAATAGACACTACCGCCATCTTTGAAAAGCAAAATGAGGTATACTTAAAATGCAACGCGAGAAAATAAGAGCCAATTGAAATTAAAACCTCTTTTCAAGTCGCATTTATTCTAATAGGTACCCGCACATACACATCTCTTACAGCAATTGAGTGAGACCCGGTTCGCCACAGGTCCGATTCGTCACACATAAAAAACTAGTCCCGATTCATCAAAATGCTAATATTTTTACTAAATTTAAATCGTTTTTTAAATAAAAATTTTTTTAATCTAAACATTTTGCATGTTTTTTTTTTAATTAAATATACCTAACACGGGAAGTATTTGTTTTTTTTGTATTTAATTTATCGCGAATTTTCATCGCTCAGTTTGCAATTAATTTGTAAAATGAATTAGTCGTAATTAGTTGCAATACTAACCCGGTAGATGGAGCCGTGCCACGCGTTATTAGCATCAAAATACACTTGCAAAATTCATGGGCAATTGATGAGCCGCGGTAGCCCAGATAGAAGAAGCGTCGCCACTAGTGATGGTGAAAGAAGCAGGTTTCATCCTGCCTGCGGTAGAACATTTTGCAAGTTCCCTAACATTGTTCGACATTCAAATAAAAGTTCACGTTATTTTCATTATTAAGTACTTCCGGACCGGTAGAGGCCCAGAATTTTCACGCGCTGCTTTCCTTGGGAATATGACATTTGCCCGGCAAGAACTTCTATTGTGTACAAAATTATAACAATAAATGTATACATTAAACGTAGTCACAAAGTTGAGCTTATGTCTATGAAGAGATCTCTTCCAGCCAACCTGCACAGTGGAATTAGAAAATAATATATTCGGGAATCTTCCTCTTGATCTATTTTATCTTTCTAAGATAACCGTATCAAAATCCGTTGCGTAGTTTTAAAGATCTAATCTAAGCTATCATCGGAACACCGGCAAAGAGACGTGATTTTATTTTATACTCTGTAGTGATAGCGAAGACGAACCGGGGCTTATTTTATGGATTCTAAAATCGTGTCGAATTGGGACTGTGCAAAACGGGACCAAGTCATTTACTCAGCAAAACGCCAATTTCGCTCGAAAGTATCAATTCATACTGATCACCCCATAATTTGCTGACAAAAACGCATTTTCAACCTTTTGCCGTAATATTTAGAGTGAAATTGCGTTTGCTTTTTTTTAACACGTCAGTTGTCGCTGTCATAGGAAATTGTGATGTATTCTTATAGGAGTAAAAAACAAATTCGTGTATATTTTTTTCGCGTAGGGTGACCACCGAAGCATAAACTCTTTGGACAGTTGAAACATATGAGTTGTTATAATGAAGTCATTGACCTTGGCTCGAATGTAAAAAAAATTGCACTGTTTTAAAAAAAAATGTTTTCTTTCTTTTCAGATTCTGTTGAAGCTTATTTTGAAGGTAAGAAAAAAAAATTGAAACAGTCAACATGGCAAGTTAAAGTGGTTTTCTTTCTTTATTCTGTTCTTTAATCTTTATTTATTATTTTTTTCATTATTTTAACAACAGCAGTATTGCTTATACACATACTACGCCTGTAATCCCTTGCGGGATAAGCAGAGCCTAAACGGCTCCAAAAAGCGGACATTTACGCCACGTCAGACAAATGATTGACAGTCAATCGGAAATTGTGTATCGCCATAGTGTCAGGTTGTCAGCCCATCGCCTTAAATTGCAATGCACACCCTCGAGTCCCTTGGTCACCTCTTACAACTCCCATGGTTAAGAAATGGGGTGATGCTATTCTAATTGCATACTTTTATGTACTCCCATTGCCAATTAAAGTTATCCTTGTAGTTATTACATAACATACTTCAAGATAACAAATATCTTATTATAAAATATTAAATTTTACACATATCACGCCTTTATCCCGTGCGAGGAAGGCAGAGTGTAAATTGCAATACACATAACCCTCGAGTCCCATAGTAGTCTCTTACGACAGCCGCAGGAAAGAAATGGGGTGATGCTATTCCAAGCCGACATCACACGCTTTTAATACACGGAAATGATAGCCTATGCCACACCCGCGGTACCACCTGCTCTTCATACCTCAATTAGGTAACTACTCTGAAACCGGACTTTCCATAGCCAGGAGCAGTTAATGGAGCTCCTACACTTAATTTTTTTTTAAACTGATAAACACAGTGCTGGAAACGCCGTGTGATGCCGGCTTAGAATAGCATCACCCCATATCTTTCCCGTGGATGTCGTAAGAGGCAACTAAGGGACTCGAGGGTGTGCATTGCAATTATAGGCGATGGGCTGACAACCTGTCACTATGGCGATACACAATTTTGCGAATCACCCTCAAATGTTTGTCAGACGCGGCGTAAATGTCCGTTTTTTACGGCCGTTTACGCTCTGCCTACCCCGCAAGGGATATAGGCGTGATGTATGTATGTGGAAAAAAATCTACTAAATACAGTGTTGGAAACAATGCTTTAGGTAAAAAAAAATTGGATTCTCCGGTACAAAATAACTATTATACCGGGTGAAATTTTACTAGTGACCGATAGCGAAAACTCAAGACGCGCTGGTGATAAGGAACAACTTTCCCTAAGGAACATAGGTTGAAATATGACAAAAATATTTTAATTTTCCATTGTAACTCCAATCAACTGATTAGAAAATTTGTGTGGGATGTCCAATTTTGCCTTCGTATTCGACCTATGTTCCTTAGGGAAAGTTGTTCCTTATCTCTCTCTTTTCGTGTGGGCTTTTCGTGTGGGACGCCGAGTCGTCCAACGACCCGATGAACCCTGGTGTCAGAGTTTTTCAATCACCTCATCTAAATAATCATTGTAGCCCAGAAAAGTCACGTCCCTCAGTCATGAGGATACGACAAAGAAGAAGAAGAAGTAATCATAGACAGCAACCGGGACCGACGGCTTAACGTGCCCTCCAAAGCACGGAACCATCTCTTTTCGGATAATTAGTTGGTTCACTCTGCAATGTCCTGACCAGACCGGGAACAAATTCACAGAGTGATAAATATCAACTTTGTGAGTGTCCCACCGAGAATCGAACCCGGAACCTTTGCGTCGCAGGCCGTGTTCCTTATCACCAGCCCGTACTCTGTTTCCAGTATCGGTCACAAGGGAAATTTAAAAAAAAAATTACGTACTCATAATTGTTTACCCTTAATCTTATTCCCATGGAAATCCAAACCTACTAAGTAAAAAACACCTGCCCTTTACCGCAGGCTACAAAAAACAAACAAACACACGAATATTTCTCACGATACGACATTTGAAATTCATCGCATAATATGACATGTCGTCTTTTTACAATGAAACGCTTCACACATAAAAATGGTGTCCCTTCGTCAAGTCCTATGTTGTTTGACTAGCTAGGGTTGCCTCAAGTATAGTCTAGGAATTCACGTTTTGTGTTTTGTAATTGTGTTTATAAATAAATTAATATTCCGGACAGTTTACACACAGTGCCATCTAGCCCCAAACTAAGCAAAGCTATGGTAACTAGATAGCTAGTATTAATACTCACATACTTCTTTTGTAAATAGATAAATATTATGCATAGAAAACACCCAGATTTAAAGGCGGGCCACACCGGCTCCGTATCCGTTCCGTATCCAGCTCTCGTCCGTAGTCACGCACGAACTTATGACGTTGTAATGTATGGGACTGTATGAGATACGGCACACCGCTTGCGTTGCGTATCCGTTCCGTGCTGCAACGGAACATACGCCTGACTGATTGGTGGGGAGCAAAGGTTCACCCGGGAAAGTTTGTATGGTTGTTCAAACAACTAGCTTAATCGCGCTCTAAGATATCGTCATCATCATCCGAAAGGACATGTCTGGGACGGTGTTTAAAACGCGAGGTTGGATGGGGGAAGTAGTTGGACGCGGCAACTATCAAGGGGTTTTTATGATGGGGAGCGTTGTCGAAGAAGCGACGAGACGCTTCTATCATATACGCTTTAATGGTAGGGAGACCTAAGTCGATGTGGAGGTTGGCGTTCCGCATGTACCAGGGCGCCCCGGTAGTATTGCGTATGAAACGGTTTCATATGTGAATGGGAAGTGTGAGAAAAGGTTGACGTTTTGTGTTTCTGACCTTTTGCGATTCCGTGATCCCTTAGTAACTTTTTACGACGCGAACGAGTAGAATTTGAGGTGATGCTATTCTAAGCTGGCATGATTTATGTAAGTTATATGTATATGGATAAAAAGACAGGCTTTAAATTTTCATTTCTTGACAACCCTACCGTTTGCCTATGGCGAGTTTTTTGCCGAGAACGAAACCTGTCTATGAAGATGCAAAGATTGTATCGTTGACTGACGGGTTATACAGGGGGATCATTAAGTAACGCTGTGTGATGCCGGCTTGGAATAGCATCACCCCATAATTTTCCCGTGGGTTTCGTAAGAGGCGAGTAAGGAATTCGAGGGTTAAATCTGAAATGTAATTTTAGGTGATGTGCTGTCAACCTGTCACTATGGTGATACACAATATTCTGAATGACTGTCAAATGTTTGTCAGACGTGGCGTAAATGTCCGTTTTTTTACGGCCATTCACGCTCTGACTACCCCGCAAGGGATAAAGGCGTCATATATGTATATACCCTGGTTAGGTTGTCAGTTTTATAAAACAAACCAATCGACTCGAAATCAACGTACGCTTGCAAAATTCGCGGGCAAGGAACGAGCCGCGTTACTCCAGATTTAAGAGGCGTCGCGACTAGTGATTGCGAAAGTCGCAGGTTCAAATCCTGCCCGCGGTAGAAAATTTTGCAAGTTTTCTAAAAAAAACACCCTGTATACCAATAATGTGATGAGCTCGTCTTGCCAGTTTTACCTGTCCAGGCAAAGACTGGACGTTAAGCTAGTCTAGTAAAGTAGTAACTACTGTTAGTTCAGCTTTCTGAGTGTTATTTATAATCTAAGCGTAACATGAGATCTGGAAAATAATCTGCTTAGTGCTCATCTAAATGCTTCCGCAGTCGAGTTGTCTGAGTGTTTGTCCCAGTATTCATAGCTCCCAGATTCGAATAACAAATTTTAAAACACTTCTCGTGTAAGGGTATAACATACATACATACATAAATCGCGCCTATATCCCTTACGGGGTAGGCAGAGGGTTAACGGCCGTAAAACGGATATTAACACCACATCTGACAGTTTGAGGGTCAATCAGATAACTGTGTATCACTATAGCGACAGGTTGTCAGCCCATCGCCTAAAATTGCAATACACATCTAACCCTCGAGTCCCTTAGTCGCCTCTTACGACACCCATGGGTAAGAAATACATAATATTACATACCCTTTTTGTTATTCTCTGTGTATAAGATTCCAACAGTAGGTAACCATATAAAAAAGTATGATAAGAAGCACCTATAGTAATCCATATAAAGCATCGACCTATCCTTAGTCATGTGACAAGTAGATGTGTCACTTTACCACTCAAAGGTTAAAACAACAATAAAAATATTATAACTTTTGTGTTAAATGTCGAGTGTGTCATTCTGCCTTTTACACGTAATAAAACAAAACTATTTCGCAATTTTTGTGTATTTTCGTGCTGTTGTTTTATGTTTTGTTACATTACAAATACGTCCATCGCAAAAAAATCTTCTGATGCTAAACTGGGCTTTACACGGCATAGACTTTTATAAAGCATTCGATAATGAAAGATAAAAAAAGCTTAGCCCGTTACTTTTAACGACCGAGATATTTTTTTTGAGATAGCAACATTATAAAACTGCTCGCACTAAACTTCAATCTTAATGACCTATAAAGGATAATTTTGCATTTTCATTGCATTTTTTGCTCTGCAAGCTTTTATTTTGAATTGATAACTAAACTGCTATTTTAGGCTCTACTAACAATGTAAAAGTTCCAAGCATTAATAGTAATCGTATCGATTCCAAATATTTTACCCTTTTTTACACACATATCACCTCTTTATTCCTTGCGGGGTAGGCAGAGCGCTAACCGCCGTAAAATACGGTCGCTATCGCCACGTTTGACAAATATTCGGGGCCGTTTAAAAAAAATCTTTTTCCCATTTCTTTCTCGCGGGTATCGTAAGAGGCGACTAAGCGATTTGATAGTTTCATGTGTATTACAATTTTAGGCGAAAGGCTGACAACCTGTCACTATAGTGATACACAATATTCCAAATGACCCCCAAATGTCTGTCAGACGAGGCGTAAATGTCCGTTTATTACAGCCGTTTACGCTCTGCCTACCCTGTAAGGGATTATAAGCGTGATATAAGTATGAATTGTTGGTAGTTGCATTTGCCATTGGACAGGATTTGAGTTTCTGTCACTACCAATGATAAGAGATCAAAAGATTAGACAAGAACAGAAGATGATCGCTTCTTGAATTGTCTATGATATTAGACATTTTATGCGCATCTGTCAAAATTAGGCGGGGATTAAAAATATGTCGGTTAAACTTAGAAGGAAATCTGCGAAATAGCGCAGTAATCATAGACGATTTAAGACATGTCATGACTAAAATAATCTAAGACATCTACTATCATTTTCTAAAGTTATTTAACGAAAAGTGACCGTGCTATTTATAATAAGCCGTTTTAGTCAGTAACGTGGAGTCGAGAGAACTGTCTTAAATTTATACAATTACGTTTCAAGAAAGGCTTGAATCAGGCAGGGTATTTTTCTTGAAATTTAAATTCTTTATTCAATGTAGGATAGTATTATATTAATTGGTCTATGGTACAATCACTTATTGACGTCATGATCCGTCATTAACATGACATGTTGAAATTGTATAACACATTTTTTATTAAAAAATTGTATAATAAAGTTTGTAAAATGTTTTTTTAATTGGTTAATTGGACTATTAATTTCGAAGCCTATTCAATCCAAACAAACAATCCAATCTTTCCTCTTTATAATCTAAAATAAAAAGTAAAGTCTCACTTTACGTAGGTCAGCTGAAAGAAATTTATTAGTAGAAATAAGTTATCCTGTTGTGTCGTTATTCTTTGTATGTGTTTCTCTTGTAATGTTTTTGTGTACAATAAACGGTTAATGAATAAATTAAACAAATATCTGAAAATTGATTTGCAAATATTTGTGTCATGGGAAAATCGAACCCACGACCCTCGGCGTACCTAATGCGCCATCGGACCAGTCAATTTCCACTCGATGTCAATAATCTATTTTACGGTGAGTCGTAAAGAAACATCTCCAGTTCATAATTTAAGTGGCATTGTACTATAGAGTGTATTTTATAGCTCCCTACTCTGATATCTTCTTGCCGTGTGGGGCACCGAGTCATTGAACGACCCGATGAACCTTGCTATCAAAGATTTACACAAAGACATATCGCGCCTTAATCCCGTGCGGGTAGGCAGAGCGTTAACAGCCGTAAACTACGGGCGATCTCGTCACGTCTGACAAAATAAGTGAGGGCTGTTTCAGAAAAATCGTGTATCACTGTAGTGACAGATTGTCAGCCTGTCGCCTAAAATTGCAAAACACATGTAACCCTCGAGTCCCTAAGTCGCCTCTTACGAGACCCGCCGTAAATAAATGGGGTAATGCTATTCGAACGCGGCATCACATGGCCAAAGTATAACAAGTTTTAAAACCACTTATACTTACTAGTAGTACGCTTCTGACTTAAGAAATCATAGACAGCAACTGAGACCGGTGACTTAACGTGCCCTTTGAGGCACGAACCATTTTCAATTTGATGCAATTTTCTGACTAAACTAGACAGTAGCAAAGTGATTAATGCCGGCTTAGAACAGCAGCACCCGTATTCTACCCGTGCCTCATGACATCTTGCACTGCGCTCGCCAATCCGCCAGCCAAACGTAGTGAGTATGGCAATACCCCATAAAGGAGGCCCATGTCCAGCAGTGGACTGTTGTATTTTGTATAATTTATCAACCATAAACATACATACACATACACATATCACGCCTATAACCCCTTGTGGGGTAGGCAGAGCGTAAACGGCCGCAAAAAACGGACATTTACGCCACGTCTGACAAATATTTGAGGGTCATTCGGAAAATTTAAGAAGAAAAAGAAGGTTGTCAGCCCATCGCCTAAAATTGCAATACACACCCTCGAGTCCCTTTGTCGCCTCTTACGACTCCCACGGGAAAGAAATGGGGTGATGCTATTCGAAGCCGGCATCACATGGCATTCTAAGCCGGCATCACATGGCATTCTAAGCCAGCATCACATGGCATTCTAAGCCGGCATCACATGGCATGGCATGGCATCAACCATAAAACATGCACAAAAAATTATATTTAATAAAATAGATGCATTAAATTGAAATCAAACCCACTATCGCTGGATTGACAGCCAAAGCTTTACCAACTATACTCCGGAGGCAAGTATAGCGAAGGATCCAATATCGATTTTACGACCGACTATAAAAACGCAAGTCGTATTTTTAGACCCAATTGTCTTAGAAAAGTCGTTAGTCTTGGACCCTGTATCTTAGCGCATTTGTTATCTTACACAGCCTTACCACACACTTCGCCTATATTGGGGGGTAGGCAGAGCGTGAACGGCCGTGAAACAGACGTTTTCGTCACTTGTAGACGGTTCTATGACGGACTGACGAACATATTTGTGATGCATCCGTCTGTCAGACAGAAGGAAATTTCCGATTTCCATACAAAAAAACGAATAGCACACTGTAACGCTGCTATTTGACCAAGTTGTTTGACAGACGGATGCGTCAGTCCGTTACAGTGTGAGATTCGCCTGACAACTGTTTTGATGAGGGTTTTTTTGAGAAAATTGTGTATCCCTTGGTATCACATACATATATCACACCTATATCCCTCGCGGGTAGGCAGAGAGTACGCGGCCGTAAAAACGAACATTAACACGACGTCTGACAAACATGGAGGCCAGTCAGAAAATTGTGTATCACCGTAGTAACATTGTCAGCTCATCGCCTAAAATTGCAATACACCTCGAGTACCCTTAGTCGCCTGTGGTGATGCTATTTTGAGCCGGCATCACACGCTCTATAACCATCTATTACAAGATCTCAAATACGTAGAATCTACGAAATGCCATATATGTCTTTAACAGTTGTAATATTAGACTATCGACAGACCTCAGGCCTTAGGGTCCATTCGACCCTAAATCTTAAAGCGGTTTACATATTTGCCACATGATTTTGCGGTATTTGACAACTAGCCAGCAAGACGTGAGAGCCGCACGGTGATGCGTCTACATGCGATAAACATACAAGGAGTGCCTGTTGTGTCTGTATTCTTTATGTGTTTGTCTCTTCACTGTTCCTGTGTACAATAAATCGTAAATATATAAAATAAAACAAGGAGTAACAAAAAGGGTACAATAAGCCGAAAGGTACTCATGAAACTAAACAACCCAAGGAAAATAAGTCGAAATTTGATAACAAAATACCTTCCATACTAAATTAACCAGCTAATTGGCAAATTTGTACGGGAAGTATATATTTTTTTACATTTCGGCACATGTTCTGTGAGAACGTTGAGCTCAATTCGCCTTAAAGTACCCTTTTTGTTACGCCCTGTATAAAACTCCCTTCGTCACTAAAACCGGACCGAAAAAATACCGCAACACCGAGCGGCATGTGTGGGAACCATCTAAGAATTTACTGGCCCAAAAGGCCTAAGGCATGTAACGGGTTGAAGACGTAAATGTTCGCAAATCGACAAACATCACTGCCAGACCTTAGGTCAGGTTAAAAAGGTCAGGTCGAAAAGGTCAGGTCACTACTTAGTAGCTTGGAAACGGGTCACATTCATTCTTAACATGTGGGACAACGAGTTGACGAACGACGTAATGATTCAAGGATGATTGAATTAGATAGAAAGGTATTCGACTTCCACTTCAAGTGGTGCATTCAACTAGCTGCATTACTAGCCATCATAAGTGCGGAAGAAGCTAAATACCTTTCTATCTAATTCAATCAAGATGAACTTCCGCAAAGTAACGCCTGATACAATTACTTGATTCAAGGATGCTTAAAAATTCAAAATTAATTGTGTCACAATATTCTAACGGTACGGCCTTATGTGACAGCTGTCAGATTCGTGCTAATGCTACGGCAGAGAGGCCATTTCCTTAGGTTGACATCTCTTTGAGTAATGCTATCAGAGCTGTCAAAAATGGCTTATTGGAATTGCCTTACTTAATACAGTATGCCTCTGACGCACATCTTAATTTACGGACAATCATGTGGTTCAGCCTGCATTGTCCCGATTAAACTCGCAAAGAATCAAATAATTCTTTTCAGAGGACGGGCTGGTGATAAGAAACAACTTTCCCAAAGGAACATTAGTCGAAATAAAATAAAATATTATGAGTTTCCATAGTAACTCCAAATGAGGTGATCAGCACATTGGTATGATAGTTCCAATTTCTTTTTTATATTTTGACTTTTTTTTTTTGGGGGGAAAGTTGTCTCTTATCAACTCAAGACGGGCTGGTGATAAGTTATCACCAGACCGTATTCGTTATCGGTCTCTAGTCAAATTTCACCATATTTCGTCAAAGACTTTCCAAAATATAACCAATCTCACAATTTCCATTAAATTCACAAACCTTATTTACTTTTTGGATGAGAATTGAACCCGAGACCTCAAGACCCGGGACCGCTAGACCACTAAAGCATTCAAAAATAACTCTTCCTTTCCGTATGACGAAACTAAGTATTACGTTATTACAAAACACACAACCATTCAAAAACCATTTTTCTCCAAACAATGTCATCTTTACGCCTTTTAAAATCACACAAAAGATTCATTCTTCAAAACGTTTATTTCTATTTAAAAAAACATCCTTTTTGTAACTTTTGACCTCAGTAACGAGTGAAAATTGTTAAAGTAAACGTTATTTGTATAACGCGACCACTTCAATGCCGTCAACACTTACCTACTTTGATGATGTTTTAAGGCGAAAGGATGTTAAGTCAAGTGGTTCAGCAGAATTATATGAAGACTGATTTGCGTAGGCAATTGTAGTGCTAGTGCAGGGTTTTTGGGGTTTATGGAAGTCGGGCAAAGATTATCTTAATTTTTGCCATTTTAATTCAAGCCGTGTGATGCCGGCTTAGAATAGCATCACCCCATTTCTTACCCATGGGTGTCGTAAGAGCCGACTAAGGGACTCGAGGGATGTGTATTGCAATTTCAGGCGATGGGCTGACAACCTGTCACTATAGTGATACACAGTTATCTGATTCACCTCAAGCTTTTGTCAGACGTGGTGTTAATATCCGTTTTACGGCCGCTAACGCTCTGCCTACCCCGTGAGGGATATAGGCGTGATTTATGTATGTATGTATGTATTAATTCAAGCCACACACAACTGCTAATCTGACACACAATGGCTCTAACTTTTAATTTTTGCGGTAAAAAGTGGCCTATGTGTTATTCCGGGTTATACTTTAACTGTGTTCTAAATTTCGTCCAAATCAGTCAAGCCGTTTGAGCGTGAAGAGGTATCAAACATACATACACACACACAAACTCTCAGATTTATAATATTAGTATAGTACGGATTGCATTGCCACAAGCCCGTGAACTATGTTGTCACTTTCGTCACATTTTAGCGTCAATTGTCACATTTCGCAATACGACAATGAGCTTTAAGATGATTTCTGAACGATTGAGGTCACTGACAATTTGAAAAATTTGATGAACATATTCGGATTTTGTTGCGACAACATACGTACCATTGATTGCTTATTAGAGTGATCGTAAACGAATTATCTACATCTATACGTTATTTGGCATAACTTCTTGTGTAGTATGGTAGTATGAAACTATCCACAGTCGTGGGTTCGATTCCAAATTAGATTATTCTTTTTATTTTTTCTTTTATGACTCCGATGAACCCTGGTGTCAGAGTTTTTCCTTAGTAATCATCGACAGCAACCGGGACCGACGGCTTAACGTGCAATCCGAAGCTTCTTTCTTTTCGGACAATCAGGTGGTTCAGCCTACAGTGTCCTAACCAGACTCTGAACAAATTCATAAAATGATAAATTTCAACTTTATGAGTGCCCCACTGAGAATCGAACCCGGAACCTTTGCGTCGCGAGCAGTCGCACTTTATCTGTCATTCCACTCGCTACCAGCCTCCCTTACACTAACTATGTTAGTAATCTACTGACCAGGATGATTAATACGCCTAGAGTCCAGAGTGCACTAGGTCATTCGTTGATTCAATAACCCACAATCCTCCAAACGTAATAGGATAATTGTAAACCAACATACTGATACACAACAACCGCTATGTGATTCAGAATTATTGCAATCAGCTCATACGTTCTGTTATAGAGCTAGAATAGTGATGGTAAGAGTGATTCAGTTCAGTGAGTCAACTCACTAAATGTTGAGTCATTAAAATTTGAACTGATGTCAATCATTAAAACTATAGCACTCAGGGTATTAATGGTATATTTCTCATGAAGAGAATACAAACATACATACATATATCACGCCTATAATCCCTTACGGGGTAGGCAGAGCGTAAACGGCTGTAAAAAACTGACATCTACGCCACGTCTGACAAACATTTGAGGGTCATTTGGAATATTGTGTATCACCATAGTGACAGGTTGTCAACCCATCGCCTAAATTTGCAATACACACCCTCGAGTCCCTGAGTCGCTTCTTACGACACCCACGGAAAAGAAATGGGGTGATGCTTTTCTAAGCCGGCATCACACGGCATGAAGAGAATACAGCTCTATTAAATGGGTACATTTTGTTGTATGAAAAAAAAAAAAATTAGCATAACATTTGAAGGAAGAGGTTTAGAAACTAGGGAAAACTATTAACTAAATTATTTTTACTGAATAAGTTTTAAACAAATACACATGCGACTGAGGGATAAAATTATCCAGGGAATGGTAGTTTCACAAGGCGGCAGCGTTCCCTGTGAAATATATCTTGCGCTACTTGCAAGACATACACAGGAAGCTACTCAACAGGTAGACCCCCATGTCCAGAATCTAAACCATAATTAGCGTAAGTTAAAATGAATCAATCAATCTATCTATCTTCAATCTACTAACATTTCTTCTGCTGGAAAAAATCTTTACCAATAAACAGTACCTGTTTTTGCACATAATCTGTGTTTTGTATTTTCTTGTGTACAATAAATTATTACATAAATGAATCAACTCAAAGAGTCAACTCAATCATTCAAAGGTTGGTTCCCATCTCTAGTTACGAAGTCAAGAGCTGACCTTTCACCCCTCTATCGGTCAATACCTCATTAACGTGGCCAGATAATGAGTGCTACAGCAGGAATTGTATAGTTACGAGAATTTACGACCGAGATGCGAATGGGGTATCATTTCGCGAAACCGTTTTTGAAATTGCGACCCAGTGAACTTACAGAATGGGCGGTAGCGTTCCCTGTGAGTACATACATATTTATTTATTTATTTATTTAACTTACATACATACATACATATAATCACGCCTCTTTCCCGTAGGGGTAGGCAGAGACTACATCTTTCCACTTGCTACGATCCTGACACACCTCTTTCGCTTCTTCAACATGCATCAATCTTTTCATACATGCTCGTCGGTTTAGGGTACTCTTGACCTGACCTTTCTCTAGAACGTCCCCGATCTGATCCAAGTACGTGCGTCTTGGTCTTCCCCTTCCAACGTTCCCATCCACACTCGCCATATACACCTGTTTCGTTAATCTTCTTTCATTCATTCTCTCAATGTGACCAAACCATCTCAGCATTCCTTTTTCTATACCAGTCACTATGTCATCTTTTATACCGCAACGTTCTCTAATCACGCTATTCCTTATCCTGTCACTCAATTTCACTCCTATCATACTTCTTAGCGCTCTCATTTCTACCGCATTTATTCTACTTTCATGCTTTTTCTGCCATACCCAACTTTCACTCCCATACATAAGTGTTGGAACTAACACTCCTCTATGCACAGCCAGACGTGCCTTATTAGACACTGTCTGGCTGTTCATAAAAGTATGCAACGCTCCATTCACCATGTTGCCGGCATTTACCCTCCTTTCAATGTCACTTTCACACTTTCCATCTGATGTAAACTTCGATCCCAAATATACAAACTCTTTCACTTGCTCCACCCTCTCTTCTTCTATCATAATATTACACTCCGTCATACCTTCTTCTTTTTCAAAAACCATTGACTTCGTCTTACTTACATTCACTTTCATTCCTTTCTTTTTCAAAGCCTCATTCATAATGTTTACCATCTTCTGCAACTCTTCAGCCGACGACGCAAGGATAACTTGGTCATCAGCATAGAGAAGACATTTGACGAGTAACCCATTCATTCTCAGTCCATTTTCACACTCTTTCAAATCTGTCAAACAACTATCCATGAATAGGTTGAACAGCCATGGTGACGCAACACATCCCTGTCTAACACCTTTCTCGATGTTAAACAGTTCAGTGAAGGCCCCGTTAATCCTGACACAAGCACTGGAATCCTTATATAAGGATTTCAGTGCTCGTACCAAGATGCTGCTCACCCCATGCACGGATAGTGCCGACCATAATTCATTCCTCAGAACTCTATCATAGGCCTTTTCCAGATCCACGAATGTGCAAAAGACTTTTTGGTTCTTAGCCAAATACTTTTCCTTTATTTAACTTTATGCACAAAAATGTACACGGGCGGACTTAACGCCAAAGGCGTTATCTCCCAGTCTACCTTAGGGCATGTGGAAAGGGTCAAAGCAGGTGCATTAACCAAAAAAATAATTAAAGAAAGGCTTGAATATACATACATACATACATATATCACGCCTATAATCCCTTGCGGGGTAGGCAGAGTGTAAACTGCCGCATAAAACGGACATTTACGCCACGTCTGACAAATATTTGAGGGTCTTTCGGAAAATTGTGTATCGCTATAGTGACAGGTTGTCAGCCCATCGCCTAAAATTGCAATACACACCCTCAAGTCCCTTTGTCGCCTCTTACGACTCCAACGGGAAAGAAATGGGGTGAGCCTATTCTAAGCCGGCATTACACGGCATATTGCATTACTTAGATACCTATTACCATAAATATTCAAACCATCTCTTTTTTTGCCGTGTGATGCCGGCTTAGAATAGCATCACTCCATTTCTTACCCGTGGGAGTCGTAAGAGGCGACGAAGGGACTCGAGGGTGTGTATAGCAATTTTAGGCGATGGGCTAACAACCTGTCACTATGGCGATACACAATTTTCCGAATGACCCTCAAACGTTTGTCAGACGTGGCGTAAGTGGCCCTTTTTTCGGTCGTTTACGCTCTGCCTACCCCGCAAGGGATAAAAGCGTGATATATGTATGTATGTGTCGAATAAGAAGAAAAAGAGAGAAAGAGAGAAGAAGAGAACACAATGAAAAGAGAGGAGCCTGGATACGTACAGGCATGCACGTGCCGTGAATATCAGGATGCCGATAAATCAGGATGATACTGCATAAGGTCCGCTGTAGAAAACAATAAAGAATGGACCCCAAAACTAATCAACCAGCAAGTCTGGATGATGCTTAAACACTGAGGAAGTATAACCTTTCGTCAGGATACAGAACAACACGTCGTGGGCGTATACTCGTTGAATCCTGTAGAATACTGCATCACCAAATGCTATCGCTAGCCACTGAAATGATTAACCACAACGTCGATATCATTACGCAGTCAATTCCCACGGTGAGGCTGTTTCGACCTGGCAGGTCATCGTCAGGCACGGTGTAACCGTACTACAACCGACCTGTCTACCAAACCAACTTAAGAAACTGAGACAAACGCTGATCTACGTCAACGTGTCATGACAACACCAAAGATACCGATTGACACTAACCTTCAACACTGAACACTATTGGAATCCACAGCCTGCAGGATTACAAAGAGACCACAGCAGCAACTGTCACCAACCTCGTACAATCTCTGCATTTCACCAACTTCGGCTACAACCTCGGGGAAATACGACAATAACCAACACACACTTCATGATCTCCACAAATATTCCACTGGCAATACGAATCTAGGGCTCCGCCATCGCTAGATGACTACAGTTTCTCCAAACACTCCAGGATTCCCAAGATTTTACCAGATTCTAAACCTAACTTCAAAACGACCACCTCGAACGACAGACCAACCGGAACTGTCAAAGTTGTTTACTTCATAGTCCATTTGAGTTCCGTTTCTCCATCACGAACGCAGCTAACAATGAATTGTGAGAACGCACTACAACGCCTCTAATGTCACTCCAGTCTATCTTACAGTCGATAGCTAACTGCGCGCGAATAAAGCGCATCGCCTATTTGAGTGTTGCCAGCGATTATGCGTTTCGTTTCTACAAGAATCAAATAGCAATTGAACGGAAGAAAATAATTACAAAACGCGAACTGTCAAATAATTTCAGCCAATACCCACCAAAGTTTGATCAATCTCCGACACGGCCATTCTGACAAGTCAGACGTCCTCGGATGACGTTTATCAAAAGACACTAACTATTCCTAGACATGCCGCTCGTTCATCCTGACTATAACAAACAGAATCAACTCACTTGACTAAAAACATTAACCAACCAATAAATGTCAACATTTCAAATGAATAATATCTCCAGCGATGTCTGTACCTACAATCTGAAACCCCTGCACAAGCTCCACGTTCCCGTAAGGATATCCTTTGCTGAAGCCATATTGCAGCCTATGTAACACCGGTCACTCAATGAACCACGCTCCACTCTTAAACAGAGAGACGGCTGTCTCCATTACATCTAAACCTGATCGATTAAAACTGTTGAGTTCCAACAACACTACCTCAATCTACACGCAGACTTGTCAAAGCCAACTTACTATCAGAAATAATCAGAATCTCACTTGTTTGCTCAGATCAGTAACGGATGAAATCGATGAAGCTCATCAATAATCTTAATGGTAGTCAAATCAAAAGTTTACTCAAATTAATAGGTTCTCAAAGTAATTTTTTTGAATTCACAATTTAAACATCAAAACAAATAAAAAAAAAGTTAAGGCTCAGTCACAAAATCATACTGACCAGTCCCATTGGTCTGCACGCCCGTGTTGGACATGACGCACTCGTTCAAAGTACGGTTTCAACACAACCTCAACAGAGTTCCCAATCTTTGCGAAGCACATAACTGCCATATGATGATAGCAATTTACGTTTTTTCAGTCTTAGGAACTACTGTTGTTACGTACGGCTAAACACCGAGCGCAACAAGAGTTATCTCGCTGACCAGTCTCATCGGGCTACATGTCTGTGTCGGACATGACGCACTTGAAAGTGCAGTTTCGTCACTATCTCAACAGAACTCCCAATCCTTGCGAAGCACGTAACCGCCATATGAAGATAGCAATTTACGTATTTCCGCTCTCAGGAATTACTGTTGTTACGTCGGCTAACCACCAAGCGTAACGAGAGAGTTTGGCTACCCACCAAACGAACAGAGTCGGCTACCCACCGAGCTCAAAAGAAACAAACACGCTCAGTTTATTTGGCTACCCACCAAATAAACGCAATCCATTTGGCTACCCACCATGCCCACCAAAGGAAAAACCACTCGGCTAACCACCAAGTTATCAGGCTACCCGCCAATGCTGTCCGTGAGGCTAAAGTTTAAAATAACTTTGCAACGTCAGAATCATCATTACACGACTAGATTTAACTCTACTAGAACCTTTTGATTTGGCACCCTTCGTACGCGGTCTGTTTGAATTTAGAGATTTTACCAAGTACCTGTCTCCGTCCAAATAATGGACCACATTCTCATAAGAAAACTCATTATGTCACAACTAACAAAACAATGGTAGGTACACTATTCCAGTCGAATACCTCTTCACACAAGTCCAAATAAAAGTCCACTATTGTCACACTAGAATACCTCTCATGACCACTCAAAATAATGATACACTATCAAGCTAGAATACTTCTCATAGCCGTTCAAATAAAAGTCCACTGTCTTATCAGAAAACTCACAATCAAGTCACAATCATAACAAAAAAAATAATAATAATGGTCCACCAGGAAAACCTCTTGCGCCAATCGAAATAATGGTCTACTATCACCTTACAACACCTTTTACGCACGTCCAAATAATAGTTCACTATCTTATGAGAAAACTCACTAAGTGACAATCATAACCAACAAAAGAATGGGCCACCATATCATTAGAAAACCTATTTCGCCAGTCCAAATAATAGTTCACTATCCCACTTCTGATGTCGAATAAGAAGAAAAAGAGAGAAAGAGAGAAGAAGAGAACACAATGAAAAGAGAGGAGCCTGGATACGTACAGGCATGCACGTGCCGTGAATATCAGGATGCCGATAAATCAGGATGATACTGCATAAGGTCCGCTGTAGAAAACAATAAAGAATGGACCCCAAAACTAATCAACCAGCAAGTCTGGATGATGCTTAAACACTGAGGAAGTATAACCTTTCGTCAGGATACAGAACAACACGTCGTGGGCGTATACTCGTTGAATCCTGTAGAATACTGCATCACCAAATGCTATCGCTAGCCACTGAAATGATTAACCACAACGTCGATATCATTACGCAGTCAATTCCCACGGTGAGGCTGTTTCGACCTGGCAGGTCATCGTCAGGCACGGTGTAACCGTACTACAACCGACCTGTCTACCAAACCAACTTAAGAAACTGAGACAAACGCTGATCTACGTCAACGTGTCATGACAACACCAAAGATACCGATTGACACTAACCTTCAACACTGAACACTATTGGAATCCACAGCCTGCAGGATTACAAAGAGACCACAGCAGCAACTGTCACCAACCTCGTACAATCTCTGCATTTCACCAACTTCGGCTACAACCTCGGGGAAATACGACAATAACCAACACACACTTCATGATCTCCACAAATATTCCACTGGCAATACGAATCTAGGGCTCCGCCATCGCTAGATGACTACAGTTTCTCCAAACACTCCAGGATTCCCAAGATTTTACCAGATTCTAAACCTAACTTCAAAACGACCACCTCGAACGACAGACCAACCGGAACTGTCAAAGTTGTTTACTTCATAGTCCATTTGAGTTCCGTTTCTCCATCACGAACGCAGCTAACAATGAATTGTGAGAACGCACTACAACGCCTCTAATGTCACTCCAGTCTATCTTACAGTCGATAGCTAACTGCGCGCGAATAAAGCGCATCGCCTATTTGAGTGTTGCCAGCGATTATGCGTTTCGTTTCTACAAGAATCAAATAGCAATTGAACGGAAGAAAATAATTACAAAACGCGAACTGTCAAATAATTTCAGCCAATACCCACCAAAGTTTGATCAATCTCCGACATATGTATGTATCTCTTTTTGTGAGTTAAACACAGGTTGAACATTACACTCTCCCGAGGCCACGACTCGACACTTTTATAGTCAAGTAAATCGAATATTTTATATCATTTGCGGCCAGTGCATCTCAAACTTTATTTGTGTTATTACAAAAAAAAGTTAGACGCGCTTTAAGGCCGTATTTTTTTTGTTGTTGTTTCGTGGTGGTCCCGCTTCGTCCCGTTTGTGAGAAATTTTCCTGTGGTAAAAGGTACCTAAAATCTGCCTCTTGGATCACTCCATCTATTTTAAAAACGTATTAAAATCCGTTTCGTAGTTTTAAAGATCTAAGCATACAAATTGACACGGAAAGCGACTTTATTTTATACTATTTAGTGATTGACTTACCTAGTGTTTCTAAAGGTACATCTATACTTATACATATTATAAACAGGAAAGATTTGATTGTTTGTTTGTTTGCATTGAATAGGCTCCGAAACTACTACTGGACCGATTTAAAAAATCTTTTACCATTAGAATTCTACATTATCCCTGATGAACATAGGCACATATTAAAATGTCTTATTCCCGCGGGAGAACGGTTAGCAGCAGGTGAAACCGAGGCAGGCTGCTAGCCTATACTAATATTATAAATTCGAAAGTAACTCTGTCTGTCTGTTACGTTTTCACGCCTAAACCACTGAACCGATTTTGATACAATTTGGCATAAGCATAGACAAGACTACTTTATACCGCAGGAAAATCTACCAATCCTACGGGAATTTGTAATATCTAATTCACGCCTCGCGTACAAAGACGCCGGGCACCAGCTAGTTTTCTTTAAATACAAACTTTGAGAACCTGTGGATTCTAGTAATTTTAATAACAAGACATATCGTAAACCTTACTTACGCTTGTATTATCAGAATCTGTATTGTCCGTACGTTGAAGTTGGGCTTGTGTGACTTGTGTTGCTTGTGTGACTTGTGTTGGGTGGTCCAAGCGAGCATATGACGTAGTAGCTGATAATAAATTATAGATTTGTTATGTTAGTATTTCTGCTAAATTCATGACAGTTCGTAATATACAGGGAGTAACAAGGAAAGGAGGCCAAGTTACCCATGTAGGTAACTGAACAACTTTTCGGGTCAAAAATTTGTCCATCAGGTAGTCAATTTGATATGAGAGAGTTTTTTTTTATTTCGACCTATGTTCTATGGGGACAGTTGTTTAGTTTTTTTAGTTCCATGACCTCATTTTGGCTTGTTATACTATTTGTGTTATGTCTGCCTGCTTGACTAAGTAGTAAAGGGTCGATAGTCCAGGTTCCAGGTTTAAGACCTGACGCAGTCAACATTTTCCGATTTCTTTGATTGTAATTTTGTGAGCATACAAACACTATCACGCCTTTACCCTTGTGGGGCAGACAGAACGTTAACGGCCGTAACAAAACAATCGATCGCTATCGCCGAATCTGTCAAATATTTGAGGGCCGTTCCAGAAAATTTGTGTATCACTATAGTGACAATTTGTCAGCTTGTCGCCTAAAATTGTAACACACATGACATCTTCGAGTCCCTTAGTCGCCTCTTACAACACCCGTAGGAAAGAAATAAGGTGATGCTATTCTAAGCCAGCATCACACGGCACACTTTTTGTTAACGTTATTGCGAGTCTACAAACGACCCTAGAGAGTAACTGAAGATTTATTTATTGAACTTTATGCACAACAATACAATAAAATAAAAGACTAAATAACATATACCTCATGCATAGACATTTTGAAAAAAAGAAAAAAAAGAACGTAGTAACTAGTTTCATCGGGTCGTACGACGACTCGGTGTGTCACCGAGTCTTCAGACGACCCGAGTGACAGAGTAACTGAAGATCTTCTTTTCTTTTCAGGTGCCACACTGTTGCATCTCGCCAAACAACGTCTGTTAGTAAGGTAAGACAACCTGTCATTTCTACTATGTATTATACGTACAGGTTATAAGGGACAGCCCTTCGAATACTGATAGGTTGCATGTAGACCATGATACTGAGCAACTTCCCATATGAAAATATTTTAGGAAACGTAAAAAAATTTACTCCTCATACTAAATGCAGTCAGCTAATTGCAATTTTGTTTGGAACTTCGATATCTTTTGTCGTTTCCCGACATATTCCTGACAGATATCTCAGGAGTCGGAACCATTGGCTACTGGCTGATGAGGGAGCGCGCACGGTGGCACATAGTGTATCTCCACTCGTGAATGCCCGGACGCAGCTCAATAACTTGCTCGCTTTTACACCAGACTGCGACTTGTTTGCTGATCCTTGGGATAAATTGTGCCATACTCTTTCATTTTATTGTGAAATTATTGAATAATTTTTGTATATACTTAGTATTATTCCAGTTTAAGTTTGCCAGTGCCTTGGCTTAATGCTGTTATGCTGTCAAATTATGTTTCAATAAATAAATAAATAAATATTTTTCTAGGGAGAAGTTTTTCAGTTTCATGGTCTGCATGCACCCTATAAGTATTCGGAGGGCTGTCCCTTACACCCCGTATACTAAGAAAATGTAGGTACCTTATTCCCACATGTTAACTCCAAAGCTTCCGTGCTTCGGAGGGCACGTTAAGCCGTCGGCCCCGGTTGCTGTCTATGATAACTTAGACGGCGGTCGTTACACAACCATGTCAGAGGCCTACTAGTGGTACTAGGCGGTTGAAAAACTCTGACACAGGGTTCATCGGGTCGTTGGATGACTCGGTGTCCCACACGAAAAGAGAGAAGAAGACTCCAAAGCTCAAACTAAAGCTAAAAAAAAAACAAAAGGTGAACAAGCCCGTTTAATCCCTTGCGGTTTAGGCAGAGAGGAAACGGCCGCAAGAAACGGACATTTACGCCACGTCTGACAAATATGACAGTTAACTGATTTATTCTCAAACTTTTGTCAGATGCGGTATTAATATCCGTTTTAAAGCCATTAACGCTCTGCCTACCCCGTAAGGGATATAGGCGTGATTTTTGTATGTATATTATTAGGGAAAGTTGTTTAATACCATGGTATATTTCTCCCTTTTAAATGTTGGAGACTCACGATCTCTGTGCAAAATAAAAAGCTATATAAGAAACCTGTTTTGCAAAATCAGACCCAGTAAATATGTTGTTACAGTTACAATTATTCTGATAAGAAACGGTCGTACAAGTTTTACGTAATAACGTTTTTAAGGTCATTATAGCGGTAAAATTATAAAAACAAAAAACTAACTGGTTCATTACCCGTTGGTGATCAAATTAATGTCAACAATGAATAAATTTATGCTTTTTCTTCTTTTCGTGTGGGACACTGAGTTGACAGACGACCCAATGAGCCCTGGTGTCAGAGTTTTTCAACCGCCTACAGTAGTAGGCGGTCGATGGTCGTTACACAACCATTTCAAAAGCCTAGTAGTAACTAGGCTTTTGAAATGGTTGTGTAACGACTGCCGTCTAAGTAATCATAGACAGCAACCGGGACCGACGGCTTAACGTGCCCTCCGAAACACGGAACCATCTTTCTTACGGACAATCAGCTGGTTAAGCCTGCAAT
This sequence comes from Tuta absoluta, assembly GCA_027580185.1. NCBI lineage: Eukaryota > Metazoa > Arthropoda > Insecta > Lepidoptera > Gelechiidae > Tuta > Tuta absoluta. The sequence continues at coordinate 540,691 of JAQAHW010000066.1, read as the reverse complement.
ATAAAACAATGAACTTTAAGAATTTGAATTGAATTTCAAGTTTTTTATGCTAGTAAGTCGCTAACAAACATCAGTACTGTCTCTTTGAGAGTCATCTATCGCCACAACAGTCCACTGCTGGACATAGGCCTTCCCCTATTGGGAAGTGTTTGCCATAGCAGGAGAATAAGCGAGCGCAGTGCAAGGTTTTGTATTCACAAAATCTACTTCCCATTCTCTGTATTAGTCCCTTAGTCCCTAGATAGAAATGGGTAATGTGTTCGGTGAGCTGGTCACATCTGTCATCGAACCGATGCACGGTGGAGTAAGCGGGTTCTCGAGTGGAGGCCGCGACTCGGCAAGCGTTGGATGCCCTCTGGCTAGATGTACCGATGACTTAAAAAAGGCGGCTGGTAGCGACTGGATGGCGAAAACGGGAGATCGTACCCTATGGCGTACCCTGGGGGAGGCTAAATTCATCAATGGAATGCTATAAGATGATGTGATGATGATGATCGTAAGGTATGCTAATCTTACCGAAGCTCAGTATGTATTTGTATGTATGTTAGGATTGTAAAAGTAGCTACTTACTACGTCGGTCCCGGTTGCTAGATTTCTTAGACGGCGGTCGTTACACAACCATGTCAGAGGCCTACCACTAGTAGTAGGTGGTTAAAATACAAGACACTAACGTTTATCGGGTAGTTAGACAACTCGGTGTCTCACAAGAAAAGAAGATTATTTTAAAAATCGAGAATTTTACTTCTAATTTACTTATGCAACTACTTGCAAATCTTTTCTTTTTTGTTTCTAAATGTAAAGGTTGCCTGGAAGAGATCGCTGCAAGCGATAAGGCCGCCTTTGCTTACTTTTAGTCTTAAGTTTTCTGTATTGTTTTGTTTCTGTTGTGTTTGTTGTAAGCAATAAAGTGTTCATCTATCTATTTTTAGACTGTGGTAGAGTAAAACTATAATCTAAATAATGGGTATGTTTTAGAACTCAGTAAGTGTGTTGATGTGTGTCAAAACCTACCTCATCTCGGTAGCATTTACAAAACAATTAGGCCGGCTGCAGCCTCCGGCGAGATTGTGGTACCGTTAGCAGCCGACAATTAACTCAAATTAGGGTTCATCTCAATCAATTGCCTTTGCTAGGGTGCAGTGTAAACTATAAGCTTTACTATAAGATGCTATAAGTAAGGCGGTTTCGCCCGCTGCTAACCGTTTTCCCGCGGGAAAAGAATATTTGCGACATAAGTTTTACATAAAAACCTTCCTCTTGAATTAGTCTATCTACTAAAGAAAACCGCGAGAAAATCCGTTGCGTATTTTTAAAGATCTAAGCATACATAGGGACACGAGAATCTATTTACATTTAGACTGAAAGCGACTTCATTTTATACTTCCTTAAGAGCATATAACTACTTCTTCCTTATCACCGGTTTAAATTTTGCTATCGGTCACAAGTAAAATTTACCCTATTCGGTATGTATATGTATGTATAATTAATTTATGAAATATAAAAAGAAGTTGCTTCCCGTGTCCCTATATACATGCTTGGATCTTTAAAGTATGCAACGGATTTTAATGCGGTAAATTGATTCAAGAGGAAGGTTGAATGCACAGGGAACGCAGCTGCCCATTTTCTGGCTTCATTTCTTTGTTGTTTACGACACCCGCAGGTAGAAATGGGGTGACGCTATTTGAAGCCGGCATCATACGCCGTGTGATGCTGGCTTAGAATAGCATCACCCCATTTCTTTCTCATGTGTGTCGTAAGAGGCGACTAAGGGACTCGAGGGCTGACAACCTGTCACTATGGTGCCACACAATTTTTTTAATGACCCTTAAACGTTTGTCAGACGTGGCGTGAATGTCCGTTTTTACAACCGTTCACGCACTGCCTACCACGCAGGGTGAATGGGCTTGATATATGTATGTATACTCCGTTTATTTAAGAATGCCTAATCATCTAAACAAACTTTGTTTACATGATTAGTCCTTCCAAAATAAACGGGTTCACACGGCGAATAAGGGAATCGAGGGTCTGTATTGCAGTTTCAGGCGATGGGCTGACAACCTGTCACTATGGCGATACACGATTTTCCGGATGACCCTCAAAATATGTTTGTCAGACGTGGTGTAAATGTCCGTTTTATGCGGGCATTTATGCTCTGCCTACCCCGCAAGTCTTTATGGTCTCGCTAACAAAAGGCAAAAACGTCATCTAAACACGCATGTGCCAGTCTCAAATTCCACCTTCACTTGTAGAGCGTGCGGAAAATTATGCCGCTCCCGTATCGGCTTATACAGCGATGAAAAGTCTTGCCTCAGACACTGATTAAATCGTCTGTCACAGACGTGTTAGGCAATGATGATGACCCCGCAAGGGATTATGGGCGTGATATGTGTATGTGTACACGGCGAATGGAAAAATTTCTTTAACCGCCTCAAGCCTATTACTTGCGCTGTATTATGCGTCGATCCAGGAAGAAATTATACTCCTGCACAGGTATTCTACGGAATGACGTGGGTGCCACATGTATTTACTTGTAATTATTGCAGTTTATACGGGGTATTAAGGGACAGCCCTGCAAATACTGATAGGGTGCATGCAGAACATGAAACTGAACAACTTTGCTTAGGAGCATGTGCCGGGAAACGACAAAAATTGTTTGACCTCCTATACAAAATCACGGTCAGCTGCAATCACTACATTTTTTTGAAGTATTTTCTCATGGGAAGTTGTTCCATGGTCTGGATGCCCCCTATAAGTATTCTAGAGGGCTGTCCCTTACACCCTGTATAGGGTGAAAACTTACTTGAGACCGATATCGAAATCTTGAGACGGTGTTTGAAAAACGTAGCATAGGTTGAAATATGCCAAAAATATTTTGAGTATCCATAGTAACTCTAATCAGCTGATCGGCGTATGGGAGCTTTAAACTTATTTGTATTTCGACCTATGATCCTTGGGGAAAATTGTTACTTATCATCAGCCCTTAATGAGTTTTTGCTATCGGTCACTAGTAAAGTTTTACCCTTTATTTAGCGGCCCGCCCAGCGGTTTCACCCGCTGCTATCCGTTTTTCCGCCGGTAACAGACCTTTTCTCGACAAAAATATACATTAAAACCTTTCTTGATCCACTCTATCTATTAAAGAAAACCGCATCAAAATCCACTGCGTACTATTAAAGATCTAAGCATACAAAGGGACACTGGAAGCGAATTCATTTTATACTATTTAGTGATACACACACACACATATCACGCCTTTTATCCCTGGGGGTAGGCAGAGCGTAAACGGCCGCTAAAAACCGACATTTGCGCCACGTCCGACATATATTTGAGGGTCATTCGGAAAATTGTGTATCGTCATAGTGAAAGGTTGTCAGCCCATCGCTTAAAATTGCAATACACACCCTCGAGTCCCTTAGTCGCCTCTTACGACTCCCACGGGAAAGAAATGGGGTGATGCTATTCTAAGCCGGCATCACACGGTATCACACTATTTGTATCATATAGTGTGAAATTATACTAGTGACCGATAGCTAAAACTCGGTACGGTCTGGTGATAAGGAACAATTTTCCCCAAGGAACATAGTCCTCAAATACTTATCGACAATTTTGTATGGGGGCTACAAATGTTTTCGTATTTCAATCTATGTTGTTATGATATGTTTTCGCTATGGGTCACTAGTAAAATTTTACCCTATATGTAGCGGCCCATCCAGCGGTTACACCCGCTACTAACCATTTTCCTGCGGGAAAAAGACATTTTTCCGGTATTGATAATACATAAAAACTACCCTTTTGAATCACTCTATCTTCTAAAGAAAACCGCATCAAAATCCGTTGCGTACTTTTAAAGATCTAAGCATACATACAAAAACTCGAAGCGACTTCATTTTATACAACTTATTGATTACTATATAATCCAACATGTATCAACATGTTAAATTATATAGTGATATACTAAGGTCAATGACCGATATTCTCAATCCTAATCCCTTGCAGTTTCTCAAAATGGCGAACCGGGAACCCAACCCCGAATACTTTGGATACCTTCCTCGTTCAGCTGCCTCTTAATTACTTGCAGACAAATTCTTCAAATTAATTGTTGCCTTAATGGTTTCGGTTAATTTATGAGGCGAGCCATTGTGTTTAATAAATTAATGTTCGTAGACCGTGTCGTGTTATCTAGGCTCCGAGAGGCACCGGCGCTCAGGGAGCCAAGGTAACCGCAGGTGAATACTTATAGCTAAGTATTTGTAGAGTGGTCTCGCGAACACGAGTGCCTGTGACCCCGGAGGGCGTGAGTGAGTAAGTGTGGGTAGAGTGTCCTGTGTGTAGGCACCCTAGCAAGCCTCGCGCCCGCACGCTAAGTGAGGGGCCGAGGGAGTAAAAGAGGGAACGTAAACGATAAGGCTTTATTAAAGAATTAACAGATAACCACCTCCTGATACGAAAACCAAAATTATAACCTGGCCACTCACACAGAAGGTAACGGCGGCGCGTCCAGCGCGAGGAGCGTCTTCGCAGCAGCTGTATCTTCAATCCGACGAGGCGTAGGCGCTTGAGGGGAGACTTTTAAGCTTCCGTCACTTGAGGGGAGACTTTTAGGACTAAAATAGACTGTTACAGTGGTTACTCAGTGAGAGACTATACTGGGAGTCTTCGAGATCACAACTTAGAGTCCAGACCAAAACTGATCCCCTAGCTGCTTGACGTGGCTTTTATACCCTCGTCTGACGCTGACTGTCACAGTCTTCATTTCGATAGTCATGTTCATTTCCAGAAGCTTCGATGACGATCGCGCTCTTCATTTCGATCGTCATCCTCTTCGGTTCTAGAATCTTCGACGATCGTCGACCTCGTCAGCCGTCATTTTGAGATCATGGAACTTGTCAGTGGCCAGTCGTCGCTGTCCATGGAGATCTGTTGGCATCTCATGTTAGCTTGATGATGAGGTGGTTATGAGGATGGCTCCGAGGCACGCTGGAGGGCTCGGGACCTCAGTTCCTCCGGAGGGAGAGGGAGAGGGAGAGTGCCAGGCGTAGTAAATTTAGATACAAGTACCAGGAGGTCAGAAAATACGAAGAGGTAGATCAATGTATAATAACTTTTTAGTAGAAAGCTACGCGGCTCTATGCTTGCTATGCAAAGCTATCTATACATCAGTATAGATAGCTTTGAGAGGTTGACATAACATCAAGAAAGTAAACAAACAAATTGATAAAATAAAATGGATTTCAGGAAATATTTAGAAAAATGGTAGTAATTGTAGCAGAATGCTACAACCGAAATAAATGTTTGATTCAATCAAGTACTAGAATTATTTAGTAGGAAATAAATACTTGTCAAAACTATTCAACATAAGGTAAACTATTTACAAAACTAAGGCTTATTAACTTTATTCAATGTATGATAGTATTATCACTTACTAGATTTTCGCCCAGCGGTTTCACCCGCTGCCACTCATTTTCCCGCGGTAATAGTTGTTTTTCCGCGGTAAAAAGTGGCCTATGTGTTATTTCGGGTTATATTGTTGGTTCCGGTCAACCAAAAGATGAACAGAAAGAGTTAAAGCGGGTGCCCATACACAAAAAAATTAAATAAAAATCGACAATATACAAGACATAAGAAGAATAAACAAAAATACAAAGTACTTAATAATTTTACATAATAAAATAAAATTACATAAACCTCCATAAAATAAATACGTGCATACGTAAATAAATAGATATACCAATGACAAACTAATATAAATAAAATAGAATGAACGCCATCTAACAAAATAACTTAGAAACAGGGACTAGCCAGGTATGGCAACTATTCTAGGATAGATGGCGGTGACTTTTGTTTGTCATTTTCTTAGTTTGACTTGACAGTACTCTAATGACATATGTATAAGTGATCTGTGGTACTTAGTGTGATCGGGAAAAGTAAAGAAAAAGTAACAGTTACAGATTGTAACAATGAAAAATATTTGAAAAAGTGGAAAAGAAGTTTTGACGGTGTTAATTATTAAGACGTCGATTGAAGTGATTATTTATTTATCATCACTTTTTATATTTAAATTATTAAAGTAAACCTAAAACAAAGATATATTCGGGTGAATGTCCTGTGAGCTGTAAGCGAGACCTAATTCCAGAAACTGTTGTTTTATGTATGAGCGCTTTTGGGCTTAATCGCGGCTGTGACCTGACGATGGTGTACGAAGTGATTTGGTCAGTGCGACAATACCATACACACATACATATATCACGCCCATAGCAGTGCGAAAACAGACTTTTACGCCACGCCTGACAATCATTTTAAGGGACATTAAAAAATATGTATCACCATAGTGAGAAATTGTCAGCCCATCGCTTTAAATTGCAATACATTTAACCCTCGATTCCCTTAGTCGCCTCTTACGACACCCACGGGAAATAAATGGGGTTATGCTACGGAATGCGGCAAAACATTAAAGGATATAATTAGCAAAAATACGGAGTGTAAAGGATGGACGGTGTACCGAATACACGCCTGATCTGACAATGAAACTGAACAACTTTTTCTATGGAGGTTATGTTGATAAGAGAGCAAAAAGAATCGACCTTGTGTACAAAATTATCGAACAACAGCTGACTGTCTTTCTATTCAAACTCGAAAAATATTGTCGAGTTTCATGGTCTTATCATGTCTGCAAGACTTTCTATTTAAACTTGGAAAATAAAAAATCCATAGTTAAAGTTTTTGATTTTCATAGTCTGTCTGATGGATGCCTGCAAAGTTTTCGGTATATCGTCCCTTACACAACGTATACTCTTTATGCACATTATATTTAGGATGCGCCTACCCCAACCGAATTGAAATAAGGTAGTAGAGATATGATATGCAGGTATAGTTCAGTAGACTGTATATTTGTAGTTGTTATTCTATTTTCGTTTGTTATTTATTGCCTACTTACCCAATAAAATATGAATTTTCTGACAACAAATGGGTTGGCTGGAAGAGATCTCTTCTTAAGAGATAAGCTCGCCTTTGCTACTTATTTTATTGTAAAACTTTTATTTATTTTGTGCAATAAAGGATAATTATATGTGATGACGACTTTTTTTGTGTTGCAAAGTGTCAGTGTCTGAAATTAGCCTGGTTTTCGTATGACGCCTCTTTAATCCGTCCGTATTTTTTTTTATACTTACGATTACCTAGGTAGAAAAATGTTCCGCTGCAATTGCATTTCAGTCACAGCGATCCTGAAATATTCACTCCACGATCTGACAAGATCAGGTTGTCTGTGGCTAATTATAATAAGTCAGTCATGTTTTTTGGGTCAACCCTGCGCGTTGCTTTGTAGTCACCGCGCCTGAAGAATACTAATGACAGAATTGAGGCCAAAGGATTCTGTTCTGATGAAAATTCGATTCTGTGTGTATGTATGTATGTTTGTTACCTCTTCACGCTCAAACGGCTTGACCGATTTGGTTGAAATTTGGAACACAGGTAGAGTATAACCCGGAATAACACATAAGCCACTTTTAACCGCGGGAAAACAAATATTACCACAGGAAAATGAGTGGCAAGTAGCGGGTGAAGCCGCTAGGCGGAAATCTAGTTTTAGATAAATGTTGAGCAAGATAGAACATGTAGATTGAAGGTTTTTTTTCCGTTCAATGTCAGCTTAGAATAGCGTAATAGCAGAATAGTAAGAAGCGACTAAGGGACTCTAGGATTGCATGTGTATTGCAATTTTGTGACATTTAGAAAATTGTGTATCGCTTTAGTGACAGGTTGTCAACCTGTCAACTAAAATTGTAATACACATGTAGCCCTCGAGTCCCTTAGTCGCCTCTCACGACACCCACGGGAAAGAAATGGGATGATGCTATTCTAAGCCGGCATCACACGAAACTTAAGATAATAGTTTCTTGAAATATTTTTTCGCATCATACATAGAAATATTGCTAATATTGACTCCGCAAAGGATAAAAGATAGATTTAGAATACTTACAACTTCTTCTTCTCTTTCGTGTGGGACACCCGATGAACCCTGGTGTCAGAGTTTTTCAACCGCCTACTACTAGTAGGCCTCTGACATGATTTTATAACGATCGCCGTCTAAGTAATCATAAATATTAACCGGGTCCGACGGCTTGATGTGCCCTCCGAAGCACGAAACCATCTTTCTTTCTGAACAATCAGTTGGTTTAGCCTGCAATGTCCTAACCAGACTGGGAACAAATTCACAAAGTGATAATATCAACTTTGTGCTTGCATCACCGAAAATCGAACCCGGAACTCCCACATCGGCCGTCAATTTAAGATTCTTTGCCAGAACAGCAGAAAAGCAATATATTCGTCGACACACGCAGTTGCGTAAGATTTATTAAAACGCGCCAAAGTGAGGACTACAATAAATAGCAAATAAATAAAGACCAATATGCAAATAAGGCAATACGTCCACGTGCCTAGCACCGTTACGGCAGAGGCTCTCAAACTGGGGAATCTGTTTGGTATATTTCTGGGGGGTTAGGTAAGCACCAACAACATTGCGTAGAGCGGAATGCACGCGCAGACAGGCTACATTTGGCATACATACATAAATCACGCCTGTATCACTTACGGGGTAGGCAGAGCGTTAATGGCCGTAAAACGGACATTAATACCACGTCTGACAAAAGTTTGAGGGTCAATAAGATAACTGTGTATCACCATAGTGACAGGTTGTCAGCCCATCGCCTAAAATTGCAATTGACATCTAACCCTAGAGACCCTTAGTCGCCTCTTACGACACCCATGGGTGAGAAATGGGGTGATGCTATTTTCAGCCGGCATCACACAGCCGAGCCGGCACCACACATTTGTCAAAATATAAGAAAACAAGAGCAGCGCTGCGCGACGCGGGTCGCGCTGCGTGACGCGGGTCGCCCAGCGTGATACAGCGTTGGCGCGTAGGATAGTTACTGTATTTTTGAAAACTTGCAAAATTTTCAAGCGCGGGCAGGTTTTGAACCTGCGACTTTCGCATTACTAGTGGCGACGCCTCTTCCATTTGGCTTTATCTACTGGGTTTGCAAAACGCCAACTAAGAGCGGTAGATGGAGCCGTGCCACGCGTTACTGGCATTAAAATACACTTGCAAAATTGGCGGGCAAGAAACGAGCTGCGGTAGCCCAGATAGAAGAGGCGTCGCCACTAGTAATGCGAATGTCGCAGGTTCAAATCCTGCCCACGCTTGAAAATTTTGCAAGTTTTCAAAAATCGTTTACCTAACACGGGAAGTGTTTTAAAATTTGGTATTCAATAGTAACTGTATGAGTGAAATCTCCGTGCTAGTTGACGTGAGAAAGACGAAGATAGAAGAAGATGACACAGATTGGTTCAAGATGTCAGAATGGTCGTGTAAAGACGTAAAGATTTTTGTCCTGCACAGACTGATGTACTAAATTCACTGTTTATGCAGTTGTGGGCAGGTACTGGATATACCCTGCCTTTCAATAATAAAACCTACCATCCATACCTGGTTGCCATTCCACCAATTTGGACTAAGCGCTTCCAGTCATCATTTATAATGCGCACTGCTAAAGAGTGGAACTCACTACCTGCGCATGTGTTTCCAAACGCATACAAATAAATAAACAAACCTAATCTTTTCAGTGATCAGGCTTCTTCTGGGTGAGTTCGCTCCATCTTAGACTCTGTCTCTGTCATAGGACATAGGTCATAGAACCTAGACTAGAGTCAAGAGCAAACCCATCATTAATAACAAAAAAAAAGCCTAACAAATTCCACACCCCCTCTACATACTTGATCCTATAATAAGTTTGAGAACCGCAGCATTACGCAGACTGATGTACTAGATTTACTGCGAGTACAGTCGTCAGCGGGTGGAGGTGTAGTACCTTCGCCTCTCAAAAGTTTATTGTCGGTAGTAGTTTAGATGAAAGACTCATAAATGAACATACATACATCTATACTAATATTATAAATTCGAAATTAAATCTGTCTGTTACGTTTCCACGCCTAAACCACTGCACCGATTTTGATACAATTTGGCATTAGCATAGACAGGAACCTAAGAAAGGACATAGGCAACTTTTTACCACAGGAAAATCTATCAATCCCACGGGAAATTGTAATATCGAATTCACGGCGCGCGTACCGCGGCACCAGCTAGTACACACATAAATCACGCCTATATCCTTTGCGGGATAGGCAGAGGATATGATATAGGATCCTATGGATATAGGATTGCGGGATATGTCTGGCAAACATTTGAGGGTCATTTAGAAAATTGTGTATCACTATAGTGACGGGGTGTCAGCCCATCGCCTAAAATTGCAATACATACGTAACCCTCGAATGCCTAAGTCGCCTCTTACGACACCCACGGGAAAGAAACGGGTTGATGCTATTCTAAGCCGGCATCACACGGCATCATAAATACGTAGCTTAGATATTCAAATTATGCTTTCGTAATAGGCAAACCCGGTAGCAGGTTCAGTTAGTGTTATCTGTTGTAAATTAAGTTCGCAATGCCAAAGATTTGCTTCAGAGAGCCAAAACTTAAGGCGAGTGTAGCCGTCAACGGCCTCGACAGTGGCGCCACTTCACAAAAATAATATGTTCTCTTAGTACAAACAATCTATCAGAATGTCCGATGCCCAAGTTTTTAGTATTATCCTTGAGTAAAATTAGAACTTGCAAACTCAATTAAATATTCGCAGCAATTAAAGTTATAGAAAAAAGTGCCTAAAAACGGCCACTTTTGGCATTAATTGCCATAACTTTAATTACTTATTTTATTTATTTTATTTTCTTCGGAAAACTTACAGCCTTAAATATAATGTTATGTATGAGTAACTTAAATAATTAACATAAGGCCATTAACAAAGTTTTCGCATTACAGCGAATATTGAATTAAGTTTGCAGGTGATAATAATTTAATTAATCATTTCGGCAACGGACATTCTGATAGATTGTTTGTATAAAGAGAAAATGTTGTTTTTGTGAAGTGGCGCCACTGTCAAGGTCGTTTGCGAGTACACTGGCCTTAGCTTCATGTTACCGACTAACATCTCTATGAGTTAGCCAAAATGAAGTGACGATAAAAATCCAAAAATTATGTGACGTTCCGTTCTTTACGTTAACGTAAAAGTACAGCGGCATCTATCCAGCGGCCAGGAAAGGGTTTAAAAAAAGAAACAGAAAACTCTCCGATCACATATTGCTTTAAGCGAGAAGACCGCCTTTGAACACTACATACAACCCTAATATCTTCAAAGTAAGAGTGAACAAACTGCTTCTGGGTGATCTCGCTCCATCTTAGACTCTGTCACTGTCCTATGACCTAGACTAGAGTCAAGAGCAAACCCATCCTTAATAAAAATAAAAACATATTAAGATTTTCTGTTTCCAATTATCCAGTATTTGTGTTTAATAAACAGTTTTTACTTACGTAACTTCGACCGTTGTTTTTGGCGGTCAACGGCCGACTACAATGCCTTGCGTTTATGTAACGAGTATACGTCACTTCACGCTACGCTGACTCCGTGGTTTAGCGGTGAGGCTGTCACTCCAGAGGTCATGAGTTTGATTCCCATTGAGATCCTCTAGATTGTATTATATATCAAAAACCCCCACCTATACTCTTTCAACACAAACAATAATGTCAATCAGTCAGTGAGTAAGTGGTCGTCGTGCAGCTTTATATAAAACTCTGACATCAGGGTTCATCGAGTCATTGGACGACTCGGTGTCCCACACGAAAAGAGAGAGATATAAGTTGGGATTAGATGAGACTAGTTGGTTGGGTGGTGCGCGGGCTGCCAGATTCACCTGAAAAGTTGGTCCCTTTCATTCGCGAGAAAACAGACAATAATTTTGCGCTCAAATTTTCGCTTTTCGGTTTTTCCGACATAGAAACTAGAGAAATACCGTTTCAATGTCTACATACATACATATATCACGCCTACAATCCCTTACGCTGTAGGCAGAGCGTAAACGGCTGTAAAAACCGGACATTTACGCCACGTCTGGCAAACATTTGAGTGTTATTTGGAATATTATGTCTCACCATAGCGACGGGTTGTCAGTCCATCGCCTAAAATTGCAATACACACCCTCGAGTCCCTTAGTCGCCTCTTACGACTCCCACGAGCAAGAAATGGGGTAATGTTATTCTAAGCCGGCATCACGCGGAATATTCTAATTAAGAACGCCGGTGACATTTCGCTCTATGTTCGACTCTGGCACAGCCTCATCTAGAATCTTGCCAACAGATTGTCTCAGTCCAGATTAAAGAAACAACAATATAAAAAAAACTCTGCCAACAGGGTTCATTTGAATACTGCCGAAACTTTGGCGTATGCCTAATTATATGAATGGTTTAGTAAATCCTTTCAAAAGAGCAACTAGTAAATTTGGAAGAGTAGATAGAGTATAGAGTGTCCTGGAGACAAACCATCTGTGGAGCTGCTTTTGGTGGTCACGACCCTCAGCCTTGAGGAAACGACGCAGAAGAAGAAGAAGAAGAAATTTGGAAGATCCTACATCTACAATGTTGGGTCGGCCGATGTGGCGCAGTGGTAGTGCGACTGCCTGCGACGCAAAGGTTCCGGGTTCGATTCTCGGTGGGTCTCTCACAAAGTTGATATTTATCACTTTGTGAATTTGTTCCCGGTCTGGTTAGGACATTGCAGGGTGAATCACCTGATTGTCCGAAAAGAAATGGTTCCGTGCTTCGGAGGGCACGATAAGCCGTCGGTCCCGGTTGCTGCCTATGATTACTTAGATGGCGGTCGTAACACAACCATGTCAGAGGCCTACTACTAGTAGTAGGCGCTTTAAAAACTTTGACACCAGGGTTCATCGAGTCATTGGACGACTCGTTGCCCCACACGAAAAGAAGAAGAATGTTGGGTCAGAAGCCTGCATCACGAGTCCATCGCACGATCAGCACTATTGTGCGGTAGATAGCGCCGGTAACTGTATGACAAATATGGAGGAGGGAGCGGCCAGAAAACTAGCGGGTATTGAAGACATTCTGAGAAATCCGAGCGAGGGTGATCTGTGAATCGTAGAACACCAAATTTTTAAAACAAACTTGTTAGGTATACAGTTTTAAAAAGGTTTGCTAAATTAACTTCCGTGGGAAGAATTTGAACCTGCGACTTCCGCCATCACTAGTGGCGACGCCTCTTCCATTCGCGGGTCATCAATTGACTGCAATTTTGCAAGTGTTTCTTGGATCTTGATACCAATAAAGCGTGGTACGACTTCATCTTCCGGGTTAGCTTTGCAACTAATACCCAGTACCTATTAATAGTTAACTGAGAACCTATCGGCCCACAAATAAACCATCCTTCACCTGCATTTCGGACATCTTTAACGCAAACCAAAAAGCCATTGAATATTCTCAAATTTTTGGGCTTACGAACCTTATGACAGTTGCCATCCATTCGACAACTCGAGGAAGACAAAACATTACATTCATTAACAGCCACAACAGTCCACTGCTAGACATGGGCCTCCCTCTATTGGTGGGTATTGCCATACGCACCACGCTTGCCAATTGATTGGCGAGTGCAGTGCAAGATATTACTTTCTCAGTAACGCTGCTGCCCATTCCCTCAAACTTATTACGACTACCACGGTGTGTATTGCGGTGATGCTATTCTAAGCCGACATTACACCAGCCCAATTAAACATCGCTTATCTCGCTTCTCCTGGCCCCAACATCCAAGAACGGATTGACGGACCGCTAGCTCCCAAGAAACCATTGGATTTACGATCCCTGGATTTGTCCCAGGGACCCCTAATTTGGCGCTGTCATATTTATGTCTTTCCGTGTTTAATTGTTTGGTATTTGCGATTAGTATCTGAATGTTTGTGAAGGCGGGTATGGTTTATTTGGTTTGTTAAGGATGGTATTTGAATTATGTGAATGAATCACCGTTTGGAGCTAAGATGTTGTCTGAACTATTATGGTTAAGATTGATTTGAGCTGTATTTGTAACTGTATTTGAATTCCTTACAGCAAATCAGTAAACAGCAATTACTTATAGTTTATGGATGAGAATCCTATTGAGATATTTACATAAGTACAAATATATGCAATACCGTGCCGTGCCGTGTGATGCCGGCTTATAATAGCATCACCCTATTTGATTTTCGTAGGTGTCGTAAGAACCGACTCCAGGGTGTGTATTGCAATTTTAGGTGATGGGCTAACAACCAGTCACTATGGCGATACACAATTTTCCGGATAAACCTCAAATGTTTGTCAGACGTGGCGTAAATGTCCGTTTTTACGGCCATTTACGCTTTGGCTACACTGCAAGATAAAAAATCACGCCTTTTGTCTAGTGAGTAAGACAGACTGTCATAGGCCTTAAAGACAGTCGTTTTCATAATTTCTGAAAAAAAAAACTAGTAGTAGTTCGGAAATAACGTGTAGGTATCAATTTTAGTGACAGATTGTCAGCCCATGATGGCCTCAAATCAAAACCAAGTCTCTTGGTCTGTCAGAAGGGTACATCGGGTCGTTCATCGCCTCGGTGTCCCACTCGACTAGAAGTATAGTTTAGAACTGTAGCTCTTCTCTTCCGAGCGGGGTAGGCAGAGCGTAAAAGGCCGTAAAAAACTAGCATTTACGACACGTCTGACATCCATTTGAGGGTCATTCAGAAAATTGTGTATCGCTATAGTGACAGGTTGTTGTCAAAACTTGCAATACACGTGTCAACCTCGTGTCCCTTAGTCGCCACTTACGACACCCACAGGAAATGGGGTGATGCTATATTCTAAGTCGACATCGCACGGCCATTCTTAACTCGTGATGGGCGAACGGAACTTTTTTTGTTTCATTGTTTGTTTAACTTGATCTCGATCTAAATCGATATTGAAACTTGGCTTCAATTGAACAGATTCTGATGAATTTGCCAGATAGCTCGTTTTGCCGCGAGAGATAACTTTTTCTATGGCAATGACATTAAAAGTTTAGGTATTTTAGAGTTTTAAAATTTGATTAGGGTTGCGTTATGTCGGCTTAGAATAGCATCACCCCATTTCTTTGCCGTGAGTGTCGTAAGAGGCGACGAAGGGAGTCGAGGGTTACATTTGTATTGCAATTTTAGACGATGAGTTAACAACCTGTTAGGTGATACACAATCTTCTGAATGGCCCTTAAATGTTTGTCAGACGTGTTGTAAATGTCCGTGTTTTCAGCCGTTTACGCTCTGCCTACCCCCCATATATAGGCGTGATATATGAATGTATGTGTAACTACTACACCAAACCACAGCTATAATTTGGTTAAGTTAAATACTATCATGGTCTATATTTCGCATGTTAAGCAAGGCCTTAGGATAACTGTACTCTTAAAAGCAGGAAAAAATAAATTGAAAGTGTGGTCTACGCTAAAGTTCCTTAGTTCTTTAGAACTTTTGCACTAACTAACGGTCACCCATCAACTACTAAAACTAACTGTTAGTGTCAAAAGCACACAATCTAGCCAAATTAGTTATTATCATGCAAAAATGTACCGTGAAATCTTTTGTAATTCGAATATTATTTGAAACTGGCACACCTTTGTCGATTATCTTTGCCTTTCTTAATTATTCTTTTTAAAAACAAAAAAAGTCGCTTCCGATTTCAAATTGTTTTTCTACAACGATATTTCTGCCGTTGCGTAAAAGTTCCGACCTCTTAATACGTGAACATACGGTTGAAAATTGTCTGTTTTTGAGTTCGGGAGGTGTAAGAATGAATGGTGATAGTAAATTCACAATGAATGAACGATTTTGTCTCGCTCTAGTTGTCCAGTTGGAACCGTTCACGGTCGTGTGTGTCTAATCGGCTCAATAGTTCTAAGGATTGAGGCTGGAGTTGGGCTGGACTTTGCCTTCAATTTCATTCACAAATATTGCCCTCAATGGGAGATTTTCTATTAAAAGTTCTCTTGACAGTTCTGAATGTAAAACCAGAGGGCGCTGTGCTAAACTGAAATTTTGACGTTTCAATTTGGCTGGCGTCAGCCATAGTTTTGTCACAGGTTCCGTTTCACGTTGTGTTCGTTACCAATTAATTATGTTTGTTTGATTTAATACAAAATAAAATTATCGCCTTGCTATTATATTGAGTGTCATTCGTGTATGTAAACAAATAACTAATAATACATCTATAACAATTCAATAAACACAAAATAAAGAATAATTTATAAAGTGGTACAGATTTTGTGTAAAGAAACGTTATTTCAATTAAGCTTGGCGCCCTCTGCATGACACTCGAGAATCTCTAGATAATTTCCCATAAGGGATACAAACTCTCTTCACTTACCTAAAATTTGTGCTGTCACTT
Organism: Tuta absoluta; assembly: GCA_027580185.1. Lineage (NCBI taxonomy): Eukaryota > Metazoa > Arthropoda > Insecta > Lepidoptera > Gelechiidae > Tuta > Tuta absoluta. Next base: position 524,365 of record JAQAHW010000066.1, on the reverse strand, counting down.
TCCGTCAAATTAGTTTAGAGATGGATAGGAATAGTCTAAGTCTTGTCATGTTTTAAAATGTCAATTTCTAGTCACTTATAGGTGCCATTGTTTTCATCGTCGCCTTATTTTTAATAATAACACGTTTTTAGCGTCAAATTATAAGACATAATATGACCAAAATATCTCCAATCCTTTTCTAAACCCATTTGACGGAAAGTGACTGCACTAATTTAAAGTAAGGTTAGAGAATTTATACCCTGAATTGAGGTCATTGTCAATCTTCTTCTTGTCGGGTAGAACACCGAAACAAAAAGAGACCCGATTATCTCTGATGTCAGAGTTTACGCCTACATGTACTAGTAGGCCTCTGGCGTGGTTGTGTAACGACCACCGTCTAAGCAATCATAGACAGCAACCAGATCCGATCGCTTATCGTGTTCTCCAAAAAAACTGGTGTTAAAGTCAAGTTTACGGTCATTGGCAAAATACGTCTCTAATAAAGAGACATGAAGCCATCACAAAAAAAACAGACTGCAATGTCATAATTCTAAATAAACTCGAAACAAAAATTAAACTGTAACTCACATTAATGTTGTAGTCAGTAGTTAGTTTGTTGTAGCAATACGTATGTATGTTGTTGTAGTTTATGTTATTTATAAGTAAAACTATAGGATTGTGTTGTTTTTTTTGTTTCTAATCTGAGAGACCGGTCATTTGGCTATTCTTCAAATCCCCGAGTATCTTCCAATTCCAACCTCGACATAACACATAAACAACACGGCAGAATTGTCCCTGTTGACAGAAGCTATATTTATAAAATTTAATTGAACAAATATAAATTTGTAGAATCGAACAAGAGACCTCCTGATTCAGCGATCAACGCTCCGACAGATCAATAGACCACGGAATTTCAACTTCAACAGCCATAACAGTCCACTGCTGGACATGGGCCTCCCCCTATTGGGGGGGATATTTGCCATACTCTCTACGCTTGGCAGGCAGATTCACAAGGCATGCTGCTGCCCATTCCTTGAATTCCCTTTTACGACACGCACGGGTAGAAATGGGGTGATGCTATTCTAACCCGGCACCATACGGCACGACAGACAACGGAAGCAGTTTGTATATTAAAAACTGGCGATGGACAACCCTAACTGGACAGGATAGGCAGTTGTTTCAATTACAATTCGACCAGAAAACAATTTAAAATCATTCTATTTTCGAATTCATCGTGACTTGTTAACTGTTACTCAACAAAAAAGTCGTTACTTTAAAATAAGGAAAAAAAATGTTGTCACAATTAAATACTCTTTTATACATATATTTAGATGAAAACAGCAAAAGAAAACACCTAAAAATGTTTTAAGGGATTTCTGCAGCCCTTGAAAATTAACAACTTTCCCTAAAGTTTAAGTTTTTTTTTATATTTTCCTTGAGAAAGTTGGTCAGTTTCATGGGCTGCCCAGTTTTGAAATGCAATCAGGTAATTTTTACTCCTTAATTCTTATCTTTAAATACGTACATACACATAATACACCGAAGTCCCAAGCGGGGTAGGCAGAACAGCCGTAAAAATACGGTCGCTATCGTCACTTCTGAGGAATATCTGAGATAAAAACGTGTATGTTTATAGTGACAGGTTGTCAGCCTGTCGCCTGAAATTGTAATAAAATACCATAATTAATTGTAATACAATATAATAATACATAAAAATATAATTGTAATTAATGTATTTATTTATTTATTCATAAACTTACAATATAAGCTTACAGACTAAAAATCCAACTTAAGGGCCTGCCTCGAACTTTTGAACGTCCCTTTCCCACTAATGGCATATCCTGTGTGTGAGAACAGAGCGAAATCGCCATATTTAGTCGATTTTTCACTCTTTTGGAAATTTCTCGCCAAATAAACAAAGTAATCAAAAAACTGTACGACAAGAATCTAGTAAAATACAAGACGTATCGTATTCGCAAAAAATAATGTGTTATGTTCATAAGATTGCTATACAATACGCAAAAAAGTTTAAAAATAGACTTTTTTCTTTAATCGTGTTTACCTGCGACAAAAATCTAGATAATATAATGAAAAATCATTATACTTAAAAATAAGGTGTTTATCGTATTCGACTCGGTGTCCCACACGAGAATAGAAAGAGACCTCTGAAGACCCAACTAATTACTCTAGAGACAAACCGCTTGCAATTAAACAATAATTAATGTTCGGCTTGATGCAAAAACGCGTCAAAAACGTTAATTGTTTCGGTATTACCGTAGAGTGGTAACCGCGCCGTTAGTTGTATAAGTGTTACGGTGATTTCTGTTCGAGTAATTTGCGAGAGATGAAAGATGGCGCCGTGTGATGCCGGCTTAGAAGAGCATCACCCCATTTCTTTTTCGCGGGAAACGTTTATTTTTCATGAGAAGTTTTTCTGCTTCATGTTTATCTTGACCTTCTTTCGGCTTTTCATACCCTTTTTGTTACATATAACAAATTGACGATTGCCATTAGTTGTGGAAAAATATAATAATTAATTAATACTTCATTCGATAGCCCAGCCCACTGTAATAAATACTACCCTGGCCTTTTTGAAAAATACTTTTAAAATAGCGACATCTAGTAGAGAACTTATTTATGAGAATCAGTTCAATGCGTTCGATCAGATTCACTAGTAGTTTAGGATAATGTCGGTAGATGGCATCAATCTAAGAGGTTCATCAAATTGACAAGAGATGGCACTCGCAGTAAAATATAATTTCAAATGTTGAAGGCACAATTTAGGTGTTTATATACGCATTTTATGTTTGAAATGATTTCTTTCATTTATAATTAAATAATTTTCTTTTATTTATAAACTGGTTTAGGCTATGTGTAGTAAAAATAATTTATGTTTCGAGAATATTCTAATTGCGACAGAAGCGACGCCTGGTGTTGAGTAACTAAACTAAGATATGTTTACTATTTAGGGATCCGTTTAAGGGTGGAATATAAAAACCTTTGAATAATTAGTAAACTTTTTAAATTATCTGAGAACAACAACATTATTGGTCGTAGTGGACTACTGTTGGATTTGGTTTTCTCTTTTGGAGAAAATGTTTAGGTACATTATTTTAAAATAATGGGTTAGAAATATATGGGTTACCAGCAAATCTAAGTCACGTACAAAAACATCGGTGTCTCGCATGAATAAAAGAAGAAGATAAAGAATATACTACTAAGTCTGTCTGTTCAGCATATTCGCCAATCAACTTTAAATATTATATCATTGAATATTAGTTGAACGTAAAATAACCTACTAAAATATCAGTGATAAATGGGAAACACTCATACTAGAACAATCTTGATAATAACAAAGTCTGAGTTTATTGAAGAAAACTAGATTTTATGATCTTCATAATATCAATTTAACGTTACGACGATATTTGAAAAAAAAGTTAAAATAATTTTATTCTGTACGGAACCCACAATCAAATAAGTCTAATATGGATCGAAGATCGAATAGTCGAGATCGTTCCAGTTCGTTAGCTCCACCTGGTGTCGAGTAGCGGAATAAGCGGTTGTGCCTCAAATGGAGCTGGAATATTCTAGATTTAGACTTTTCGAGAAATTGTATCTGGACCTTCCGTTTTGAGGGATATATAAGGCCTGGTGTGTTGGCGAATGGGGAAGTCTGATTTTAATCGGTGAAGTATGCGGATCTAAGAAGAAAAGTAGTAAAAGTGGAAGAAAACGAGGAGTGCAGTGTGAAAGTCCTGACCCTGAGGTGCTGCTGGATTGGCGTCACACCACTTCATGTGGAAGGTGGATTTTGTCCCGTGGTCGCTGCGCCTCTGCCCTGGAAAGTGGCTGCTGTGTGTTGGAGTGTGCAGATACATGTTTGGAGCTGTGTTCGTGTGTCTTCTGTGGATATCAGCTGACTGCGAGTTGAGTGGATGACCTTGGAATGCTGAGGGCTGGCCTACTATCTACCTAAACCCAGATAAGTGTAGCTTTGCCATCCTAATTCTTGTTAGATTGATAGTAAGAAAACATTACAAATTAGATAGGTACTAAATTATTGCCAAGCGGTTAGGTTTTGCTAATGATTTATAATATTTAGTTGGGGTTAGGTAGGAAATCCTTTTACTGATTCCATCCTATCTCCATTTATCTACCACACCATATAAGTATCAGATTGGACTGGTTATTACCTAAGTTTAGTTTGTACCTACTTTGTTTCAACAGAAACTATTTATCATATAAAACCTTATGTTGCTAAGGCGACTATGGAATTTATTCCTATGTTCCTGTGTTTCATACATTATTGGAATTTGTCCAGCAGTGAAACATCATTTATACTTACCAATAATTTGATTTGCTTTGCAATCAAATTACTTACATCTCAAATATTGAGAATGGCAGTGTCCATCAGTGGATTAAATATCTACTTATAAATTGTACTTGCTATTTTATAGTAGTACTTTCATCAGATTATATGGTGGGTAGATAATATACTCCCATCCTAATATCCTACCCTGAAATGGGTTCAGATGTTTAATTTTATTACATCTACATACTTTGTTCGAGAAACCTATCATGACTGGCAGAATGATGCCAATGTGGATCTGTGAATACAGAATACTTACCTAAAGACAAATGATTGTCATCAGATGTCATGTGACAGCTTCTATCTTCCAGCATCAAACCATACTATACTTTTGCGTTCAATATTTCTGTACCAGCATTATGATCTAAGATCAATTATTTGACCACAGGCGGTTATTATGAGATTCATTTTTGCAATAGCCTTTCTCTACTATGGGTTCTGCTGATAGCAGTCCCAAGCAATCATCTGGCTCGCGATATGAAGCTCATAAGTACTAAAGGGTCTAGCATAAACTGCATTCCCTAACAAACCTCCGTATGGATCATATTAATTGTAGACAAATGTCTTGTGAAGATTATATCTGAACGTTGGTCTAAGGACCACTACTGAAATATTACCAAAGATACTAGTTGGAATCATGTCATTTGACTGATAACCTAACTTATCATACTTACTTCATCAACCAGACACAGTGGTGTCAATTCGGCTGGTCATGAGATTGGCTATACTAATGCAGATATTAAAATATGTTGTTCTATGAACATCTGAATCTATTAGATTCCTAAATACTTCTCCGTGGTGTCTAGTACATCACAGCACCTGTCTGTTGGTGCAATCTGTTCAACCCTGGGTGTCAAAACCCACCATCCTACTTTCAGGGGGTTCAAAATGTGTGCAGGATTCAGTATTGATGTCGGCTCTAGGTTGTCTTTGCATAATTGATACTTGTGCGGGGACGGCTTGGAATACAAGGACATCAATTCTGAATGTTTGTACATGCAGCAGGAGGCGAATCACTAAGAAGGGCGGGGCGGAGCCCTTCGGCTCTCATATACCTTTCCCGATCCTGTCCAACCTTTACTCATGTCATGAAATCCATGTACCTTCTTAAAGAACTGTTCGGGTTACTTATTTTCTACATTAAACACAACGTAATGGGTCCTACTAATTAACTAGACGATCATGCTAATAATTTACATCACGAGCCATTTATTTATATCATTTTGGGACATTGTTTGAGGTCTGATACTCCTTCAAGTGTTAGAACTTGAACAAGCCCCATCATCCATTTGATAACTCATAGCCGCCTTAGTGGGGTTCGTTACACCACTTCAGCTCAGAACACAACAAAAAACATCTTTTTCTAAAACAAGTTCCCTCAGCGCCGCACAGATGTCGACACCTTGCTTGGCTGTATAACGGGCCGACCGGTGCCTCTTCCTGCGAAAAAAACTATGCCTTCCCTTCCCATGGTAATTCGACGCCTAGAGGTCTTAAAATATCAATTACGCTTCGAAAGGCAAAGGATGTTCGTTTTATAGTTGGATCTGAGTGGATATTAAGTATGTTTATGGTCTTGGGAACGTTTTCCTGGTCGTAATTTTCATGCGTTTGATCTTCTGTTGAATTGAGACATGCAGTCGCCTTAAAACCGTATTTGTAAAAATTTTATCTGCTTGCACAAGACTGCCAATTGGGCTAACCTACACGAAACGATTCTTGACAATGTATTCCAATGATGTATTCGAAAAGTGGAACCTGTTGTATTTTCAAGTTGTCTTTTTCTTTTCGTGTGGGACACCGATTCGTTCAACGACCATTTCAAGACCTTTAATCGCAGTCTATTGAATGCGGAGTTGAAATTTTATTTATTAATAATACACATCTTGACAGTTACATATTTTAAAGTTTTAATCTCCCTTCATTAGTTTTCTAGATGTTTCGTGAACTCAAAACTGGATAAAAATCTTTGAATAATCAAAGATTTTATATATGTACTCAATCATAAATTTATGAACTACCAATATTAACAGAATCTGTCAATTGTTCCAGATGTGAAGCCATGGCAGCCACGGACGGCCAAGTCGTGGTAGCAGCAGCTCGCTGGTCTGATGAGGGCCACTACCTCCGAGAGTTTGCGCCCAAGCAGCGACTGCCCACGGTCGCCAAGATCATCAAGGGCCAGTATGGAGGCCTTGGAGTACCAACCTTACCAAGCCCTGGCCTTCAGAGTACGGCCTTGCTCGTATCAGCCGGAAAAAAGAAGAAAATTATTGCTCAGGCGATCAAATTGAAAGAAGGAAGACGAATGGTCAGCATTGGTCCAAGAATCGCGATCCCAGATTCTTATACTGGTTACTTTGAACTGTTAAGCGAAGAGGGACGAGCAGTGCGATGTATAGAATCAGTCTCCGAGTTGGCAAGGAGGAAGTTGGACGATGGATGCTTAGTCAGAGAACCTATAAGAGTCATATGTGCAAAAACTGATCTAGATGGAAATATCACGGCCGATGGAGCAAGAAACCTACCAGCAGGCGAAGTGATCATGCCAAGAGGAGAAGCTTTTCTAGGGAAGAATAAGTACCTCAAATGTACGGACTTGAAAGGAGATACGATTTTGCTAAGCCTAGATCAGAGGGGAAAGTTTTCTGCCATCGCCAAAGAAGAGAACATTAGTGGAGTGCACACAGCAAAGACCTTGCTCACTAAACGACTGCCTATCACTGTGAGGCTAGTTCATGGCACTCCACCTAGAGGCCTCAAAAGCGCAAGCCATTTTGTCCCAGAATTAAGACTGCTGTCCATGTTTGAAGAAGAACATGTCTTTGCGTTGCCATTACAGAAAGAAGGTAATGCTTTAGTAGCACTACCCTTAGCCGCTCCACTCAAAATGCAGAAGTGTAAAAACGAGGACCATATCAAAAACTTCATGGAATTTTCCAGACTTGTAGAGAAATGTAATCGTCTTCTAATAGATGTAGTTGACAGAATACACGTTTTAGATGGAAAATTGGGAGATCCTAAAAGATTACTGAGTGCTCCATTACATGCTCCTCCTTTAGTCAAAACTGGTTACTTTCTTAGAAGAAGTGCTTCTTCAGATACGGCGAATCAACACAAACATTTATCACGTCACAACCATATTTATAGCAGCCATAGAGACGAAAGTAGTGTGCCAGATGAATACGACGAGATCGATCAAATTTATGACTATGTTAGAGGCTTTGCACCACTTCCTAAGAACCTAAAGGCGTCGTATTCAAATGAACCATCTCCAAGACATGAATCAGCACCTTCGTCACCAGCACCAACTCCAATCCATATGCCGCTTATAACAGAAATCAAACCAGAACCACCTCCTATCGAGACCATACCAACAAAAAAATCTCTGAACGTCCCTAAAGCTGAAAAGAGAACAAGAAAATCAACTATTACTCCAAAAGAAGTCCCAGTGACGGTCTACAAAGAGAAGTGTTCCATAGCACCAGCAGCGAACCTTCCCAAACTTTATATTAAGAATAGTGTGAATAACAATAAAAGTAGAATGGCATTCCGTCAGAAAAGCAACTCGCCAACGAAAGAGGCGCCTAGTCCGATAACTAGTCCAGTCAGACCATTGAAGGGTGACTCCCCAATCTTCAACATTCGATATAAAAGTCTTTCCAACATCCACCAAGCGATGGAGCTCGATGGTACTTTAGACTCCAGCCATTCCGGCGGAAGAACTTCGGGAGATTCTGGCAACGGGCCGAAGTTACCAGAGAAGCGATCGAGGAAACTGAGCCGGCCGAAGTCCTTGACGAATCTTGTGTGGGAGCTTAAAGGGTGTCCGGTGGAGACGAATGAGAAACCAAAATCTAGGTCTAAAAATGAAAACTACAAGAAGCTTGGGAACAAGCTGTCTTTGGGAGCGCAGAAGAGGGTGCCGACGCTGTATCTTTAAGTTTCAGGTGAGGTCTTTTTATCTTTATAATTAATTGGATGTTCTAATTTCAGTTTCAACACCGTCATTCTAAATACAAGAATGATTGGTAATCTTTCAGGCATATGCAATCTACTTATAATTTTCATCCATTCTTTTTCATTGTCTATAAGTAGGTTCGTAAGATTAAACACGAAGGTTCACAATAAAAATACAAGCTCATCAAATTTCCGTATTAACTGTAGTTCAAAAGTCTTGATAACACAATGTCGGCAAGTATAAGGGATTGAAACCTAGTAAATGCCGTGAGATGCCGTCTTAGAATACTATCACCCCATTTCTTTCCCGCGGGTGTCGTAAGAGGCGACTTAAAGACTTGAGGGTTCCGTGTGTATGTGGCACCGCGCATGCGCTCCATATATAAGTCCTGAAACGCGGTATAGAAGTAATTCCGCCGGTCGCTATACGGGGTGTAAGGGATGGTGTACCGAAAACTTTGCAGGCATGATCAGGCCATGAAACTGAACAACTTTTTCTATGAAAGATATGTTGGTAAACAAGAAAAAATTTTCGACCTCCCATACAAAATTCCCGATCAGCTGACTAACTTTCTATGGAAACTCGAAAAAAATATTTCGTTTCCCAACATAGGCTCAATTAAAAAAGTTGTTCAGTTTCATGGTCCGATCATGCCTGCAAAGTTTTCGGTACACCGTCCCTTACACCCTGTATATACAACTTCCAAACATGTCCGATTGGAACAGTCGTTCCCCTGGTCACAACTCCCGACCAGGCAGATAGCAACTCTTTTCCTCACTGTCGTCACTCGTCCTACTGGCCTCATCATGTATTACAGTTTTAGTCGACAGGCTGACAAACTGTCACTATAGTGATACACAATTCTTCTGAAACGACCCTCAAATATTTGTCAGACGCGTCCGGGGATAAAAGCGTGATATGTGTATGCATGGAACCCAGTAAAGGATGAATCTATCGAGCTAATATTTAGTAATTTGTAGTAGTATTGCCGCAAGTTTGTTGCCGGTTTATGTCGTGATATGCCAAGTGATATGTGTCGTGAACTCGGTACCTTTATCATTCCATGTTGATGACACTGTCGCGCGTGCGCGAGTTGTATTAAACCTTTACATAAAGTATTGCTGTTTGTATTTTAGATACAAACGTATGTTTTGTCTAGTTAATAGTTTTAACCTTAGATAAATGATTTGCCGTATGATGCCGGCTTAGAATAGCATCAGCCCATTTCTTACCCATGGGTGTCGTAAGAGGCGACTAAGGGACTCGAGGGTTAGATGTGTATCGCAATTTTAGGCAATGGGCTGACAACCTGTCACTATAGTGATACACAGTTATCTGATTGACTCTCAAACTCTTGTCAGACGTGTTGTTAATATCCGTTTTACGGCCGTTAACGCTCTGCCTACCCCATAAGGGATATAGGTGTGATTTATGTATGTATGTGTCTATAAATGATTGGTTCGCTAGCGCTCACGACAGCGAGGACCAATCTTTCATCTAAGGTTTTTTTTCGTATTTGACACTGTCATATGCTACCTATCCACGTATGATGCCGTCTACGTTTAGCTACTATACAGGTGAAATTATACTAGTGACCGATAGCGAAATCTCAAGACGGGCTGATGAAAACAAACAACTTTCCCCAAGGAACATAGGTTAAAATATGATAAAAATATTTTGAGTTTCCACAGTAACTAAAATAGACTCGATCAGCTGGATGGGCAATTAGTTTTTAGTTATTCGACCTATGCTCCTTGGGAAAAGTTGTGCCTTATCACTAGCCCATACTGAGTTTTCGCTATCGGTCACTAGTAAAATTTCACCCTATATAAATCTACAGAATAAATCATCTAGATAGGTCATGAATGAATGTTAGACTAGATGATGAATCTAGTCTAACCCCTCGTTCACACAATGCCTCTATACACATATCACGCCTATAATCCCTTTCGGGGTAGGCAGAGCGCAAAACAGCTGCAAAAAACGGACATTTACGCCACGTCTGACAAATATTTGAGGGTCATTCGGAAAATTGTGTATCGCCATAGTGACAGGTTCTCAGCACATCGACTAAAATGGCAATACTCACCATCGAGTCCCTTAGTCGCCCCTTACGACTCCCAAGGGAAAGAAATGGGGTGATGCTATTCTAAGCCGGCATCACACGGCAGATGATGATGATCAGATTCAACGACAATGCCTCTATACACGGAAATGATAAGGGAAGTGGGCTACGCGAGCATGTAAACAGGTTACTCGCGCTGCTACTCGTCATGCCGCTGCCACTTCCCGTGCTCCCGCGAGTGTCGGCTTATCGAGCGCGAGTCAAAGGAACGGCAGCACGAGCGTAAGTGAAATGTATTATCTCGCTCACTCGTTTTGCTGCGAGAAGAGTTTGTGGCAGTACACTCACTCGCGTTGATTCTTCCGTGGAAGTATTTCGGGCAATATTATAGAAAAAAGAAAACATTTATTTCAGTGCAACACAAAACTTTAAAGCAAAGTTAATATAAACAGGACTTATTATTTATAAAGTAAAGTATTACACCAAAAAAGGCGACCACTCAGCATGGTGCTGTAGCATAATACAAGGTGTAAGAGACTCCAAACACTTATAGGGTGCATTCAGACCATATAACTGAACAACTTTCCATGAGAAAATATTTCAGGACACGTCAAAAAAAAATTACTTCCCATAGTAAAGGCTGATCGTGAGTTTGTATGGGAGGTCAAATATTTTTTGTCGTTTCCTGACACATGTTCCTAGGGGAAAGTTGATCAGTTTCATGTCATGGTCTGCATGCAGTCTTTCAGTATTCGGAGGGCTGTCCCTTACACGCGGTATACTACAGCGCTGTTCTTCCGTGGTACCCTTAGGGTCGGATTATAGTCAGCGGCTCAGCCGCTGCGGCCAGGACGTTTGTCGCGAATATACAAGGATTTTTTGCAACGAATCATACTGCGTATCATACATTAATTTACTTAATTCATTCATATAATAAGTTGCTCCCGTGTGATGCCAGCTTAGAATAGCATCTCCCTATTTTTTTCCCGTGGGTGTCGTAAGAAGCGACTAAGGGACTCGAGGGTGTGTATTGCAACTTTAGGCGATGGGCTGATAACCTGTCACTATGGCGATACACAATTTTCCGAATGACCCTCAAATTATTGTCAGACGTGGCGTAAATGACCGTTTTTTACGGCCATTTATGTTCTGCCTACCCCGCATGGGATTATAGGCGTGATATATGTATGTATGTATGTAATAAGTTGCTCAAAGATCTTTCAAATCTCGCGAGTTAGGCCTAGCCGACTATAATCAGGCCCCTAAAGTATTGTGCAGCACCAGCGAAACAACACGGTAATGCGCACTGCTAAAGAGTGGAACTCACTACCTGCGTCTGTGTTTCCAAACACATACAACCCTAATCTCTTCAAAGTAAGAGTGAACAGGCTTCTTCTGGGTGAGCTCGCTCCATCTTAGACTCTGTCTCTGTTCTATGACCTAGACTAGAGTCAAGAGCAAACCCATCATTAATGAAAAAAAAATATCTAACATTCGCGGCAGCAGCAGGAGCATAGTGTGAACGTAGTCAACCGTTGCGTGTCATCGACCCGGCAGGATGTACAAGTTAATCAAATCATTTAAATTGAAATGGAGTTGTAGTGACAGGAAGAGGAAAGCATAAATAAATGATTGGATACATTATTATTGATATCGAGTGATAAATTCTACGTTATATCTTTTTGCTTTATGGTTCTGTAGATTATTAGCTTTTCGCTTTAAATTTGCACTGAAAATTGCATTATTTCCTTTCGTTTTAATATTATAGATTCTGTGTGATGCCGGCTTAGAATATCATAACCCCATTTCTTTCCCGCAGGTGTCGTAAGAGGCGACAAAGGGACTCGATTTTAGGCGACAGGCTGACAACCTGTCTGCTATAGTGGTATACGCTTTTTCTGAAACTGCCCTCAAATGTATGTCAGACGTGGCGATAGGGACCGTATGTTTACGGCCTTTTGCGCTCTGCCTACCGCGCAAGAGATATAGGCGTGATGTATGCATGTAGTACGACATATATACATCAGCCTAATGCAGTCCACTGCTGGACGTAGACCCACAGGATACGCCATAGAGCACGATCTCTCGTTTTCACCTTTTTTAAGCCGCCTTTTTAAGTCATCGGTCCATCTGGCCGGAGGTCGTCCAACGCTACGCTTGCTGAAGCGTGGCCTCCACTCGAGAACCCGCTTGCTCCACCGTCCTACGACAGATGTACCCAGCCCACTGCCACTTCAGTTTGCTACAGTTCCAGACTATGTCCGGTCTTTGGTATTTTTTCGGATAGTCTCATTCCGGATTTCATCCATTATAAAGATACCGAGCATAGACCTTTTCATAGCTCTCTGAGTGACATGTAGCCGGTGGGCCAGTTTTACTGTCAGGTTCCACATCTCAGGTCATGACTGGCAGGACGCACTGATCGAACACCTTGGTCTTGAGGCAATGTGGCAAGGTTACAGAATATTACGCAACTTCCCAAATGCTGCCCAGCACAGCTGCACTCTTCTGACGAATAACAAGTTAAAAATGAAAATGAAATAACTTTATTCAATGTAGGATAATATTATCAGTTTTTGACGTCATGATCCGTCATTGAAAAAAAAAAGGTATAACGCAATTTTCTTTTTTTATAACAAGTTTTGTATTGTCCTACTAGAAAACCGGCTCAGACGGGATAAAAAAATAACTGCCTCGGGGCTGGCCAGGTTAGTTCGACAACTTAGCTTGAAAATCCTAAATATCACAAACCCCATAAAGTACCATATTTCACCACAGACTACACAATGTCTGTTGTAGATATAGCTACAGGTGGATCTTACGCGAAAGTGCTGACATTTCAAATAACATTAGCTTTACGAACTACTAGTTACCATAGAATAGACAATCTTTGATATAACTTTTCTATAACCTTCATATATCGTTGCTATAAACATACTATATACATACATTTATATCCCTTGCGGATTAGGCAGAGCGTAAACAGTCGTAAAACACCAAAAATTACGACACGTATGACAAACATTTGTCAGCCTATCGCCCAACGTTGCAATACACATGTGTAACCCTCGAGTCCCTTAGCCACCTCTTACGACACCCACGGAAAAGAAATGGGGTGATGCTTTTCTAAGCCGGCATTACAAGGCATTATAAATATACTAGTCAGGCAAAAATCTAGACCTCAAAGCCTAATCGACGTAAGCGCCATAAAACGATTTTCAATAAAATACTTTTTCTCTTTTTTATAGTTTCAGTAATGAAAAAAAGATTACATATATACACATATCACGCCTTTATTTTTGTATATTTTTTATGTAAATTCAGTATATCTTATAGTGTACACATGGAAACACTAACACCTACGTAAAAAAGCAATTCCTAACTTAATCTTAAACTATTGGGATATTTTTTTTAAGCTGACGTTATTTTTTTTACACTGTCAACCACGACACATTTTATTCGACCTACAACATACGATGTAATTCTATATGTTTGGTCTGTGAATTGTTCTTTGAGATGCACCTTGCAAGTAACATTTAAATTAACCTTTTAATACCAATCGGCATTGGATGTAAGCAATGTAAAATCGTATGTTTGTTTGCATACACATGTCGCAGTTATATGTAAGAATTAGGAATTCGAACGAAATCCTAGGAATTTGGATTAAAGCCGGAATAATGCAAAATCGTGACTTCATTCTGAGAACGTTGTACACAGAATATGAACAAATTACTAGGATTTTATCCAAATTCGTAAAGTTGTTTAGTAAAATTGCAAAACGAGGTTCAAATGCTACTTTTTGCAATTAACAGTCGGCATTTTTGTGTTTATTTAGGAATTTGGCTGAACTGATAGAGTAGATCTGGGATTATACCATACATCGGCTTTTGGCCAAATTTCTAGCATTTCGGATGAATTCCTAATTTTGCCATATTACTACGACATACATACATATAGTAAGTTGTCCTGTTGTCGTTGACCTCTGCCCGTAAAAACGAATGCTTAAACTTAAGTCCATTGTAATTGATTGTGACTAAAGGACATTCTTAGGCTGATTGACCGATTGACTTATGGTCTTAATTATATAGATGTTAGGAAGAGCCGTGACATTTTAAATCGTTTTAAATATATAAGTACGACTTTTATGACTAACTTCATAGGAATAGCATTTTCTAGTTATAAACACGGTGTAAGGGACAGCCCTCTGAATACTCATACTGTGCATTCAGACCATGAAACTGAACAACTTCCCATGAGGAATTATTTTTAATTTTGTTCGCCAATATTTAATGGTTTTTGTTCGAATATTTATAAAATTAATATATTAGTTACCGCTATCATCGGTATTCAAACATGATTAGCAAATATAGTTTATTTTTTTGGAGGAAATTAGTAAGTGAACTATATTAGCCATAAATCGCACATAATGAATTTTGGTTTTGTTTGTTTTTTGTAGTTAACGATATCATATCACTAATACAACTTTCTTTTGTTTAAATTCTAAAAAGCATAGGTGCCTATGAAGTGTTACTATGTTCAAAATAATTAATTCTTCGATTGTGTCAAAAATTTTATTGTATTCAAAAAATATATGAAAATAAAAACCTTTACAAACTGAAATTACTATAGTTTAATATAGTATTGTCGTTTAATAGTTCTGTGGTTGTTGAAACAATTTCTGACATATTCTCTTTTTTACTCGGTTAGGACTCCAAAAAGCTTTTATAAGATTATCTGAAAAGGTATTCATGACCTTTGGAATACTTACGATCACGAGCTTATGTCACCAGGAAACCATAAAACGATGGAATCAAGTAATTTCCTTTTCCACTTATTACAAAATGCGTAATACATTAACAGGTTTCAGGTGATAAACCCAATGGAATAATTGTCCTGAAAGTCTCTAATGTAGGGTGTGGTTGCCCTACCTTGTTTTTGCACGCTAGTTACCACTATGGTTACCACTCCTAGTTATTCGCAGTATTTTTTTATACAAGGTGTAATCCGCACTAATATTATAAATCTGAGAGTTTGTGTGTGTACGTATGTTTGTTACCTCTTCACGCTGAAACGGCTTGACCGATTTGGAACACAGGTAGATAACCTGGAATATCACATAAGCCACTTTATACCGCAGGTATGAGTGGCAGCGGGTAAAACCGCTGGGCGGAAATCTACACACACATATCACGCCTATGATCCTTTGCAGGGTAGGCAGAGCGTAAACGGTAAAAAAAACGGACATTTACGCCACGTCTGACAAATATTTGAGGGTTATTCGGAAAATTGTGTATCACCATAGGCCATGTATGACAGGTTGTCAGCCTCGCCTAGAACACCCTTGATTCCCATCTAGTAATAAATAAATATCCTAGACAACTCACACAGCGCCATCTAGCCCCTAACCAAGCAAGGGTGGACAATGGGAACTAGATAGATGATATTAATACTTATACACATATATTTTAAAATATGTACATAGAAAACACCCAGACTAAACCCAAATATTTGAAAAACTTAATAAATATTTGCGTCTTGTGGGGATTGAACCCACCGACAGAAACTTTTTGCAGTAAACTGCGCCTTTAGCGCCACCTACGAGTATGTACACTTAAAGATTGGCTAACAAATTCTATTTGTATTTTCCATATTTGTCACTCACCTCGAGGAAATGCATAAAAATATTTCCGAAACATTTTTTTTTTTAAGTTTCGTAGCTACACTTATAGATGGCTCTTGCTACATTAGCAACTGTTTAAATTATTTTCTTACATACATACATATATCACGCCTTTATCCCTTGCGGGGTAGGCAGAGCGCAAAAAAAGGACATTTACGCCACGTCTGACAAACATTCGAGGGTCATTCGGAAAACTGTGTATCGCCATAGTGACAGGTTGTCAGCCCATCGCTTAAAATTGCAATACACACCCTCGAGTCCCTTCGTCGCCTTTTACGACACCCACGGGAAAGAAATGGGGTGATGCTATTCTTAGCCGGCATCACACGGCAATTATTTTCTTGATATTTCTCAAAAATCTCGAGCGAACTAAATAACAGTACTTTCAAGTACACCCTGTAAAACTAAATTATTTGCTGTTATATTTTTATGCTCGCCGAGAATTATGATGATAGTGTTACTAAATAAATGATCATGTTTCGTGATAGAACATCGTTGGTAGCTACAGGAAGGTTTGGTAGGTCAAGTTTAAGGTCAGTAATGTTGATTGCAATTAATGGGAAATACTGTTCCATTGGTCGTCAGCACGCAAGGTTTGAAAATGAATCATATTTTAAGATTGTTCTAAGTTTGGCAAGAAGTTAAAAATTATTAGATAATTTATAAATAAGCCCTACTTAAATTGAGCACACTTTCGCCATGAAACTAAGTAAGCCTTGTAATTAATTTATATTATTAGATATTTTAGATAGAAGTTAGATTTTTATTTCAATATGTTTTTTTATTTAATAAAAAGAGACCCTACATAAAAAAACTCTACATAAAAAAACTTCAGTTTACTACACTTCTTGACAATATCCGTTTGGTTGGTCCTTTGGCAGATATTTAGACCTCTCCATAGCTCTCTGAGTGACATGTAGCCGGTGGGTCAGTTTTACTGCAGGTTCCACGTCTCGGCTCCGTAGAGTATTAATTATTTACTTATTCTTTAACTCCTATAAAAGAGCCCTATCGAAGTGTCCATTGGTATTTCAAAAACAACAAAAAAAAACGTTCTTTTTTTAAATGCGTCTTCGTCTTTGATGTCGATAGAAAATCCAGAATGTAGATGATTCAACTTTTTTCCGAACATAACCTTTCTAGGCACAGGCTTTCGTTTTATACAGCCGTTGGTTTCATGAATTATTTATTCTGTATTTATAGACTGGACTTAGACTATGGAGAAGCACTCTTGGCCTGAACATGTCAGGTCAGATAAGCAAATCGAGTAGCAGTAGTAAATACAGAGTGATCCTAAACGGTGTTCGGAGTATGATTGATTATTTAATATGAAAACGAGCAGTGTAATTTGGTTGATGTTTTTGAAAAAAGAAAAAGAATCTAGGAGTAACGAAATCAGGTCAAGCAGAAAGGAGGTCAAAGTACTCATGAAATTGAACACTTTCATGGAACAGTAGGCGGTTGAAAAACTCTGACACCAGGGTTCATCGGGTCGTTAGACGACTCGGTGTCCCACACGAAAAGAGAGAGAGGCTGAAATATGAAAAGAAAATTTTATCCAACCATAGTTAATTAACCAAATGATCGGAAATTGAATATGAGAAGTCCACATTATTTTCGACCCGTAATCCATGGGGAAAGTCATTAAGTTTAATGCGTACATTGATCTCCTTACGGATTGTTATACCCTTTTTGTTACACCCTGTATAAAAATGTAGATACGATCTACATAATTTATTATACCTGCCTATACTTGCAAAATTTTTGGGCGCGCTCAGGATTTGAACACATTTAAAAAAACATGTAGGTATGTTGCAATTTTAGGCGACGGGCTGGCATTCTTTCCTATTACTTTGCAATAAACAATTTTCTGAATGACACTCAAATGTTTACGGCCGTGTACGTACTCCACAAGGGATATAGGCGTGATATATGTATGTATATTCGGCGATGAATTTTTTCTGAAAAAATACTGGAACCTGACAATATCAGCCTTACTAAATCAGGTCTTAAGTACAAACCTAACACTGCACTAGATCTGGCCAGGTAAGAACTAGATTCACATTTTTTTGCGCTTACCTCATCGTTTTGTATCCTGCAAGTATTGATATTAAAAATACATTATACGGGGTGTTTTTTTTTTTAATAATATCCTACATGTCCAGACCAGACGTCTGATTATAGAGTTTTAGCTGTCCTGTAGTGAGAAATAAATTAAGGTCACATTCTCGAGTTTCTACGATTGCTTTTTTACTCGTACAGCAGAATATTTTACTTGTGTATTTTGTATATTAGCGGAACTTTTGAGTCGACTAAAATAACTCAAAAAATTGGACTTGGAAAAGGAATTAGTTCTCATTTTGATTGAAGATAATTTTCTTACGTTAAAATTGTGCTTGGTGATTGTAGAGGTATTGTAATCGACGGAAGATGTGGCGCAGTGGTAGTGCGACTGCCTGCGACGCAAAGGTTCCGGGTTCGATTCTCGGTGGGTCACTCACAAATTGATATTTATCACTTTGTGAATTTGTTCCCAGTCTGGTTAGGAGATTGCAGGCTGAACTACCTGATTGTCCGAAAAGAAAGATGGTTCCTTGCTTCGGAGGGCACATTAAGACGTCGGTCCCGGTTGCTGTCTATGATTACTTGGATGGCTGTCGTTACACAACCATGTCAATGGCCTACTACTAGTAGTAGGCGGTTAAAAACTCTGACATCAGGGTTCATCGGGTCGTTGGACGACTCAATGTCCCACAGGAAAAGAAAGATTTTCATATCATGAGAGATATTATCTATAATAAACAGGTGCTAGATTGGCAACTACTTAGATACTTCAATAAACCGTAAATGGTGACTAACGAGAAAATTATTCAAATTTTCTAATGTATGTCTTCCGTGTCGATAATATTTAGAAATTCTCAAGAGACGCTACCTTTTTCATAGTAAACAAATAACTTAGCGGAAAATACAATTACTAACTAACTATACAATTACTAACCTATTCGCATAAAAGTAGTATACTTGTACGGGGACTAGCTCACCTGAAAAAGCTCTTCAGAACCACAACGATGGGCTGAAAATTCAAAATCCGGTCACTCCTAAAAAAAGCTCATCCGGAGCATCGGAACTAGCTCACAAAATTTTCGTTCTTCAAATCGTAGCTCAAAAAAATTTACTTTCATCAAATCGTAGCAAAAACATAATAATAAGTTCTTTCGTTGAAGGTTTCTTTTGTTCTATTAGCACTTTTTCAAAATTTGCATAATTTATTTAAAGATTTATGATCATGATTAATTATTTTTTGAAAAACTGTATTACGCATTATAACTACTTGTTTGGTTGTCATGTACATCAATGTTTGAATGCAATGCAATGTACATACACATACATTCAGTTTAATCAACTGTATGTAATGCATAATATGCATCTCCATGTAATTAGGCATCCCTCACAGTTTGCAATGCAAGCGTGTCTAGACATGTTACAATGCGTCTTTTGTTATTTTTTAGGGTGTGTAGGTGGTCTTACCTATTAATGTCTACTTGATTAATAGGGGTTCCTTTAGTAGATAATAATCTTACATCGCATTTTGGTTTATTCCTTTAAAAGCAAGGCCATTAGTTTTTATTTTATTTTATTTTCATGCATGCTAAAGCATGTATCGACTTGTTCGGCTGTGATGGTCATAAGACGTTACTGCTTTTTTTTGCAGATTACATAATTTACGCGTATAGACATTACTGTCACTTTGAATTCATATGGGTGGGATATCGTTTCTTTTATCAACAGTAATTTATTACTACTCGTTTATCCTTTGAAAGCAATATCGTAATTTCAATTTTTTATTTTTTTGTGTAGTGGTTTCGATGCAGGTGGGGTTCTCACGCTGTTTTTTTGTTAGTGCAGGTGTTGTATCACAATTTATTAAGTTAAACCTAAAACTAATCAAGTTTAAACATGTTTTTATACGGTTTGGAACTGTATATAAAAGACGGTTTGTAGAAAACGAAACACAGTCTTCGGTACGCTTCCATCAAGTGAAATTTAAAAAAGTTACTTGCCGTATACTTCAATATGCAGGTATGTAAATAATACTTTATCTACTTTATAATTTTCAGAGAGAAGCATTATTTTGTAATGCAATAATTTTTATTTTACTTACAGTTTCTTTCAGCTGTCTTATTAGTTATTTAACTATTTTTCTTACAGTTTTCTTATACTAATCTATCCTATCTATTGCCTAATTTTGTTATGTTTTAAACTAATGTGTATTACCACTTTTCTTTCAGCATACGACAGGTGATCCAGCTGATTACACATTGAAGCATTATTATTATCCCATCGATGTGAGTGATGAAGAGACAAGTGCTAATAAAATTTCATCTAAAAGAAAAAACAAAGACAAGGATAGCACTAGTACTAATAGCATTGATTCTTTTTTTGATAATCCTAAAAGGAAGAAGAAACAATCAACTTTTTCGTCGTGTGTGGGCCAAACAACCAACGATGGAATGGCATATATCACGACGAATGAAGACGACAGTTCTCACGCAACGCATTTCATAAAAATTGAAATTTACGACATGGCTAAGATTCCCAAGGATACGCCACCGACCGACCATTGGAAATATGCCAATGTTCGTGTAAAATATTGCGTTCATGGGGAGGACGACAAAAGTTATCAACAGACCCGAGAAATCATTTACAATATCACCAAACAGATTGCCACTAAGAGCGATTGCAAGAAATTTTTTGTCGATCACAAAAAATAGATAACAGACGCATATTGCCGCTGTACCTGCTCGTCCCAAACCAACCCCCACGCAAAACAGATGCATCTCTTCCTTTAAAACACGGTGAAGTCTACATTTCAAAGCATTCCACACATCGACACCATGTCCTCGGCCGACGAACTGATTCAAGCCTGCATCGATGCTGAAAATCTACGGGAAGAAGAACTTCTCTGCCAGCTGGCAGACTATGTTGAAGAAGTTGCAGTTCAAGTACATTCAAGTGGATACACTCTTGACGAATTTGACACAAGAGAAATAGCCTGGCAAGATTTTATATTGCAATCGTGTGCACCAAATACTCCTTCTTATTTGTATGAAAATTATAATGATGACAGCGATGACTACGCCTATTCTATAACAACTAGTGTTTACAGTCCTCAATGTTCATTCTAATGAAAAAAATAAATTGAATTCATGTGTTCCAATCATAATAGGTAAATAATAAAAATATTGTACAACTTTATCAATTTGTTTCATTTTGTACCATTAAAATAATGCAAATAAAAAACCATTGTGCGTAATCTTATGTTTATTTATTCATTACAAACTTAAAATAAATATTTAAACATATCGTTTAAGAAAATGTCATTATAAATTGTATCTTCAGTAAACATAGTTACAAAATCTTTTAAACACACACCTTGATGTCTTAAAAATAAATACACAAGACAATATTCTCCACAACAAGACGAAAAAACATTTTGAATAACTTTACAGTTAGAGAGCCACCTATTTGAATTTCTTTTTAAAAAATTTAAATGAGGTCCTTCAGGTTTGCGACCAAAAGTATCGAAGTATTCACCAACCCCTTTCTCAGATATGTGAATTGCTATCCAATGTGAGCCTGATTTTGTATCAGGATCTAAGTTACTTATGAAATAAACAGGTGGGGTCATATGAATTGGTAATTGATTAGCAGCAAATACGTTAGCTTTAAAAGAATGATGTATTTTGTTCAAATGTTTCCTGATTTCAAGTGTATTCATATTTAACCATTATAGTTTACGTCCACTGCTTACAATACTTGAAACAATTATGAAAAGTATCAAAAAATGTTCTTGATTTATTTATTTTAGCTACTATAGTCCACATTTACATTCCTATTCTTATCGATTTCTATTAAGTTATCAAATTCAGCATATACGATACAATTTATTGTTTGAGACAAAGGAGCGTCAAACCTTACCTCTAATCTAACACTACCATGTTTGACTAAATTCCAATGTGCGGTAGAATTAGCAGACAAATCAGGTGTTAGATCAAATGCAACTAAACAATAACCATTAGAGTAACTATTCATATTTATACCATTTCCTTCATTCATGAAATGAATGCCAGTTCCCGAAAAAAGCGTATGATACATAGATGTATAATTTCCCTTATTGAAATCTGGCTGTAAAGCTTTCGAAGGAATTTGTGTACCGTCAATATACAAACTAAATGTATTAATTCCAAAATTATCAAAATCATACGGATTTTTAGTAAACGAACCATTAAATGCAGCATTGTTAACGAAACCTATAACACATCGTTTCGGAATTTGACCTAGGAAAACATTATCCAATGTTTTACCTTGCACTCCGGTGGGTATTGTCAAAACCTTGACTTCGGCTCGAGTTATGGGATATTTTGCAGTTGTGGTAGCTAAAACTTTCTGATGAGCTATTAACACGCTGGGGTTGATACGTGCTTTACGAATCATAAGTGTTGCATCGGTGATAGATACTTTTACTTTCAAATCATTTGAAGAAGCCATGAGATTAAAAGATTCTCTTGATCGTACCAATTTGATACTCATTTCAACGCCATTTAATAAAAACTTTTCTTGATTAAAAATATCTCCATGTAAATATCCAATCATTTCCACCTCCTTTTTATCTTTTACTAGTTTTTGTCTGGCTACAAAGCCTTCATTTTTTTCATCAGTGTTATTCATTTTTCCAGCAGTATCTTCATACCACATGCAACATGTCAGATGTGACTGTTTCGCAGGTGGAGCATAATTCAACAATGTTTCAATATATGATCGATATCCATACGTATTATTTGGAGGAGAAATAAGCTTTTGATTAAGATACACATCCAACTGAGTAAATAAAGAATGGAGCCAATTATTTACAGGTCCTAAGGAAACAGTATCAGGCATTGCATCATCACTAATTATTTTGGCCTTGATATGAATCAAAGTATGTGACAAGTCAATGTAATCATCACCAGATCCAGGTACATGAAATTCCAATGGCCCGTCATCACTCAGCGAAGAAATAGGCTTGTAGTGAATCCACTGTCCTTGTTCTATGCTAGTTTGTGTAGATGGTAACGCAAATAAGTCCAATTCTGACTTAGCACATTCACATGAATGATTATGAAGGAATGCCATTATGCAATTATTATTTTTCTTTTAATTCTTTGTGAAAATATCTTTAAGGCCTTTAGTCTTTTTTATTTTTTTATATGTTTTCTCTTTCAAATGCTGGGACTGAATGAGACTTCGTATGTTTTGTTTTTTATTTTTATACCCTGATCCTTTCATGATTCTACTTATTTTTCCATCTGCTTTTCTTTTTAAATTAGAAGTAGCATCTTGAAAACGTTGGTTAATTGATTCGTCAATTGGTTTTGCCTTTACTATATCTGATAGAAACCCTACTCCAGCATTTAAAGCTTCTTTACCAATTACTTTAGCTCCACTGCTTAGAAGAGGTAAAACTGATCTAAACAAGCCTCCTAAGAAACTTCCAATCCCATGACCTCGTTGATGAGCAACACCTTTGTAAATTACACCAATTCCAGTCCCAGCTTGATTAGTATAATAGTGTTGATATGGACAAACACTATGAGAATGTTTCGAATACATGATCGGGCCTACGTTGAAAATGTAGTTTAACACAGCTCGTTCCAAATTGAAATGGTATATTTTCCCCCGTGTCCGTTCTTATATCTATTTCTATAGTATCAAATTCTCTACGCAACACAGGAACATAGTGAGGTGGTGAAAAAACATGCATTTTATTTGATCCCTTCACATATTTGGCTGGATCTAGTGACACTATCCTTAACAAAGGGCACATCACATCTCCAACAATTTGAGGTTCAACTATATCACAATAAATGTATAGTTGAGATGGTAATCCTAAATATAGATTGGCTGGAAATTTACCAGTTTTTTTGGTTGCAACATTCGTATCTGGATCAAAACCAAGTTGAAGACTTAATTGTGGGGAAAATTTTAAAGATATAATATGATTAATATCTCCAGCAAATGTCACATACTTTGATATTTTATCATATCGCATCTTGAATTTTTCTCTTGCATTTATTGCTGATAGGACATCTTCGATATCTTCATAGCAAGATGTTGGAATATGATTTTTATACGTGACTATAGACGGTTCAGGTTCATGGGCAACTTTCATCTTTTTGGTTAAATAAAGTATGTTATTATTTTTTTGGACTGTAAAAATAGTGCAAGGATATAAAAATTCTACTACTCCTACTGACCAATGTCCTTCCAACTTAATGGGTTTTGGTAATTTAGTTGAATAGTTTGTAGTTTTGTTCTCCGGATAGTATGAGGAAGAACTATTACTTGGAAGAGTTAAATAAAAGCTATCGGAGTACTTCATGACTCGTCTAAGTTTGAAGCTAATATCCAGCTGTTAAATTTATTTGGGTAACCTTTCCACTTCACGAGTAATTCCTTTCTGCGACCGGAATAACGTGAACGCAGTATTTTATCTATTTTAAATTTAGTTGCGGGGCAATATGAAACCTTTTGTAATTCCTTTTCATAGAAAGTTCCAGAAATCTTCTCATCTTGTAAATCTTTTAAAGTATAAACTACAAATGGTGATCTGTCGATAATAGTATCAATAATAAATATTTCATCACTCCAGTTAGTTTCATATCCTTTTTGAAAAATGTGTTTGTACTTAGTTATTCTTACGTGATCACCTACCTGAAATTTATTTATTTTAGAAGGATCAATTTTATTACTTAAATTTTTTTCATATAGATTTCGCCATACAGTCATAATGTTATTAAAGTTTACATCACAAGGACGCATTTTAATACTTCTATGATAACTATGATTATAAGAATTAAGCAAGTCTTGAAGAATATCTATGTAGCGATAAGTATTATTATGAGTAAAATATCTCCACATTTTCATTTTTAAAGTTCGTTGAAATCTCTCTACTATACTAGCCTTAATATCAGGATTATTTGTAGTGTAATAATTAATATTTTTACTCTTTAAAAATTGCTGTACCGGATAAGATATAAATTCTGTGCCTTTATCAGACTGCAAATGTCTAGGAGTAGCTTTGGCTTCTAAAAAAATATCTGTTAATGCAGGTTTTATTGAATCTGATTTTTTTTGCTTAATTGCTCTTGCATACGCATATTTGCTGAATACATCAATCACACACAATATATACTTATAACCATCATTATATTCACTATACGATCTTAAATCACTTAAATCAGCTTGCCACAGTTCATTAAAATTTGACAATATGTACTTATTTCTCGAAAACTTTCGGTGCACTGGTTTATGTAAAGTGTACGTTTCTTGAGCCGACAACCATTTATGTACTTCTTCTTTTGTCATTTTTTTATTCATAGCGTCAGCTAATTTATTGAAACTACTGTATCCAGCTGGATGAGATACATCATAATAAATATCATGTATTTCTAGTAGGGGGTCCATTTCTGCCAATTGATTTTTCTTTTGGTTATCTCTTGACTATTTGCTTTGGATGCATGTGGAGTAGAATAGAAATCAGGTGTAATATTATTTTCTCTCGAAATTTCCTTGTTTTTAGATGTCGGGCTATTTGATAATATGTTTATATATGTTGCTCTTCTCTTATTGCCTATGTAACTTATTGGTACGCTTAAGTCCTTAAGCGTTAAAGCAAACTCGGCCCAACCATGAGGTGAGCTGTTTTTGATTGGTCTTATTACATCCCCTAGAAGATCAACAATATTACTTTTTTTTACTTCTTTATTGTTGATAAAAACTGTGCCATTGCCATTCCAAAATATTTTATCTTTGTTCTTCAAAAGTAATTCTATCAAAAGTTCACCTTTACGTTTATATAAGTTCGGTAATGACTTTAGTAAATACGATTTAGAATAAGTATCCGATTCGTTATACTTAGAAGAAACCTCAACAGAATCTGGGCTTTGTTCTGACTTAACTGGTTCTTTTATAATATTTTCTTTCTCATTATAGGGTACAATAGGAATCTGTATAGGTTTTCGGTCCTTGTTGATAAAATACAAATACCTTTGTAGCGTTTGTAAGTAAAGTGCCCATTTTTCTCTATCTTCTACTTTAGTTTTTAAAACTTTGTGCATTTCTTCATCAAGACGTGACAAATTAGTATTAATAGAGTTGTTTCCATTATTATTTTTTAATTTTTCTATTACTTCAGGCTCAATAAGTATCATTTTTGAAGCGTTATCCATCATTTAAAATTGATCCTAATAATGCACTGAGAACACTTCCAAGAATTATAGGTAAAAAAGCCCCCCCTTTTTGGATGATAATGTTCTTTCTTATCTTATTTTTTCCTTTTGTAATAAGTTTCCGTAGAACATTCTTATGTTTATTCAACTTGTTTTTATCTTTCGCGGGTAATGGAATTACACCTTGTAAAACGTTATAAATGCATTCACAAATACAATTGATTTCCTCGTCGTTACAAGCTTTTAATAACGCTTTTCGGAATTTTGGTTTAAGTAAATGCAATGCTCGTAAAAAATCGGTATGTGTCTTAACACTTCGCTTCATTTTTCATAAATGGTAGCTTTGAATGCATACTATTGTATTTATAACCTTTTGATTTTGGAATGTAACAAACAGTGTACGCATTATTGAATATATTTGTTTTAAATCTGTGCATGTCGTTTGTATTTTGCTTCAAGTCTATCATCAAATATCCATGGGGTTCCTTTGTAGCATCTTTGTAGGCGTCTTCAACAAATTTAGAGTTCTCTGGTGAAAGTTGACGACTTAAATAACGAATTTGAGTTCTGTCTCGAGGATTTTTAAAATAAATAATATAATTTGAGTTTAGTGATATATCTCGCTGTCCCTTCCCCTGATGAAATAAATTTTGTGTAATGTAAAATACACTAATATTTCTGTGGTGACTACCTTTTGTAAAGATGTCAACAATACGCCCATCTGATTCTCTCATTAAGTCATCAATTATTAACAATTCAGGTTGTTTTCCATCAAACATATTTAAATCGGGAATCCCTTGAACATATTCCACATTTTCTAAATTATATAAAGGTTGCATTTCATCGTAACACCATATAATTTTTGAAAATTCTACATTACAAATTTTTTTGTAGTCCTTTAAGAAATTAGTAACAAAATTAGATTTTCCACATCCACTAGGTCCAGCAACGATAGAAGTGAAGGGATGTAAAAAATGATACATTTTTATGAAATTAATTTAAGAGAAAAATAAGTTCCAAATAAATTTTTTAAACGTCTGTTAAGGAAGGATTGTGTTAAGTGTATGAACAATGAAAATACTTTTTTATTTTATTGGCTTATAGAGAGGTGATAATTCAATGCAATGAAACGTCAAAATTATTCTGCGTTAATATTTTATTTATTCTAGAAAAAAATAGTGCTTGCTTCAGAAATTTTATAATGCTGTAGAAGAAGAAGCAAGCGAAGAAACTTCCAGCATTTTTTTATTTCTTTTCTTAATCTAGTGTAGTAACATAAACATATTTTTCTTATTAGCTAGTGATCTTATTATAAAATTTATATAATCTGTAGTTTATAGCTTACAAATAACTCACACACAATTTTTTAAAGTATTAATAATAACATAGGAAAAAAAACAGTGACACCAATGAATATTGCACATCAAAAATAACTAAAGAAGAAAAATCAATTAATATTATTATTTCTCAAACTGTAATGGCCCCATGCTAAAGTATTGGTTGAATTCGGTATAAGAAACCGTTTCGTATCATTATAAGACAGTGAAATTTTATTATGCTTTTGCGTAAAAATTACATGTTTAATTGATTTAAAACGAAGCATTCCGCAAGTCTCTGTTGTTTTGTTCTCTAAACATTTTTTGTAATTCTCTAATGTAAATTTTTTTGTGATTGATTTATTTACTCCCTTTGCTTTCGCAATTATATTATTTTCGACATCCATGGCGTACATTTTCGACCTAAGTCCAACAAATTCCGTAAATATTTTTCCGTTATGTTCATCTTTAAAAAGACCGATTTGTTTTTTATTAATTTTCGGAAAATCAAACTGATTATGTTCGGGATAATCAGAGGTATCAAACCTAGAATGTAAATCATTTTTGATTTCTGAGTAAAAATCATCCGTGAAAATTTGATAAATTAAACTATCCGTGTCGGTATAAAGTAATTTGACAGTCTCAAATTTATTTTTCATGTAGTCGTAATGAAATTCGTACATCAAAGTTTTAGATATTTCTAAAATACAAAATCCTAGGTATATTGGTTTATTGTATAGTATTTTAGTTTTATTTAATTGGATTGCTACTAGGTTTTCAGAAAAGATTGAAACACTATGAAATTCTGGTTTGGCTACCAAAGTTTGCGCTCCTTGAATTTTACCTTTATTTTCCCAGTGTGTCAATAATTTAACATTTACCCTTTTATCAACATTTTCCATAGTTTTACCGTAAATAGAATTGTTCATTAACTTAAAAAAATCTTTTTCAAAATCTGATGTGGCTTTTGCTCGCATTTTCGTATTTAAATCTATATATTTTTTTAACCACGCGCTTTGTTCAAATTTTAGGACTCTATGAATTTTTTTTATATTTAATCCGTGAGCTACGACTTGTTTTAAATTCCGATAGTGAATAACATATTTTGTTTTATCGTCTAAATTGGGTATTAATTTTTCTATTTTTGAACAGCCTGAACACCGTTTTTCAGGACAAAATGGCAAATCAGAGTGCGAATCATGTAAATTTTCCGGGTATTCTAGATCCACTTCCAGAATTAATCCAAATCTAGAATCGTCAGGTATATTAAAATCAATCTCTTCTGGATCTACCCACGTAAACCCACCCGTCGGTAAAAACTGAGACATAGCCCATCCATATAAATTATTAGCGTCCAAATATGTGAGAAAGGAGGACTGTTTAGAGGGGTCAAAATTGTGCATAAATTTATTATTTGCTTTTGCATATCTATTACTACATTGGGAAATACCGCCTCGAATACCCTTTTTTAAGAATGCTATTTTATCAAAATCCGTAAGCAGCTCGAGATCTATTTTTGTAGTTTTCAACATCGCATCCCAACTCAGACCGGGTGCCGTAAAGTAATGTATTGGGTCAAGGTTATAAGTTTTCCTACACAGAATTCTGAAATTCTGAAAAATTTCTGTTAGTAGAATGACGTCAATTTTTAAATAGAGATTCGAGTAATCTCGCATTGTTTTGCATTTAAAATGCTCCCACACCTTGTTTGCATGGGCCCAATCAGCATTTGTAATATGGGTGTCTGTTAAAGAATTATAGAAATTTTCTCTACTGGGTAGTGAGGTCATTTTGAGGTCATCAAAACTTTTGATGTGTTCATATGGATAAACCCCTTTCCTTACTAAAAGCTTGAAATCTTCATAATCAGGAAACATTGACTTTAATTCGTTAAACTGGTCTGGTTGTAAATTATTAGCCAGCTTATCTAGACTGCTGGCCATGAATTTAAAAGAATCTAAAAATCTTAAAGTAATTTTTTTATTTCCTATTGTAAATTCTTTTGAAAATGAAATATATTTTTCCTTATTTTGAGGAATTATGTCGATTTTTCCTTCCTCAAGGTTTAAACCATGAACAATAAAGTGCGCATCGTAATTACTCAAGTTGTGAACAATAACTGGTACATAATCTGGCGCACGGTAACTTTCAGCGCAAATAGAATGGGCAACTCCTAGGAATGAACCCGTATATTGACAATAGGAAAATCTCCCTTCCCTCCCTAATAAATAATTCTCACAAATAAAACATTCACTACAGTTTGCAACCTCAGTGTTCTGGGCTGGGGTTAGCGGCTTCGGATCTTTGTGATAGGTATTTAATTTGGCTATCGTTTTTAATTCAGTTTTTAGAGAATTCATGAATACATGAGCACAGTTTTCCCCCGAATATGTTTTATAATGACTTAATTTTTTATCGAATGAACATTTTAAATAATAACCAAAGCTGTTTACTTTATGTTTTTGAATATTTGTTGTATGTGATAATTCAGGATTCGGTTCAACCGTTTGAATAGGTTCTAAAAACGATTCGAAATCGGCGTATATCGCGAAAGGACTTTCAAACTTTCTTTCAAAGTTTTTGAACTTAATTCTATTATTTGGAATTGGTTCACCAAACCAACGGTTCGTTTTGCAATTAGAATCTGGTAATTTAGTAACTACATGGTTACAATCAGATTTTTGATGCACATTTAATTTCTCAGCTGTGTAGAAGTGCAAAAGGCAGCCATCGCAAGTATAAATGGCAGAGTGTACCGAATTTATTTGATCTGCTGTTAATCGTGATAAATTTTTAATAAACATATAATGTCCGTTGAAGTTATTTGCTGTGTGATATAACAAATTAATATGCCTTTCTTTTTTACATTTTGTCAAATGTAATGGACCTACAACACAGTTTTTTTTCGTTTCCGCGTTATATTCTAATCCGAAAACATTAACGCTAATGTTATTTAGAGTTTCAAATTTACTTATGTCTTTAATTTTCACTGGAAATGGAATTCCATCAAATTTTAATTCATTTTGCCACTTTGAATAAGATGATACGCGGTCAGCATTTTTCGTAGCTGGATGTAGTGCGGATAGAATTGCCCATTTAAAACATTCATAATCGTTATTTTTGACATTAATAATAGCCTTTTTGTTTTTAATATCTGCGGGTAAATCTATGTATGAGGAGCCTCGTAATGGGTTGAATTTATTAACATTCATATCAATATATTTTATTTTTTCTAGACTCCAACCACTGTCTCTTTTTTCGAAATTAGATATTTTTTCTGAGATTTCAGAAGTAATTAATTCAAACACATCGTCAATGTTATCACCGACGCAAAAGGAATAATTACACGTTTGAAAGTCAAAAGTATTTTTAAGATTTTTGGTTTCTTGTAAAAAATCTGCGTGTAGAACAAAATTAATTTTAACGCATTTATGGTCATTGATTGAATTAATAATGAGACGTTTAATGGTATCATACACGCTTCCTAAAAACAATTCCGGAGTTTCATAAACTAAATCAGTTAAATCAGAAGTTGTTGTAATTCTGTATGTTAATAAACGTTTGTTGAACGCAGTGTCAATACGAGACACGTTTTCGAGAGATTGATGTAAACATAAAGAATTATTTTTATGGTTTGAAGAATTAAGATGTGCGGCTGAAAACTTTTTACAGTAATAAATATTACATGATGTGCAATAAACCTTAGTACCACTTACATGTTGCGATGAAGTAGGATGATTCTGTCTCGACGTAGACTGACTCGGGGTGGATGTGGAAACCACTTGGGAAGAAGAAGAAGTATTGGATTCTTGTTGGCCATTTGATGAATTCTTATACCTTTTTAGTGGTATATCAGAATCACCATTCGCTGTCCTCTTGCCTCCAGTTTGTCTAATAAGATAAAAATAAATATCGAGTTACTAAATACGTTGAATATAAGAATGATAGCACTGAATAATAATGGAATAAAAAAAAATACCTTCTACAGACGAAACATTGATGAACCTAACATGATTGTTTGCAATAAGTACAGTACCCTTTTAAAACAAGTATACCATCGATCATTTCACTACAATTAGATAAGTTGTAGTGCCTATAACAAGGGGTATAGAACGGAATTATATCCTCATCATTTAATAAATGGTCCGGTAATTTATTGGACACGAACCATAAATGTATGCATTTATGAAGTTTATTTACAATTACTGTTTTAGGAATACTGCTAATGTCAAATTTTGAAAGAGATAAAATTATATCACGAAACATTTTTATTCAGGTCCTACTTCAACAGCTATTGAAATTAAAATGATAATTTTGAAAAACTTACGGGGTTTATAAGATTGTTTCATCATGACACAAAAAATAAAATAAAATAATGATGCTTCGTTATTAAATAACTTACAGTGATTTGGAGGATTCCGCATAATCTGCCAGCTGGCAGAGAAGTTCTTCTTCCCGTAGATTTTCAGCATCGATGCAGGCTTGAATCAGTTCGTCGGCCGAGGACATGGTGTCGATGTGTGGAATGCTTTGAAATGTAGACTTCACCGTGTTTTAAAGGAAGAGATGCATCTGTTTTGCGTGGGGGTTGGTTTGGGACGAGCAGGTACAGCGGCAATATGCGTCTGTTATCTATTTTTTGTGATCGACAAAAAATTTCTTGCAATCGCTCTTAGTGGCAATCTGTTTGGTGATATTGTAAATGATTTCTCGGGTCTGTTGATAACTTTTGTCGTCCTCCCCATGAACGCAATATTTTACACGAACATTGGCATATTTCCAATGGTCGGTCGGTGGCGTATCCTTGGGAATCTTAGCCATGTCGTAAATTTCAATTTTTATGAAATGCGTTGCGTGAGAACTGTCGTCTTCATTCGTCGTGATATATGCCATTCCATCGTTGGTTGTTTGGCCCACACACGACGAAAAAGTTGATTGTTTCTTCTTCCTTTTAGGATTATCAAAAAAAGAATCAATGCTATTAGTACTAGTGCTATCCTTGTCTTTGTTTTTTCTTTTAGATGAAATTTTATTAGCACTTGTCTCTTCATCACTCACATCGATGGGATAATAATAATGCTTCAATGTGTAATCAGCTGGATCACCTGTCGTATGCTGAAAGAAAAGTGGTAATACACATTAGTTTAAAACATAACAAAATTAGGCAATAGATAGGATAGATTAGTATAAGAAAACTGTAAGAAAAATAGTTAAATAACTAATAAGACAGCTGAAAGAAACTGTAAGTAAAATAAAAATTATTGCATTACAAAATAATGCTTCTCTCTGAAAATTATAAAGTAGATAAAGTATTATTTACATACCTGCATATTGAAGTATACGGCAAGTAACTTTTTTAAATTTCACTTGATGGAAGCGTACCGAAGACTGTGTTTCGTTTTCTACAAACCGTCTTTTATATACAGTTCCAAACCGTATAAAAACATGTTTAAACTTGATTAGTTTTAGGTTTAACTTAATAAATTGTGATACAACACCTGCACTAACAAAAAAACAGCGTGAGAACCCCACCTGCATCGAAACCACTACACAAAAAAATAAAAAATTGAAATTACGATATTGCTTTCAAAGGATAAACGAGTAGTAATAAATTACTGTTGATAAAAGAAACGATATCCCACCCATATGAATTCAAAGTGACAGTAATGTCTATACGCGTAAATTATGTAATCTGCAAAAAAAAGCAGTAACGTCTTATGACCATCACAGCCGAACAAGTCGATACATGCTTTAGCATGCATGAAAATAAAATAAAATAAAAACTAATGGCCTTGCTTTTAAAGGAATAAACCAAAATGCGATGTAAGATTATTATCTACTAAAGGAACCCCTATTAATCAAGTAGACATTAATAGGTAAGACCACCTACACACCCTAAAAAATAACAAAAGACGCATTGTAACATGTCTAGACACGCTTGCATTGCAAACTGTGAGGGATGCCTAATTACATGGAGATGCATATTATGCATTACATACAGTTGATTAAACTGAATGTATGTGTATGTACATTGCATTGCATTCAAACATTGATGTACATGACAACCAAACAAGTAGTTATAATGCGTAATACAGTTTTTCAAAAAATAATTAATCATGATCATAAATCTTTAAATAAATTATGCAAATTTTGAAAAAGTGCTAATAGAACAAAAGAAACCTTCAACGAAAGAACTTATTATTATGTTTTTGCTACGATTTGATGAAAGTAAATTTTTTTGAGCTACGATTTGAAGAACGAAAATTTTGTGAGCTAGTTCCGATGCTCCGGATGAGCTTTTTTTAGGAGTGACCGGATTTTGAATTTTCAGCCCATCGTTGTGGTTCTGAAGAGCTTTTTCAGGTGAGCTAGTCCCCGTACAAGTATACTACTCATAAATAGTTCCATCACAGAAATAGAGATGGCGCCACACGGAACGAACAAACGTTCTAATGACACTTTTGCATGTTTTCCAGAAAAGTTACTCTGGTATGCAAATTGCATTAATAACTTTAAAGCTGTTAAGACTTTGTTGGAACTATCGTTGTTAGTTGAGTAGTTAGTGCCTTTGGGAACTCTGTAATAGACAACAATTAAACAATAATAATATTTAAAATTTAGTATACGTTAATAAAGTAGAGACTAAGTTCCCAACCCATTTCTTACACATGATTTTGCGGCACCCACGGGTAGAATTTCGGTGATGTTGTTCTAAACTTTTTTTTCTGGACCCTATGATTTTAGCCCCGGGGCTATTAAAATCTGCACCTGACTGTGTGGTGGGGAGCAGGAGCTCACCCGGACAAGTTTTTTGGTTGTTCAAGCAACAAGCTCAATCGCGCCCTTGGGACACTTGGGCCGCGATTGGGCTTACGAGTTGTTCTGGAAAGAACGTATTGGACTGAATCTACCCGGCACGTGCCGGTAGTTCCCAAAATGGGGAACAAATGAGGGACCTCCGCACCCCCGCCGACGGGGGCGTCGGTTGCTTGAGGAGCTTGTGGAGTGTGATCTACTCGCAATGACTGCAGCAGTGGCTACTGTGATTTCGTCATCCTATTCCGAAAGGACGTGTCTCGGACGGTATTGTTCTAATCTGGAACCACACAGTGTTTCATTCAATACTTATTATTGATTATTATTGTAAACACACCTTTAAAACGATAGTTAAATGACTAAGCGTGCTATTTCTTAGATTACGTGACTCTGGAAATTAATGAAACACGACCATTAGCGAATAGACAACCGTTAAAATTGTTTCTAATTTTAAACTGCTAGTTAAATTCCTAATATTCCATTCCGTTAATGGAAAGTAGTCAAATTGAAATAACGATAGCTGGTACCTTTTGGCCTAATATTTTGCACCTCACTCGTAATCATGCAGAATTTACTTATGGGTTATAACTATTATTTGCTTTAACTTCTGTAGTTAGTTTTATAGACAACTATTTGAAGTGCCGTGTGATGCCGGCTCAGAATGGCATCACCCCATTTCTTTCCCGTGGGAGTCGTAAGAGGCGACTACACTATACATACACACCCGTGTAATGCAATTTTAAGCGAAGGGCTGACGACCTGTCACTATGGCTATACACAGTTATCTGATTGACCCTCAAACTTTTGTCGGACGTGGTGTTAATATACGTTTTACGGCCGTTAACGCTCTGCCTACCCCGTAAGGGATATAGGCGTGATTTATGTATGTATGTATGTATAATATATTATGTTAGCATTGCGAGGTCTTCAACAGCCTACGCAGTCCGGATAGTCTATGTTGGGTCTGGTGGCGGAGTCTATAACGATAAAGTACTTATTTTTTTCGTGTGGGTCACCGAGTCATCCAACGACCTGCTGTACCCTGGTGTACGAGTTTAATATCCACCTACAACATTTAGCATGAACATTATAAGACAGTCCTATTTTAATATATCTATGGTATATCATAAGACAGTCCTATTTTCGAATATCTTGTTGGTATAATCATCTACGAAAATCGACCAAAGCGCCTGACCCGTTCAATATATAAGGTGTAAAAAAATTAGCTGAGAATATTTTAAGGGGTGAACCAGTACGTGAAACTGAACAACTTTCCCCAAGGAACATAGGTCGAAATATGAAAAAATACTTAGTGTGTTACTTACTCGGCCGGGATAATTTGTATGGGAGGGCCAATTTTTTATTTCATATTTCGACCTATGTTCTTTGGGGAAAGTTGTTCAGTTTCACGTACTGGTTCACCCCTTAAAATATTCTCAGCTAATTTTTTTACACCATGTATATTCACTGAACGGCGGCGGTGTTTACAAAAATCGCAGCATGCGATCATAAAACATCATGATCATGAACCAGCACTTTCTCACAGACCAAAAAAGGAAGCACGGAGCACCGTTACAAGACCATAGGACTAAAGTGGCCGGCCGCGTGTCACACCGAAGTGAATCCGTAGGTACTAATATTATAAATCTGAGAGTTTGTGTGTATGTATGTTTGTTACCTCTTCACGCTTAAACGGCTTGACCGATTTGGAAGAAATTTGGAACACAGGTAGAGAATAACCTGGAATAACACATAGGTTTTTTACTGCGGGAAAACAGCTATTACCACGGGAAAATGAGTGGGTAAATCGGGTAAATTGCTGGGCGGAAATCTAGCTAAAGAATAAATGAGCTGAGCAACTTTGAACTTTGGAAAGCGTCTGAGTTGTGAATACAAAAAATAGAGAAAAAAGCAATACTATTGAAAAAGTGACAAATAAAATGCTGACACAGGATCTGTCATTCTTTTTCCCACTGTGATATTCTATATTTCAAAGTGTTTCAAAATGTTATTGGCATTAAGACATATTTGCAAAATTCGCGGGCAAGAGACGAGCTGCGGTAGCACAGATGGAATAGGCGTCGCCCCTTGTAATGGCGAAAGCCAAATCCTGCCCGCGTTTAAAAATTTTGCAAGTTTTCAAAAAAAAATAGTTGTGGTTAAAAAGAGTGTCAATTAGATGGTTTTAATCGTTTCGTATTCCGCTAACATTTTGAATTATAGAAAATCACAATGATAACAGAATGAGAACTGAGTTTCAATGGCATTACAATAACTAAAGATATGAGAATTGGGAGTTGGGACCCAGATCAGCAGCGCTCAAGTTAACATGAAATTATGCGGGTGTTTTTTAAGGCTGCATAAAAGTCCTTGATGAGTTGGCCCCAAGATAACTTGCAGTGTGTTTCATACAAAAAAAATAAGTACTCATGCAGATTTACTACTAGTCAACCGTTTAGCGATTTTAGTCTCGGCTATTCTTTATTGGCCGTGTGATGCCGGCTTAGAATAGCATCACCCCATTTCTTTCCCGCAGGTGTCGTAAGAGGCGACTGCGGGACTGGAGGGATACATGTGTATTGCAGTTTTAGATGAAGGTCTGACAATCTGTCACAAACTCTACCTACCCCGCAAGAGATATTGGCTTGATATATGTACGTATTTATTCTACTCATAATCTCATGGAGTATCTGAAAATTATCGATAACATAGAATATGTTCGCTCTATTCGGTGTAACCGGGGTCAGAGTAATTCCGGCCTAGTTCGTATTTGGCAGCGGGCATGAATACTTTTCAAACTTTGGAGTGGAAAAATACCTTTGAATATTTAGAAAGGTTGTCATAAAGATAAGACTCTATTGTAGCCAATGAAAAATATCTGACAAGCAAATAATTCTAGTTTTATACTTTTACCGTTTATTGTAAACAATAACATTACAAGAGACATACATACAAAGAATAACGACACAACCTGGACAACTTATTTCTACTAAGAAACTTACAGCTGACCTACGTATAGTGAGACTTTATAAGACAGGCGGATTAAGCGTGCACAATAAAATATAATAAAAAAATAAAGCATAATGAATTTCAAAACACAACTGCTTTTTGATAAAGCCTAGCCTATGCCACTGGGGGTAATGTAAGGATTCTTTCGATACAATCATATCTATTCTGTGATACAATTCCCATTCGAAACTGTTTGGTGGTTAACGAGTTTCAGTTTAAAGAACATTTTTTTAAATTTCTTAATTTTATTCATATCAAAATATATTTCTTTTACATTATTTATTACTATGATTACTTAGATGGCGGTCTTTACACACCATGTCAGAGGCAAGGGTACCACTAAAGTACCGCCGTTCCAATAATAAAAATACGACCTGTATTTGACAGCTGTCATTGCCATACTAAAAGAGATGTCAACAAAGGAAAATGGACCCTCTGCCATAGTATTATCACGAATCTGACAGCTGTCAAATACGTGTTATTGGAACGGCGGTACTTTAGTAAGCGGTTGAAAATCCCTGACACCAGGGTTAATCGGGTCGTTGGATGTGTCCCACACGAAAAGAATAAGACATTATTTACCTCTTTAAAGTTTAAACTACCCGAGTGTGACTTGCACATAGCCAAAGTACAATATTTTTCGAATCTGATTACCATCTTCGCTCCAACATTACTTCCTGGTAGATACCAGACTTGTCTTGTTATACTCCATCGAAAAATGTCTAGTCATCTCTTAATACACCGCCTTTCCTCAAGTACAGTGAACCACCAAGTAAGGTATATGATAATAAGGTTACGTTGAATTAAGTACAAATATTTAAGGGGTTACTTCCATTATTTTTTAAATTAATATAAATATATTGATTGGTATATCTGATATATTGATTTGGTTTGTCTTTTTATTTTATTTTTTATTTTGTATAACTGAGGAATGTGCAGTGCCGACACAAACTTTTCTAAGCTTTAACGGCTCGAAGTAAAGTTAATGCTTTTTATGTCTTTTTAATAAATAATAATAATATATTCTTATAATAGTTGGTCAGTAGAAATAATGCTGTCAAATACGACTTATTTGGATGGCCATACTGTAGTGACCGACGCCGAAAGCTGTGGTGATTGTTTTTTTATTATATTCTATTATGAAGCTCAGGAAGTGCTGGTGATTAGAAACAACTTTCCCCAAGAAATATAGGTCAAAGTATAAAAATAAATGTACCTCCCATACAAAATCTGCCAGCCGATTCAGTAAATTTTTTATGGCACTTAATAGGGCGTGGACTACTTCTTCTTCTTAATCGAGTCAAATGCTATATTTTTAGGAAGCCTTGGATCATCATTTGGCTACGGCTTTATCCTACTGAGTTGACTTGACAAAGTCAAATTTATTAACCTACTTTGTAACGCAAATTCGTTCCTTATTTTTCTTTGAAAAAGTCATAAGTCACATGAGGATATTCAGTAAGTTATAAAATTTCTATGACGAAATGAAAAGCTTTTTTTAGGTTAACGCCATCTCTTGTTTATTAAAAATAGATGAATTTCTTCAAATAGAAAGAAGGTTTATTTATCATACATAATTTAAAAAATTGCATGTGATCCAAAGTAGCCGACTGTACCTGCCGTCTAGAAAATTATAACTACTCAGATTATGAAATGATGAGATAATCGGCTATCGGAGAAATACATCTCGTTCTTTGCAGGAAATTATTTTGCCTCATAGAAAAAAAATCTACTACTTCAAGTAAGGCCATCCCAAAAAGCCACATTTGACAGCTGTCATCTCCATACTAAAAGATATGTCAACAATGGAAAATGGACCCTCTGCTATAGCATAAAGTATAAATCTGGCAGCTGTCAAATTTGGCCTATTGGGATGGCCATACCGTAGTCATATACCTGAACTATCTATTAATTCAGAAGAAGTTGATTTTTAACAAGTAAATTTTACTAATATGTTTTTTATTTTTTTATTTACAGGTTAACATCACAACGGACAAGATCAATCTTCAAGAAAGAAAAAAAAACATTGAAATGAAGACACAAAATAATTCCGGATAAGAAATAAATAATTTAAAAATATCAGGCTATAAAATTTTCTGTATTACTTTATAGAAACTTTATTTTAAGATACTTAAAATAAATTCAAATAATAACCAAAAGTCCGATGATAATAATTCTTAGAAACTTTTTTGATCTCTTAATTATGAATAATTAAAAGTTATTTATGATTTTAATGCCATATTACGGTGTAATTTTTTCAGTGTTCGTATTAAGCTTAAGGTTAACAGTACAGTACAGTTTTTCAATTACAGTTAATAATTAAAAATTACATATTTCATTATATTTTGACTTTTGGCAATTTCGGCATGCTCAGATACAAAATGTATTTTTTAAATAAAATGTGAAAGTAAGTATATCAAAATTATATCAAGTAAAAAATTTAACGAATATAGAATTATAAATTTCAAAAGAAAGAAACCAAAATCATGAGGTGCCTTATACAATGTAATTGCAACAATTTTGCTATTTGTTCAAGAATAAACTGTTATTATTAAATAAAATACTTAATTGTAAGAAAACAGTCACAAATATCTTGGAATTAGGATAGAGAAATAACTCTTTTTGTATGCATTTATCACGATTATTCTTTACAGTCATAAACTATTTTAGTACTTTTTTAAATCTTTTGGCGAAGAAAATACAGATTTGATAAATAATTATAAACATTTCACAACAATTATATAATCTTTTAGCACATTTGATTTTCAAAACTGTAATTTCATTCGTCTTAGTTATGTAAGTGCCTTTTTCAAATTGTATTCGATAATTTTCTTGGAGGTTTAAACATTTTAAGGGAAAATGTTGGTATAAAGATAGATTAGTTGTGTGTCATTGGCCTGAATTCGGGACATAATTCTCATATCTTACCTTAAATTAGTGCCGTTACTTTCCGTCAAATAGGTTTAGAAAAGGATAGGAGATATTTTAGTCGTGTCATGTCTTATAATTTCATGCAAAATACGTGTTATCTATCTGTCAAAATAAGGCGACGATCAAAACAATGGCGACTAAATTGACTAGAAAAGGCGAAAAAACCATTAACGTTTCTAAAAATGACATAACTTAAATATCTCCTATACTTTTTTAAAACTATTTGAGAGAAAGTGACAGCACTAATTTAAGGTAAATAAGGAGAATTCATAATTCTTGAATGGAGGGCAAATGTATTTACTGTTCGTTTATTCGATGAATAAGAACTAAATTTGAATTATGAGGTTTGTCTTATGAGAGCCACCATAATCAATAATGGCTGCAAAATATGTTCATTGTAATTAGATTCTCCCTTGTATTTGAAACTTCGACAAATTTATCAATCAAATGCAAAGTTTTTACCTTCAATTATTGTAAACACAAAATTCTTCGTTTGTGTAGAAGTAGTTGTTCTATTTTCATAATTATTAGGAAATATTTTTTAATAATAATTGTCATTAGGATAAGTTTTAATTCATCAAGTCTCTCCATCGATATTGTAATTCTTATAAATAAATAAACGGAATTAAATAAAATCGCTTTTTAATTAGGTTAAGAACCTAAATAAATAAATTCATGTGAAGTTTTACTGATATCTTCAATAATTCTTCCAAACATTACCAATTATTTGAATAATACTTAATCAAAAAAATAGAGTACCCGAGAAAATATCTAATCTCCGAGGCACTATTTCAATACCAGCGACATCTATTGAACTGACAAAGAACTTGTGTGCAATTTCAAAAGGCAACACAGCAGGTAAGGTATGCGAGTGTTTCGATAAGTATCATACAGAGGGCGCTTAAATTGCTATGTATATTTTTACTACAGTAAGTATTTGTCGTAAGACAAGAGGTGTTATTGAGTCTGTGGAAAGTTATTTTAAAACACAAAGTTGTTTTAATCAAGAGTTTATACACTTGTTACCTAATGAAGATGTAAATTAATATTGCATTACCCGGCAAAGAAAAGTATCTCTACCAACTAAACATAATATGCGCCACTTTTCAATTTCGGAAAAAAATACGGTGACATTTCTAGTTACATATGTATACAATTTTTAAGTCTCTCCGTATTCTGGGTAGACAGGTATGTGTGTGTGTGTGTGTGTTTCTGAATTCATTTAATTGATCAAGTTCTTACCAACTTATATAATATTACGATTACGACGATTGATTGCGCCGTGTGATTGCCGGCTTAGAATAGCATCACCCCATTTCTTACCCATGGGTGTCGTAAGAGCCGACTAAGGGACTCGAGGGATGTGTATTGCAATTTTAGGCGATGGGCTGACAACCTGTCACTATGGTGATACACGGTTATCTGATTGACCCTCAAGCTTTTGTCAGACGTGGTGTTA
Organism: Tuta absoluta; assembly: GCA_027580185.1. NCBI lineage: Eukaryota > Metazoa > Arthropoda > Insecta > Lepidoptera > Gelechiidae > Tuta > Tuta absoluta. The sequence continues at coordinate 482,512 of JAQAHW010000066.1, read as the reverse complement.
ATGTCCGTTTTACGGCCGTTAACGCTCTGCCTACCCCGTAAGGGATATAGGCGTGATTTATGTATGTATGTATGTATTACGACGATCCTGGCGGATAATGATCTTGCAACTTATTGCAGATATTACGCACATAGATTCGCGCAATATGGAAAAACACATTTTTCACCTATCTAGCTTGAAAAGAAAGCTGAAAATTCACAAGTGGCCAAATCTGAAAACACATGTAGACAGGATAGGCTGGTGATGAGAAAAGATTTACCCCCAGGACCTACGTTTCCACACTGTAGCCCCAGTTTAATTTCATACATACATATATCACGCCTATTATGCCTTGCGGGGTCGGCAAAGCGTAAACGGCCGCAAAAACGGACAAGACCCCACGCCAGTATCATTAATAAGGTTGTCAGCCCATCGCCTAAAATTGCAATACACACCCTCAAGTCCCTCAGTCGCCTCTTACAACTCCCACGGGAAAGAAATGGGGTGATGCTATTCTAAGCCGGCATCAAACGGCACCCAGTTTTACTTGCTAAAAATTACTTAGATTTGGTTTTTTAAGTAGCTAGATCGTCTACTCACTTGTCGTCCGTCGCTGCTTTTTTTAATGCACCGTAATGACAAGTGGGAAAACCGCCTAAATAAACGTAAGGCTCAACAAAGTACAAAAAAATTATAGCTAATATCGTAATTACCACTAAGTAGAAATACACTTAATGCGTTAGAATTCAAAATAATTATTAAAGTAAGTAGCTCATGGGTCAATATTTGAAAAACGTTCTTCGGGTCCATTGACTGGCGAATTTTTTTTTTGCGTTTTGTGGTGATTTTAATATCACATACTAATTAGGATCCAATATGGAGCTTAGTGGCGAAAAATCCTTTAAATTGAACCATAGGTTTCACCAAAATAAATTTTTGAAAATTGTGGTGCCAGTCAACGGACATAATTGCGCCAGTCAAAGGACCGAGTAGTTATTTTAACTAACAAAGTTTACTAAAACTCTTTTCTACCGTTCCTAGCCAGAGGCACGATTCAGTGAGCCAGAAACACGACCCAGCGAGCCAGGGACACGACCCAGCGAGCCAGAGACATGACCCAGCGAGCCAGAGACACGACCCAGCGAGCCAGAGACACGACCCAGCGAGCCAGAGACACGACCCAGCGAGCCAGAGACATGACCCAGCGAGCCAGGGACACGACCCAGCGAGCCAGGGACACGACCCAGCGAGCCAGAGACACGACCCAGCGAGCCAGAGACACGACCCAGCGAGCCAGAGACACGACCAAGCGAGCCAGAGACACGATCCAGCGAGCCAGAGACACGACCCAGTGAGCCAGGGACACGACCCAGCGAGCCAGGGACACGACCCAGCGAGCCAGAGACACGACCCAGCGAGCCAGGGACACGACCCAGCGAGCCAGGGACACGACCCAGCGAGCCAGAGACACGACCCAGCGAGCCAGAAACACGACCCAGCGAGCCAGAGACACGACCCAGCGAGCCAGAGACACGACCCAGCGAGCCAGAGACACGACCCAGCGAGCCAGAGACACGATCCAGCGAGCCAGAGACACGATCCAGCGAGCCAGAGACACGACCCAGTGAGCCAGGGACACGACCCAGCGAGCCAGGGACACGACCCAGCGAGCCAGAGACACGACCCAGCGAGCCAGGGACACGACCCAGCGAGCCAGAGACACGACCCAGCGAGCCAGAGACACGACCCAGCGAGCCAGAGACACGACCCAGCGAGCCAGAGACACGACCCAGCGAGCCAGGGACACGACCCAGCGAGCCAGAGACACGACCCAGCGAGCCAGAGACACGACCCAGCGAGCCAGAGACACGACCGGGCGAGCCAGGGACACGACCCAGCGAGCCAGGGACACGACCCAGCGAGCCAGGGACACGACCCAGCGAGCCAAGGACACGATCCAGCGAGCCAGAGACACGACCAAGCGAGCCAGAGACACGACCCAGCGAGCCAGGGACACGACCAAGCGGACCAGAGACACGACCCAGCGAGCCAGAGACACGACCCAGCGAGCCAGGGACACGACCCAGCGAGCCAGAGACACGACCCAGCGAGCCAGGGACACGACCCAGCGAGCCAAGGACACGATCCAGCAAGCCAGAGACACGACCCAGCGAGCTGAAATAACATGAGTCCATTGACTGGCATTAAATGTCCTTTGACTGGACAAAATGCCAGTCAAATAACGCCAGTCAAAGGACCGATTTTTATGTTTTTAGCACTTGGCTAGAAAACCATAAAGTATACACATATTATGTAGACAAATCTTGAATCTCAGTTATATATGTGACATCATACTATAAGAATGGATACTAGGTACTACTCTTTCACTAGGAAAACATGCCCAGTCAAAGGACCTACGCAGGTGCGAAAAATACCGACTCAAGATTACTGAGCTTGTATTTTTTTCTGGAATCGGCAGCGAATCGCAAGTCCACACTCGTCGGATGCCGAAGCTCAACTGGCAATAGGCGGGAACAAGACAGCGCGAATAATGCACTTAGTCTCGGCGCACGAGTCGGTTTAGCACCACGCGGTAGAAAACGCGAAAACGTGTGACCAACATAAAACTTATTGTTTTACTAATATCAAGTTCAAGTGATATAAATATTAATATTTATCTTAAATCTATAACATCTAAGGATTATTTTAATGTATAAAAAGTGATATCAAATCCAGGTAAATAAAATGCTACAGGTCTTTGAATTTCGGAATTGCAAAGTGTGACACGCGAAGAATGGCAAGTTTACCCCCGATTTTAGGTTTCAAGGTGAGTTTTTGTTAATTATAATTAGTAATTTGTGGATTATTTTTTGATTTCCGAGTAGTTAATTAAACATTTGAGCGAATGGTATCGAGTTCAAGACTGTGCGTTGTGTATTTTAAGAGTAATTAACGTGTGACCGCAATTTTCGACCCCCCGAATATTCACCCTCATACTAATTAACTTGCCTAATTGGGTTATCATAAGATCTTATCCATAGATAATTACGACATAATCTTCTTTATGAATCTTTCCTTTATATGAAACTCATAAGTTGGTATACACCATAGGTATACACTTATACTATGAAGAGAAAAAATATTGATTGTTTGTTTGAATTGAATAGGCTCCGATTAGAATCCTACATTATCCCTGATGAACGTAGGCTTTAATAAAATGTCTTAAAAAATGATTTATATCTGTTAGCAGCGGGTGAAACCGCCGGGTACGCCGCTAGTATAAAATAAAATGACATCTTTTGTATGACTGTTTTTTTTATACTTTATTATGTTTAACACACAAGTGTGAACCTTGAATACATTTCCATTCATTAATTTTAAGGCCAAAATGCGATATGCGATTTCTTAAAATTACTGTGTTGCATTCGCCTTGAAATTATAAATACGGTTTACAAAAAGATATGAAAATACCTCAAAATACAGAAACGGGGTTCTTACATAAAAAATTATAAACAAAAAAAGGTATCGCGGTTAGAACTCCGTTTCAGTATTTTGAGTTATAATGTGTAACTGCAAAAGTTTCAAACAGTTTAGGTATCAAAAGTGTGTAATTCATTATACATGAAAAGTCTGCGTCTGTGTTTCCAAACGCAAACAACCCTAATCTCTTCAAAGTAAGAGTGAACAGGCTTCTTCTGGGTGAGCTCGCTCCATCTTAGACTCTGTCTCTGTCCTATGACCTAGACTAGAGTCAAGAGCAAACCCATACGTAATAAATAAATAAAAAAGAAGTAATTACTGTTTTACTTTTATGACGTTCAAATTTTACAAAAAAAAAATGCTATGCGTTATTTGGAGTTTAACTGTCACCAAAATGATTTCGTTTAAAATCCGTTTATCATGTCACATCTCTACTTCATACACACGAATATTTCCACTCACTTATTTTATTATTTACACTTCACAACCATAAAATAATTACAATATAGGGTTAATTTTTACTAGTGACTGATAGCGAAATCTCAAGTCGGGATAAGGAACAACTTTCCCCAAGGAACATAATAGTTTAAAATCCGTACTTTAATATTATAAATCTGAGAGTTTGTGTGTATGTTTGTTACCTCTTCACTCTCAAACGGCTTGACCGATTAGAATGATATTTGAAACACATGTAGAGTATAAACTGGAATAACACATGGGCTACTTTTTACCGCAGGAAAACAACTATTACCACAGGAAATTTAATGGCAGCGGGTGAAATCGCTGGGCGGAAATCTAGTACGACATAAATATGTTGAGTACCCTTAGTAACTCAAATAAGCAGATAGGCATATTTTTTTCGGAAGCTCCAATATTTTTCGTATTTCGGCCTAAGTTCCTTGTCACGTCTTAAGATTTCGCTATCGTTTAATAGTAAAATTTCACCTCATACACCTACATAATAACATACTGCCGCGCCGTTCCAATAAGTCTTATTGACAGCTGTCAGATTCGAGATAACACTATGGCAGAGGGTCCATTTTTCTTAGTTGACATCTCTTTTAGTACGGAGACGACAGCTGTCAAATACGACATATTGGAACTGCGGTACGTTAGGTTAGGTTAGGTTATTCACGATTTCCCTAGTAAATATAATTCAAGGTAGATACGCGTTCAGTCCACCGAGATGGCCCTCATCTCTTATTTGCTGTTCTTTTAGCCTCTCCTCGTCGTTTCCATCTATTCCAAGCCCAAGTCTCTCTATAAGCCTCTCCCCTTTATCACCGTGCAGCTCTATAAAAGCTCTACGTCTTTTCAAAGAGACATCCGGGTCGAAAATCCAGGTTTGCTTGTCGTGGATCACTGGGAAACCAATCAGGTTCGTTCTGACGAAGCTCGAGATTGGCCCAATTGGGTCCCCTGCGCAGATTTGCCGGCAGCATAAAGTGAAGATTAGGAGCTGGAATTAAAAAGTTAACTGTCAAGTTTTGGCGGGAAACAAGTTTCGAATTTTCGAGAAATTAATCTTTAAGGTGATCTTTTTTCTCAAGGTAAGATATAATACATACATAAATGACGCTTATATCCCTTACGGGGTAGGCAGAGCGTTAACGGCCGTAAAACGGATTTAAATACCACGTCTGACGAAAGTTTGAGCGTCAATCAGATAACCTGTGTATCACTATAGTGACAAGTTGTCAGCCCATCGCCTAAAATTGCAATACACACCTAACTCGATTCCTTTAGTCGCCTCTTACGATACCCATGGTTAAGAAATGGGGTGATGTGAATGAATTAAATATTTCATCAATGTTTAAAACAAATTCAAGGTCACTGCTACACTCTCTCTCGTATTGTTATAAGCTGAGGTTTAAAATATTAATTATTAAAAAGGTGATATTATGTATCAAGAAAATTTACCACACTATCACAAACCATCATCACAAACAAAGAAAAAAATATCAAACCGAAATTTCTTTAAAAATACGAAAATAGAACTCACAAATAAGGTCTTCATATTTATACACAGGGTGTCCGTTTCGCGTGGTGGATATCGTTTGACTGGTCGACATCAGTGTTGCCGAACCGAACCGAAACTAAAAATATCGGTAGGTGTAGAGGCAAAAAATCGGTAGAATTCGGTAGATTCCTATTTTGCTCTAAAATTGCTGCGGAGGGCACGCACGGGCAATTTATTTATTTAATATCAAATGTAATATTCTATTTGTCATTTTAGTAGATTGTTACACATACATTAAATAAATTCGTATGTACTAAGCATATTAACATTTCCATAGAAACAGTCAAATAAGTACGAATTAAGAACATGTGCAATTTAAAAAATACAATTTATTGCGCACAGTGTTAAAAAACGTATGAATTGTAAAATCCAAAATAAACACAACTCAAATCCGTTTAAAATTGTTTTATTTAGATGAGTAATAGTTGTGCAAACTCAAGAAAATATTATAGTGTTTAAAAATTTCCCTTTCAACCACTCCCATCATCATTCCCGGTTGCTCTCTGAGGCCTACAAGTTACCTAGTAATCACCTAAAAAACCCTAACACCAGGGTTCATGGGATCTTTGTTCAACTCGGTGAACTCGGTATATCCCATACAGACGAAAAACATTCATACATACATAAATATATCACGCCTTTCTTTCTTGCGGGGTAGGCAGATCGTAAACGGCCGCAAAAAACGGACATTTACGCCAAAAATTGCAATACACACCCTCGAGTCCCTTTGTCGCCTCTTACGACACCCACGGCAAAGAAATGGGGTGATGCTATTCTAAGCCGGCATCACAGACGAAAAAAAGGGAACAAAATAATGGAAACTAGTCTATTTATAATGGTTACTCAATTCGGTATATCGGTAGATCAGGGTACAAATCGGTAGATCTACCGATTATTCGGTAGGTTCGGTAACACCGACGTGGCCAGTTGTAAAGCGAATCAGGTTTGCTTACTTAATCGCAACTGTATTACTGTGACTTAATGGCTGATTTCTTGCGACACCCTGAAACGGCGGCGCTAGCGGCGATTAGGGATGTTGCGGAACGATGTATCTGATATCAAATAAGCAGTTACTTTTTGCGAATATGCTACTATGTATTTGTGAAGGATATTAGTACACAATTTAATTAATTTGTTTCTAAAAATCATTCAAAAATTTTTCGACGTTCAGCTTGTGAGAGTGGACTGTATGTCTACTCTAGAGAATCTACGATGCCTACTGAATTAAACCACGTAGTATTTGAAACAGAAATACGCATTTATTTGCGGAGTCACAGATTGGTACAGCCATAGATTACAATATTGTCTGATATTGTTTATATTTCGGCCATAGAGCACAGGCAAAGGCTAACTCAGGCTTTCTGCCGTTTTAATATTTGGCTAAATCCACAGATATAGAAACTTCTTTTTTGTAAATCTGTGGCTAAATTCTAACAAGTAGGCGGTCGTAAGTTACTAAAGTTGTACTCAACATAGCTCCACTTAAAAAAAAGTACCAATTAAAGAAAGTAAAAGATTGTAAAAGTGAGATAATTTTTGTAATAATATCTGTTTTAGCGTCATTGCACTCACTGCTAGTGGAAAGTTAATAGGATAATCTAATGCTGTGATGATAACATACAAGTAACGACTTGCTAAACCATAAGACGCTAGTATTACTTGCGTAAGTATAGGTAAAGTTATATTGAATGATCTATCCTTTTCAAGTGCTTTTATAATGCAATTAAAAAGTTTAATCAAATTCCGTTACTTTAAAATTTAGCTATTGGTCCACTGCTGGACATGGGCCTGCCCCTGTTGAGGGTTTTTGCTATACTCACCACGCTTAGCTAGTGGATTAGCGAGCGCAACGCAAGATTTTGCATTCACAGGGAACACTACTGCCCATTCCCTGGAAGAATTTATCCCTTAGTCACTTTTACGACACCCACAAGTTGTATTGGATGATGCAATTCTAAGGCGACATCACACGGCGAAAATTTCGTCAAATACCTTATTTTTGATTGATATTTTGTTACATAAGGAACATCACTAAAAATACTCACAAAGAAAACTGGTAACTATTAGAAGAAGCCTCCGTTATTATTTACGAAATTTTAACCATTTTGCCGGATTTAAATATAATGTGACCTCGACCTTACGCAACTTAACCTATGGGTTTTTCTATTCAGAAGAGAACAATACGTCAGTTTCTCAAAAGTTGCTAAAAATTTTCATTCTTTATGTATTTTTAAAGACAGTTTTATGCAAACCTCAAGGCAAATAATTTAACTTACGTATTTTAACTATTTTTAAAAGATGATGATGATGATGACATGACAGATACCGTGTGATGCCGGCTTAGAATACCGTGTGATGCCGGCTTAAAATAGCATCACCCCATTTCTTTCCCGTGGGAGTCGTAAGAGGCGACTCAGGGACTCGACAGGGTCAGACATGGCGTAATTGTCCGTTTTTTGCGGCCATTTACGCTCTGCCTACCCCGCAAGGGAATAAAGGCGTGATATGTGTGTGTGTTTGTATTTTAACAGAGTTGTCGGACCTGTTTGCACACTAAGTGAAAGGTTTTGAACACAAACTTTATAGATAACTAGACAGTACTTGGACAAATTATATATTTTCCCTAAACATAATACCTACAGAAAACTCAACAAAAATCAACATCCTTCATCAGACATTATAGGTATTGCATGTCTCAATGCAGTCCACTCGGCTTTTTCAAGTAAATATCTAACTTTAAGTTATCTTTTACCAATAAAGCGTATTAACACCAAAACTGATAAAAATTCAAACACGCTGTACTTCACGAACAAACTCGTAGGAAAGAAAACTTTTTCCCGCCATTTTCCACATTTTCTTCCTGCGTTCTGATTGGCGGAAGCTCGCGCACTGTTTTACCGACATCTATGCGCGGTACAGTGCGCGAAAATCAATAATTCCCTCAAAAAGCCTACAAGTGTCTTTGTGACTTATACGTGACACGTTTTCAAAAACAAACCTGCATTTTGATGATTTATCCATGAAAATGATGCAAGAATACGACGATGACTACTTTTTTGAAGAGGACAAAATGTACGTAAATAAATAACCAACTCGTATGAATAATTATCTTATCTTTTACTACGTAACATCCTTTCATTTTGACTCACAGAACGGTTTTATCTGTTGTTTGAGTTTATTTTGTGCTAAGTTTTTATTTGGTGTGTGACATTTTTCTAGCCGAAGTATTCTGAAGATGTTTCCATACAACGATCCAAGATTGTATTACACAAGTAACATAAACAGTCCTTGGTGGTCGCAAGGATTGTATGAAGACAAAATGTAATGGAAACCGTAACTTTGTTATTTTGCTTATTGGTTGCTTTTGGACGCAATTGGTTGTAATGTAATTTAGTCTAGTTTTTCGATACTTATGTACACAGTTATATAGAATGTTAATCTTAAACTGTAAACAAACACTATGTAGACTTTACTTGAAAGGTATTCAAGAGTGTGTAAAAGCTGTTGTATCGATAGCATATTTATTTATTCGGTACAAATTGTATTTTGGTTTTTACAAAATGGTAGACCCCATGACAGATATACACTAAATACCTAGGTAGGTGATATTATCAGCTCCTCGTCCTACCATTTTTTATCTTATTATTATTAATTTTATATATTTAAACGGGCAATAACAGTATAATTATTTATAATCGGGATTTCAGAAACGTCTCGAAGTCTCTTACGATTTTCATGCTTTTTATGTAGGGGGTTTCAAGGGCGACAAATCGATTCAACTCAGTTTTGTTTTTGATTAAAATTGTTTTACCAAAACAATGCTGAGTATTGCTCGGTCAGACAGGTTTTTAACCAATTATGTGGATAGAGAACCAGTATACTATGGTTTATTTTGCACTCACAGTGCTATATTATTTTTAAATGAAGAGAGAGAGAGAGAATGAAAATAAGACATTCAATTTTTTTGCGTTACACACACACACACATATCATGCCTATAATCCCTTGCGGGGTAGGCAGAGCGTAAACAGCCGCAAAAAACGGCCATTTACACCACGTCTGACAAATGTTTGAGGGTTATTCGGAATATTGTGTATCGCTATAGGGACAGGTTGTCAGCCCATCGCCTAAAATTGCAATACACATCCTCGAGTCCCTTAGTCGCCTCTTACGACTCCCACGAGAAAGGTGATGCTATTCTAAGCCGGCATCACACGGCAAAGTTTGCGTTAGCCGGGGATTAATCTCGGGACCTGTAGCTGTAGGACGATACTCCTCAAAAGGTCCGGGTTCAATCCCCGCCGACGAAATTACTTTTTCAATGCCTTATTTTCATTTAAGAAAAATAGTAGTTCGAGGGCGAGATGTTACTCATAATAATACCTTAAAATATAGTAAACTTTTGGTAAGTAAGTATCTTAAGCTTATTTTGTTATTCATTGCATGTTTTTGTTTAATTTCATTTAGCAAAACCTCGGAGAGTAAACTCGGTAATCCTTTGTTGGTTCCTATTGAACAAGGGTAAGTTTGAGTGGATAAAAAAGTCAATGTTTATTTTCTCATCATTAAACTGTTTGAAGGACCTGATTCACCTGAAAAGTTTGTTCCTTTCATTCCCGCTGCGCCAGAGAGAAACAGACAATAATCCACAACATTTCGAATTTCTAACAAGCCTATATTATATTTTTAATAGATAGTTTATCGCATCATTAAATAAAGGGCATGTTCTTTTTATTTTATTTTGTTTCATAATCAGAGATTTAAATTTAAAAAAGTGATAGTTTAGTTCCTACAACTAGGCTGCTGAAAACAAAATTCGTTTACCTACCACATAATTATATGACCTATATTAAAAAAAACTGATTGACATTGACAGATGAATGACTGAAGTTTTCTCCACTGCTTTTTTTTCTACTATAAGCAAAGAATTTTTTCATGGTAATCCTAACTTTAAAAGATTTTACAACTTTTCAAAATATTTCAGAAACGATTGCATTAAAAATTATGAAAATATGTGTATCTTAATAAGCATCCCAAACACTCTAAACGATATGTATATCTTTTGTATCTAACGTAAAATAAAATGGTGTGGATTTTGCGCTGAAATTTTCGCGAGATTTTACGGTTTTTATGACATAGAAACTAAAGTTCGTAAGAAATCTAATTTAGGTACTTACTAGAAAAGGTATGTATGTATATAAATTAAAGCATTTTTTTAATCCGAAATATCGGACACTTCAACAAAAATAAGTTACAGTATTTTCAATTATTATGTGTGACCGCGAATGTTTAAAAAAGTTTATGTAGGTAAGTTAGAGTTGATCAAATGCAATTTTTAGCTTTTCATCGATACCTATTTAATCTTATTTTTTAAACGTTCTTTCGAATGTAGGCAACCGTCGCAACCGATAGTGCCTGTTCAAGAAGATGAAATAAAAGTATTTGAAGAGTAAGTAAAACATTCTAGTTTATTTTGAAAAAGCTTGGAAAAAAATGTTGTTGGATTTCAATCTGCGGCCTTTGCTATCAGTAGGTACTAGCGACACTCTTACCTCTATGCCACCGCTGTGGTGCCAATAAACCATATTTGACAGCTGTCATCACTATACTAAAAGCATAGCTAATAGATATGTCAACAAAACATTGGCAGAATTGTCCCTGTTGACAGAAACCATATTTATAAAATTGAATTGAAACTGGATCCCTGTCATAGCAATAGCACGAACCTGACAGCTGTCAAATATGGCTTATTAGGATGACCATACTATAATGGCAAAGGCTTGAATCGTGCCTGCTGCGGAAAAACTAATTAATTAAGTGTTCATAGATTAACTTTTTCTGTTCAGACCCAAACAAGGCATCGAAATCATCGAGGTTGAAAGTTCTGAATGCATTTTTAATGACCTTCGAAAAGAAAGATTTATGATTCAGCATCAAGATTTAATGTAAGTTAAATTAGCCCTGCATAACTATACCACTAGTTATTTGACAAACACTAACTCACAAAATTATATTGTGTAGTTTTTTTAGAGTTTAAATGAACAACATAAATAAACATAAATGCTTGAAAACATTATTTATGCTAATTCGTAGTTATTGAAATCGCTAATTTCCATAATAATTTATCATTAATTTCTTTAATAATTTATGTGATTATTTTGCAGATAAATCAAGAAATCGTAGTGGACGCTAGCCCGCATGCCATAGACACAAAAGTACGCTAAGCTAGAAATAAATAATATCAACGCTAAATAATTATTTGTAAGAATAATAAAAATGTTTGCTATAAATAAATGTTTATTTATTTTTAATACGAATCGTTTCTTTATCACTATAATCCACCTTGGTTGTTCGATCCACCAATTTCTAAAATTCGTAACATTTCCTACCCGAAACTCTAAAAACCTCGTCACAAATGTGAAACTTGAAACTTGGGCAGTTTCAAGATTTGATTTTAATCCAACCTAAACAACCTGGAGTCACCCTGCATCCTGCACCATCTATGGTACTAACAACATATATATGTGTCACATACATACACATATCACGCCTATAATCCCATGCGGGGTAGGCCGAGCACAAACGGCCGCAAAAAACGGACGTTTACGCCACGTCTGTCACTAGTACCATTAATGGTTCTACTACAACTAATCGATAGTTCCGACACTTTCGAAATAATAGTTTGGCTAGTGATAGTAAAGTAGAGCTCGATCTTAGTTTAGAAGTAGGGTTTGCTTATTAGATCCACCATCTTTACCTTTGACTTCAAAAAATTGATTTATCTTCCTGGATATAAGAGCTATGCCCTTGTCGGTAAAGCAATTCCTGTCTCTTTCTCGCTGGTGTTTTATCCTCTTGATACGACAAGAAATTGTCTTCTTACTTATCAGAGTACAGTCAATAAAATTATCTCTTCACGTTCCAGGGGTATGACGGTAACATCAGGCAGTGTGGTGCTGAGCAAGGATGAGAAGAATCTAATCGGAATCAGTATTGGAGGTGGCGCACCTTTATGCCCCTGTTTGTATATCGTCCAGGTAAACACCTGTACATTTTCAGGAGTTAATAGCATTCAAATCTCCAACTATAAAAAGATATGTCACACAGAGTACAATGGAAAACATTTATTTTACGGTGGTTTGGTTTTAATGCAGTAGCACAACTTTATTCTTTAGTTTTTTTTCGATGTTTTGAAAACTTACACTTATCTGGACCGGATCGATATGTCAGTTAAGAATGAGACACAGTCAACGATTAGAGCGATCAGTTTTATTAGCCCTAAAGGGTACTAATAAGCGACGAAACAATAAACTGTTGGGTTGAATCGTCTTGCTTGCAGTCATGGAATGATGAACCATTCATCTTCACCTTGCCTGCTATGCCGATGGCCGTGGGATCGTCCCCCACAAGACACAAATAGTTTTTTAGTCCCTTTTTTAAGTACTTGTGTTTTTTAATGTATAAAATGTATTTATTTACAAAAAATAAGTATTAATAATATGAGCTATCTGGTTCTGGTTTGCTTATTATAGGACTAGATGGCACTGTGTGAATTGTCCAGGATATTTATTTATGGCTTGTGTTTAAATGCCTACCAGAAATGCACTTATCTTACTTCCAATAAATTCGAAATGCCTGCCAAAACGGATAAATGCTCACCAAATTGTGTATCACAAAATATTGTAAAAATAAAGCTATTTTTCTTTTTATTACATTCTATAATAGTAGTTTATGCAACTGTCATATAATGGGGGTCATTGGAATGCGAGTGTCTGTTTATCACACGAGGCGTAGCCGAGTGTGATAATAGATTGACACGAGCATTCTAATGCCTAATTATATGCAGTTGCATACACTATTTTATCTACACTCTAAAAAATTAACTCAGTTGAACACTTTTCCAAACGTCCGCACCGGCGATTGCAAGGCCCGATACATGGTCAAATTCAATACGAGAACGTAATATGGCTTGATATGAATTTTTGAAGATTCTTTACTAACAGTTGTTTAGATGTCGAGTCTCAACAGCAAATAACTAAACAACTAAACAAGAACTGAACAACACTGAACAACAACTGAACAACATCGGAGTAACATCTGAACAACAACTAATCAACATCTGAACAATAACTGAACAACATCTGAACAACATCTCAACAACAACAGAACAAAAACCTATTAAAACAACTGAACAACATCCGAAAAATTACCCTACAACAACAACTGTCAGGTGCGGCGGAAGATAGCGATTTGAGTATTGGAAAAAAAAACTTCGTTTCATTTCTCAACTTTATCGTATTAAGAGTTTTGTCATTAAGTCATTACGCTTCTGTAATTTATAGTAAACCCTAGTTTTTATAGGCAGAATGCATAAAGTAGGTCATTATGCATCTGTTTTCGAATTCATAATTCGAACATTATGAGACGAGTGTAGATAAAAATACATAAACACCTTTAAAGTCAATTTGAGACCAAATTTTGTAAATTGTCGCTAAAGAGATGTTACCAATATTTTATTTTATTACTTACATTTTAGTTATCTATGCTGAGGCAAAAAAAAATGGTCGACCGCAAATATTTTTTTCATACCAAATATAATATTGACTACACCAAACACAAGTTACTTATTTAATACATTATGCATTTAATTATTATATTTTTATGTAGTTAAATAATTACTTTGTTGTCAATTATTGCAACACATAATAGCTAAGTTATATACAATGAAACAAACCATTGGTAGATGGGGAAATAAAAAATCAAAATTAAATCAAAAATTAATTAAGGAAATTATAATTAAATTAAGGTGCTTATAAGATTAAGTTGTACTCAAGAATAATCAATGGCATTTCAAGGAACACAATAGTTACAGTCTTATACAATCTTATCTTATAAGATTAATTTGTACTTAAGAATAATCAATGGCACTTTAAGGAACACAATAGTTACAATCAGTCAATCACCTAAAACCTAGCAAAAAAAGGAAATTACTGAACTAACAAAGCTTTTTTGGCTTTTGTGGGCCGCCCTCTCTTTCTCTTCTGGCCAATAGGGATATTTCTGGCCTCGGGAGGTGGCTCCACACGTACTTTAGCCTGATTGCTAAACCCAGCAAATGTTTGCAGACGTACTGTTTCAGGATAGGTTGTGGGGTAAAGTAATTATAAGTGATCTGTGAGTGATAAAGGTAAACAATTGTAATCTTAGCTTGGCCATAATATATTTTGGATTTAGGTTAGATAATGTGATTACAATAAAGCAAATTTGAACTGTATATTTTGGTGTCAATGTTACTGTTTTAGTGAAACAATATTTGGTGAGCATTTATCCATTTTGGCAATCAAAAAGAATATTTGTACACAACGTACAATTATTTTGACGTGTGTATACTTGTTTTGGAGCTTAACACGTTTTACTTTGGGAAACTAAGTTTAAAATGAGTTTAATTTATATGGAGTTAATTTATTTTACTTGGTATTAAGTTTTGGAAAAAATAAACTACTTTGGTGAGCTCTTAAATTGTACCCTTTATTTATTATACTACTAATACTACTATAAACATAAATTATAAGAAAGTCTACAAGATCATAAATTCCTTTCCAGATATTCGACAACACTCCAGCCTCGAAGGATGGAACGCTGCAGAGTGGAGACGAGCTAGTTGGAGTCAATGGACAGAGTGTGAAGGGGAAGACTAAGGTGGAAGTGGCCAAGATGATTCAGGCTGCTAAGGTAATGCAGAATTTGGAAAAAGAGAAAGAGTGTGCTATAAATCAATCCATCCATCATCACTTATTTGCACTACCTTCCCCGCAAGAGATTATAGGCGTGATATATGTATGTATTACACTAGCTTTACGGATAAGATGCTCGAGGTTAATGCTCGTTTAATCTTTGTGACTTGTTTGACTATGTCAAGAAATTATTTTTAAGATCTTTAAACCTTGTTCGTGACATCTCTTGCGGGGTAGGCAGAGCGTAAACAACCGTTAAAACATTTGAGGCTCATTTAGAAGTTTGTGTATCACCATAGTGACAATTTATCAGCCCATCCCCAAAAATTGCAATACACACCTTCGAGTCCCTTAGCTGCGTTTTACGACACCCACGGGCAAGAAATGGGGTGATGCTATTCCAAGCCGGCATCACACTGCACCATTATTATAAATTCTAGATAAAGTCAGCTAATTTTAGTAAAATTCTACGAGGAAGACCTATGTGGACGACCTGATTCTAATGATAATATCTTTCATACAAATTTTCAGGACGAAGTAACAATTAACTACAACAAACTCCACGCGGACCCTAAACAGGGCAAATCCCTGGACATTATCATGAAGAAGATGAAGCATCGTCTCGTAGAGAACATGTCTTCAGGGGCTGCTGATGCATTAGGATTGTCCAGAGCTATTCTCTGCAATGATACTCTGGTTGCTAAACTCAATGAACTCAGAGATACCGAGAGCACTTATAAGAGGCTGGTGGAAAATGCTAAGAGGTGAGTCGTAGAAACTAGTGTACCAACCTCCTTAGCATTCGCAGTAATCTAGCAAATAGCTCCCTTCTACCATCGTACATCCAGACGCACCGCCGGACACCATCCGTACCTGGTTGCCATTCCGCCAATTCGGACTAAGCGCTTCCAGTCATCATCTATAATGCGCACTGCTAAAGAGTGGAACTCACTACCTTTGTCTTGGTTTCCAGACGCATACAATCCTTTTCTCTTCAAAGTAAGAGTGAACAGGCTTCTTCTGGGTAAGCTCGCTCCATCTTAGACTCTGTCTCTATTACCTAGACTAGAGTCAAGAGCAAACCCATCCTTAGTAAAAAATATAAATATATATCAAAAATATGTCTATTAGAAATCATCAAACCATATCATATTAGGATTTAGGTTGAAATAAGAAGTGGATTGCGAGAAAGTAAAATGCTATTAGTGCAGGAAACGATCTATGGGAACGACCTAAATAACAACGATAGGAATCTGTATCTAACAAGAAACAGTTAAAGCAGTCTTTTTGAAAAGTAAAATACTGTTAAAGCGCTAGGATACTGCATTCTATCTTAATTAAAAGTCAACTACAGCAATATCATTCTTGCATGTTTTAATTATCTTGTGTATAACTAAGTAATTACACTTTATTATAAGCATCATTTGATGATGGAAGAGCGGAGGCTCCTACTACAGGCTTACTAAAGCTTCAAAGAAGACTCCAGCCGACTAACAACTTAGGTTTAAAGACTTTTTATTTCCTCATTCAAGACATAATATACAGTCACTTACATGAGAAACAGGGTAAATGTAATAATTATCTAATATTTCCGGTCACTTTGCACAGAACACACTTTTAAGATTGTAGGTAAACAAATACAATACAAATTTAACGTATGCAACCAAATCTCCAACCTAAATAGTCAAGTACTAGTACTAGTTTCTTTTGTTACTATGTGTTGAGCTAATTTATGTTTAAATTGGCAAATAGATTGAATACTTTTGATATCCGAGGGTAATTTGTTATAAAGAGCCACTCCTTGGTAGGTGAACATACTCCTTCCGTAGTTTGTCCGTGTTTTAGGCAGCACAAGGTAACTGGCGCGTCTGAGGGAGCGTTTAGATTGATCTTTTTTTAATGTAAATGTTATTGATGATTTGATTTTTTTGGTAAGGATTTTTTTTAATAATATGCATGTGTTATAAATAAACAGCTGTTTGATAGTCATTAATTTAGTATTTTTAAAAATGGTTTTAGTAGGTGTTAAGTACGAGTAATGAAATATCATTTTAATTAACTTGTTTTGTATAATTTGAAGTTCTGATAATCGTGTTTTACTGGCACTGCCCCAAATTTCGATCAAGTATAAAAGATGTGATTTTACTAATGAGTTGTATATGATTAAGCGTATTTTTTTAGGAATACATCGCACAATGCCGCGCAAGGAACCCATTAATGAGGATAATTTCTTTTTTATACTTTCAATGTGTGCATCCCAAAGAAGACGATCATCTAGGTATAATCCTAAGTATTTTTCAACGTGTTTTTGTTTTATGGGAATATTGTCAACAGTTAAATTTTTGTGTGGTGGCAGAGGTTTGTTTTTGGCTTTGAAAATAATATATGAAGTTTTCGATGTATTTATTGTTAGCAAATTTGTTTGCAACCAGTTATGTAAAATCAGCAAGTCTTTTTGGGCGGTATCGATAATTTCATGGATAGAAGATCCAAAGTAGAATAAGCACGTATCATCAGCGTACAAGGTTACATGACCTTGCATTCCAAGATTACAGATATCGTTGATATATATTAGAAAAAGTAAAGGGCCTAAAATTGACCCTTGTGGGACACCAAAAGTAATAGGTTGGGGGTGGCTTTCATATTCATTAATCTTAACAATCTGTTGCCTGTTCGTTAAGTAAGATTCAAAAATTTGTAGTGCACTGTTAGCAATTCCTAGTGATTTTAGCTTGGTTATAAGCAACTTGTGGCTCACGGTATCAAAAGCCTTCTTTAAGTCTATGAACACGCCTAAAACAAACTTTCTATTGTCAATGTTATTTTTTATTTTAGTTATAAGATCTGTAGTTGCAGCCAATGTATTACTTTTGGGTCTGAAACCAAATTGTTTATCTGTGATAAAGTTAATTGTGTCAAGGTAGGACTCTAATCTAGTATGTAAAATCTTTTCAACAATTTTTGATATTACAGGCAACACTGATATTGGTCGGTAATTCCCAGGATCAGATTTTGAACCGGATTTGAAAATGGGGCTAACTTGTAACCAATGTATTTACTTACTGAAATAAAATATTATTTTTTTATTTTGTATTTGTTTCTAAAAACTTACATTTCTCTTCCAGAATGCTGAAGGCCTACTTCGATCTCCTCCAAACATACAAAGCCGTGGGCGATATCTTCGCAGCGATCGGAGTGAGAGAGCCTCAAGCGAGGGCTTCAGAAGCTTTCACTAAGTTCGGGCAGTATCATAGACTGCTGGAAAGAGATGGAATTAAGATGCTCAAGGCTTTAAAACCTGTAAGTTGATCCAATCGACAAGTCAATCTTTCTACGGCCGATGTGGCGCAGTAGTAGTGCGACTGCCTGGGAAGCAAAGGTTCCGGGTTCAATTCTCAGCTGGGGCTTAAGTTGTTATTTATCACTTTGTGATCTTTTTCCCAGTCTGGTAGGACATTGTAGCTGAACCACCTGATAATCTGAAAAAACAGGTGGTTCTGTGCTTCGGAGGGCACGCTAAGCCGTCGGTCCCGGTTGCTGCCTATGATAACTTAGACGGCGGTCGTTACACAACCATGTCAGAGCCTACTGCTAGTAGTGGGCGGTTGAAAAACTCTGACACCAGGGTTTATCGGGTCGTTGGACGACTCGGTGTCCTAAACCAAAAAGAAAGAAGTCAATATTTTACCACACATGTGAATGAAAGTCTACTGACCTTACTGTTTAAGACCCAACAGACTTTGATCAAACCGATTCAACAGACCAATCTTAAAGATTGACAAACCCCACCAACCCAACTGTCATGACTCGACTGACTTAAGGCCCAACTAACTCCGGCCCAAATTGCTAAAATGATGTGCATAGTTAGACACTAAAAGCCAAAAATCTGCTAAAGAATATGAAAAATTCAGAGCATTTTCAGTCCAAAAGTTACGAAGCCTTTTCTTCAAATTCTTTCTTACAGATTCTAGCCGACATGGGCACGTACCTCAACAAAGCTATCCCTGACACAAAACTGACGATCAGGAAATACGCTGACACCAAGTTTGAGTACCTCTCGTACTGCCTCAAGGTCAAGGAAATGGATGATGAGGAGTACGGGTACAATGCACTGCAGGAACCGCTGTATAGGGTGGAGACTGGGAATTATGAATACAGGCTAGTACCTACCCTATCTGGATTACGTTGTGAAAGTAAAATCTGTAAATCGTAGCTATTGAGAGCTTTTATAAGTCAAGTTTGCAAAATTTTACAAGCGTATCTATTATATAACGCCGTGTGATGCCGGCTTCGAATAGCATCACCCATTTCTTTCCCGCGGGTGTCGTTAGAGGCGACTAAGGGACTCTAGGGTTTCATGTGTATTAAAATTTTAGGTGACAGGTTGACAACCTGTTACTATAGTGATACATGAAACGTTAACGCTCTGCCTACTCTGCAAGGGATAAAGGCATGATATGTGTATAAATACGTATGATTGTTTCACAAAAACTTCCTACCTGATTTAAATACATACATATATAATGCCTATATCCCTTGCAGGGCACACAGAGCGCAAACGGCCGTAAATAACGAACATTTACGCCACGTCTGACAAACATTTGAGGGTCATACAGAAAACTTTGTATCGCCATAGTGACAGGTTGTCACCCCATCGCCTAAAATTTCAATACACATACAACCCTCGGAATCAATCAAACCAATCCTCAGAAATGGGGCGATGCGATTCTAAGCCGACATCACACGGCATTTTCATTCTTCCTTCTTTATCAGCTAGAACTTATGTATCCTCATTATGAGTACGACCTCCTCATCAATAAGTACAGCTTGCCCATCGGGCATTAAGATCGCCTTTTATTTTTCAGACTGATTCTCCGCTGTCGTCAAGACGCAAGGTCTCGCTTCGCAAGACTTCGATCAGATGTTCTGGTGAAACTGGAACTTTTGGACAACAAGAAAACTCAGGATGTCGCTTATCAACTGAGGAGATTCATACAAGGCCTTGCTGTGTATCACAAGTGAGCTATAAAATATTTTACTTTTTTTAATCCTTTATTAGGGTGGTATGGGATCTACCTCCTAGCGGTGGAGCCCGGGCAACGGCAACACAGGCTTGCCTGTGGATAAGTCCGGCTGAACGATCCCACGTGCGCGGTGGCTGGCTCGCGACCACCATCCCACCGAAGTCTGGCGCCAAGTAGCCACCTGCGTTCCGTCAGTGTGTGGGAGTGCCAGTGCCTTAACAGGCTTCTTCTGGGTGAGCTCGCTTCATCTTAGACTCTGTCTCTGTCCTATGACCTAGACTAGAGTCAAGAGCAAACCCATCATTAAAAAAAATAAAAAAATTGAAACGAAACAAGTAAACATACAGTTAAAACTTAAAATTAAAACAACAGGCGAACTTATAATATCAATATTCGAAATAAAATTATTAATAACAATAAAATGAATTAAATTTAATAAATTAAAATAAAATAAAATTTTGCCATTACAGTTAAACTAAATTGAAAATGTTATGTCAATAACTTAAAACCTAGGTAGGTTTAAGAGATCTCTTCCAGCCAACCTAGCGGGGGTGAAAGATTTCCCGTTAGATCAAATATTTAAGAAAGGTTACGTGTTGGACATTCCAAAAAGAAATTGATATAAGTCTCCGCCAGGGACGTTGGGCTCTATGTTGACGATATTTTATGCAAAACACATACATACACACATCACGCCTATAATCCCTTGCGGGGTAGGCAGAGCGTAAACGGCAAAAAACGGACATTTACGCCAGGTCTGACAAATATTCGAAGGTTATTCAGAAAATTCTGATCGCCATAGTGACAGGTTATCAGCCAATCGCCTACAATTGCAATACACGCCCTCTAAGTCCCTTAGTCGCCTCTTACGACTCCCACGGGAAAGAAATGTGGTAATGCTATTCTAAGCCGGCATCACACGGCATATGCTAAATTTTATATGCAAAAAAACTAATAAAATTATGATAATGACGAGAATTAAGCCGATACTTACCCATTCACTGATCTGAGAAATGAAAACAATATTAACATATTCCCTACAGATTCCTCGGCAAAATATATTTTTTGTTTTTCAGTGAAACAGTAGACCATCTGAAGGAGAACTCATCTCTTTTCCCGGTGGAGGTGGATCTCTCGCAAAACGCCTTCCAGTACAAATCCACGGCACCCATTAACCCGGTAAGTAAGTCGTTCTTCAATTCAGTTCATCGTCATGGGATCTAAGGATGTTCTCAGTTCTCTAGCTCCCCACCAAAGTCAGGTGTAGATTTCAAAGACCCGGGGCTAAAAATTTAAGATTCCAGAACTAAAAAGAAATGTTCTTAATCAAATAACAAAAGTACATAACTCTAACGACCCGATGATGCCTGGTATCAGAGTTTTTCAACTAGTAGTACGCCTCTGACATGGTTGTGTAACGACCGTTATCTAAGTAATCATAGACAGCAACCGGGACCGACGGCTTAACGTGCCCTCCGAAGAACGAAACCATCTTTTCGAACAATCAGGTGGTTCAGCCTGCAATGTTCTAACCAGACGGGAACAAATTCACAAATTGATAAATATCAACTTTGTGAGAGCCCTATCGAACCTAAAACCTTTGCGTTGCAGGCAGTCGCACTACCATTGCGTGAAGCAAAGTTAAGTTCATTGAAACATGGGATCATTTTCTTATGCTACTTACGACCGAATGCGATCCCTTTCAATTAAAATGTCCATGATGTAACAGTCTCTATAAAATTCTCTTTGAACAACTAATTATCATTCTAATTGAGTACTACAACTCATAACAATGTTTTAACTATGGTACGCCGTTATGCAAGTATAATGGCTTTCATTAGAAAGTTACGTCAAAAAGGATATCCTGTTTCTTATAGTCCTCGAATTTCAATTAACCTTAACAAAACATCAATAAGCCCAAATTGATGGCTGTCAATTACTGGTAAAGAATATTTTTAATATAGAATAAAATTTGCTAAGTTGACAAATGATCAAGTCATCCACATAAGTACATTTTGTTTACAGTACAATACCGAAGACGAAGAGGAAATAGAATACGGCAAGGAAATACAAGAGTACCACGATGTATCAGACTCAGAGTCCAAAGAACCTAAACCTTTGAACAGACGACAGAATAAAGATAATGACAACACTGATTCTTCAGACCAGCTTCTTCCAGGTTTAGATGCTACTGATAATGACAGCAATGTCAAAACTGATCTGACTGAAGTGACAGACAATCTGTCACTCTTGACAGAACTTGGACTAGCTGATATGAACCCATTGGACGATTTTGGGGATTTCCAAAACGGATCGATGGATACGAAGAACAATGACACGGATGACGTTTTTGATAAGCTATTACAAGATCTGAATATTGGTAATTAATTTTTATTTGTATGTTACGTTTTATTTATAGAAATAAAATTATTATATTGTATAAAAATCTTTATTATCTTAACCGCTACATTGTACAATTGGACAAACATACTTCCACAAAAACATTCGATGTCGCAAGAAACAACATCGGAGTAAAATGTACAAAAGAATTACGTCAATTTGTTAACACAAGCACACAACACAATACATCGCACTCTGAAACACGATGAAATATACAGAATAAATAATACACATTATAACCACATGGCAACATTTGAAAGAGGCACAGTCGGTCGGGCTTGAGACAATCCATGGTATTTCAAAATCAAGTACTTACTTTCATATAATTTACATTTGGTATAGTCTGAAACTATTCTGAACTATGTACAGGTTTCTTAACATTTCAAATGAAAAGAGCGGTGCTCTAGGTCGACGGTGGAAATCAATGTTTAAATTATAAAATCATCCATGTAAGTTCACAAACAACACCATCTAATTTTTCGCCTGGCGTGACGATATAGGCAAACTACTTTTGGGTGTTCTACATCTTCACAAATGTATAAGGCAAATTATCTGCCATCTTTTTTTCAGTGGCTATGTAAAGATCTACACTATTTTGCACCTAAAGTGACACTTCCTCTACAATTTTATAGTCATCACTCAGTCGTAAATCTTCGTGTGTATAATCACTTTTTTATAAGGCAACGGTTTGACTACTTTCACTAACTTGTGTGGAGCTATTTCTTCGTAGTAGACTTCTTTGTGAGGTGATACATGATGATGATGATGGTCTTCGAAGTGTGAAGCCAAAGGTGGTCCGTAAATGGGCTTAGGTGGTCCGTGAATAATCTTCGGTTTATGAATGATGTGGGGTGGGTGCTTTACGTAGATGATCTTCTTCTTAGGAGGAGCGAGGTCTAGAAGCGTTGCCAACTTCTCCTTCTTGAAATCTACAAGATCTTGTACGAAGTGCTGTTTCTCGTGAACTAAAGCGTGAACAAGCTTCTCTTTCTCTTCTAGAAGTTGTTGTGCTAACGTTTGCTTCTGCTTGAATAGTTCTTTCTTCTTCTCGACTAATCCTTGCAATGCTTGGTGCTTGAACTGTCCAACTTTTTGAAGAGTTTGCAATTTGTCGTTAAATTTTGCTTTCTTGTAGTCCAAAACGACTTGTCCTATATTGTGTTTCTGTTCATAAAGTTTCTTTCCAAACTCCACTTTCCTTTGCACTTTCGGTAGTATGTTTAGGACGTCTAATTGTTTGACTTTTTCCAAGTCTATGTTGTCGACGAGATCTTTTATATTGTTAGCGGCTGTTTCTTTTAAATCTTGAACTTTATTAGTGATCGCTTGCAAATCAAGCGTCGCTCGCGCCGAATGTAGAGCAAATAACAATAATATCTGAAATTAAACAACATAATTACTTCACCAATCTAAGGTTCTAGATTTATTTTACTATCTTAGAGGAAAATCCAATACATCTAGCAATGTTTCTGCTGCAAATATCCAAAACTTCTCTTAATAACACTTTAAGAACCGAAAAAAATTAAGTTATGATAACACATCACTGAAACTTGGGCACAAGCGTGATTCAGAGCAATATTTAAAACACTTTAATTAACAACACAACTCCTAAGGTATCAAATAACTTCCCTTCTATTATTATCACTGAAAAATAATAAATCGTCTACATACCAAGACAATAGTCCTCATCGTGAACAATCGGACTACCAAGGGTTTGTCTAACAACTGAGCACTATCAAACACTGGTCTTCATATAAATGTAATGGTCATGCAACTTACTATGCTTGCTACACTATGGGAAGGACTATTCTGGTTCGGGTGTGAAATGATTCGATTTTATTTGGAACGTCATTCCTTAAAGAAGTGCATATTACCCATCATCTTTTTCTTTTAAATCAAACTATAATATTTGTTTCAAAATGTGACCGGAAGAACCTATCTATGCACCATGCCGTGTCTGTATTAAAGTTCTGTCTAAATAAGTAACGGATATGTTTAAAACCTTAAAACTAGAAGTAAACTTTTAAAAGGTTGCGAAGAACACAATTTTACATTTATGTTAAAATAAGTTCTAAAACTGTTTGAATTATATTATTCTCCAGAATACAACCGCCAAGGGAAAGTACGGTGTCACCGAATCGGGTTCAATTTTTAAATGCGTCGCGCGAGCCGCGATGTCCTGTCCCGCGCATCACAAATCAACATGGCGGCCGGCTTGGCGCGAAGATTTGTAGTTTGTTGGCAACCCGGCACTATCGTTACATCATGGAGGAATGTTCGAAATACGCTTTTCCGTTCAAGGTTATGTCTACTACTGTATTAGAATACCTAGGTGCCTAATTTTCGGTTTACGACTGACATTGCTATGCCGAAGATTATTAAATAATACTTACCTACCTATTTCATGGCGGGGTTGATGTACTAAGTGAAAAAGAACGAAGTGCCAAAGATACATCCTTGCGGAACTCAAAAATAATAATTTTAGTGACCGTAGTTTTTAGAAGTTTTCACCATAATTTCTTATACCGCCAACAAAATATCAGAAAAACTTGACTTTTCTCAAAAACTTATAATGCATACAACATCCACTTGCAACGCAACGTGTCAAACCACAGTATAAAACGCCTTGCCTTAATCAAAAGCCAAAGCATTTAGGTAATGTTCTAGTTTCGCTATGAACCTACTTTTTGCAGTAAGTATGTGTCCGTACAATCAAAATTCACCACGTATTCGACATCGTAATATGTCTTGCATGAAACCCGGTAGTGTCTTATTAGTTATTACATCACTCGTATGCAAAACAGTATTTTCCGTTCAAGGACTCGTGCGTACGTGAGCTTTTTCCAAAATTTACAGCTGTTTTGTAATGAATCATGGGGTTCCCTTACTTGGGTGAAAAGTTTATGGATAGCCTAGCGCTAGAACTACAAAGAGTTTTTTATATACATACATACATAAATCACGCCTATATCGCTTACAGGGTAGGCAGAGCGTTATCGGCCGTAAAACGGATATTAACACCACGTCTGACAAAAGTTTGAGGGTCAATCAGATAACTGTGTATCACTTTAGTGACAAGTTGTCAGCCCATCGCCTAAAATTGCAATACACATCTAACCCTCGAGTGCCTTAGTAGCCTCTTACGACACCCATGGGTAAGAAAGGGGGTGATGCTATTCTAAGCCGGCAGTACTTTACTTTATTTCTAAAATAGTTTGTTTATAGGACTCAATGGCAGGGACTTCATTTTGGCCGTTGAAACTGGTGACATCCACGAAAATAATAAAAACAATCAGTCTTTTGCATATCGCTTATACTAATGAAGCAAAATTGAATAAGATATAGTTATTTTCGTTCGCCTTAAGTAAAATATAATAATATCTATAATTAAAACATAATTTTATACTCATAAACGTAAATAAAAAATATTGTGTTAGTTGTTGGTTCTATAGCTTTAGTTAAAGTTCTGTGGTAGCGTTCCTGTAAATACAATCGATTTAACTGCCCTCGCCAACCCGTCCGCCAAGCATGGTTAGTATATCGATACCTCAATGGGGTAAGGCCCATGTCCAACAGTGGGCTGCTGTTGATATGATAAAAAAATGTCGGAGGGAAATAGGACGAAGTGACTTCGATGTCTCTCTCTTTTCGTGTGGGAGACCGAGTCATCCAATGACCCGATGAACCCTGGTGTCAGAGTTTTTCAACCGCCTACTGCCACTAGTAGGCCTCTGACATGGTTGTGTTACGACCGCCGTCTAAGTAATCATAGACAGCAACCGGGACCGACGGCTTAACGTGCCCTCCAAAGCACGGAACCATTTGTTTTTCGGACAATCAGTTGGTTCACCCTGCAATGTCCTAACCAGACCGGGAACAAATTCACAAAGAGACAAATATCCACCTTTGTGAGTGTCCCACCGAGAATCGAACCCGGAACCTTTGCGTCGCAGGCAGTCGCACTACCACTGCGCCACATCGGTCGTCGATGTAAAACTTCATGTTTGGTCTGGATTCCATTATATTATACCTACAAACATAAACATACACATATTACGCCTATAATCCCTTGCAGGGTAGGCAGAGCGTAAACGGCCGCAAAAACGGACAATTACTCCACGTTTGACAAATATTTGAGGGTCATTCAGATTATTGTGTATCGCAATAGCGATAGGTTGTCAACTCATCGCCTAAAATTGCAATACACACCCTCGAGTCCCTTAGTCGCCTCTTACGACTCTCACGAGAAATAAATGTGGTGATGCTATTCTAAGCTGGCATCACACGGCACCATTATATTATTTTTTTATAATAAAAAAGTTTATGAAGACAAAAGATTATCGTCTTCACTTCAAAATTTCTACGTCAAGAAATATGAAATTCTATCTGAACAGTATGTAAATTAAAAACGGTTTTCTTAAGAATAAAATATAATTATTGAAACATATGCACAATTCAATGTTACAGCTTAAAAAATGTACGCTTCAATTAAGTTCTATAGCAGTAAGTAGCATTTTAGCACTAGATATAATGGTGTCAATTCAATAATTTTACTTAGCTAAAAATAGCGCTGTCACTTTCCGTCAAACAGATTTAGAAAAGGATAGTAGATATCTTAGTCATGTCATGTTTCCTCGATATTTTTATTTTTTACAGATAACGCAAATTTTGCGTCAAATTTTAAGATCATTTTCGCAATCATCTCCTATCCTCTTCTAAACGTATTTGACGAAAAGTGACAGCGCTATTTTTAGTTAAAAGAAATTTTCCAAATGACTAATAACTTCCCTTCAAAATCACACAGACAAAAGTCTAGACCAAATATGGTCAAAAACTTTTTCTAATTAATTTACTGCCAAATTCTTAATACTATCCATTATAAGTGCAACCCTTAACATTTTGCAATTAAAAAAAAACAACAAAAATATATTTTCATTAAAAAAATAAGAATTATTTTAGACGTTAAAGTTAGCGTGATGATGACAGTTAGTTAAATTATTTCAGTATTTCACTTTAGAAAATGATATTTTTTAACCTAAAAAAGATTTAATTTATTCACAAATATATATGATAAAAAGTTGCGTTTGTGAATAAAATCAAATCTTTAGCATAAAACAAATATATTACAACATATAAATAAATATACATACATAAGAGTTGCCTGTTCAATTACCATCAATATTTGGACTAAATATGAACATCATTTAAGGCATTATTATTTTTCAAAGTTACATTACAAGCAAAACTACCGTTACGGAAAATTACATACATATTTATACAACTTTTGTGCGAAGGTTTTGAAAATGGAACGCGCGAACTTCACTTCGGTGAGCGACCAATCAGGAGCCGCGATTATCACGTCATCTCGGCTGTGATTGGTGGAATATTTTTGTTTGAATTTTATTGGTGGTTTCGTACTCTGTCTTTATCCAATCAGATTCAGATCCAATTTTGGGTTTTGATAAACCTTCACACAAAATAATTTTACATTTCGCCCCGTCCATTTTTTCTGTTTTAAGTTTAATCCACTTCAAAAAATTTGGTTTATGATCTCAATTCGGGATAACAATAATCTTACTTTAATACCTTATATTAGCGCTGTCACTTTCTGTCATATAGGTTTAAGAGAGGATGTCAAAGTCCTGTAATTTGATGCAAAATGCGCGTTATCTGTCAGAATAAGGCGACGATTAAAACAATGGCCACTAAATTTACTAAAAATACCGAAGATCCCATTGACATAGATATCTCGCATCCTTTTTAACCTATTTGATAAGAAAGTGACAGCGCTAATTTAGGGAAAGTTGAGAGAATTGTTATACCGAATAGAGGCTAATTAATCACAAATGTGTTAATATTCTTTCATCACTTTTATTATTCAATGAAACAAAGTTACTTGAAACAATCCTTGGAAGACTATTTATAAAATTATCACTGACATAACAGTCTGTCCTGTAGTAATGAAATCAAACCAAAGAAGCAAGCATATTTGCTTGGTTTTATTTTTATTTTATTTATTTTTATACTTTATTGCACATGGTACAAAAGGCGGGCCTAATGCCCCGCGGCATTCTCTACCGGCCAACCAAAGGTAAACAGAGAGAAAAAGACACGGGTGCATTTTGGTATGAAATCATCATAATATTATGAAGTATTCAAGTTAATAAAACGAGTTATTCTGAACGCATTTTTCATACTTTTCAGACGGGGCTCGGTCGCGTTCATAAATATCACAACGTATGGTTTAAACCTGTGTTTATGTTTATGTTGCCCACGACTGTAGCTGCGCCAAATCGTCGTCGTCGTCTGGAATAAATGTAACAAATGTTAGCTGTTTTGTGAAGTGGCTAGGCGGTTTGTAAAGTGACGAAACGCTGTATTAAGACTTGTCGTTTTTTGCTGCATTATGTGACGCAAAAAGTAGCACCAAAGAAATGAAATGGTCGCGTTGTTAAGTCTTTCTTTCTTTCTTCTTTCTTTTTCGTGTGGGACACCGAGTCATCTAACGACCCGATGAACCCTGGTGTCAGTTTTTCAATCGCCTGCTACTACTAGTAGGCCTCTGACATAGTTGTGTAACGACCGCCGTCTAAGTTATCATAGACAGCAAACGGGACCTACAGCTTTACGTGCTCTCGGGAGCACGGAACCATCTTCCTTACGGACAATCAGGTGGTTCAGCCTGCAATGTTCTAACCAGACTGGGAACAAATTCACAAAGTGATAAATATATACTTTTGTAAGAATCGAACCCGGAACCATTGCGTCACAAGCAGATGTACTACCACTGCGCCACATCGGCCGTTGTTTAGTGAACAGTGGCCTATTACTGGTAGTAGGCGGTTGAAAAACTCTGACACCAGGGTTCATCGTTAAATTGTTAAATGACTAGTTGTATCAAACAAGCTGTTAGGTCTAAATTGCGACCATGCATAGCAAATTTTACCTTTTGATTCTTTGTTAGTACGTGTTTAATGATGATATTATCGAGAAAGAATTATTATGTTATAACGGTAAGATATAGCATTGTAGTTTTTAAAAGGAGATAGAGCAGAAGACTGTTGATGGTAATTATGTTAAATGACTAGCCACATAATAAAATGTCTTACCAGCCTGCTTGGACTTGCTGGGTTTGGGTTTGTCTCGCACCAGCTCCCCGGCGGGCACGTCTGGGAGGGTGTCAGTCGGCACGTTGATACCGAGCATTTCTTTGTCGAGGTCCTCCTGTAGTACAGAAAATAAACTTACATTAGAAAACGCTATATTTTAATCTCTCTCTCTCTCTCTTTTCGTATGGGACACCGAGTCGTCCAACGACCCTATGAACCCTGTTGTCAGAGTTTTTCAACCGCCTACTATCACTAGTAGGCCTCTGACATGGTTGTGTTACGACCGCCGTCTAAGTAATCATAGACAGCAACCGGGACCGACGGCTTAACGTGCCCTCCGAAGCACGGAACCATTTTTTTTACGGACAATCAGTTGGTTCACCCTGCAATGTCCTAACCAGACCGGGAACAAATTCACAAAGAGATAAATATCAACTTTTGTGAGTGTCCCACCGAGAATCGAACCCGGAACCTTTGCGTCGCAGGCAGTCGCACTATCACTGCGCCACATCGGTCGTCGTATATTTTAATTTTAAAAGAAAACAATCTACTACTTTTATTTAAATAACCGGTACACTTATTCTGCTTGTTGGTCGTTCAGTAGTCTGCCTGACCATTTTACAAATTAACTAGGCACACAAGCAAGAACTTCCTACAATTCATCCTCATTTACATAGCTGGGGGAAGGTGACGATATTTGAAATCGCTGGTTAGTTTGTAGACAGACAGTTCGTCTCGGCACATAGTGAAGAGATCAGGTGGTTAAAGCCTCGTCAACCGTACATCATGAGTACCAGTCGTTTTGAAACTTATAACCCTCACTTTAAAAATAAAACAATAGTGGGTACAACAAGGGTTAATGTTCCAGTCACTTTATTACACAGTTTTACCTGGTGTTTTGCGAAGCGCCGAGGCGCATTGTAAATGAACTAGCCGCATCAGGAAGTATTTTTACCTATTCGAGTAGAGTAGACAGTAAGGCGACGTTGTTGGATATCGCGTCGGTAATTTCACGCGAAATGACAGCTTTATTAAATGGCTGGTCGTTTCATGAAATGACTAGCTGCATTAAGAAGTATTCTTAGGTACCTGTTCCAATTCCTCCAATTCATTTTCATCAATATCGTTAGGGAAGGCGACATTGTTGGATATGGCGTTGGTAATTTCACTCAAAATGTTAGCTTTATCATATGGCTGGTCGTTTAAAAAATTGCCTAGCCGCATTAAGAAGTATTCCTACCTGTTCCAATTCCTCCAATTCCTTCTCCAATTCATCTTCATCGCGATATCGCGTCGGTAATTTAATGCTCAGTCGTTTAATAAAATTACTAGACGGACTAAGAAGTAGTCTTACCTGTTCCAATTCCTCCAATTCCTTCTTCAATTCATCCTCATCATTATCGTTGGGAAATGCGACGATGTTTGATATCGCGTCGGTAATTTTTCGCGTAATATCACCTCTATTAAATGGCAGGTCGTTTTATAAAATGCCTAGACGGACTAAGAAGCAGTCTCACCTGTTCCAATTCCTCCAATTCCTTTTCCAATTCATCCTCATCGATATCGTTGGGAAAAGCGACGTTGTTGGATATCGCGTCGGTAATTTCTCGCGAAATGACAGCTCTATTAAATGGCTGGTCTGTTAATAAAATGACTAGACGGACAAGCAGTCTCACCTGTGCCAATTCCTACAATTCCTTCTCCAATACATCTTCATCGATATCGCGTCAGTAATTTCACGCGAAAAGACAGCTCTATTAAATGGCTGGTCGTTTAATAAAATGACTAGCCGCATTAAGAAGTATTCTTACCTGTTCCAATTCCTCCAATTCCTTCTCCAATTCATCTTCATCAATATCGTTGGGGAAGGCAACATTGTTTGATATCGCGTCGGTGATTTCTCGAGAAATGTCGTGTTGTTCAGCAATGTCGTCCATAATGTCGTGCACTTTGTCTACGTCGCTGTAAACAAAAAAAAAAGAATAATGAAATTTGTAAAAACTATTTTAATTAAAACTTTTACAAAATAGGCCATATCATTGACTGGGCCGATGGCGTAGCGGATAGTACCTCTGCCTGCTACGCCGAGGGTCATGGGTTCGATCCCCACAAGACACAAATATTTTGTTTAGTAATGTTGTTTCTATGTATTTATTTACAAAAAAAAGTATATATGTATTAATATCAGCTATCTAGTTCCCATAGTACAAGCTTTGCTTAGTTTGGGGCTAGATGGCGCTGTATGAATTGTCCAGGATATTTTTTTTATTATTATTTATTCATTGCTTATTGCACCTGATAGACCTTAACTACAACAGCCTTTTTAAGTACGGTGAAATTTTACTAGTGACCGATAGCGAAAACTGAAGACGGGCTGGTGATAAGGAACAATTTTCCCTGAGGAAATAGAAGAACATACAAAATTGGTAATCAGCTGATTTGAGTTACTAAGGAAACTCGAAATATTTTTGTCATATTTCAACCTTTGTTCCTTGGGGAAAGTTGTTCCTTATCACCAGCCCATTTTGAGATTTTGCTATTGGTCACTAGTAAAATTTCACCCTGTGTGACCTAAGATATATTAATTTTACTGAATACTCTATAGACTTTAGTCTATAGTTTTTATGCAGATTTGATTCAAACCACATATGTTATGATTTATGCACAATAGCCATAAGTATTCTTATCAATAATTGCTTTTGTAATTTAAACAAAGGGAAATGACCTCAGAAGCAATGCAAATGAATCATTATTGTATATCACTAAAGATCGGTGGTTTACAAATGGCGGTGGCGTAAAGTTACATGCCGTGTAATTATCCTGGCCAGCCCCAAGGCAGTGCCTTTATTTTTATTTTTATTTTTTTTATCCTGCCCGAGCCCGTTTTCTATTAGGACATTACAAAATTGTTATAAATAAAAAGAAATTTGTGTTATACAAATTTCTTTTTTTTACAATGTCGGATCATGACGCCAATAATTAGTGATAAGACTATGCTACATTGAA
This sequence comes from Tuta absoluta, assembly GCA_027580185.1. Classification (NCBI taxonomy): domain Eukaryota; kingdom Metazoa; phylum Arthropoda; class Insecta; order Lepidoptera; family Gelechiidae; genus Tuta; species Tuta absoluta. The sequence goes on along the minus strand of JAQAHW010000066.1, from coordinate 449,761 downwards.
TAAAGTAATTTCATAATTATTTTTTTCATTTTCATTATTTTTGTTGTCAACTGTTAGTTTATAAGACCAGCACATTATTTGGCTTAAATTATTTTTAGGAGCAAATTGAAAACGGATTCAGTTATACATGCAGATTGGAAGTAAATGATGACAAACATAAATAATTATATCACACCCATATCTCTGTTACGGAACTTTACGCTACGTCAGACAAATATTTGAGGGTCATTCGGAAAATTGTGTATCGCCATAGGTTGTCAGCCCATCGCCTAAAATTGCAATACACACCATCGAGTCCCTTGTCGCCTCTTACGACTCCCATAGGAAAGAAACGGGGTGATGCTATTCTAAGCCGGCATCACACGAAGCGGGAACGAAATGGGGTGATGCTTAAGTACCTTCATTCATGCCAATAATTTATCCATAAATTCGAAAGTAACTCTGTCTGTTACGTTTTCACGCCTAAACCACTGAACTGATTTTGATACAATTTGGCATAAGCATAGACAGGAACCTTAGAAAGGACATAAGCTACTTTTTACCGCACGAACATCTATCAACATAAACAAAATAAATCATAAGAAACATAGCATATGCATTGTGTGTGATGCCGGCTTAGAATAGCATCACCCCATTTCTTTCCCATGGGTGTCGTGAAAGGCGACGAAGGGACTCGAGGGTGTGTATTGCAATTTTAGGCGATAGGCTGACAACCTGTCACTATGGCGATACACAATTTTCCGACAAATGTTTGTCAGACGTGGCATCACCCCATTTCTTTCCCGTCGTAAGAGGCGACTAAATAACTAGAGGGGTTCATGTGTATGACAATTTAAAGCGACACAGGCTCACTACCTGTCACTATAGTGACTACTTTTCTGAATCGGTCCTTAAATATTTGTTAGACGAGGCAATAACGACCGTATTTTGCAGCCTTTAACGCTGTGCCTACCTCGCAAACGCAGCATAGGACCTATGCTGCGTTTCAAAGATAGCGCCAAGCGGGACATGGCTGCGTTTAACATTGACCATCAAAGCTGGGAGAAGCTTGCTGAGGATAGGGACGAATGGCGTGTGTTTGATGGGCGTAAAACACACGATAATGCCTGGTTTTCTGGTCTCGCTAACAAAAGGCAAAAACGTCATCTAAACATGCATGTGCCAGTCTCAAATTCCACCTTCACTTGTAGAGCGTGCGCAAAACTATGCCGCTCCCGTATCGGCTTATTCAGCCATGAAAAGTCTTGCCTCAGACACTGATTAAATCGTCTGTCACAGACGTGTGAGGCCAATGATGATGATGACCCCGCAAGGGATAAAGGCGTGATATATGTGTGTATGTATGAATGCACTTACATATCCTTGTGTGCGAGTTTCATCGCGTTGGCCGCATCCCTCATAGTGTTGAGCACCTGCGCGTTGGTGGTGGCTCCCTCTAGCGCCTCCCTTTGCGCCTCGATCTGCGTGAGAGTGCCGTCGATCTGGGTGAGCTGCTTCTCGTAGCGCTTCTTGCGCTTTAGAGCTGCAATTGCCGCTGGAAGATTGGAAGGTAATGTTTGTATTATTTAAAAATGAAAATGAAAATGTAATAACTTTATTCAATGTAGGATAGTATTTGCCGTGTGATGCCGGCTTAGAATAGCATCACCCCCTTTCTTGCCCGTGGGAGTCGTAAGAGGCGACTAAGGGACTCGAGGGTGTGTATTGTAATTTTAGGCGATGGGCTGACTATCTGTCACTATGGCTTTACACAATTTTCCGGATGACCCTCAAACGTTTGTCAGATGTGGAGTAAATGTCCGTTTTATGCGGCCGTTTATGCTCTGCCTACCCCGCAAGGGATTATAGGCGTGATATGTGTGTGTGTGTGAGGATAATATTATCACTTATTGACGTCATGATCGGTCATTGTAAAAAAAAGATATTTGCATAACGCAATTTTCTCTTTTTTATAACAATTTTGTATTGTCCTAATAGAAAACTGGCTCCGGCGGGATAAAAAATAAAAATAAAGGCACTGCCTCGGGGCTGGCCTAAACTAAATAATTTAACAGCGTATGTGGGTCACTGAGCCACCGCAGAAGAAGAAAAAGTATGTGAGTGAATGGACGATAATTAAAATTTTGTTACATAAATACACATGACGACAAAATAAACAGAACTTTTTTTCTCCAGTTTAATAAAATAAAATAAGCAAGCAATAAATTACCAGAATGGACAAAATCCACAACTACCTAAAAATCCCAACCATAAAGGAAGAAATAGCCAATGCATCAAAAAGGTACCAAAACAAAATCACACGCCACTAAAAACAGGCAGCACCCCTTTGCAAACAAGACGCCTAAAACGGCTACATACCTGGGACAACACCTAAACCTCGACAGTATAAGAATAAACAAGCACTACAATAAAGGCAGCCTAACATTAAAAGGATGAGCCACCCAAACCATTATACATACATACATACATAAATCACGCCTATATCCTTTACGCGGTAGGCAGAGCGTTAACGGCCGTAAAACGGATATTAACACCACGTCTAACAAAAGTTTGAGGGTCAATCAGATAGCTGTGTCTCACTATAGTGACAGGTTGTCAGCCCATCGCCTAAAATTGCAATACACATCCAACCCTCGAGTCCCTTGGTACGACACTCATGAGTAAAAAGTGGGACCATTATACCACTCAAAAAAACTGCTTATAGTCTGACAACATCACATTTAGCTACTTAATAGAAAAAAAACGGCAAAGTGCGAGTCGGAATCGCGCACGAAGGATTCCGTACCTGTATTAAATGAATATTCATTTTATTCTACACTAATTTATAGTATCTGATGTTAGAGCAGCAACACAGTGCAAAAAAACATGTGTTTTGTATGGCAGCCCCCTTAAATATTTACTTTATTCTAATTTTTTGTATTTGTTGTTATAACGGCAACAGAAATACATCATTTGTGAAAATTTCAACTTTCTAGGTATAACGGTTCAGGAGATACAGCCTCGTAACTGTACGATGGACATTTAAAGTGAAATTTTTCTAGTGACTGATAGTGAAATAACGCGACCAGCTGGTGATAAGGACCAACTTTCCCCAACTTTCTGTTGAAATATGACTATAATATGTTGAGTTTTAATAGTAACTCAAATCAGGTGATTAGAAATTTTGTATGAGAGGTCCAAAAATTTTATAATATTTAACTTTTTTTTTTTGAGGAGGAAAGTTGTTCCTTATCTCCAGACTGTCTTCATTTTTCACTATAGATCACCAGTATTTCACCCCATATAAACCTTAATTTATAATCAGATAGACTAAACTGACAGCTAAGAACAGCCTTATTTTTTTTAAATGTTGCCAGCGTAAGTCTAGTGTTGTGGTTTGACTCATTCATTGTATTCATTGAACTGTTGTGAGATGATTCCTCGATGGAGTTTTATTTGTAAATAAATATGCATAATCAATACTTGACTCTCGGTCACGTAAAAGAGTATATATACGTTACTTTACGTTTATACACAACTTTTCGTTTTGTTCAAAGAAATTAACAATGAATAGTATTGTAATTTAAAATGTAAGTTTGAATACTTTACTACTTATGTTATCATTTGCATCCAAATAAACATTTGTAGTGACCTTGGTTGTAGCCAAGAAAACTAACCACTAAGAAGCGACACTCGTTCCCCTCTCTGGCATTTACCCCGCCCCGCTTTGTACGAATGGCGAATGTTGTCCCCCGTGTTTCTTTGAATGGATATTTTGTTACTTTAAAGCGGTCGGCCTATAGTAACAAAAGATCCATTAAAAAAAGCTTACCAAAAAAAAGCTGTCGATGAGCTCGCTGCATCTTACGGTGTCACCATCTTAAGACTGACCCCTTACCACTGTGAGCTGAATCCCATAGAATTAGTATGGGCACAGGTTAAGGGGCATGTCGCCAGATGGAGTTTTATTTGTAAATAAATATGCATAATCAATACTTGACTCTCGGTCACGTAAAAGAGTATATATACGTTACTTTACGTTTATACACAACTTTTCGTTTTGTTCAAAGAAATTAACAATGAATAGTATTGTAATTTAAAATGTAAGTTTGAATACTTTACTACTTATGTTATCATTTGCATCCAAATAAACATTTGTAGTGACCTTGGTTGTAGCCAAGAAAACTAACCACTAAGAAGCGACACTCGTTCCCCTCTCTGGCATTTACCCCGCCCCGCTTTGTACGAATGGCGAATGTTGTCCCCCGTGTTTCTTTGAATGGATATTTTGTTACTTTAAAGCGGTCGGCCTATAGTAACAAAAGATCCATTAAAAAAAGCTTACCAAAAAAAAGCTGTCGATGAGCTCGCTGCATCTTACGGTGTCACCATCTTAAGACTGACCCCTTACCACTGTGAGCTGAATCCCATAGAATTAGTATGGGCACAGGTTAAGGGGCATGTCGCCAGAAATAATAAAAGTTTTAAAATGGCCGACTTGAAACAATTAATCAATGAAGGGCTGCAGATGGTGACACCGCAACGGTGGTCGAGTTGTATTGATCATGTTATAAAGGAAGAGAGCAAAATGATGCAGCTCGACCACCTCATCGATGACGTTACAGAAAGCTTTATAATTAATGTCACAGACTCAGACTCTGATACGGATTCATCTCAAATAAATAGTGATTAAGAGAATTTTTAGATTTCTTTATTTTAACATTTACCTTTTCCACCAGATTTAAAAAAATGGGTAGGTAGCTTAAATAGAAGATTGTAACATTAACCCATATGGTAAACAAATTTTATAACTTAATTTGCTGCTGTGGTGAACCTGGTAAATAAATTCAAATCCTCTGACGATAACAACAAAAACGTATTGTTGTCGGTCATCAGACAAGAAATAAACATGAAGTAAGTTTGTTTAGAAAAAAGTTGTATGTTAGTCTTTTAGGCGAATTAATTTATGAAAATTGAAATCAACAAAATTTATTTTCAAAAAGATTCAATCACACTATTCGAATCATGATCATTAGGGTACAACACTATTTTATTTTTATTTTTAAATACAATAACGTGGCAACCCACCAAATGTCATTTTAGTCTATCTGATTATAAAACAAGGTTTAGGTGAATATCATATGATTTTAAAGTAAACAGATGGTGTTCAATAAAAAAAGGAAATGTGTTAGAGGGAAATAATTATACCATCATAACATTAATTTGTCCTTTTCCAATAATACATATGGAACAGATATATTTAGACAGAACCGTAAATTGGATATTAACACCATGTCTGACAAAAGTTTGAGGGTCAATCAGATAACTGTATATAACTATAGTCACTATAGTGACAGTCAGCCCATCAAAATTGCAACACACATCTAACCCTTGTTAGTTTGTTATGGGAAGTAAATAAACATTTTGGTCAATTTCCACACAGCACCGTCTAGCCCCAAACTAAGCTGTTACACTTTGCTGTTGTTTTATGGAAACTAGATACAATACATAAATACTTTCTTTTTTGTAAATAAATACACACAATACATACAAAACACCAAACTCAATACAAATATTTGAAAACTAACTTACAAATACTTGTTCTCTGTGTGGATCGTACCCACAACCCTCAATGTGGGAGGCAGGGGTAATATTCACAACATCATTGGGCCAATCAACAACAGTAATCAGTAATAGCCCAAAATTTAAATATTATCATCATAGTTCCTGAACTTTCTGTTAATACCAATACCCCCACTATAGTACAATATTATGAGTCAGATCTTTTACATTGAATGGCTTGGAAACAATGGTGAAATTAACAACTTCTACTGAGGTCTCTTTAATAAATTGATGCTCTATTTATATCTCTGACTAAATACGGACTCCATAAGGAATACGCGAGGAAAAAATACTACGAATCATTGACCACAAGGTCATTGAATTATCAACAAAAGGATTGATGCTTCGAATAGTATTTTTCAACCAAAAATGGGTCATAGAAAGTTACCTCTTTTATTCTTTGTGCCGTTTTTCCTAGCCGTCTGGATTTCTAGCTCGATCTTCTTCTCCAAAAAGTCCTGTTTCTTCACCAATAACTCTTCAGTTTCACGTAATTTTTGTATAGCTTCGTGCGTCGTCGGCGCCTTTTCTTCCTTTTTCCCACCGAATATCTTGCCCAGGAAACTCATCTTGATGCCTAATAAAATGCTAAATGCTGCGATAAAGACACCTTATCCAAGAAAATAGACTAATTACGCGTAGAAGAACGAAAATTCAACATTTATTCACGTCTTTTACGGGGCGATGCGTCATCGAGAGTGCGATCAAAAAGTTGGAAATGTAATTCTTTACTTTTTAGATCCATCTCTCGCGTTCGGTTCGGATATATTTGAAGAATACGTCATTAACACGTCCTAATTAAATATTTCTGTACTAAAACAAGCGTGTTTGTTTATAATTTCTTAATTCTAAATAAAAATTTATTGTGAAATGCGGAAACTAAAATCCGGTTATGGTTTTAAAACGCAACACAAGCTGTTTTCTGTCAAAATATAATACAGCTAAGTTTAATAAGCTTTGAAATGAATGAAAATGTATTGGATTTTAAGTCAACTACATTTGGTCTTATTAAAGTGCGTTCAAAGTATTTAAACCAGATACTCTAACAAGTTTTTGTTTCATGTATAAGAGTTAAATACAATAATCCTCCACAAAATATTTTAAAAATTCAAGGGCTGATGATAAGGAACAAATTTTCCCAAAGAAAATATAAATGCAAAGAACACACAACCATACAAAATGTACTAGTTGACCAAGGCAGTTTGTAAGGGAGGTGCAATAATATATGCATAAACAAATACATACAATTAAATGTATCTCAAGACGGGCTGGAGATTATACTAACAGTCTTAGCCAAACATGTAAGAATTATGATTATAAAATAGATCACAGATATCCTAATCTATTTTACTAGAAGTAGTATTATTGAAAAAGATTAATAAATATGTAATCTAGGTAATAATAATAACTGCAATGCTTAAATGTTTGGCTGAGACTGTCAGTGTAAATTTAAAAATTTTACACTTCCTTCGTTTCGAGCCCTTTACAGAGCTCGTGGTCATGGATGTGGATGACTAAGGTGTTAGACGTCATTATTAAGAATATAAATTATTTTTGGTTCTACCGCCATCTATTTCTTGATTCCCGAGCTTCAACAAGACCATTTTCAAGCCGCCGAGGAAGATCAGCCAGTGCATCAGATCAGTCAAATGCAACATCCCACTCCAATACCTACCCTGGTGTTTATAAGCTTGACTGTGACTGTGGACTCTCATACATAGGAGAAACAAAGATAAATGTATCTACACGTCTAAAAGAACATATTGCCGATGTAAAAAAAAATCGTTGTGACAGACAGTTTGAAGTGTGTAAACATATAATGGATAACCCCACGCATTTTGTCAGGTTCGATAAGGCAGCAATCCTAGCCAGAGAAAAGTGATTCATTCCTAGGAAAGTACAGGAAGCCATAGAAATTCAAAAACATCCGAATTATAACAGAGATACTGAATGGGGAATCTCATCAACTTTGACTCAGCTGATTACACAGCGGAAGAACCAGATCCAACATACATACAACAACATTCTGCATGGAACCAGGTCGTGTGGCGGTAGAACAAAAATAATTTATAATCTTAATAATGACGTCTAACACCTTAGTCATCCGTGACCACGAGCTCTGTAAAGAGCTCGAAACGTAGGAATTGTAAAATACAATATAAAAACAACTTAAATCGGTTTCAGATTGTTTTATTGTGATAAATAATCCTATAAAATAAAGCGGTAAACAGTTTTTGTAGTTTTTTCTTTTAGTTCTGGACAGGCGAAGGTGTATGCTCTAAACATAAACAGTTTCTGAACGGATTTGTCAATTGTCAATTTGACATTTGATTGCTTGTGTTTTGTTTCGTGTGATTCATTTGCCGCATGCGGCGATTTATATAAATTTCTTCTATAATTCATAATTTCTTAACATAAAATCCTGTCCAGCGAGTAGTTTAAAGCTCAAAGATGGTTCGTGTCGTAACGCAAGAGACATACGACGAGGTTGTGAAGGAGAACATGGCAGAGTTCGACATGAGCCCTGAAGATGCTATAAAAGAGGCTGTAGCGCAGTTTGAGGCACAGGTACTGCATTAATTACACTTTAAACTAATACTTAAGCATTTAAAGTATTACTTCTCTTCATCATTGATAGATTTTGGTGCGAAAATCATGTTACAATAATTTTTTTTTCACTATCTCAAATGAATATATTTCAGTCATCTTGGTGGCTTTAAGTAAGACTATGACCTAAGTAACAAGATATATGTGACCTATACTAGTTTATACACCTATTACCCCCTTTCTTTGAACTGTACCTATTTAAGAACCCAGACAAAACCTGTTATGTTATAAAGGGTGAAATTTTACTAGTGGCCGATAGCAACTACTCAGATCGGGCTGGTGATAAGGAACAACTTTCCTCAAGGATCAGCTGATTTAAGTTACTATGGAAGCTTAAAATATTTCTTTCATATTTTGGCTTATGTTCCTTGAGAGAAAGTTATTCCTTATCACCATCTGATCTGAGTTTTCCCTATAGGTCACTACTATAATTTCACCATATATAATTAATGAATCTTTCTTGTATTACTTAATTCCAGGGTGTTGATCTGTCAAACATCATAAAAGACCTGGCTCTAGGCAGCGGAGACAGCCATCTTGTATCATCAGCTGTTGAGAAACTGAAGAACCTTGGTACAAGTGCCAACGATGAAGAGATTTTGAAACAATTAGACATTTTAAAGGTACTGATGAAGCATGAGTAGATTTTCCAGAGACCCCATTTTACGCAGATCATGGATTATAATGTGATTTTCAAAATTGTAGCTATTTCACTCCGATTCAAACTACTATTTGTTGTTTTAAATTGGCTGCACGACTTTTTTATATCATCAATTTTCTTATGGACAATCAGGTGGTTCACCCTGCAATGTCATAACTAGACTGGGAACAAATTCGCAAAGTGATAAATCTAAATAAAAAGATATCTGTCCTATGACCTAGACTAGAGTCAAGAGCAAACCCATCATTAATAAAAAACAAAAAAAAAACAACTTTGTGAGAGGCCCACTGGGAATTGAACCTGGAAACATTTACAGTGCAGTGTCTGCAGGCAGTCGTTATACCACTGCCCCACATAGGTCATCAATTATTCACAGTCTTGGTTGCCTGTATCCAGTTAAACATCATTAGTCTACTTGTTTGTTATAGATTAATCAAGTTTGTGTTTTAATTGGTTTGTGGATATCATTTACAGTGTCTTTTTGCAGTTTATTCTCAGGTAAGTGAAACATTGATTTAAAATCAAACATGTCTACATTCCTTCCAGGCTGAATGTAAAAAAGACATCGCCCACCGCATTCGCGCCGGCAAAGATGGCGCTTACAAAGTGCTCATAGATCTGCTTGAAGCGAGACACAAGATATACTCGCAAGGCAAGAGCGAGGGAGACAGGAAGTTTGTGCTGGACGTTCTGTGTTGTATAGTTGAACTGATGGATACACAGCCTGATTTGTTGGATGGGAGAGGTGTGGATTTAATCGTCAGGTATGTTTTATTATAAATGATTCAGAACTACGTTTTTGGTATGACGATATTTTTTTAAGCAATCAGCAAAGTCTTAGATTTAATAAAGTATTTGTGTAACGATGATTAAACAGTCCTTTTGGGTTTAAACTTAATAATCTGACCTCTACTTAAAGTATTGTAAAATAATCAGTATAAAATTTCACACAAAAGAAAACTAAAATGGCTATTACACTTGTCTGAATGAATACCATGCTGGTTATTATACGCGTGTCATTTAATTTCAATAAACTCAAAAAGAAGTACTTAAGATAACCAGCAATGTATGCCAAACCATGTACGGTATTCAAGAACAGATGTATGTTCAATCGACCATAAATAATATATCTTTCGTAGCTCTTTTATACTAAAAAGTTCTTTCGTTGTCCATATACATACCATTGAGCGACGACAAAAGAACTTTTTAGTATCAAAAGCTATGAAAGATGTATTCTTCTTCTTTCGTGTGGATGACTCAAATATATTTCGACCAGAAATTAGTCACGGCTACGGCGCTGTCGGTGGCGTCATACAAGTCTGACAAGATGCAGGTATTAGGGCACCGACTGCAAGACATCAAGTGTGGCATAGACTGTAAGGCACCACAGTCGCAAGATGGGTTAGAGCTATATCCCCACTTATAAAGATTAAACCTGCAACGGCCAACTTGTGTATTATTTATGGTCGATTGAACGTACACCAGTGTAATGCGGGTCTAAGTAAAGAGACCATAATTTTGCAGTTTACTGGACAATGTTAAAGACGAGGAAATGTTGATAGCAACACTGAAATGGATGTCACACTGTTGCTTCAAACACGAGATGAACAAACAGACATTGTTCAACAAAAACATTGCAGGCAGCTTCAAGTCTATTATTGTTAATAGTAAAAATCCTAAGGTAAAGTTTTTATCATACATACATTAGCCTATTGCAGTCCACTGCTGGACTGCTGCCTCCCCCAGGGTACGCCATAGGGCACGATCTCCCGTTTTCGCCATCCAGTCGCTACCAGCCGCCTTCTTTAAGTCATATCGGTCCATCTGGCCGGAGGGCGTCCAACGCTACGCTTGCCGAGGCGTGGCCTCCACTCGAGAACCCGCTTACTCACCGTCCGTCGGTTCTACGACAGATGTGCCCAGCCCACTGTTTGCTACACTTTCAGATTATGTTAATAGCAACTTCGACTAAGACCATTCATTCCAGACTAAGACAGACAGACAGACAAAGTTTTAATTTAATAAAGAGCTAGTTGAAAGGTATTTTCTTCTGAAATTTATCACTCTTTTAAAAAACCCATTACTTGATTTATACTTAACGCAATAAAACTTAAATAGGCGTAAAAAATTACAACATTCTTTGCAAACTTGTAACATATTTTTTCAGGTGTTGAGTGAATGTTTGGGTGTGATTCGAAAGTTCACCTTAGACGATGACGTTAGAGTAGAGTTTGGCAAAGCGCACGAACACTCCAGAGATATCGGGATATTGTTGTTGGAGCCTCTAACTGCCATGTTGAAAGGTAAGGTAAAAAATAAAAACAAAACTGAGTAATCATATAGACAGCAACCGGGACCGACGGCTTAACGTGCCCTCCGAAGCACGGAACCATTTATTTTTGAACAATCAGTTGGTTCACCCTGCAATGTCCTAACCAGACCGGGAACAAATTCACAAAGAGATAAATATCAACTTTGTGAGTGTCCCACCGAGAATCGAACCCGGAACCTTTGCGTCGCAGGCAGTCGCATTACCACTGCGCCAAAGGGCCGTCAATATACGGCCGTATATGCTGACTAATAGAGGATTTCATATGGAATGGCCATTTTTTTTTCTTTAAATATCAAACATGTTTTTAGCTAAATTGGTAGCGAAGGATGTTAAAAATCTAGTTTTTTTTTATTTGGACCACTTAAAGAGAGACAGCTGGTGTAATACTCAGGAACTCAATAGTATCTTAAAAAAAAAAAAAACTTAAACAGAGTGTAAGGGACAGCCCTCCGAATACTGGTAGGGTTCATGCAGAATACTGAACAACTTTCCCCTAGGAACATATGCCAAGAAACGACAAAAAAAATTACCTCCCATACAAAATTACTATAGGATGTCAAAAATAAATTGGCGTTTCCTGAAATATTTTTTCATGGGAAGTTGTTTAGTTAATTAAAGTCTGAATGCACCCTTTAAGTATTCGGAGGGCTGTCCCTTACACTCTGTATATAATTTTAGAAATTGCGGCCTAATCCTTCCAAAGCCACGAACTTTAAATATATGACTGTAAAATTTTACATACATAAATACACATATCACGCCTATAATCCCTTGCGGGGTAGGCAGAGCGTAAACAGCGACCGCAAAAACGGACATTTACGCCACGTCAGACAATTTTTGAGGGTCATTCGGAAAATTGTATATCGTTATAGTGACAGGTTGTCAGCCCATCGCCTAAAATTGCAATACACACCCTCAAGTCCCTTAGTGTTTGTGTAAAATTTTAATGTTGTTTTTTTTTTTAATAAACAACCATTTTTCCTTTGTAAACTTTTTTTTTTTAATGCTTTCAAATTGACGTCATTTTCTATGATAATTATATTATCTTTCAGAGTACACAAAACCGCCTCTAGTGTCGGAACTCATGCTGACTATTGCAACGTTATTGGTGAGACATGAACTGTGCAAACTGGTAAGCTTTTTGCCACATCTCTCTTTTCGTGTGGGACACCGAGTCGTCCAACGACTCGATGAACCCTGGTGTCAGAGTTTTTCAACCGCCTACTACCACTAGTAGGCCTCTGACATGGTTGTGTTACGACCGCCGTCTAAGTAATCATAGACAGCAACCGGGACCGACGGCTTAACGTGCCCTCCGAAGCACGGAACCATTTCTTTTCGGACAATCAGTTGGTTCACCCTGCAATGTCCTAACCAGACCGGGAACAAATTCACAAAGAGATAAATATCAACTTTGTGAGTGTCCCACCGAGAATCGAACCCGGAACCTTTGCGTCGCAGGCAGTCGCATTACCACTGCGCCACATCGGTCGTCGTTTTGCCACATTAATTGGTATTTATTATACAGGGTGTAAGGGACAGCCCTCCGAATACTGATAGGGGTGAATTCAGACCATGTAACTGAACAATGTTCCATAAAAAAATATTTTAGGTAGCGTCAACAATTTTTGGACTTCCCATTGTAAATGCAGTCAACTCGTGATTTTTAATGGGAGGTGAATTATTTTTTTGTTGTTTCCTGAAATATGTTCCTAGGGGAAACTTGTTCAGTTTCATGGTCTGCACACAAAACCACGATCAGCTGACTGCATTTACTATGGGAAGTCAAAATTTTATATATGTTTCCTGAAATCTTTTCTCAAAAGTTGTAGTTGTTCAGTTTCATGGTCGGAATGCACCTTAAAAGTATTCGAAGGGCCCTTACACCCTGTATATGTGCGATTCTTTAAAGTCTGCAACTCGTTAAACACTGAACAGATTCGAATGAGAATTGTATCGGATGAATCCTTACATTATCTCGAGTGTCATAGGCTAAGCTATACAAGCTGTTACAAAATAACGCAAAAATAATAATATTCTTTATTTTCATCAGTCGATGAAATAATAACAACACTAGTGTAGGTCAGTACTACACTTCCATTCCAACGAATTTCGATTTGGCATACATTTCTGGTTATATTCAGTTCATTAAAATGTTTTATAATGATTACACCCATGAAATAACAAGCAATGTATATCGAATCTCGCTGCGCCGCGTTGGCAACTTCAGTTGAACTTCAAACTGTCAAAGTAGTGCTGTGGTGCAACGATAATTTTTTCGAGTAATTTAATATAAAAATATAATTTTCGTCATTTTCAAAATCGACACTACGGCTTAATTTTTTTGACAATAGACTCTTTACAAGGGTCCCTTTTACACCCTCTCGGCTTTACTTGTTATTCTGTAACACGCGGTATATCAGAAAGCAGTTGTGTTATTAAAAAATGAAAATAATTATATGTGTATGTATGTACTGTTCTTTTGATCGTATTACACCGCATTAATTCCTGCGTTAAAATGTAGCCTATGTCCTTTCTTAGGTTCCTGTCTATGCTTATGCCAAATTGTATCAAAATAGGTTCAGTGGTTCAGGCGTGAAAACGTAACAGACAGAGTTACTTTCGAATTTATAATATAAGTATGGATTAGGATGGTCAGTAGCAAACTTTGTATGGTATTCCTTTTCACGATTATGAACTTTTAGTAAGCTTGTACTTTATTTATGACTATAGCAATAATTTTAAAATTTAACTTTATGTGAAAATACTTTTTTATTATTATTATTTGGAATGTGTAACTATATTTAATGATACGTAATTAATTAATGTATTCTTATTGTATTTAAATTCAAATACAAGACTTGCATGCTAATTTAAATTGGCTGAATAGTGCGGACATTATTGATTTTTACACCTAGATTTTAACCCTATTCAATGCAATAAACTTATTTCCTTTCATTTAATTTTTTTTTTTGTTATTTGTTGTAGGTGGCAGACTGCGGAGTTTCCAATTATTTATTCACTGTGTTAGCGGATAATTACGAAAATGTCGCCACCATCACACAAGCTAACAAATTGTGAGTATTCTAGTTGCCGTGTGATGCCGGCTTGGAATAGCATCACCCCATTTCTTTCTCGCGGGTGTCGTAAGAGGCGACTAGTGGAATCGAGGGTTTCATGTGTATTACAATTTTAGGCGACAGGCTGGCAACGTGTCACTGTTGTGATACACGATTGTTCTGAAACGGCCCTCAAATATTTGTCAAACGTGGCGATTACGACCGTATTTTTATAGCCGATAACGCTCTGCCTACTCCGCAAGGGATAAACGCGTGATGTGTGTATTTGTATATATTCTAGATCATTTTTATCGCTCTGGAGACTGAAGAATTAAAAGAAATATCAGAATAAGTACTTAACACGTGAATAATTATTTTTATTTGTGTGATTGATTACTTATATCATAAACTAAAAAACTTCTGCTACTTAAGAAGTAATATGAAATTTTTTAACCTCTACAAATTTGTTGTGTTCCTTTGGGAAATTTATTCAATTTCACGATTTGGTTCACCCCTTGATATAATTCATGAATTATAAAAATCGTACACTAGTACCTACTTACTTTAAAAAATACATATGCTAGAGTCTGTGCAGAAAGATAATATGCTTGGGCAAAAATTTACTAATATTTTTTTCATAGGTTGCTATGACATTTCATATTGAGTCGCCGCCATTAATTTCCACGGCTATTCTCTTTCCGCACATACTCTATTTTGCTTAACTCAATACCCGCTCATTTTCTCAGCAGACTGATAATGCGACCTCAAAAACAGACACCTTTCATTATCGATATGCAACGTCTTCTTCTTCACTATTATTTCATTTTCCACCATCGCCCTTTCGCGGATCAAATCCGCCCTCACTTTTTCCGTTTCCAAAGATCTCTTCTGCAATAAACTCATACAGTTGTTCAGATCTCGTACTTCGTCAATCAGTGATTGTAATGAACCTTCGCGACAGTTCTCGTAATCTGGTCGACGGCTTTTTATGTTCAATCGCGTTTGCGCCACTTGAATTCTTTGTTGGACTTTCAACATCTCTTCGTGTAGTGTTGTTAGTGTGTTTTCTGTTTCGGATATCTTCGTCAAAATCACTGTGAGTTGTTGTTCCAAGTCTACTTTAACCTGTTCCGTTCTTGCTATACGTTCGCTTAAAGCTTTATTGACTTTGATGTCTTGAGATCTTAAATCTCTGGCCGTGTTGATTAAAGTGGCTTCGACTTTAGCTCTTAAGTTCTTGGATCTTTCGAAAGCATTTTTGAATTGTTCCAAAGCGTTTACAGTGTAGTTTTCCCAAGACGGTACATCAGATTGCCCTTCAGATAGTCTTGTAGAGCCAGCGGAGTCTTTTACGTTTTCAGATTTCATGTGTAAATTGCAGTTGTCTGTTTCGTATTTGTAAGCCAAGAATTTGTGCGACCAATCTCGTTCCAAAGCAGTTTTCGCTGCTATGTTCACGTTAAGCTGATATTCTATGTCTCTGAGCATGTCTGTGTGTATTTTCTTTACGTTTTCAATGAGAGCCGCTTCTGAAAACAACGCTTCTTGTGGTTCGTCGTAAACTAAGTCCGATTGCATTCTGAGAGTTCGTAGTTCGATGCATTCTTCAGTTATATATTCTGGTATCTTCAAAGTATCGCTAGCGTTTTTGAGTTGCTGCCGTTGTGCTTCCAAAACTTGTATTTCCACATCGATATCTTTTATAGCTCTTTCTAATTCAGCTTTCCAATAGTTGATATGTCTCGCTCGATGTTTAAGCTGGTCTGTGCTATCATCAAAGTCCTTACACCCAGTTTGATTTACTTTGACGATACAATTTTTGGTGATAGAAGTGTTTTTATCTGTTATTCCGACGATATCCCCT
Organism: Tuta absoluta; assembly: GCA_027580185.1. Lineage (NCBI taxonomy): Eukaryota > Metazoa > Arthropoda > Insecta > Lepidoptera > Gelechiidae > Tuta > Tuta absoluta. The sequence goes on along the minus strand of JAQAHW010000066.1, from coordinate 433,637 downwards.
TTCAAGACTCTTTGGTTGTGGTCGTACCATTGCGGCATACCAGATAGACCGTAGTTTCTTATTCCATATGACATGTAATCGCCTTTTTCAACTGTTGTTTTGTCTGCCATTTTTATGTGGATATTTTTTGTGCTGGCTAAATGAACGACTGATTTTTTCCCGCAAGAACTTTAACGGAAACCACGGAGAAGATGTCGGGATGACTTTTTAGTCTTAAAAGTCTAAAAAAGAAAGGGGAGGCCTTTGACGAGCAGTCGGACAGCTTAGGCTAATATAATAGCTATTTTCTTTGTACTATTTAATCCTCTAAGTAGATATTTCTTCCAAACAATAAACTAGACTTCCTTTCACTTCGACGAATGGCGTATTACTAAAAGTATGTTACAATCTTATTCAAATTCAGTGATTGGTTATTGATCCAACATGTCCTGTAAAGTATAACAGTTCCCTAGGGAAACCTGTTTGATCGATAGGTTAGAAGAAATCGGGTCACCTATTTACAAATCACCATTGTGTATTTCCTTAGTAACCAAACAAGGTTTTACGACTTTTGTTTAATTTCGATACCGTTACACAGTCACGTCTTTATATCCTGCGGGGTTGGCACAGCGGTAATTGACTAGTATTTAAGGGTAATTTAAAATTTTGTATCACTGTTGTGGCATGTTGTCAGCCCATGGCCTTAAACGCACATGAAACCTTTGAGACCCATAATATGTCGCCTCTTACTACGGCCGACAACGAAAGAACTGGGGTAGTTACGCTAAGCCAAAAAGACCAAAAACGACTTATATTATAACAGCCACAACAGTCCACTGCTGGACATAGGTCTCCCCCTATTGGGGGGTATTGCCATTCTCACCACGCTTGGCAGGCGGATTGGCGAGCGCAGTGCAAGATGTTGAATAAATTTATCCACATATCACGCCTATAACTCTACATACATACATACATACATATATAACGTCTATAATCCATTGCGGGGTAGGCAGAGCGTAAACGACCGCAAAAAACGGACATTTACGCCACGGCTGACAAATATTTGAGTGTCATTCGGAAAAAATTGTGTATCGCCATAGTGACAGGTTGTCAGCCCATCGCCTTAAATTGCAATACACACCCTCGAGTCTCTTAGTCGCTCTTTACGACTCCCGCGGGAAAGAAATGGGCTGATGCTATTTATTCTAAGCCGGCATCACACGGCAACGGCAATAAATTTATCCCTTAGTTAGAATTGGGATGATGCTATCCTATGCCGTGTGATGCCGGCTTAGAATAGAATCAAACCAATCAACTGAGGGATAAATTCATCCAGGAAATGGGCAGCAGCGTTATCCGTGAAATTAATTTAATTTTTTATTGTTTCTTATGCTGTATAAGCTTACGAGACCCGAAGGTTTCATTCTACTGTCCGTTAAAATATTATCGGCAGCCAAACTATCATTGCCGTGTGATGCCGGCTTAGAATAGCATAAAAAGCGACTTAGGTTTAAACGTTTAAACTCATTCAGAGAATAGGCGTTCTTTGTGAAAGCAATATCTTGCACTGCGCTCGCTAATCCGCTTGACAAGCGTGGTGAGTATAGCAATACCCACAATAAGTGAAGGCCCATGTCCAGCAGTGGACTGTTGTGATTGTTTATGTATGTAAATGTATTCTAAGTCGGCATGACATGGCCTTATCAAACACGACTTTATTTTTTTGGTTTATTTGTTTATTTTTTGTTCATCTACCTACCCATGCGTACATATAAAGTTATTAACTTAAATTAGATATGTTTTCCTAACCCTAGCTATGAACTTACTTACGAACTATGGATGTAAAAGTCTGAACTAAAGAAATTTTACTTTATTTTATTTATTAAATACATGAATACATACATACATCAGCCTATTGCAGTCCACTGCTGGACGTAGGACTCCCCCAGGGTACGCCATAGGGCGCGATCTCTCGTTTTCGCCATCCATTCGCTACCAGCCGCCTTTTTTAAGTCATCGGTCCATCTGGCCGTAAGGCGTCCAACGCTACGTTTGCCGACGTGTGCCTAATATTATTAAAATCCTATTGTTTTCAGAATAATAGCTCTGGCCGGACACGACGAAGTAAAAAGAGATCTAGTTAAAAGTGGTATCGTACCAATCATCATATCACTGCTAACAAGGCATTCTGTAAGTATCAACACTCTTAGGGACTTACCACAAAATAATTAAACACATGTTCAACACACTTGTCCAACGTTTTAGTACTAATGTCCTTGTTCTATGCGTGTTCTATATTTTATTACCTATTTTAATTATCTCGTTGACCAAATTGTTGACGTATTTCGAAAAAAAAACTGTTATATTGTTTAGTTTTGTCTTCAACACGCTTTGAATGTATTTATTTTAAATAACACTGTAATTATATTAAAAAACCCATATTTTACATAATCACTTATACAGGGTGTAAGGGACAGCCCTCGGAATACTGATAGGGTGCATGCAGACCATATAACTGAACAACTTTACCCTAGAAACTTTGCCAAAAAAAACGATCTCTCATACAAATCATGTTCAGCTGACTGCCTTAACTATGGATAGTCAATTTTGTTACGTTACCCGAAATATTTCTAGAGGAAAGTTGTTCAGTTTCATAATCCGCATGCACCCTACCAGTATTTGAAACAAATTTCGTTTACAAATGGTGGTGTGGTGGCGTAAAGTTACGTGCTGTGTAATTAACCTGGCCAGCCCCGAGGCAGTGCCTTTATTTTTATTTTTTTTATCCCGCCCGAGCCGGTTTTCTATTAGGACAATACAAAATTGTTATAAAAAAAAGAAAATTGCGTTATGCAAATTTCTTTTTTTTTTACAATGACCGATCATGACGTCAATAAGTGATAATCCTTTAGTACATTGCATAAAGATATTTCATTTTCATTTTTTCATTATGTCCCTTACACGCTGTATATTTTTTTTTTCAGAGTAACGCCTCGGCAGCCCAATACGGCCTCAAATGTATCGCTGCATTAACATTACGAGAGCCGCAACACAGCGAACAATTCTTAGACGGAGAAGTAGCCGAGGGGATTGTGGAGTGTTTGAAGTTGCATCCTGACAACGCCAGTGTGCAGGTAGGGGTCGGTTGTAACAGGGGTCGGTTGTAACAGGGGTCAGTTGAAACAGGGGTCAGTTGAAACAGGTGTCAGTTGTAACAGGGGTCGGTTGTAACAGAGGTCAGTTGTAACAGGGGTCGGTTGTAACAGGGGTCGGTTGTAACAGGGGTCGGTTGTAACAGGGGTCAGTTGAAACAGGGGTCGGTTGAAACAGAGGTCAGTCGAAACAGGGGTCAGTTGTAACATTACGCGAGCCACAACACAGCGAACAATTCTTAGACGGAGAAGTAGCCGAGGGGATCGTGGAGTGTTTGAAGTTGCATCCTGACAACGCCAGTGTGCAGGTAGGGGTCGGTTGTAACAGGGGTCGGTTGTAACAGGGGTCAGTTGAAACAGGGGTCAGTTGAAACAGGTGTCAGTTGTAACAGGGGTCGGTTGTAACAGGGGTCAGTTGAAACAGGGGTCAGTTGAAACAAGTGTCAGTTGTAACAGGGGTCGGTTGTAACAGGGGTCAGTTGAAACATTACGCGAGCCACAACACAGCGAACAATTCTTAGACGGCGATGTAGCTGAGGGGATCGTGGAGTGTTTGAAGTTGCATCCTGACAACGCCAGTGTGCAGGTAGTGGTCAGTTGAAACAGGGGTCAGTTGTAACAGGGGTCAGTTGAAACGGGGGTCAGTTGTAACAGGGGTCAGTTGAAACAGGGGTCAGTTGAAACAGGGGTCAGTTGAAACAGAGGTCAGTTGTAACAGGGGTCAGTTGAAACAGGGGTCAGTTGAAACAGAGGTCAGTTGTAAAAGGGGTCAGTTGTAACATTACGCAAGCCTCAACACAGCGAACAATTCTTAGACGGGGAAGTAGCTGAGGGAATTGTGGAGTGTTTGAAGTTACATCCTGACAACGCCAGTGTGCAGGTAGGGGTCGGTTGTAACAGGGGTCAGTTGAAACAGGGGTCAGTTGTAAAAATTGCAACAAGGGTCAGTTGTAATAGGGGTCAGTTGCTTGTAACAATGGAAACAGGGGTCAATTGTAATGTAAAAGGGGATCCTAAAACCAACGCTCGGACCACTTGATCACGAAAGCAGTTCTGGTTTATTATTGTTTCATTTTACATCCGGAAATTTAGAGGTCTGCAAATAATGATCAATATGTAGGTTTTTAGAGCAATAAATGTCTATTTTAATAATTTTATCAAAAAATCTACTTTGAAGACAGACTTTGAAATACTACTTTCCCGGGGATTCCCGATACCCGAGTCCTGGGCACGAAACCCTATAGCGGGGTAGGTTGTAACAATCTTAGGGTCAACCTCGGGGTGAGTTGTAACAGACAACAGTTGTGGGGTAGGTTGTAACAATTGAGAGGCTACTTATATCAACTACGTCACTTGTAATGTACCTATATCAGCATTGACTTATTCCCACGGGAAAACTGGCAGCAAGCAACGACTGAAACCGCTAGCCTCTGGTCATTATTTATGATACAATAAAAACTCCCGCGCCGGTTTTCTATTAGGACAATACAAAATTGTAAAAAAATTGTACATTGTTGTCGAGGTATGTAAAATAAGACTTTGCAGGACGAGTATAGTTTATTATACAAGTCAAGCAAAGTAATTTTCCCCGAGGCTTACATAGTGCTTTTCTCAAAAAAAGGCTAGGAAATGAAAGATTGTACTTCTTATAAAAGTTAGCTAGCGACCACAACACAACGAAACAAAAAACAATTTACAATTTTCCCACCAATTGTAATTTTTTAAAATAAATTCGCCTGTAAGGCACAGTATTACGTAATATTCAGCCATACTAAATGTTTAGTTCATTCTTTTCTTTTTTTTATTCTGGACAGGCAAGGGTCTTCACATCATACAGCCTCGTCTTTAGTTACCTGTTTTATACAAAATTACGTTCCGTTTCTTTGAGAGTCATCGAGATAATTTTGAAATCAAATTATGTGGGTTTAGCGTATAACGAATTTATCTTAATGGACACAAGCAAAGGATTTCCATACAACTTGCTGGCGTGATCTGAGACGTGACAAACAATGTGAAACTTCGCGGTCTGTTTTTTTGAAAGAAATGAACACATTTCCTAGCATGTTTGAGAAAAGAATATTGTGTTACACCAATTTCTTTTTTTACAATGACGTATCATGACGTCAATCTGTACTATCCGTACTAATATTATAAATCTGAGAGTTTGTGTGTGTGTGTATGTATGTTTGTTACCTCTTCACGCTCAAACGGCTTGACCGATTTGGATGAAGTTTGTAACACAGGTAGAGTATAACCTGGAATAACACATAGGCCACTTTTTACCGCGGGAAAACAACTATTACCACGAGAAAATGGCAGCGGGTGAAACCGCTGGGCGGAAATCTAGTAAGTGATAATACTATCCTACATTGAATAAAGTAATTTCATTTTTCTTTAATTTCCAGAAAAACGCGTGCTGGGCGATCCGCAACATGGTGGCCCGGTGTCGAACCCACAACCACCAGTTCAAGAGCCTCGGCATCGAACCGCTGCTCAACCGAGCCTACGCCAAGTTCGGCAAAGATTTCGGTTTCGATATCAAATCCGCGCTGCGGGATCTCGAGTGTGAAGTCAAATTGGACGAGCAATGGCAGGGGACAGGTGTACAGTTGGCTATGTGATTCGGTTAATAAACTGAACAACTTTTTGAAAAAACTGAACAACTTTTTGAAATAAATATCGAGTGAAATCTTAATAGTGACTGATAGCGAAAACTCAAGACGGTGATAAAGAAGGTCAAACTATGAAAAAAAATACATACATACATATGTCACGCCTATATCCCTTGCGGGGTAGGCAGAGCGCAATCGACCGCAAAACGGACATTTACGCCACGTCTGACAAACATTTGAGGGTCATTCGGAAAATTGTGTATCGCCAGTGACAGGTTGTCAGCCCATCGCCTAATATTGCAATACACACCTTCAAGTCCCTTAGTCGCCTCTTACGACTCCCATTGGTAAGAAATGGGGTGATGCTATTCTGTAAGCCGGCATCACACGGCTATGGAAATACTAACTCGAATAAGCTGATCGGAAACTTTGTAAGGGAGGATATTTTCATTTTCGGCCTTTTATTTTTGGGGAAAGTTGTTCCTTATCTTCCCGTCATGAGCTTTCGCTATCGGTCACGAGTAAAACACCCAACATATTGATACAATTTTGGTTTTCTGTTTATTTAAATAGCTTCTTATGTATCTTCCGTGTTATATTGCCGTGTGATGCCGGCTTAGAATAGCATCACCCCATTTCTTACCCATGGGTGTCGTAAGAGGCGACTAAGGGACTCGAGGGTGTGTATTGCAATTTTAGGCGACCGGCTGACAACCTGTCACTATAGTGATACACAGTTATCTGATTGACCCTCGAACTTTTGTCAGACGTGGTGTTAATATCCGTTGAACGGCCATTAGCGCTCTGTCTACCCCGTAAGGGATATAGGCGTGATTTATGTATGTATGTATGTATGTTATGTATCTTCGTCTCATACATACATACATAAATCACGCCTATATCCCTTACGGGGTAGGCAGAGCGTTAACGTCCATAAAACGGATATTAACATCACGTCTGACAAAAGTTTGAGGGTCAATCAGATAACTGTGTATCACTATAGTGACAGGTTGTCAGCCCATCGCCTAAAATTGCAATACACATCTAACGCTCAAGTCGCCTTACGACACCCATGGGTAAGAAATGGGGTCTCCATTGGTAATAACGCTCTGTTTGATTATGAAATGGTCTTTGGTCCACTTTGCGTTTTCCTTTTAGTCCACATTTCTACTGGAAACAAGTTTATCAGAAAAAAGTAATTGATCTAGAAATGGAAACAAATTTTTAATGATTCAAGAAAAAGCAAGCAGTTTGTTGTTATCGAAAAAAAAGATATGTACCTACATCAGCCTATTGCAGTCCACTGCTGGACATAGGTCCCCAGGGTACGCCATAGGGCACGATCTCTTGTTTTCGAAAAATAGATTTTTATTTAGTCCTGCGAGAAGTTTTCCAATTTTTAATAACAAGATCTATTTTTCGTTTGATATGATCTTGGCTCAATATATACGTATACTTAGGCTCTATTTAGATATTTTGTTCTCTCTTTAGCATAGAAATACCCATATAAAGTTAATAAGTATTATTTTTCTTGTACAGATGAATGAAATTATGAAGAATTGTTTAAAACATTCCCGAGATTATTGTTTGCAAGTTTTTTATAAAGAAGAATACTAAAAAGATGACTTTATACAACTAATTATAATGTTTAATGAGGTGCTTTAAATAACACTGCCATGTTTTATTAAAAATATTTATTGTAATAAAAATAATTAAAATTAACTGTTTTTTACATGGAATTATTATTCACACACATTAATTCAAATTATGACATTATTATTCACTTATTATTAAGTCAACATTAAATTGTAATAAATTCGCAAAAAAATAGGTACAGAAAAAGTGATCATTCATTTTGTTTACAACATCATCTTTAGCATAATGCCTACAGATACATAACGCCTTTCTTTAAAATGGAATGTCTCTGACATTTTGCCAAGCGAATATGGAAATATGAGCTTAGCTTACATAAATTCGTAATATCGAACAAAACTAAATTCTAAAATACAAACTAGATTCGTATATTATACGAAATATACCAAAACTTAAGTTATTTTGTACTAGAAATACTGGAGGTGGGCTGTGTAAGGTCCTTTTAAATTCAGTGCAAATATTTTGAGTGCGAGTTCTATCCGTGAAATTAAACAACTTTCCCCAAGAAGCATAGGTCGATATATATGAGATAAAAATTGGACATCCTTTGTAAGGGTTGTCAATTTTTTCCTCATATATCGACCTATGTTTCTTGGGGAGAGTTGTTTAGTTTCACGAATAGAACTCACCCTAGATATATTTGCACTGAATTTATTTATAGGACCTTTTATAATAAGCAAATACAAACTTCTTGATTTTTGCAAATAATTGCGAGAAAAAACTTATCAGAAAACAATAATTTCGAGTCAGATCTTTTCAAGACCTTAAATATATCGTTGACTACAAATAAAATAAGCAATCTACAGAACGCTTCTACAAAAAACTTATAATAATTTTCAACTTAAAATGCCACATACATATATCACGCCTCTAATCCCTTGCGGGTAGGCAGAGCGTAATCGGTCATCAAAACGGACATTACGCCACGTCTGACAAACATTCAGAAACTAGTGTATCGCCATAGTGACAGGCTGTCAGCCCATCGCCTAAACTTGCAATATACATGTAACCCTCGAGTCCCTTATTCTTCTCTTACGACACCCACGGGAAAGAAAGAGGGTGATGCTATTCTAAGCCGACATCACTCGGCATCACATGGTTGTAAAACTAAAATAATCTCAAATTAAAATCACTTAACTTATCTATTATTGAGGTATTAATATGGAATTACGTTTCTGTAAAAACGAATTACTAAAATATTTATTCCAATTTTTATCATTTCTAATAATCGAAAATAGTCACTAATTACCTACTAGTAATTTTTGAAATTCTCGTGTGAAAACTAAACGATTCGACCAGAAAAACTATTTGGTATTTTGATAATATGAATCGCGAATTAAAAATTATGACCTTGTCTTTAGCACATTTAATAAGTTTAATTTGAATTTCTTAGTCGAATGATAACAACTTTACCGTTTAGTTTTGACAATTTAACGACCGACCGGATACAAAACAGCTTTCTAAACTTTAGGTATCTTCCATTTATAAAAAAAGAGGCTGATATTTTTAATAAATGCTTAAAGTTAAATTTTGTACCGAGAAAAATTTAAATTCTTGTCAATGTTTATGACTTCATCCTATATAAGTATTTATATAACCGGTTATTATACAAACTATAAAATAAATGATCAGACCATAAAACAACTTTTTCGGAGGATACGTTGACAATGGAGAAAAACAAATTGACCTCCTATACAAAATTCCCGATCAGCTGACAGACTTTCTATGGAAACGCGAAAAAAATCGTTTCCCGACATATAACATACATACACATATCACGCCTATAATCCCTTGCGGGGTAGGCAGAGCGTTAACGGTCGCAAAGTACGGAAATTTACGCCACGTCTGACAAATATTTGAGGGACAATAGGATAATTGTGTATTGCTATAGTGACAGGTTGTCAGCCCATCGCCTAAAATAATACACATCCTAATGTCCCTTAGTAGCCTCTTACGACTCCCATGGGAAAGAAATGGGGTGATGCTATTCTAAGCCGGCATCACACATATTCTCCATATTAAAAGTTGTTCAGTTTCATGGTCTGATCATGCGTGCAAAGTTATCGGTACACCGTCCCTAACACCCTGTATAGAGGCATCTAAGACTGACTATACAGTGGTGCCCTCTGTACAAAAGCGGGCATCTTCCATTTGCGATAGTTGCAGATATTCTTCCCGTTCATGATGGTGTGCACAGATATATGCGCGTTGTATTCCAGGTTCGATAATAGCTGTATACGGAAACAAATAATAAAAATATAAGAAAAAAGAATTAAAATACAAACACGAAAGCAGCCAAAACTTTTAATGTAAGTTTCAAAAAAATAATTAATAACTTGTAAAATTGCATTGCAGGCAGGGTTCGAACCTGTGTCTTTCGGCATCAATACTATCGACGTCTCTACGGACTTGAATACTACCGAAATATGTTCGATAGATGTCGCTATAACTGCGCGGGGGCATTACGAAATTCTAGTTTGTTCGATCCGATTGCCGGATGTTCAATCGTGTTTTTAAATGTCCATGTCGCTGGCACCCCACAGTACATATTTTCCATAGCTTAGAGGCTCAAACGTTTGTGACGAATGGATTGACTCTTATTTCAAGACTGGTTTTCAATGTGACGCTACCTAGACTGAGATTTCAGGTAAAAAAAATGGGGGAGCGGTAGACAAGCTTTTAGGTTAGATACAAAAAATACAAAATACAAAAATCGTTATTTAACAAAACACGTACATGTTGACATAAAGTTGCTGGAGCTTCCCTTTAAGTATTTTATAAATACCTGTGTTGGGAGACTCCGCTTCTCCGTAAAAAAAGTTTCTAAAGATATTTTGCAAGCATGCAAAACTATGAAAATAGAAATAGATAATAATACAAGTGAATTTTGTTAACTTAAAAATCTATAATTACTAAGTATATTTCGTTTTAGGTATGTTGTGTTGAGTTGTGATGTTAGTATTTTGTTTTGCTAGCCCTACGACTTCGTCTTGGGATCGGAAGACGCTGCAACACAGCGTCTTCCACTAACATAGGTATATTAGCTTATTCCTAAACCGGTTTCTGTTTTATGTATTAAGTAGTTGTTCTGTATCTTCATAACTTAGGGTCAGTATCCATTTAATTATTGAAGATTTGCACTCATGGTAAGCCTTTTTATATATGTGTATTTGTTTGTTTATTTCATTATACAAATATGCCGATCTTTTTTTATATTGTATGCTGGCTGTAACAGATTTTGTCCTGGGAACATTTACTACTTTATATTGTCTTCGTTTTTTTTCTATGTTAGGGTCGTATCGGATAGTTTTATGCATTTTTAAGACTATGTTTAATATGTAAAGTTTCCGAACAGACAACAACTTACAAGTTTGATACAATATTTCAGTGGAGAAACAGCGCTTCTTGAAATACATCACCTTAAGCAGAGCTCTCTGCGCCCTCTCTACTTCAACGAATCTTGTTTTAAGTGCACCTCCCCATACGGGGATGCAGTATACTAGTATGGACTGTACTAACGCAATGTACAATTGGTTTAGGTAATTTACTTTAGAGTTTTCTACAGTTTTATTTGGGACGACGTGTTTTAAACATCCATATAAACTTCCTTACTATTTGGGAGAAAGCATCAGATTTCTTGTTAACGGCGCAATGTGCCAAAATGATGGCTTTGTCCACAAAACTATGACTAAAGCTTTATAAACCAGACTAAAATAACAAGAGAAAATATAATTTTGCCCTTTTTTTACTTATTGCTCTTTCAATGCGCTGAAAAAGGATACATTTAGGTTATTCGTCTCGCCAATCAGAAGGTTGTCACAATTTTCATTTACTATACGTCAGAAATCAGTTGCCATAAACACCGATATGCTTCAAACAAAGCGCTAGAACTACAAAGAGTGTTTTTACCTTAGTTCTAAAACTGTTTGGTTTATATGACTCCAATGGCATGGACTCCCTTTTGATTGAAACTGGTGACATGCACGAAAATAATAAAAACAGTCGGTCTTTTGCATCTTGCTTATACTTGCTTAAGCTAATGAAGCAAAATTTAATAAGGTAAAGTTAATTTCTTTCGTCTAAAAGTAAAATATTGTTTTGGTTCTATAGCTTTAGTCATAGTTCTGTGGGTTTGCCAAACCAATGTGACGCAATAATGTTACCAAAATGATGGCTTTGCCAAACCAATGTGACGCAATAATGCTACCAAAATGATGGCTTTGCCAAACCAATGTGACGCAATATGCTACCAAAATGATAGCTTTGCCAAACCAATGTGACGCAATATGCTACCAAAATGATGGCTTTGCCAAACCAATGTGACGCAATATGCTACCAAAATGATGGCTTTGCCAAACCAATGTGACGCAATATGCTACCAAAATTATGGCTTTGCCAAACCAATGTGACGCAATATGCTACCAAAATGATGGCTTTGCCAAACCAATGTGACGCAATATGCTACCTAAATGATGGCTTTGCCAAACCAATGTGACGCAATATGCTACCTAAATGATGGCTTTGCCAAACCAATGTGACGCAATATGCTACCAAAATGATGGCTTTGCCAAACCAATGTGACGCAATATGCTACCAAAATGATGGCTTTGCCAAACCAATGTGACGCAGTATGCTACCAAAATGATGGCTTTGCCAAACCAATGTGACGCAAAATGCTACCAAAATGATGGCTTTGCCAAACCAATGTGCCGCAATATGCTGCCAAAATGATGGCTTTGCCAAACCAATGTGACGCAATATGCTACCAAATGATGGCTTTGCCAGAACAATGTGACGCAATATGCTACCAAAATGATGGCTTTGCCAGAACAATGTGACGCAATATGCTACCAAAATGATGGCTTTGCCATACCAATGTGACGCAATATGCTACCAAAATTATGGCTTTGCCAAACCAATGTGACGCAATATGTGACAGCTACAAGGATACTCACTTTGGGCGTGAGCAGGAAGTACTGCGCGTTGTCGGTCTCGGTGGTGACCTTCACGAGCAGCTGAAACATCTTGCGCTCGTTGATCGGGTCCATGCCTTGGTTTATCTCGTCCACGCATCTACAAATGGCATCATTCATGTGACTTTTTAAATATAAATGTGCTTTTAGATAATAAAAAACAAGGTTACCACTTCATTTTAGCTTATTTGATTCACCATTCTATAAAACCGATCTATTCTGACCAAAGCAATCCGTTCTTCAACCTGACTCATTGTTTAATCTGATGAATTTTCCAAACTGATCTTTTTTTAATCTGACTCATTGTTTAATCTGATTCTTTCTTCAACCTGATCCATTTTTTAATTTGACTTATTGCTTAAACCAATTCATTCACCAATCTGACTCAGTGTTTAATATGATTCATTCTGCAACCTGATGTATTCTTTAATCTGACTCATTGTTTAACCTGATTAATTCTCCAATCTGATTCTTTCTTCAACCTGATCCATTTTTAAAACTGACTCATTGTTAAATCTGATTCATTCTTCAACCTGATCCATTCTTCAACCTGACGCATTGTTTAATCTGATCCATTCTCAAATCTGATTCATGCTTCAACCTGGTCCATTCTTCAAGCTGACTCATTGTTTAATCTAATTCATTCTCCAATCTGATATAGCTTCAACCTGGTCTATTCTTCAAGCTGACTTATTGTTTAATCTAATTCATTTTCCAATATCATTCTTTTTTAACCTCAATAACCTTTTGACCTGATCAATTATTTAACCTGAATCACTTTTTAATTATTATTTTTTTCAACCTGATCCATTTAACCTGACTCATTGTTCAATCCGATTTATTCTTACACCTGATTCACATTTTTATTTAAATAATTCATTTCTTCAACCATTCTTATCCACTTACCTGAAAGGTACGGTAGTCAATCTCTGCAACGCCATTAAATACAGCGCAGTAGATAAGGCTCTTTCCCCACCAGACTGGGTTTGTCTGGTCAACTGTTGTAATTGTTCCGAAGCCCTGAATCGGACTAAGATCGCTACACCGTATTTGTCGTAGTCATCCTGAAAATCATACCTGTTTTAGGACACATAAGATAGTATGTATGTATATATGGGGTGAAATTTTACTTGTGACTGATAGCGAAAACTAAAGACGGGCTGGGCTGGTGGTGGTAAGGAACAACTTTCCCCAAGGAACATAGGTCGAAATACGAAATAATTTTAGAACCTCCCACACAAATTTGCCAATCAGCTTTGAGTTACTATGGAACCTCAAATATTTTTAACCTTTGTTCCTTATCACCAGCCTGTCTTGAGATTTCGCTATAGGTCAGTAGTAATATTGTATATTAACCACAAAACACATTTACAATAACAATAAAAGAAGGGATATTAACAAAAGGCACAAATTCGGACTTATCCCACAAGGGATCTCTTTCAGTCAACCTCTAATAGACTTAGAGGATAGTCTTGTCTGTCTAAGATTTCATTTTAAGCGCCTCAAGGCCAGTACAGTAAAAACATCTATCTACACGTATCACAAGGAAAGATAAATAATAATAAATAAATATCCTGGACAAATTCACACAGCGCTATCAAGCCCTAAACTGAAAGCTTGTACTATGGGAACAAAATAGTTTATATTAATACTTAAATACTTTTTTGTAAATGAATACATATTACTTATTCATAGATTCGTTTTTTGTTTGTATGCAATTGGCTGGACTGATTTTAAATTCCTTTATCTCACTTGTCTCATAATGTTCGAATTATGAACTCGAAAACAGTTGCATAAAGACCTACTTTATGCATTCTGCCTATAAAAACTACGGTTTAATAGAAATTACAGAAGCGTAATGACTTAAAACTCTAACTACGATAAAGTTGAGAAATTAAACGAAGTTTTTTTTTTGGCGATACTAAAATCGCCATCTTCCGCAGCGCCTGACAGTTGTTGTTGTACGTTAATTTTTCGGATGTTGTTCAGTTGTTTTAATAGGTTTTTGTTCTATTGTAGTTTAGACGTTGTTCAGATGTTGTTCAATTGTTGTTCAGATGTTGAGCAGTTGTTTAGATGTTGTTCAGTTGTTATTCCGATGTTCTTCCGATGTTGTTCAGATGTTGTTCAGTGTTGTTCAGTTGTCGTTCAGTTGTTTAGTTATTTGTTGTTCAGACTCGACATCTAATCAACTGTTAGTATAGAATTTTCGAAAATTCATATAAAGCCATATTACGTTCTCGTATTGAATTTGACCATGTATCGGGCCTTGCAATCGCCGATGCGGACGTTTGGAAAAGTGTTAAACAGAGATTTTTTTGGAGAGTGTAGATAAAATAGTGTATGCAACTACTATAATTAGGCATTAGAATGCTCGTGTCAAACTATTATCACCACCACACTCGCATTCTAATGACCCCATTACATGACAGTTGCATTAACAACTATTTGAAACGAATCGTCCTAGGTTAGGTTATTAGTTACTTTTTCAAAAAGTGAATGAAATGGGGACTTTATACTTACAGCACTGGAGCTTTTTTTATAATGTCATACTAGATGGCGTTGTGCTAAGTGGAAATTCTGTAATTTGGATCATAAAAGCAACGTTTCTTTGGAAAGAAACATTTTCCCACACTTGAAGAATTGAATATTTCCCATTGGAAAAAACAAAAGGCTCTTTTTACCAACATGTATGTAGCGACTTGTGGCATTATTAACAAGTTTCATTATATAGAAAAACAATAAACAAGAAAAATGCAGATCCTCCTCTTCCTCTTCGTGTGGGACACCGAATCGCCTAACGACCCGATGAACCCTGTGTTAGTTTTTCAATCGCTAACTACTAGAAGTAGGCTTCTGACATGATTGTGTAACGACAGCCGTACAAGTAATCATAGACAGCAACCGGGACCGACGGCTAAACGTGCCCTTCGAAGCACGGAACCATTTCTTTTCGGAGAATCAGGTGGTTCAACCTGCAATGTCCTAACCAGACCGGGAACAAATTCACAAAGTGATAAATATCAACTTTGTGAGTGTCCCACCGAGAATCGAACCCGGAACCTTTGCGTCGCGCAGTAAACAAGTAAAATGCGAATAATAAAATGCATAAAAAGAACTCACCAAAATGTCAAAATGTGTTATTTGATATTAAAACGCATACTCATTGATTTAATTTTGTTACTAAACTATTCTTTACTTACTTACTTTCTATGAAATGAAATATTTAAGAACACCCATTTTTGATTAGGGGTAAGCTTAAAACCAGCAGTGTGCTGTGCCTACGTAAATAAATGGATAATAAATAATAATGTGATGCGAAATAAATATATTTATCTACACTCGTCTCATAATGTTCGAATTATGAATTGGAAAACAGTTGTATAAAGACCTGCTTTATGCATTCTGTCTATATCAATCACAGTTTGATGGAAATTACAGAAGCGTAATGACTTAATGAGGAGGCTCTTACTGCGATAAAGTTGAGAAATGAAACGAAGTTTTTTTTTGCCAATACTCATATCGCCGTCTTCCGCCGCACCTGACAGTTGTTGTTGTATGGTAATTGTGCGGTTGTTTTATTAGGTTGTTGTTGAGATGTTAATTTGATGTACCGATGTTTTTCAGATGTTGTTCAGTTGTTGTTCCGATGTTGTTCAGTTAAGTTATTGTTAAGACTCCACATCTAAACAACTGCTAAAGTATAGAATTTTCAAAAAATCATATCAAGTCATATTACGTTCTCGTATTGAAATTGACCTTGTATCGGGTCTTGTAATGGACGGTGCGTACGTTAAGAAAAGTGTTTCTGAGTTTTTTTTATTTTGGAGAGTGTAGATAAAATAGTGTATGCAACTGCTATAATTAGGCATTAGAATGCTCGTGTTAAACTATACATGGTGTAAAAAAATAAGCTAAGAATATTTTAAGGGGCGAACCAGTACGTGAAACTGAACAACTTTCCCCAAGGAACATAGGTCGAAATATGAAAAAATAATTTGACCCTCCCATACTTAGTGTGTTACCCGGCCGGGATAATTTGTATGGGAGGGCCAATTTTTTTTTTTCATATTTCGACCTATGTTCCTTGGGGAAAGTTGTTCAGTTTCACGTACTGGTTCACCCCTTAAAATATTCTTAGCTAATTTTTTTACACAGACAGACAGAAACACTTTATTGCTCACATCAATAATCATAACATTATACAAGAACAAAAACAAACAACACAATACAAGCAAAGGCGGCCTTATCGCTTTAAGCGATCTCTTCCAGGCAACCCTGCACACTAAGAGAAAACATTGAAAAACACACTGTAAATAGCAGCGGCAACACATAAAAGACATAAAAACATTAATATACAGGGTGTAAGGGACGTTGTACCGAAAACTTTGCAGGCATGATCAGACCATGAAACTGAACAACTTTTTCTATGGAAGCTATGTTGGTAAACGAGATTTTTTTTTCAACCTCCCATACAAAATTCCCGATCAGCTGACTGACTTTCTATGGAAAGTTGAAAAAAATAATTCGTTTCCCAACATAGGCTCCATAGTAAAAGTTGTTCAGTTTCATGGTCTGATCATGCCTGCAAAGTTTTCGGTACACCGTCCCTTACACCCTGTATACACCATGTAGAACTAAATATAAGCCAGATTAGGTGAAAGAATGAACTAACCTCGCTGCCGCCTTTCTCCAGTTTGACTTCCCCCGCGCAGTCGAGCTTGGCGAACATGTCGCCGAACTGACGGTCTATGTCACACAATAGCTGCTCTAAGGGAGGCAGCCATCTTGACCTGACAAACAATCCATTTAAATACAGGGTTATTTGAGTACCAAATTTTAAAACACTTCCCGTGTTAGGTATAAAATTTTTGAAAACTTGCAAAATTTTCGAGTGCGGGCAGTATTTGAACAAGAACAAATTTTCCAAGTTTTCAAATATTGTATACCTAACACGGGAAGTGTTTTAAAATTTGGTACTCAATTTATCGCTGGTTTTCATCGCTTAGACTACATTCAATCTGTAAAGATAGAATTAGTCGCCGGTGATTAGTTGCAAAACTAACCCGGTAGATGGAGCCGTGCCAAGCGTTACTGGCATTAAAATACACTTGCAAAATTGACGGGCAAGAAATGACCTGCGGTAGCCCAGATGGAAGAGGGGTCGCCACTAGTAATGCGAAAGTCGCAGGTTCAAATCCTGCCCGCACTCGAAAATTTTGCAAGTTTTCAAAAACAGGGTTATTTTTTATTCACCCCGGAAATTTTACAGGGCGATTCTACTCATGATTCTGAACAACTTTTATTATGGGGTCACCTTCGAAATCGCGAAAAAAATCCAGCTGTTCCATACATTTTGTTCGAGTAGGTATGAATTTTTCTATGGAGCAGCTGTTTTTTTATTTCGCGATTTCGCAGGTGACCCCATAATAAAAGTTGTTCAGAATCATGAGTAGAATTGCCCTGTAAAATTTCCGGGGTGAATAAAAAATAACCCTGTATATAATTCGTTGATTTAAACCAATGAATACGCACATACATGTATATCACGCCTTTCACCCTTGAGGGCTAGGCAGAGCATAAATGGCCGCATAAAACGGACATTTACGCCACGTCTGACAAACATTTTAGGAACGTTTCAGGAAAATCGTGTAACAGTATCACTATAGTGGCAGGTTGTCAGCCCATCGCCTAGAATTGCAATACACACCCTCGAGTCCCTTAGTCGCCTCTTACGACTCCCACGGGCAAGGAATGGGGTGATGCTATTCTAAGCCGGCATCACACGGCACTTCTCTTATCTTTCATTTCATTTCATTTCATTTCATTTATTGCATTTTCACAATTATTAATGTACATTCTAGAATTAGAGTAAAGTAGTTGGTAATTGAAATAAAAGTGAACCCCGTTAGGGTATTACAATATTTTGTGAGAGGGCAAACAGTCTAGTTATACAATTCATGCATTACATAATAATATAATATTAGACAAAAACATTATTATCGTGATATTTCATTGAACATAAATCAAATAAATTCTTAGGATTACATCTACAGAGAAAAACAATGTCAAATACAATAGATAATATTAATAATAAAAATAGAATTAGTCAAAATATATCAATGTTAGTAAATAATTATCTACAACTTAAAATTAGCCTATATCTATTTTATCTTCTAAAAATTCCCTGACGTCATAGTATGCTTTTTTGATGAGAAAGCTTTTTAAATGATTTACGAAAGTATTAAATGATTCTGCATTTTTAATAGAGTTTGGAATTTTATTATATATTTTTATTACCATAGAATGTGGTCCTGATGAGCAAAGTTTTAATTTTGAGAACGGTACTCTAAGTTTGTTTAGGTTGCGGTTATTTCTTTTGATGGTTTTCATAGGCGAATATAAGCTTTCATGTTTCCTAACGAACTTGCATGATTCTAGTATGTATAGGGACGTAAGAGTTAATATACCATGTTTAATAAAGTGTGGCTTGCAAGAGTCCATTTGATCAATTTTTAGTAGGATTCTTATACATTTTTTCTGTTGGGTGAAGATATCTGTAGCGTCTGTACTGTTTCCCCAAAGGATAATTCCGTAGCTTAATCGCGAGTGCGCGTAGGCATAATATGCAGCTAGGGCTGTTTTGAAGTCGGTTACTCTTTTTAGATGATAAAGCGCGTATACAAATGAAGTTAGTTTGTTTGATAATTTTTGAATGTGGGCTTTCCAGTTTATATTAAAATCTAACTCTATACCTAGAAGAGTGACGGAATCTACTGTTTGTATTTTGGTTTGTTTATAGCTGTAATTTATTGGTAGTTGAGCTTTTTGATAAGGTCTAAATTGTATTAAATTTGTTTTATTAAAGTTTAATAGAAGATTATGGTTATCGAGCCATTGAGTTATTTTATCTAGTGTTTCATTTAACTGTTGTTCTAATTGATTACTATTTTTGGAATTTATTAATATAGATATATCATCAGCAAATAGAATACATTGGTTATCTAATATTTTGGGCAGATCGTTTATGTATATAAGGAACAAAAGACAACCTAGGACGCTACCCTGCGGGATAGAGCCAGTCACGTGTATTTCGTCCGATCTTACATATTCGATTTTTCCTGTTGTAAAGTTTGTATGCTTTATTTCAACAATTTGCGATCTGTTTGTAAGATATGACTTAAACCATTTATGTGCTATGCCTCTGATACCAGTACCGTATAGCTTATTTAGTAGAATTTGATGGTTAACTCTATCGTAAGCTTTGCTCATATCAAGTAGCAGTCCGATGGGATAACTTTTACTATTTAGCGCAGATAAAATATTGTGGACATAGTTGTAAACAGCCACAGTAGTGGATCGATTTTTCCTGAATCCGTATTGACTACTATGGAAGATATTATATTTTTCATAGAATGAGTAAATACGTTTCGTCATGACTGTCTCAAATATTTTAGACGAGGTGTTTAATAAAGCAATTGGCCGATAATTATTTGGATCACTTTTTTCCCCCTTTTTATGTACTGGCTTCACAAGTGATACTTTAAGGGACTCTGGGAATATACCATCAGAGAAAGATTGGTTTATCAGAATTGTATATGGGATGGTTAGTTCCTCAACACATGCTTTGATTAGCATGGGAGGCAGCTCATCTATGCCAAAGCTATTCTTGTTTTTAAGATTCATTATTATTTTGCGTATTTCAGATGATTCAACTTTTGTAAGGAAGAATGAATTTTCGACCGTGTCCATTGGATTTGTTTTTTGTACATCGAATGAATTTCTATTTGAATTACCACCCGTGGAAGCAAAAAAATCATTAAAATGGTTGCTTATTGCTTTCGGGTCCTCAATAGTTGTTTCTTTTACTTTGATCTTAATATTATTTTGGACTATATTCGGTTTTTTATTCGTTTCGGACTGGATTATCTGCCACATTGAACGCATTTTATTATAATCCTTTTTCTCAAAGTAACGTATATTTCTAATTTTTTTCGATAACTGAACTGCTTTTTTAAGAGTTTTAGAGTATTTTTTATAGTGTTTTTTAATAATTTTGTTTTTAGATTGTAGTGTTAGTTTTTTTAAGAGTCTCTTATTTTTACAAGATAACCTAAGTCCAGTTGTTAGATATGTATTTTTGGTTCTAGTTTTGTATTTAACCATTTTTATTGGTATATATTTATTGAGTAGGTTGTGCAATGTTTTACTAAATTCATTATAGTTTTCGTTTATATTTTGGTTTTGTTTAATCATACCGTTCCAGTCAATATTTCGAAGTTCGTCCTTAAATTTTAGTATATTTGTTTCATTATATATTCTCTTTAAAGCATAAAAATGTTCAGGGTTTGGTGCTACTATTGGCATAGTAAACATTACACCCTTATGATCGCAAAACCCAAATTCTTCAACCTTGATTTTACAATTTTTATTGGGGAAGTTTATAAAAACCACATCTATACATTTAGAGGTGGTAGGTGTAATTCTTGTGGGTTCTTTTACCAATTGTTGGAAATTGTATGACAGCAAAAGATTTAGAAGTCTTTGTTTAGTAGGTTTTTTATCCAAAAAGTCTACGTTGAGATCTCCACCTAAGACAATATATTTATTTTTATCTGTTTTTGAAATCATATGTAAAAGGTTGCCTAGTTTTTCAAAAAATTTACTGACTTCTCTAGTACTATTCGGCCAGTATAGATTAATCAATAGTAAGTTACACTTTTCTATTTCTACAGCACATATTTCAAAGATAGGTTCTAATGACATTTTTTCTATATCTTTCCTTTCCTTATATTCAATATGTCTTTTTAACAATAAACACACACCTCCACATTCATACGCAGAGCGACAGAAATGTGAGCATATTTTATATCCGTTTACGTTAAGTAGTTCTAATTTATTTATATTCATCCATGTTTCACTTAAACATAGAGCATGGATTGACTGATTATTGTCGAGAAACGAATCTAGTAAATGGGTTTTATTATTTAGGCTTTGCATATTTTGGTACATAATATGGAAATTTGAGTCAAAGGGAATACTTTTCGTTTCCATTTTGGTGTGAAACTTATCATTGTGACTGTTAGTACTTTCGAAATGTACGAAATGGACGAAACGAATCGTGTGTATTTGATTCTGTTTCCCTTTGATTATGGTTTGTGGTATTATCTTGATTAGTATCATTCTTTTGAGTCCTCGTAGCGTAACGAGGCCGCTCGTAGACTTGTGAAGAAGTAGAGCAATATCTTAGTAGATAGCTTGTACACATTATTAGGTAGGTAATTGCCCTAGACGTGCTTTTTTTATTAATTTTTCCATTGTTATGGAAATACACATCAGCAGGAA
The DNA here is from genome assembly GCA_027580185.1 of Tuta absoluta. NCBI lineage: Eukaryota > Metazoa > Arthropoda > Insecta > Lepidoptera > Gelechiidae > Tuta > Tuta absoluta. The sequence goes on along the minus strand of JAQAHW010000066.1, from coordinate 411,923 downwards.
GAACAAACCTAAATTTTGAACAAATTTGATTTTGTTGTTCGTACAGCTTTTTATCATTGAGAAGCATATTATTATGCACATTAAGTAGTATAACATTTGTATGTGATAATTTTCTTATATAATTATTTAACTCTGCCAAAAAAATACTTATGTTACAGTCGTTGTTGCCTGCCAAAACTACAATGTAATCTAGCTTCGTGAAACTGGTACACATTGATAGGCTTTCTGTAAGGACTTGACCTATTTTGGCGTAAGGTTTTAATATGGCAGAGACAGAGAAGTCATCCCCCAAAAACCGATCCAGTGAATCTCTTAATCCTCTTCCTTTTTCATCGGCGAGCAGAAGCACCCTAGGTTTACGAATTATTCTGTAGATATTAGAGTGTGATTTCGGCGCCTCTACATGGTTTTCCGTGTGATGGTACAGCACTTCGTGGGGGGAGACTGGCTGCGTGTGGTTCTCTTGAAACTGCCCCATAGATAGGAGGTGGGTAATCCTGTCGTTCAGTATTACTATCTCTTCTTGTGCAGCAGTCAACTGTGTTTGTAGAGCAGTTATTTCGTCAGTTAATAATTTTAGCAAAGTCGATGTTTCTTCAAATGTCTGTGTGGGACTATTTTCGGCAGATCTAAAGGAGGTAGAGCCTTTTCTTCTCTTTTGCGGTGTTGACTGTGTAGTCGACAACTGTGATAATCGTTTCTCTAACGGATTCTTCATTCGCCGAGGAGATGAAATAATATTTTTCAAAGAGGTGTTTTCATAACATAGTTTATTTACTTGGCGCTTTAACTCGTTATTTTCTATGATGGTGTTTTCTAGTTCGTATTCTGTACTTTCAAGAGAGCTTTTCAGGTTTTTTATTTTCTGTTGCCATTCCCGGCTGTCTGTAGAGCCTATTTCAGGGCAACTGCTAGGGCTCTCTAGTGTTGTTCCTGAAAAGGAAGAGTCTTCATCTTCGTCAGTGGGTAATGAGTCAAATGAGTTTTGTAAAGGAATGTTAATTTGTAATTTTCTTCTATCTTCGTTTGTATTATAATTAGAATCGGGCATTGGCTGATCAAAATGCTGTTCTTCGTTCATTTGTTCTTTTGTTGACGTTGAAGGGGTTGGGATTGCTGTAGGTATTATTGATGCAGAGGACGTAGTGGCTTTATGTGCATTTGCCTGTTTAGGTAATAGTGTATCTTCAGGCTGATCTTTTAACATGACCTTTTTAGGTATTATAATCGGCTCCATAAAAATTTCATCTTTTTGATTTTTTCGCTCTATTGTCTTCAGGGGGGTTTCAGGTTTAGGGCTTGATTTTTTAACGGTAGCTTTGGTTGACTTCAATGTTTTGTCTGTTTTAGCAGTGGATGATGATGATTTCGCTTTTCTTGATGTAACGTTTTTTAGGCATTCTTTGCATTTATAATTATCCCTTAGGAATTTAGTCAAGGTACTAAAATACCTTTTCTCCGCATTTTCACAAGCCAGGTGGAAGCATCTCTTGCAAGAACTACAAATAAGAAAGTGTTTGTCTTTTATTATTCGGGAACATTGCTCATTGCCACAAATTAAATTCATTGTTATTTTGCTTCCTATTTTGTAGAGGTGACATCTAGCGGGAAGTAGCAGTATTAATCATCTAAGCGACATCTAGCGGGAAGTGGCAGAATCAAGATGTAAGTTGGGTTCACTATGCACACATCCTGTCGTGGTAATTCAACGACTCACACTTAGATGGCGCTGATATCGCATATATGTGATGTTTGATTGGCCAGCCAGCTCTTGTTTACATTTTTTAAATGCAGTGATGTCACTTAACGTTCCCAAAAAAAATTTACGTACTGTTTTTGGTTATCCGAGCACTATTCTTGTAGTTATTTCAACATTGTTTTATGTCCCCACACTAGTTAATGAGTGTCCATAACATTTCAGGTCAGTTTTTAATATTATCACTGTTCTCTTTTGCGTATAAGAGCAGGTAAGTTTTTTCTGATTTACTCCGCTGTTTATCACTATTTAGTTTCACAAACGTTTATATCAGTTAATTACAACTTGCACTAATATTAAGACACGTATTTATACAAACAGATTCGGTAATTGATTTTTAAGTAACTTATGATACGGAGGCTATGTTTACTACGCGGCAGTGGCGCCCTCTTTTCTTTCAATCTTAAATTTGTGCTGTCACTTTCCATCAAATTCGGTTAGAAAAGGATATGAGATATTTTAGTCGCGTCATGTCTTTTAATTCCATGCAAAATACGTGTTATCTGTCAAAATAAGGCAACGATCAAAACAATGGCAACAAAATTGACTAGAGAAGGCGAAAAAACCATTGACGTTTTTAAAAATGACAGGACTTAGATATCTCCTATCCTTTTCTAAACCTATTTGACGGAAAGTAACAGCACTAATTTAAGGTAAGTAAGGAGAGAATTAATATCCCGAATTGCGGTAATTGAAGGTTATATATACGGGGTGTAAGGGACGGTGTACCGAAAACTTTGGAGGCATGATCAGACCATGAAACTGAACAACTTTTTCTATAGAAGATATGTTGGTAAACGAGAAAAAAAAAATTACCTCTCATACAAAATTCCCGATCAGCTGACTGACTTACCATGAAAACTCGAAAAAAATATTTCGTTTCCCAACATAGGCTACATAGTGAAAGTTGTTCAGTTTCATGGTCTGATCATGCCTGCAAAGTTTTCGGTACACCGTCCCTTACACCCTGTATATGATGCCGTGTGACGCCGGCGTAGAATAGCATCACCCCATTTCTTTCCCGTGGGAGTCATAAGAGGCGACTAAGAGACTCGAGGGTGTGCATTGCAATTTTAAGCGATGGGCTGACCACCTGTCACTATGGCGGTATGGCGATACACAATTTTCCGAATGACCCTCAAATATTGGTCTGATGTGGCATAAATGTCCGTTTTTTGCGGCTGTTTACGCTCTGCAATCTCTTATTAGGCGTAACATACTGTTTTGCAATAACTCGAATTGTAATATAGAACGTTCTGAATTAATTAAAGAAGTTAAATTTTGCACTTCATCATTAGAACAAACTAGGGAAATTTATGAGCGTGACACACAGCGCCTCCAGTCGGAAATGTCTGCGTTAAAACGGTCATTAGAACACATTTCCATTAAGTATAACTCAGCGCGAAAAGAAATAAAGGAACATGTGCTGGCCATGAATAGTTTGTTGAAGTCATGTAAATATAACGGTGACAATTCTCAATCTTTGACAAACAATCAATGCGATTGTGAGAAAACTTCAACAGAGCTATCCGTCCCGGCCGTGTGTCCCGAGCCCGCGTCACCTCGCGTCTGTACACAGCTGACTGGGACGCTGTCGGTGTCGCTCCCGCTCGCCGCCGCCGCCGTCACCGCCGCCGCCGCCGCCGGGTCGGTGTCGCGGCCGGTGCCGGCGGCGCCGACGACGCAGCCCGCGCTTATGGGTGATGACGATGTCCCTTTACCACCCACACAGGATAAGCGACCGTGTGACATTGTTATGTTTAGTGATGAACTTGGTAAAAATATGGGTTTACAACTTGGCCATTGCATGGGTCAGGCAGTAATTAATCATTGCATGCCTGGCGCCGATTATTCTACACTCATAAATACAGTGTTGGCATCACAATTTTCCAAAAAAACCATTGTTATTATTTTTAGTGGCAGAAGGGGAAATGCAACAAAAAAGGACTTAGCTTTGTATTCAAACAAATTGTATTCAATTGTTAATGTTAAACAAGTCATTTTTTTTGCTTTTCCCTACAGCCAAAAATTTACTAACCTAGAAAATAATACTCGACATTGGTGTAACAAGTACTTACATACATTGACATGTCGTAATCCTGACAAATTTCATTTTATCGACACAAATATTTTTATTGGACAATATTTTAATGTAACGAAAGATAGATATTATCTATCTAAAGTTTATAAACGACAGATAGCAGAGTTACTATCTTATTTTTTTAATAATTCAGCCAATTTGTTGGCTAACCAGACAACTGCTTCTATTGAGCAGAATATACATACAAACCTTATAACGTTGGAATCGGTTCCAAGTTCTTTAAATTAATTTCTAAGACAACAGAGAGTAACTCTGGCAGAACGCCGTCTTTTAGTAACTTGAGTGATTCTATCTTGCCAAAACATAATATAAACAATAAAATTAATATTTGTAATACAACCAAAATTCAAAATAGCCGTGTTTTGAATATTGTACACCAAAATATTCAAGGCATAATTAGCAAAGAGTTAGAAATTGAACTTTTCATGAACTGTAATAATATTGATATTCTATGTATAACTGAACATTGGCTTAGAGATTATCAGTTAATGTTCAGTTTTAGTAATCACCAGGTGGCAAGTTCGTTCAACAGATCAACAGCAATACGCGGTGGATCGTTGATACTACTTAAAAACGAGTTAAAATATAAAGAACGGCCTGATATCGTAAGCCTCTCAGTTGAGCGAACTATTGAAATAGCCTGCGTAGAACTTGAAGATCTTGTTATAATGAGCGTATACAGCCCACCTGATGCTAAATATGAACCCTTTGAAAAAGTTATGGATGTAGCCTTAGATAAAGCAACAAAATCCAATAAAGGGATTATTGTATGTGGAGATTTCAATATAAATATTCTTGAAAATTCTAATATCAGTAATAGGTTTCTATCATTATTTTTATGTTACAACCTAGTGAATCTTATTTCGGTGCCAACGAGAATCACACCTACCTCAGCCAGGTGCATAGATAATATCTTTACCAACATTAAACCTGAAGATGCGGCTGTCATAAATAAATTAAGCTCCGACCATACGGGTCAATTAGCTTCTTTCAAAATTAACATTGAGCAGGCACCTAAACAAGATATTACGTGTGTACCGGTAAATGAAAGTAGGCTAAATCGATATAGAGAAAATATTTTGCAAAAATTACCTGAATTGCCATATAACGAAAATCCAAATAAATTATATAACGCAGTATTTAGTCTTGCCAAAAAAGAATATGACAATGTATTTAAATCTAAGAAAATTAAAGTTAACACAAAATTATCATTTAGTGACTGGGCCACAGTTGGAATTCATAGAAGCAGGCAGAAGTTATACGATCTGTATGAAGAAAGAACATATAATCAATCAAAAACTTTTGCTGATTATGTAAAACGTTACTCTAAAACTTTTAGAAACGTTTGTGCAATAGCTAAATCTAACTTCATCAAAAATAATATAAAGAATAGCACAAACGTAATCAAAACCACTTGGAAATTTGTAAATAATGAAACTGGAAAATCTAAACGTCGTAATGAAAATTATAAACTTATGATAAACGATGAAATTAAAAATACTAATTTGGAAGTAGCTTCCGCTTTTGAACAATTTTTTACTGATATTCCAGTTTCGACTACCAAATCGTTAAACTCATGCCCTATTCTCGCTGAATCTATTCTAAAAGATAATGTAAACCATTGTGATAAATATTTTAAATTTTCTCACGTTAGTAACATTGAAATAATAAAAGTATTTAAAAGTTTACAAATGAAAAATACTTCAGATCTCCACGGCCTCTCTGTTAAAATTATTAGTTCCATAATCGATTGCATTTCTCCATACCTAGCATGTATTTTTAATGACTGTGTAGACAGTGGCGTGTTTCCTGACTTGATGAAGCACAGTAAAGTTATTCCCTTGTTTAAAGCTGGTAGTACTACTGACCCTACTAATTTCAGACCTATATCAATACTACCAACACTAAGTAAATTTTTTGAAAAAGTTATTTTAAATCAATTGCAAGGACATTTTTATCGTAATAACTTAATGCACCTGCAGCAATTTGGTTTCACACGTGGTCGCTCTACTACTGATGCAGGTGTGGATCTCGTCAATCATATAATCGAAGCCTGGGAGGAATCTCATGATGCAGTAGGTGTGTTTTGTGATTTGTCCAAGGCGTTTGATTGTGTTCATCATGATACTCTGGTCAGGAAGCTACATCACTACGGCGTAAAAGACCACGCTCTTAGTCTTTTGAAATCATATCTTAACAATAGAATCCAAAAGGTCGATGTCAACGGTGAAAGATCATCTGGATCAAAGATAAGAATGGGCGTTCCGCAGGGTTCGATTCTTGGTCCTTTTTTGTTTCTTGTATATATTAATGATCTACCATATCTAGTTAAAGAAAAACATGATATAGTTTTGTTCGCGGACGATACCTCTCTACTTTTCAGAGTGAAGAGGCAACAACTCAACTATGATGACGTGAACAAAGCTATTACCGATGTAGTGCAATGGTTTACAGTAAATAACCTACTATTGAATGAAAAGAAAACTAAATGTATCAAATTTGTATTACCAAATGTTAAACCAAGCTCTACAATTATTAAGGTAAAGGATGAAAAGTTGGACCTTGCGGACTCAACTGTATTTTTAGGCATAACTTTGGACGCCTCGCTCCAATGGGGGCCACATATTGAGAAATTGTCGAAGAGACTGAGTTCAGCAGCATACGCAGTTAAAAAAATAAGACATCTCACTGATGTAGACACTGCAAGACTAGTTTACTTTAGCTACTTCCATAGCTTAATGTCTTATGGCTTACTATTATGGGGCCATGCTGCGGATGTGAACAATATATTTGTTTTGCAGAAACGGGCTGTTCGTTCAATTTATAAATTGGGACCTCGAGTCTCCTTGAGACAGAAATTTAAAGAAATCAACATATTGACATTTGTGTCACAGTACATATACGAAAATCTAGTGTACGTAAAAATAAATATAGATTCTTTTAAGAAAAATTGTGACAGGCATAATTTTAACACTAGAAATAAGGAGCAACTTGCTGTGCACATGAGCAGGCTTAGTAAAGTAAGCAAAACTTTTAAGGGCAATTGTATACGCTTTTATAACAAACTTCCTAAAGATATTCAAGACTTACCCTTAAATACGTAAAAGACATTATAAAAATCCTAAAGGAGTCGGATCCTATTGATTTGCCTACTTTTGTGGCGAAGGATCTGAATAGATTACCCCCAGTATCATTTGACCATGTAGACGTCACGCGTCTTCTAAAAGATATCAACATACTAAAGACGGACCTGCAAATAGGGATTGCAATCCCGCACCTCCGCCAATCCCGCGGGATTGATTCGCGGGATTGACCCAATCCCGCGCGGATCCCGCGTGATCCCGCACCGTTGAAATGATGTTAAAAAAACATATGAGAATGCAGGTTTTTGTTAAAAAAATCAACTTTTATTTAAAAAAATAAAACATGTCTTTCATGTTGGAACTAAAAATATTTGTTTCTTGACAAAAAAAAATCATAAATTATTTATTTGTAAGTAAAATCAGTCAGTAAAATCAGTTACTTATCTGTTTATTGTAATTTTAGCATGAATTAGACTTGCATTGATTTGTTTATTTTGTCCTTAATCTAACAAATCAACAGTCTTATAATATAAAAATGCTGTTTCTTATATTATAACTATTATCATTAACATATGAGATCACAATTTTTATTGGAATAATCAAATCACATCTTTTTTATTACTAGTACTAACTTTGCTGTTTCTTATATTATACCTCTAATTATTATCATTAACGTATGAAATCACATTTTTTATCGGATTAATCAAATCACATCTTTGTTATGTTACTATTACTAACTTTGGCTACCGCTATGGCGATCGTTTTTGAAAGTATGCTCGTGGAAAGCAAATAGTATCAATGGTGTCGTCACCCAGCCTGCTTCTCAGTGAACTACAAATATATCCTGACGCCGAAAATGCTCTTTCAGCTTCTACGCTAGTAGGCTGGATGGTCAGCATATATTTGTAGGCAAGTATCAGGTAGTCTTAGTGCAACTGACTGAACTGACTAAGACGCGCACGAGCCGACCGAAATCGAACACGAACACAAATTGTGCGAAACGGCAACGTCGCGTGTTATTGTACACTCCCGCCGCCGCCGACGCCAACCACCAGTATCCGTTCTGCAAGAAACGGCAACATTGCGCGCGCTTTTACCGCCCCGTTCGGGATCCGCGGATCCGCGCTTTAAACGTGCGGGATTCCGCAAGGCCAAAATTGGCGCGGGATCCCGCGGGATTGCAGGATCCCGCATTGCGGGATTGCAATCCCTACCTGCAAACAATGAAGGCTGACAGTGTTTCGAAAATGGAACTGGCTAATCTGGACATGAAAATAAGTACTGAGCTGACTGGACTAAAAAGCACCATACAGAAAGCGGATACACAATGTAAAAAGAAAAAGACAAATAATATGAATATTTCGACTACACCTAAAAGAAATGATAATCGCTTGACGCTTATGCCTACACCAGCGTGCAACATGACCGGCTCACCTGAGCCAATACACACGCCGTCGTACCGCGATATTATACGAGAACCTCGGCAGAAGCGCGGGAATTCGAGCTCTACCGCACCCCGTCAGACGGGTAATAATAGCGCGGCCGCTACGGAGCAGTCCGCTTCCAGGACCGCAAAAGATAACGTGGTTAATCATAATTTTACCGACGACCGCCCGAACGATGATAATGGCAAATTTACTACCGTAGTAAATAGAAAAACGAAACGCCGAAATTTACGTGGTTCCCTGCAGAATAGCACTAGAATTTTGGTAAATGAACCAAAGGTTTTTATCTACGTCTCACGTACTAAGAAAAGTACTACGGCCGCGGACATAATTGCCCACATTTCCGATATGAATGAATCATGTGTAGGTGTGGAATTATTGAAACAAAACAAGGAATTGGATTTTAACTCTTTTAAAATTGCAGTAAATGTTGGGCAGCTCGAAAAGTTCCTTAGTAACGATTTTTGGCCGAGTGGACTTGTGTTCCGTAGATACCGCGAGCGTGCGACTCCAATTACCGCCACTAACAATAATCTATAATGGATAGTACACCTGTAAAGAAACTCACATTCACTTCCTTCAATTGTAAGTCTATTAAGCGAGCTGTTAATCACGTGCAGGACCTGTGTCGCGAGGCAAGCCTAGTGGCGCTCCAAGAAACTTGGTTATTACCACATGACCTGAACTTTGTGAACGGAATTGACAGTGATTTCAGTTGCATGGCTACGTCAGCTGTGGATACGAGTGTAGGAATTTTGAGAGGACGGCCGTATGGTGGACTTGCACTCTTATGGAGGAAAGATCTGTTTGACTCTGTAACCATAATTGACTGTAAATCAGATAGAATAATAGGTATTAAGATTAGAATGGGAGTAAAGGAATTCCTAGTATTTAACATCTATATGCCATGTAACAAACTTGACAACCTAACGGAGTTTACTAGTATTCTGTCTAGTCTGAGTGCGATCGTGGAGGAGTTTGATACCGAAGTATGTTATTTTTTGGGTGACTTCAATGCGAATTCTGGTACTATCTTTGGGGATGAATTATTGAACTTCTGTTCAGAAATGGAATGGCAATGTGCCGACTATAACATGCTAGGTAAAAACTCGGGTGCCTTTACCTTTACTAGTGAAATAAATGGTGCCAGTTCGTGGCTAGACCACTGCCTTACCACAGCAGCTGCGTGGCCGACTGTTGAGAGTATCTGGATTAATAATAATGTAAACTGGTCCGACCATTATCCTATTTTTATGAGACTGAATATTGAAATATTTCATATAGAAAAAAAAGTTATAAATTCCTGTGAAACTAATAGTTTAAGTAGAATACTTTGGCACAAACGTAATTTAAGTCAAATTAATAAATATGGCCAATATTGTTTTGAAAAATTATCTAATTTAAAATACTCTAGTCATTGTAAGAACTGTGATACTCAAAACGAATCTAGTAAATGTAAAAATTTAACATATCATCATAATATTATTAATTGTATATATAATGATTTAATTGTAATTTTACAAGACGGGGCCTCGGTGAGTTCTCGTTGTCGAAGCGACTGTAGTAAGAGGGATGGCCAAATTCCTGGGTGGAATTACCACGTTAAAGCTAGTCATCAGGTAGCAAGATTGCACTTTATTCAGTGGATTGATTGTGGTAAGCCCACCTCTGGATATGTGTATCAAAGTATGATCGATAGCCGTAAGGAATTCAAGCGTAAATTAAAATGGGTTCAAGATAATCAAGAGACAGTTAAAATGAATATATTAGCAGCAAACAAAGCCAGTAACAATTTCATAAAATTTTGGAAGGGTGTTAAAGCGGCCAATGGGAAAACTTCACTTCCTATCAGCATAGGTAACGAAAGGATAGAATCAGCTATTGCAAATAACTTTGCTCAGCACTTCAAGGTGGAGCCGATTGTCGTTGAGAATAACCCGGATATGGAATCTGATGGTTTCAGTGATCATTGGTCTCGTGACGACTTGCAGGTCTCGGCCGACCAAGTGTTGAGGATAGTTAGGAAGATGAAACGTGGTAAGTCTGCTGGCCACGACGGTCTTAGCGTCGAACATATTTTATACGCTAGTAACGAGATATTTAGGGTACTAGCAGACTTATTCAACATGTGTATAAAATATGCGTATTTACCGAGTGATCTAATGAAGACTGTCATTGTGCCCATTGCGAAAAATAGGACAGGTGATCTATCGAATATAAATAATTATAGACCAATATCCCTTGGTACAATCATAGGAAAGATATTTGAAAGGATTTTGCAGCCCGAATTGGCAAAAAAGATTGTTATAGACGATGCGCAGTTTGGTTTTCGTCCTGGGCTCTCGACGGATTCAGCGGTACTGGCACTTAAACATACAGTCAACTACTATAAGGACAGATACACATCAGTATACGCTTGCTTCCTCGATTTGAGCCGAGCCTTTGACCTGGTTAACTATAAAATGTTGTGGAGGAAGCTCACAAAATCTAACGTCAGTGCCAGTATCGTGAATGTGTTGAGATTCTGGTACGAGAACCAAACTAACACGGTAAAATGGGGTGACGCAACATCTAATGATTTTAGATTAGATTGTGGAGTTCGCCAGGGTGGCCTTACGTTCCCGGACCTCTTTAATCTCTATATGAACGAGCTAATTGAGGAACTGAGGAGGACCAGAATCGGTTGCCACGTTGGTAACGTGTGTGTTAACAGCCTGAGCTACGCGGATGATATGGTGCTCCTCAGTCCCTCAATAAACGGTCTTCGAAAACTTATGGCAATCTGTGAGTCCTATGCCAGGAGGCACGGTTTGCTATATAATGTGAAGAAGACAGAAGTACTGGTTTTTCGTAAGCATACACGTAGAGACGGAGGTCCGGTGTTCGTACCGCCAGTGTATTTGTATGGTTTGCCAATTCGGGTGGTGTCAAAGTTCAAATACCTGGGTCACGTTCTCAATGAACATTTAGACGACGAGGAAGATATGGAGAGGGAGAGAAGGGCCCTTGCTGTTCGCTGCAATATGCTAGCGAGGCGATTTGCAAAGTGCGATGAAGATGTGAAGGTAACTTTGTTTAAGGCATATTGCCAAACGTTGTACACCTGCCAACTTTGGGTGAAATATACAAAACGCTTTTATAATGTACTTCGTGTACAGTATAATAACGCCTTTCGCACTTTGTTAAGGTTGCCTCCCTGGTGTAGTGCTAAGGAAATGTTTTGCAAAGCGAAGGTTCCCGACTTTTTTGCTATTCTCCGATCTCGATCTGCTTCCTTTTGGAGCCGAGTCCGAGATAGCAAGAACTCAATCGTTGCGAACATTTCTGATGACGTGGGAAACATATTTTTTAGGCACTGGTCTAAAATACATCGCTCCGACAACGACTCCCAGAGATGAAGTTAGTTTTTAGGTTATCAATGTAAGACTTGGTATTTTTGATACCTACCTATCTTATTGTATTTTACAATGTTCTGTGTGTTTTGTGTAAGTGGTTTATGGGTTCTTACCTGAAATAAAGATATTATTATTATTATTATTATTATTATTATTAAATAAATTTAAACCAGTAATTAAACAAAAATTGTACAAGAAAGGCTATTATGAAATATCAGACTATATGCAAGATAAATCTCCATGGGTTTAATTCAAATGTATAAAGTAAATATTTTATTTTATTAGACGAAACAAGTAGATTTATCTACTGCAATTTTTGTTATTATTATTTTTTTTTTATGTAGCCATTTTTGGGCTATACATATATATTATTCGTTATTTCCAAAATTAGCTAGGGCAGTTTAGGGCCTAGAAAGATTGTTAATTTAGAGTAGGAGCACTTCTGGGCAGGTTGTTTGGGGGGTTTTTCCTGTTCAGGGGGTCCGGTTAATTATACGCATGTTAATAACACGCTTTGGAAATCTTGACTAAAATTTGAAACAAATATCGTTTACAAATGGTGGTGGCGTAAAGTTACGTGCTGTGTGATTAACCTGGCCAGCCCCGAGGCAGTGCCTTTATTTTTATTTTTATTTTTTTATCCCGCCCGAGCCGGTTTTCTATTAGGACAATACAAAATTGTTATAAAAAGAAGAAGATTGCGTTATGCAAATTTCTTTTTTTTACAATGACCGATCATGACGTCAATAAGTGATAATGCTATCCTACATTGAATAAAGTTATTTCATTTTTCATTTCTGCCTACCCCGCAAGGGATTATAGGCGTGATATATGTGTGTGTGTGTTGAAGGTTATAGGTACAATATTGAAGATTTTATACACGTTTTAGAGAGTACCACTGAAAACTATGCAGTAGTATACACAAGACTTATTTAAGTCAAATTGAAATACAAAGAACAAATTCACCATACCATGATAAATAACTAAATAACATTTCACCATTAATGAAGTCAAATCACAATAATCAAATCATCGGTCAACATTTAAATCAGTGTATTGTTTCAAGTCTAAATATTTTTAAACATATAAAAACTTTTATCAAGAAGCTATTGTCTTAGTTCATTTTTAAACTCTTCAGAACAAAGAAAAATAGTTAGTAAATAAACCGTTCAATACTTTTTTTTTCTTTTTTGGATTTCGTAGTCTACTACAAACCCTTATCATATCTGCAGTCTGTCTGTCCGTATGGGGCATACATCTTAATTACTTCTACTGTATTGAAATTCGGTATGAAGATGGATCGTTTTGACGAAAACTTTAAATTTTGACAACAAAATAATTAAAATTGATCACTGAAATAAACAGTTTCTATTCTAAAATGTTTGAGTAGGGTACACGAAAAAAGGGTAGGGTATCTTTAGTTACGATGAAAACTATTTCGAAAATGGTAGCATTCATACATTAAGAAACTTTAAAACATTTTTTTATTAAGGATGTGTTTCTTCTTGACTCTAGTCTAGTTCATAGGACAGAGACAGAGTCTAAGATGGAGCGAGCTCACCCAGATATATAATTTTAAAGTAAATTAACACTATATTTCAAACTTTCGCGGTTTTTACACTCATCACAATAAAACAATTTTAAACGGATTCAAGTTGTGTTTATTTTGGATTTTACAATTCCTACGTTTCGAGCCCTTTACAGAGCCCGTGTTCACGGATGACTAAGGTGTTAGACGTCATTATTTAGAATATAAATTATTTTCGTTAAATCCGTTTGAAATTGTTTTATTATGATGGGTAATAGTTGTGCAAACTCAAGAAAGTATTATGTCTTTTACAGTATTCATAGTTATAATAAATTATAGCTATGATAAAATCGAAATCATATTTTATGACTACGAAACCCTATATTTGGGCGTGTCCGAGACGCTCTTGGCCGGCGTTCTTTCTAATACTTACCGAAGTTTATGCATCCTGTCTTCCAGTTGTTTATTCATATCACTAGTTTCGTTCACTTCGGAGCGAAGCCGCGCGATCGTTCTCTCTCGCTCTTCGTACTCTTTTATCACCTTATAGAAAGAGAGAACCATATAAATTACGTCCCATTAAATTCAGTCTAAATATTTTAAACGTGAGTTCTACCTAAAACTGAACTATTTACCCAGATAACATAGGTAGAAATATAAAAAAATTGGACCTGCCATGCAAAGTGTTGCACCAGTAGAAATAACCCTATTTATTTTGCAATTAATAGTATGCACTGAATTAAATAGTTTTCACATTAAAAGTTTTCATTCAAAATAACAGGAAAATTTTATGGCAAAATATTGCATTGGTAGAAAGTCAATGGAAATAAGTTTGTATGGAAAATCAATACTGTATGAAATTAAAAGAGTTTAATATGGACCGTACGAGGGAGTTACATTTATGATTTTATATGAAAAGTATAAGGAAAATTACTTTCGAACTCACCGATTCATCCCCCTTTTCCATACAATCAATTCTCGTTTGCAATTCAATACAATGTGCAATGTGAAAAGTTATTTTGTAGGGTAGGTCGTTTTTGTATGGAAAGTTAGTTTGTGTGATGTCAGTTTTGTATGTTAAGTTAGTTTAGTAGGTGAGGTTAGTTTTGTATGTGAAGTCAGATTTGTGTAAAAGGTGAAAAATGCTGTATAGAGAAATTTGTATGGAAATTTAAACTTACCGATTCATCACCTTTATCCATACAATCGATTCTCGTTTGCAATTCAATACAATGCGCCTGCAATCTGTCTATATCCGAAGGCAAAGTATCGAAGTCAGTTTTGTATGGAAAATCGGGGTCTTGAGGTAACTTATTGTTGCAAGATCGTTTCGCTTCTATTAGTTTTTCTTTAGCATTAGATTTGGCTCGATTCAGTAAGCCTTCGATATTTTCTAAGGTTGTCTGTAAAATAGAAGATTTATAATTAATAACAAGTCAAATTATTTATAAAAATATATTAATTGTCGCACTATCGACGGGTTGGCTGGAAGAGATGTCTTCTTAGATAAGCTCGCCTTTGCTCACACTGTTTGTACATTTGTCATGTGTTTTTATGCAATAAAGGATATAAACATAAAAATTATGACCTAATCAGACTATTTAGATTAGTAGAATCGTGCGCAGATATACAGGGTATAAGGGACAGCCCTCCGAATACTGATAGGGTGCAGTCAGGCCATGAAAATGAACAACTTTGCCCTAAGATGATATTACCGGAAACGAAAAAAAATGTACGAAGTAAAGGCAGTCAGCAGATCTTCTGGGTGAGCTCGCTCCATCTTACACTCTGTCTCTGTCCTATGACCTAGACTAGAGTCAAGAGCAAACCCATCATTAATAAAAAAAAAAAAAAAAAAAAGATCGTGACTTTGTATGGGAGGTCGATTTTGTTTTCCCTTCCTGACATATGTTCCAAGTTGTTTAGTTTCATGGTCTGCATGCATCCTATCAGTATTTGAAGGGCTGTTTTCTTCCACCCTGTACAGGAGAGAATTTATCTTTAGTTGTTTAAGTGATAAAATGGGCAATATGAGAGTAAGAAAAAAACATAACTAGGGCACTTTGAAAGTGTTTGAAAGTAAAAAAAAAATTGGAAAAAGGTCAATTAGAAAGTGTTTGAATGAAAAAGAAAATTGTAAAGAAAACAATTTGAAGTGTTTAAAAGTAGGAACAAAAATTATAACACGGGCAATTTTAAAGTGTTTAAAAGTAAGAAAAGAATTTATATAAAGGGCAATTTAAAAGTGATTGAAACTAAGATATTTTTCATATAAAATACAAAAATTTAACTTTTTTCAGTACTCGCGATCACTTAAACTCATTTGTTGTATTGGACCGGGTCTATCGTGATAGTATTTAGGTAAATATTAGTAATTTACTGGGACGTCGGTTAACCCGCGACTACAATACATGAAACTGTATTGAAACGTCGGGACAAATTAATAATATTTTCTCCAATTTGCTCGGGAATGGCTTCATTACTTTAAAAAAAGAATACGTCAATGGGCTCATTTATGTAGTCAAGGCGCAGAGGACTGTAATAGAAATTTCCGGACTAGGCCGGAAAAAATAGGTTCTTTAACTTCACACTTTCGTGTTTAGGTGTTTTATGGTACACAATACCATGTTCAGGAACACTTATACCGCGCGCGTTCCATTTTTTAACTCATTGTACAAACTGTAACATAACTTTCAACATGAATTAAGTGTCGCTCCATAGTTCTTTCTTTCATAATAAATTAATTATTTTCTAAAATTACTGTATTATTATTGTTATTTCCTTGCAAATGAGAGAAAAGTATTGTACAATCCACGGCCGAAATAACAATTTCTGGTCTCGTTTACTTTAGAAGGCCTCGACTTCGTCTCGGCCTTCCAATGCCACTCCACCAGAGATTGCTTTATACTCGGCCTGTGACGTAATGTACTATTACCTAAATACTATCGCGATAGACCCGGTCTAACACAACAAATGAATTCCTACTCATACCTGCACATTGAGCAGTTCGCTCCTCAACTCTCTGAGCTCCGACTCTTGTTGCACTATCGCGTTCCTGCTGATGTCTAGTTTAGCCTGGAGGTACATTACAAAAGTATTTGATAAAACAATAAAAATAAGTAAAAAAATCTACTATCTGCGCTTTGACAATTTTGACTTCAATTTAAAACAAATGTCGTTTACTGGTTGTGTTGTAAAGTTACATGCTGTGTGATTAACCTGGCCAGCCCCGTGGCAGTGCCTTTATTTTTATTTTTTTATCCCGCCCGAGCCGGTTTTTAATAAGATAATACTAAATTGTTATTAAAAAAGTTTGTTATACAAATTTCTTTTTTTTTCTAATGACGGATCATGACGTCAATAATTGATGATACTATCCTACATTGAATAAAGGGTAAATTTAATTTTTCATTTTCAACTGTGTTAGGTAAATTATAATAGGCAACGTCGTACTAAAAATACTGAAATCAAAAGTCACAGGTTCGAAATCTGCCTTTGAGGGTCATTCGGAAAATTATGTATCCCCATAGAGACAGGTTGTCAGCCCACCGCCTAAAATTGCAATACACACCTTCGAGTTCCTTAGTCGCCCCTTACGACTCCCGCGGGAAAGAAATGTGGTGATGCTATTCTAAGCCAGCATCACGCGGCAAAGCATTTGCACTCAGAGTGCTATATTATCTTGTTCGCTTCAAGACGAGTATCAAGGGGTTGAAAATTCCCATTTGAAAGATCCCGGGTTCATTCCCCGCCCGACACAAATTTATTTTTAATTTATGTAATTAACGTAATATGTAATTACCTTCCACATATTGGCGTTGTTGATGCGGGTGTGCAGTCTCTCCATCACCTCTCTCAAGTCCTCGTGAAGTTTGCATTGCTTCAACACGTGCTCCTTCTGTTTCCTGGAGATAAGTGTGCGAAATATATTGTTATTTCGCAACAACATTTATACAGGGTGTAAAGGAAATAATGATAGAAATTTTCAGAGTTTGTTCTAGAAGTAGAACTGATAAATTTCCCTCTAGGAATGTGTGTGTGCGTTTGTGCGTGTGTCTGAGTTTGTGTGAGTGTAAACGGATGTGTGAGCGTTTGTGTGAGTGCGCGTGTGTGTTCGCGCGTGTGTGTGTGTGTGCTAGTGTGTAGCTAGTGTGTAGGTGTAAACATATGTGTGAGTGTGTGAGCGTTTGTGTAAGTGCGCGTGTGTGTTCGCGCGTGTGTGTTCGCGCGTGTGTGTGTGCTAGCTAGTGTGTAGCTAGTGTGTAGGTGTAAACATATGTGTGAGTGTGTGAGCGTTTGTGTGTATGCGAGTTTGAATGTATGTGTGCGTGTGAGTGTGTGTGCGAGTGTGTATGTGTGTGTGCGTTTGTGCATGTGTCTGGGTTTGTGTGCGTGTGTCTGTGTTTGTGTGCGTGTGTCTGGGTTTGTGTGCGTGTGTCTGGGTTTGTGTGTGTATGTATGTGACTGCGTGCGTTTGTATATACGTGAGAGTGTGTGTCTGTCTGTGTCTGTGTGTGTGTGTGTGTGTCCCGTACCTACTGCAGCGCTCCCTCTCCCGCTGCATGTCGAAGGCTGGCTCTTGTTCCACTTCTTGCACCTTCTTGGTTTGCAGACGGATTTGTACGGATATTGTTCGCACCTGGGAAGAAACAGTAGTCATATTGTAAGTAGATTTTACTGGTCACTAAATCAACCAAATAAATACTAATTTAAATTAGGTAGACAAGGTACGCTGTTTTCATATGCGGTAAATTTAGATTAGAAGTTAACAGATATGCTTATTTAACCTCACAATAAAACAATTTTAACCGGATGTAAGTTGTGTTTATTTTCGATTTTACATATGTTACCTATAAGCTTTGTCAATCTAATTTATAATGTGACACTCCCTGGTAAAGAATAAAGAAAATTTAAATATATTTAATAAATGTGACTTATAATGTGTATTTTATTTACTTATAATGTTTATTTGTTAAATAAATAAATAAATTTAAGTATTAAGGATAAAACAAGAGGCACAAAGGCAGACTTATCCCAGGGATCTCTTCCAGTCAAGTTACCGTACCTTTTCAACTCCCTCGTTGATCTTCTTCCTCCTGATGTTGAGTCCTTCCAGATTGTTCTGCAGTTGTTGCAGTTTGTTGTCTATCTCTTGCATTTTCGAGCGACGCGATTGAGCGCTTTGGTTGAAGTTTGATAGTCTGAAATAACAATAAACGTATTTAATTCGTGTTTATTTGTTTTACAAATTGTAATGGATGAATGATAGTTCAGTCATCTTGATCATATTTTGACCACTCCAAGTGCAGTCACCTTGATTGTTGTCGTGAATTTTTTTTTTTTCACTACCCTCTAACATAGTTATTTTTACGGTTCGTTTTTATTTACTTTTATAATGCCCGTGGTCAGGTATAATATAAGTATATTTATGTATTACCAGCCGATGCTACTGAACAAACTTCCCCAAATTTTATTTATTTATTATTTTAGTTCTGGTCTCTACAGTTTTAGCCCCGGGGTTATGAAATCTACACTTCACTGTATGGGGGAGCAGGAGCTCACCCGGAAACTTCCCCAAGCAAGCAACATAGGTCAAAATATGAAAAAAAGGTCCTTCCATTATCCCATACAAAGTCAAAATTTTATTTCCATTATAGTTTTATGTTCCTTGGGAAAAGTTGATCTGTTTCATGAGTAGAACTCACACTGGAAATAAAATTGCAATTCACATGACTAACCCTCGAGTCCCTTACGACACCTACAGGAAAGCAATGGGGTGATGCTATTCTAAGACGATATCACACGGCAAAATTCCATCTTATTTATGAAATAAAATAGTATAAATACAGGGTGTAAGGGGCAGCTCTCCGAATACTGATATGGTGCATTCAGACCATGAAACTGAACAACTTCCAATAAATAAATATTCCAGGACACGTCAATTTTTTTTACATTCCATATTACATGCAGTCAGCTGATTGTGATTTAGTATGTGAGGTATTTTTGTCGTTTCCTGACATATGTTTCTAGGGGAAAGTCGTTCAGTATCATGGTCTGCATGCACCCTATCAGTATTCGGAGGGCTGTCCCTGACACCCTGTATACTTACTGGGGGGCTGTCCCTGACAC
This sequence comes from Tuta absoluta, assembly GCA_027580185.1. NCBI lineage: Eukaryota > Metazoa > Arthropoda > Insecta > Lepidoptera > Gelechiidae > Tuta > Tuta absoluta. Next base: position 392,486 of record JAQAHW010000066.1, on the reverse strand, counting down.
GCTGTATACTTACTGGAGGGCTGTCCCTGACACCCTGTATACTTACTGGAGGGCTGTCCCTGACACCCTGTATACTTACTGTAGGGCTGTCCCTGACACCCTGTATAATTACTGGAGGGCTGTCCCTGACAACCTGTATACTTACTGGAGGGCTGTCCCTGCCAACCTGTATACTTACTGGAGGGCTGTCCCTGACACGCTGTATACTTACTGGAGGGCTGTCCCTGACACCCTGTATACTTACTGGAGGGCTGTCCCTGACACGCTGTATACTTACTGGAGGGCTGTCCCTGACACCCTGTATACTTACTGGAGGGCTGTCCCTGACACACTGTATACTTACTGGAGGGCTGTCCCTGACACCCTGTATAATTACTGGAGGGCTGTCCCTGACACCCTGTATACTTACTGGAGGGCTGTCCCTGACACGCTGTATACTTACTGGAGGGCTGTCCCTGCCAACCTGTATACTTACTGGAGGGCTGTCCCTGACACGCTGTATACTTACTGGAGGGCTGTCCCTGACACCCTGTATACTTACTGGAGGGCTGTCCCTGACACGCTGTATACTTACTGGAGGGCTGTCCCTGACACCCTGTATACTTACTGGAGGGCTGTCCCTGACACCCTGTATACTTACTGGAGGGCTGTCCCTGACACCCTGTATACTTACTGGAGGGCTGTCCCTGACAACCTGTATACTTACTGGAGGGCTGTTCCTGACACGCTGTATACTTTTTGGAGGGCTGTCCCTGACACGCTGTATACTTACTGGAGGGCTGTCCCTGACACCCTGTATACTTACTGGAGGGCTGTCCCTGACACCCTGTATACTTACTGGAGGGCTGTTCCTGACACGCTGTATACTTACTGGAGGGCTGTTCCTGACACGCTGTATACTTACTGGAGGGCTGTTCCTGACACGCTGTATACTTACTGGAGGGCTGTTCCTGACACCCTGTATACTTACTGGAGGGCTGTTCCTGACACGCTGTATACTTACTGGAGGGCTGTTCCTGACACGCTGTATACTTTTTGGAGGGCTGTCCCTGACACGCTGTATACTTACTGGAGGGCTGTCCCTGACACCCTGTATACTTACTGGAGGGCTGTCCCTGACACCCTGTATACTTACTGGAGGGCTGTCCCTGTATACTTACTGGAGGGCTGTCCCTGACAACCTGTATACTTACTGGAGGGCTGTCCCTGACACGCTGTATACTTACTGGAGGGCTGTCCCTGACACCCTGTATACTTACTGGTTGTTCAAATTCTCCAGCTGTTCAACGTCTACAGTGTTGGCGAGTAGCCTGGCTGGCCGTATTTCTATGGTGGAACTAGATTTAGCTCCGCTGTACGCAGACACGCGCACCACAAATCTGTGGTTCTCTGTCAGAAAAAAATAATGTTTATTGTTTACAAAAAAGCCTTAAACTTAACATTTTACGGAGCCTCGATTTAAGGCGAGTGTACAAGTCAACGACCTCGACAGTGGCGCCACTTCACAAAAATAATGTATTCTCATTATACAAACATACATACATACATATATCACGCCTATAATACCTTGCGGGGTAGGCAGAGCGTAAATGGCCGCAAAAGCGGACATTTGACATTCTGAAAATTGTGTATCGCCATAGTGACAGGTTGTCAGCCCATCGCCTAAAATTGCAAAACACACCCTCGAGTCCCTTAGTCGCCTCTTACGACTCCCACGGGTAAGAAATGGGGTGATGCTATTCTAAGCCGGCATCACACGGCACTTATACAAACAATCTATTAGAATATCTGTTGTCCAAGTTTTTAGTATTATCCTTAAGTAAAATTAGAATCTGCAAACTCAATGAAATATTCGCTGTAATTAAAGTTACGGCAATCATTACCAAAAGTGGCCTTTTGTAGGTACTTTTTTCCATAACTTTAATTGCAGCGAATATTTCATTGAGTTTGCAGGTTCTTATTTTACTTAAGGATAATACTAATAACTTGGGCAACGGATACTTTGATAGATTGTTTGATTGTGTGGGACACCGAAATGTCCTAACGACCCGATGAACCCTTGTGTCGAGAGTTTTTCAACCGCCTACTACTAGTAGTAGGCCTCTGACATCGAATTCACAAAGTGATAAATATCAACTTGGTGAGTGCCCCACCGAGAATCGAACCCGGAACCTTTGCGTCGCAGGCAGTCGCACTACCACTGCGCCACATCGGCCGTCCGACCCGATGAACCCGGTTTAACTTACCGGTGAAGAAGAAGGTGATATTAGCTGGCACTTTCCCGCTGTTTTTGTAAGTATGATCGTTTCCAATCGGTATTTTGTGTATATTGTACTGTTTACACAGATAACGAATGATCGCATCCGGTGCAGAAATCGTGTCCACTAGGTATGTGTAGAAACCTAGGTAGCTGTAAATACAAAAAAATATATATTAAAGAACTATAAAACGCCTATAAAACGACTTGATTTCAAACATACTGAATGTATAAAAAAACTGACAATAGTTCAAGGGGTGAATTAAGAAAATGCATTTGACACCATACATCTTTAAAATTACTAATAATAATGGAAAAACTAAGATTTGCAATGAATGACATGAATGATTTTCTATTTTCATGAAACTATTAACAAATTTCTTAAAATAAATACAAAAATATAACAATAAACAGCCTACTACAACGTATTTTTTAAATAATTGTACCACAGGGATCTCTATTAGGTCCTCTACTATTCCGTACATACATCCGTACTAATAATATAAATCTGAGAGTTTGTGTGTGTGTGTGTGTGTATGTTACCTCTTCACGCTCAAACGGCTTGACCGATTTGGATGAAATTTGGAACACAGGTAGAGTATAACCTAAAATAACACATAGACCAATTTTTACCGCGAGAAAACAACTATTACCACGGGTAAATGAGTGGTAGCGGGTAAATCGCTGGGCAGATATATAAGGTGTAAAAAAAATTGCTGAGAATATTTTAAGGGGTGAACCCGTTCGTTAAACTGAACAACTTTCCCCTAGGAACATAGGTCGGAATATAAAAAAAATTGGCCCTCCCATACTAAGTCTGTTACCCGGCCGGGTTAATTTTTATGGGAGGGGAGGGCCAACATTTTATTCATATTTCGACCTATGTGCCTTGGGGAAAGTTGTTCAGTTTCACGTACCGGTTCACCCCTTAAAATATTCTCAGCAATTTTTTTTACACCATGTATAGTTCTTGAAAACTTGCAAAATTTTCGAGTGCGGGCAGGAAACTTTGCAAATCTAAATCAAGAATCGAAAATTTTGCAAGTTTTCAAGAATTGTATACCTAACACGGGAAGTGTTTTAAAAATTTGGTACTCACCATGTATAGTTTCTAAAATAAAACTTACCTAAGCTGCTGAATATTGTTGGTGGGCACATTCACCCTCCCCCTTTTTATAATAAAACTTACCTAAGCTGTTGAATATTGTTGGTGGGCACATTCACCCTCCCCCTTTTTATAATAAAACTTACCTAAGCTGCTGAATATTGTTGGTGGGCACATTCACCCTCCCCCCCTGACTGCAGACGGCGTTCACCCTCTTCAGCCCCCCCTTCTGTCGCACTTCCCTTAGGAACAGGTTCATGTCCTGACTGGACTCGAAGGTGAAGGCGACCAGGTCTCGCGCGGGGACGGTGGACTCCAGGTAACGAGCGAACTTCGGATCCGTGAAGTTTATCTTGAAGACGAACGTTTTTAGTTGGGCCAGCTTAGTAAGTTCGATTTGAAAGATGTCAGACTTATACGAAAAGAGTTGTTATCAACGTAATATGAAATTAATGATTCTGATAGATACAGGGTTATTTTTTATTCACCCCGGAAATTTTACAGGGTGATTCTACTCATGATTCTGAACAACTTTCATTATGGGGTCACCTGCGAAATCGCGAAAAAAAAACAGCAGCTCCATAGAAAAATTCGTATCTACTCGAACAAAATGTATGGAACAGCTGGATATTTTTTTGCGATTTCGCAGTTGACCCCATAATAAAAGTTGTTCAGAATCATGAGTAGAATCGCGCTGTAAAATTTCCGGGGTGAATAAAAATAACCCTGTAGTTGGGCCAGCTTTGTAAGTTCGATTTGAAAGATGTCAGACATACGATGTTATCAACGTAAAATGAAATTGATGATTCTGATAAATCAAAACTTAAAAAGAATTGGCCCAATATAAAACAATATTTTTAAGTTTTTGAGCAAAGATTTTACTCAGATTTTACTTATAACAGATATTTAAAGCAAAGTTAAATTTCGGTAATACTTTTCCAAAGTTATTAATTCGATATGAATTCATCCAAGCAAACCAACGTGTTGTTGTCCAATTTAGCACATCTACACTAATATTATAAAGAGGAAAGATTTGATTGTTTGTTTGTTTGTTTGTTTGTTTGTTTGTTTGTTTGTTTGCATCGAATAGGCTCCGAAACTACTGGCCCGATTTTAAAAATTCTTTCACCATTAGAATCCTACATTTTTCCTGATGAACATAGGCTATATTTTATACGAGAAATAAATAGGGATCCGCGTGAAAATTTCGATAATGTAACCCAACGTGTGAAAAATGTACCGAAAAAATATCTTATATCGCGTACGCTGTGGAAATTATTGACAATAGAGCAAAGTGATGTACTACAGTTTTATAGAGGACATCAATATCTATAAAAATGTCCGCGATACCATATGTCTAACTATTACAGTTATGCCACAATAACTACTTTTTCATTTAAAAATGTGCAAACTACGCCACATTATTCGTACCAGTGTAATGATTACATTTAATCATGTAATGATTACATTTAATCATTACTGTATTAAAGGGCGTCAGGGATAGCCCTCCGAATACTGATTGAGAACATGTAAACCATGAAACTGAACAACTTTCCCCTAGGAAAATATTTCAGGAAACGTAAAAAAACTGACTTCCCTTAGTAAATGCAGTCAGCTGATTGTGATTTTGTATGGAAGGTCATTTTTTTGGCGTTTCCTGACATATGTTTCTGGGGGAAAGTTGTCCAGTTTTATGTTTCATGCACCCTATCAGTATTCGAAGGACTGTCCCTTACTCGGTATAAAAAGACGACAAAAAACATTAAATAATGCATTAAAAAAATCTACACTAAAATAATACATACATACACATATCACGCCTATTATCCCTTGCGGGGTAGGCAGAGCGTAAACGGCCGCAAAAACGGACATTTACGCCGAGTCTGACATAATATGTTTGAGGGTAATTCGGAAAATTGTGTATCGCCATAGTGACAAGTTGTCAGCCCAACGCCTAAAATTGCAATACACACCCTCAAGTCCCTTAGTCGCCTCCTACGACTCCCACGGGAAAGAAATCGGGTGACGCTATTCTTAGCCGGCATCACACTAAAATAATAATTTAATACATACATACACATACACATATCACGCCTATAATCCCTTGCGGGGTAGGCAGAGCGTAAACGGCCGCATAGAACGGACATTTACGCCACGTCTGACAAACATTTGACGGTCATCCGGAAAATTGTATATCGCCAGAGTGACAGGTTGTCAGCCCTTCGCCTTTAATTGCAATACACACCCTCGAGTCCCTTAGAGGCTTCTTACGACTCCCATGGGCAAGAAATCGGGTGATGCTATTCTAAGCCGGCATCACACGGCACTTAATTATATAATCTACACTAATATTAGAAACAGGATTTTATTTATTGTTCGTTTGAATTGAATAAGCTCCGAAACTACTACTACTACTACGTAAAGGATAGTATTATCACTTATTGACGTCATGATCCGTCATTCTAAAAAAAGAAATTTGTATTACACACTTTTTTTATTACAATTTTGTTATCACCTAATAGAAAATCGGCTCGGGCGGGTTAAAAAAATAAAAATATAGGCACTGCCATGGGGCTGGCCAGGTTAATAACACGGCATGTAACTTTACGCCACCACCATCTGAAAACGATATTTGTTTCAAATTGAAGTCAAGATTTTTTGAATCCTACTTTATCCCTGATGAACATAGGCTATATTTTATTCGCGGGGGGAAATTGTTGGCGGCGGGTGAAACCGCTGGGCGGGCTGCTAGTCCAATTTAAAACTTAGTTTTTTTTAAAATATACATACCTCTAACATCATGGGCTCATATACAGGATGTGTGAACATGTCCTTATTCTCTCGCAGCCACGCGACGGCTTTGTGCGCGTCCTCGCTGTACGCTCGAAGCGCTTCCAAGCGCTTCTGATCCACGTCTTGTAGGTTACGGATTCTAGAAAAAAACGGGACATACATACACATAAGATACATACATACATATATCACGCCTATAATCCCTTGCGGGGTAGGCAGAGCGTAAACAGCCGCATAAAACGGACATTTACGCCACGTCTGACAAATATTTTGAGGGTTATTTGGAAAATTGTGTATCACTATAGTGACAGGTTGTCAGCCCATCGCCTAAAATTGCAATACACACCCTCAAGTCCCTAAGTCGCCTCTTACGACTCCCACGGGCAAGAAATGGGGTGATGCTATTCTCAGCCGGCAACACACATAAGATAAGATCATTTATTTGCCATAAAACCATACAATTTTACATTTCATTGGTATGCAAATCGGTATAGAAATTAAAAATACGAAAATTACAGTTAAACATAAATGAAAATGAAAAATGTTTATTCAGCAGAATTCAACAGAATTACAATTGTAACATACTCGTAACAATAGCTATCAGAAAAAAAGTAACAGTTTGTAATATAACGATAGCTATCAAAAATTAAACATTTCTGCCGAAAAGGCCCCAGCTCAGCATGAATTAAATATCACTTGTACAAAACACAAAACTCTAAATCGAAGCAATACAATTCAAAGTATATTCATAAATTCACATAAATTAATGTCAAATAAAAGATGTCGTTATTGAATTAGATAGAAAGGTATTTAGCTTCTTCCGCACTTATGATGGCTAGTAATGCAGCTAGTTGAATGCACCACGCGTACGACCGCAAGTTAATGCAAATGCACAAGCGATGCACTTTACTCGCACTACCTCCACCGTTTTACACTCTACACGTGTTTCGCCCCTCCACGGAGCATCATCAGGAGATCTTCGACAGTCGAGTTCCGAGCACTGATCAGGTCGTACGCGTGGTGCATTCAACTAGCTGCATTACTAGCCATCATAAGTGCGGAAGAAGCTAAATACCTTTCTATCTAATTCAATCAAGATGGACTTCCGCAAAGTAACGCCTGATACAATTACTTAAAAGATGTCGTTAGTTCCAAAAACAGTTTCAGAAAATGACATAAAAATAAGATAGTTTCAGATAATGTCATTAAAATAAGTAGTCATAAAAATATTGAGATAAATAAATTCGTAACAATACTTCATTAAAATATCATATTTTTCACGGCTATAATCCCTTGCGGTCGGCGGCCGTACAAACGGACATTTACGACACGTCTAACATTATTGAGGGTCATACGGATAATTAAAATGAAAATAAAGAAAGTGGAAACTATAACTTAGAAATGTGAAATATGAGAATACTCCGAAAGAAAATGGACCGTTATTTTGAATCTGAAACCAATTTAATGACTTGATTAATCATTACATAGCATAAATTAAAGTCGCTTCCCGCGTCTGTCCCTATGTCTGTTTGTATGTATGCTCCGTTTATTTAAGGATGACCAGTAATGTAAAAAAACTTTGTATGTAAATGACAGCTCACAACTGTCAGTTACATACAAAGTTTGTTTACATTACTGGTCATCCTTAAATAAACGGAGCTTATTCTTAAATCTTCATAACCACCTAACGGATCTTGACTGTTTTTTTAAAGATGGAGTGTTTCAAGAGGAAGGTTTAGAGAAGGTCTGTTTCCCGTGGGAAATCGGTTAACAGCGGGTGAAACCGCTGGGTATAATGAACAATATAATGAACATTGAATGAATAGGTTGAAAAACCGAACATTCATTCACAGCCACAACAGTCCACTGCTGGACATGGGCCTCCCCCTATCGGGGGTATAGCCATACTCACCACGCTTGGCAGGAAATGAAAAATTGTGGCATCATCAGCGAATATAACGCAAGGATGGTGAACAACTGGTTTATATAAATTTAAAAAAGTAGTGGCCCCAAGACGCTCCCTTGCGGCACGCCTAAATTTACAGGTTGAAATGGAGATTCTACTCTCTCTATTGTTTTAGTTCGTTTATTGTATGCATCCAAACGGTTGCTTGAATTCTATTCGTGAGATAAGAATTTAAAAGTCTTAGTGAAATTCCTCTAAATCCTATGTGTTCTAATTGAACTAAAAGTACTGAGTTATAATGTAAAAAAAATACGAATAAAAGTGCAAGGTACTCACTTGTTCTCGTACAGTCTGATCTGTGGCGTGATGTTGTTCTCCAGGTCGTACTGCGCCTCGAGCCGCTGCTTGCTGAGCGCGTCGATGGCGGCGCCGCACCGCGCTATCGGCGCGTGCAGCTCGCCCAGCTCCATCTTCACCTGGCTCTCTGGAATCATCGTCATCATCATAATCATCATCGTCATCGTCATCGTCATCGCCATCGTCATCGTCATCATTATCATCATCGTCATTGTCATCGTCGTCGTCATCATCGTCATCATCATCATCATCATCGTCATCGTCATCATCGTCATCGTCATCGTCGTCATAGTCATCATCATCATCGTCATCATGTCATCGTCATCGTCGTCGTCATCATCGTCATCGTCATCATCATCATCGTCGTTATCGTCATCGTCATAATCGTCATCGTCGTCATCATCGTCATCGTCGTCCGTCATCATCGTCTTCGTCATCGTCATCATCGTCATCATCATCATCATCGTATCGTCATCATCATCATCAGCGTCATCGTCATCATCGTCGTCCGTCATCATCATCGTCATCATCATCATCGTCATCATCATCGTCATCGTCATCGTCGTTATCGTCATCGTCATCATCATCATCATCATCATCGTCATCATCATCATCGTCATCGTCATCGTGATCGTCATCATCGTCATCGTCACCATCATCGTCATCATCATCGTCTTCGTCATCGTCATAATCGTCATCGTCATCATCGTCATCGTCATCATCATCGTCATCGTCATCGTCGTTATCGTCATCGTCGTCATCGTCATCATCGTCATCGTCATCATCATCATCATCGTCATCGTGATCGTCATCGTCACCATCATCATCATCATCATCGTCATCGTGATCGTCATCGTCACCATCATCATCGTCATCGTCATCATCGTCGTCATCATCATCACCATCGTCATCGTCACCACTGCGCCACATCGGCCATTAACTTTTATAGTAAAGTAACTGAAATCAACTGATCCATAGTTTATTACCCCTTGATAGGAACAAAGTATTTTAACATAACACCCTGTATTGTTACCATCGCCAACTTTCTCAATAAGCCTAGTTCTATCCGTGACGAGTTTGTCGAGCTTCACATTGACTTCATTGAGTTCCCTCTCCCAATACTAATATTTTTCTAATAAATATCCGTACTAATTTTGTTTCTGTGTATGTGTATGTATGTATGTTTGTTACCTCTTCACGCTCAAACGGCTTAACCGATTTGGATGAAATTTGGAACACAGGTAGAGTATAACCTGGAATAACACATAGGCCACTTTTTACCGCGGGGAAACAACTATTACCACGGGAAAATGAGTGGCAGCGGGTGAAACCGCTGGGCGGAAATCTAGTAACTACATAAATGCAAATATTGTTATTATAGTATTGTATTAGTATAGTAGATTTCATTGTAAAATTCTAGTAATGTCAGCTATACATTTACCTGAGATACAGGAATTATCATTCTTAGTTCAGGAAATGGATAAGCCATATTACTATTTTGTATACAAAATACAAAATATATTTATTTCATTCTCACAAGTTACAGAAACACATAAGTGTGGGAGTTTTTCTTTAAGTTAAGTTGTTATTAAGTTTATTAATAAAGAATTATCTTATTATCTTACCATCGCCAACTTTCTCCATGAGCCTAGTTCTGTCCGTGACGAGTTTGTCGAGCTTCGCTTTGGCTTCGTTGAGCTCCCTCTCCCTATTTCTGAATCTCTCCAATTTCTCTTGTAACAAATTCTCTGCATCTTTAATGCTATACTCTTGTTGTCTGACCGAGTCTGTATGTTCTTTAACTTTGTCTTTTAGAGTGTGGATTTCGCGGTTCTGGAATCAAACAAATACACAATACTGTAAAACAGTGTGATGCCGGCTTGGAATACCATCACCCTATTTTTCCCTGGGTGTCAATCCAGGGAATGGGCAGCAGCTTCTTCTGTGAATACAACATCTTACACTGCACTTGCCAATCCACCTGCCAAGCATGGTGGCAAATACTCCTCGAATAGGGGAAAGACTTATGTCCAGTAGTGGACTGTTGCACAATTTTACATAGCATTTGACTAAAATCTTAAAAACGTATCCAGCTCAAAATCAGTTCTATTTAAAGTAAAGGAACAGTTTTTTTTTTATTTTTTTTATTAATGATGGGTTTGCTCTTGACTCTAGTCTAGGTCATAGGACAGAGACAGAGTGTAAGATGGAGCGAGCTCACCCAGAAGAAGCCTGTTCACTCTTACTTTGAAGAGATTAGGGTTGTATGCGTTTGGAAACACAGACGCAGGTAGTGAGTTCCACTCTTTAGCAGTGCGCATTATAAATGATGACTGGAAGCGCTAACAGATAACCTGCTTTTCCCATGTTTTATTGATATAATAGGATATATATGTAATTTTCCTGAAGTGAAATGACTAATCTTCTTCTTCCTCGGGTTGGGGGGATCAGCTCCGCTAGGTGGGAACTGTTTCACCTAAAATTTGATTATTTGCTTTAAATAGGGTTTTACAAAGGTGTTAACATTACATTTACAGGTGCAACGTTATTTATTCTATAGCATGCAAAAATTTATCACTTATATAGTACAAAGTCGCTTCCCGATGTATGTTTAAATCTTTGAAACCACCCAGCTGATCTGGATGAGGTTTTTTTTTAAAGATAGAGTGATTCAAGAGGAAGATTTTTATTTATGATTTATGTCGGGAGAAGGTCTGTTTCCCGTGGGAAATCGGGCCGCTAGTTTATGTTATAAGTAACAGTGTCAATTTATATATAATATTATGTAAATTATATTTGTGCATCGATTATGTAAATTGTAGCGTCAAATAATAATGTCAAATAATTTAAATCTATCTAGGCACTGGGTTCACTGGTGCTTCAGAAGTGTCATCTTCTAGAATCTTCTTGTTGTTTAGATAGCACTTCTGGGCAGGTTTTTTGGGGGTTTTTCCTGTTCAGCGGGTCCGGTTAATTATACGCATGTAAATAACACGCTTTGGAAATCTTGACTAAAATTTGAAACAAATGTCGTTTACAAATGGTGGTGGCGTAAAGTTACGTGCTGTGTAATTAACCTGGCCAGCCCCGAGGCAGTGCCTTTATTTTTATTTTTATTTTTTTTATCTTGCCCGAGCCGGTTTTCTATTAGGACAATACAAAATTGTTATAAAAAGAAGAACATTGCGTTATGCAAATTTCTTTTTTTTACAATGACCGATCATGACGTCAATAAGTGATAATGCTATCCTACATTGAATAAAGTTATTTCATTTTCATTTTCATTATGGCGGGTGACAGGAGTGATGCCAATAGGCAGAAAGGGGGGTATAAGTGGTGTCGGGAAAAGGGTAGCTACCCGCCTGGCCGGGTGTTGTGGCCAGGGGACCGACTGCTCCACCTGGATAGAATTGGAAGTTGTATATATGCGTTGCGCGGTGAAACACTTCGATACCGCGTTTCAGGCTCTTTGTTCTGTCACGTGGCGCCATCTTGCAGCTATGTTGGAACTTCTGTTGCGTCTTGCTTGCTCGTGAACCACTTTGAGTGAGCTTCTTGTCGTAGCTCCCAGAGGTCGCTACAAGTCTAACACTCACCGCAGTCAGCCGTTGCTGCTCCAGGCGACTGATCCCGCTCTTGGCTGATTGTATGACTCTCTCCAGCGGTTCCATTTTGTCCTTGTGCTGTTTGACAACTTTCTCCGCTTTCTTTTTATCGTTGGAGTATTCTATCACCTGCAAATCAAATATACATTGTAATTAATTATACACAACTAAAAAACTCGAGGGTTGTATGTGTATCGCAATTTTAGACGATGGACTGATAACTTGCCACTATGGCGATACACAATTTTCCGAATGACCTGATTTTCAGACGACGTGGCGTAAATGTCCGTTCTTTTGCGGCCGTTTACGCTCTGCCTACCCCGCAAGGGATTATAGGCGTGATATGTGTGTGTGTATTTTTTATTTAAGGCGAGTGTACCCGTGAACGACCTCGACAGTGGCGCCACTTCACAAAAAAATATAATCTGTTCATACAAGCAATCTATCAGAATATTGCCCAAATTTTTAGTATTATCCTTAATTATGAATTATGAATAATACCAAAAGTGGCCGTTTTTAAGCACTTTTTTCCATAACTTTAACGTATATTTCATTAAGTTTGCAGGTTCTAATTTTACTTAAGGATAATACTAAAAATACTTGGGCAACGGATATTCTGATAGATTGTTTGTATAAAGAGAAAACTTTTTTTTTGTGAAGTTGCGCCACTGTCGAGGTTGTTGCCGGCTACACTCGCCTTAAACAAGACTTAAGAGACTGGGCATTTTATGACATTATAAGAATTGTCTCTACATAGAAATTTGCAAAACAGCCTTCTTATGAAACTGTTTGAAACTTTTGCGATCACACATAATGGCACAAAACACTAGAACGAATATCGCGGTAAAAACTCCGTTTTAGTGTTTTAAATTAATTGACTCAGATTCTTCACAAAATACAATTGTGCATTAATTGTACGGCAAATCCTATTAATATTATAAATGCGAAAATTTGTATGTTTGTTTGTTTGTTTGATACTTCTTCAAGCAAAAACTACTGAACACACATGTAGGAAGGTAACATGGATTAACAAATAGGATAGTTTTTATTTTCTGCAAGCAACGCCGCGGGTAACAGCTAGTACACCATATTTACAATCTAGCAATCAAATAAAGGAAAAGGACCATCAAAAAGGTATTTCTTTCTTCTTTCTTTCCAATTTGTTACAGGCATTTCCAGGTAATACATACATACATACATACATAAATCACGCCTTTATCCCTTACGGGGTAGGCAGAGCGTTAACGGCCGTTCAACGGATATTAACACCACGTCTGACAAAAGTTTGAGGGTCAATCAGATAACTGTGTATCACTATAGTGACAGGTTGTCAGCCCGTCGCCTAAAATTGCAATACACACCCTCGAGTCCCTAAGTCGCCTCTTACGACACCCATGGGTAGGAAATGGGGTGATGCTATTCTAAGCCGGCATTACACGGCAAATGTAATGTAGGAAGATAAATAAAAAAATAACCTTCTCTCTGAGTTCCTGATATTCGAGCCAGAGTTTCTTCTTCTCGCAAACTTCAATCTTCTGTTCTATCTCCTGCCGCTCGCGCATCGCTTCGATGAGGATTTTTAACCTGAAACATTGCAATTCAAAGTTTAACAAATGGTCTTTATGTTATTTGAAACAGAGCTTTTATAGGCTAAGTTTTGATGTTAATAAGAACAACCTGCTATAGTAAGTTTCGAACAAAATCCAATTTATCGAAAAATCCATGTCATCCTACTGCCCCACATTATTAAACCATAGGACAGCTAGTAATAACTTATCTATTCAATTTGACTATTTCTTCAAAATTCTGTGCACTGTTCTGCAGTTGTTACCTTCTTTTGCAGTGTTACCCCATATAACAACAATTTTAAAGCAAAATATAAATAAGTTTATTCTATACATATAATATAGTAGTCTTTATAATATTTTCTCTTTTTTCCTTACTACCATGTTTTAATTTCTACTATTTTTGTGTTGTCTATGATGTCCCTACACACTTTGTTATTTTGTTTTAGGTTGTCTGTTTGCTCCAGTCCCAACAATTCAAAATTTTATACCGAACAATCTCCTTTCATGTTTAGGTCAAGGTAACGGTCATTGGCAAAATACATCTCAAATAAAGATATGTGAAGCCATTAAAAAAAAACCTACCTCTCATTCAACCGCACTTGTTCCTCCAAATTCTGTGCATTATTCTGCAACCTCGTCGAAGCCGTTCTTTGTTCATTTCTACACTTGATCAGATCATCCAGCTGCCCGACGCTCTTGTCCCCACCGACGGCTGCTAGAGTGCTGCGCAGGAGCTCCTGAGGGTTCATCTTGGAGAAGTCTTGCACACGGTCTTGAGGGAGCAACTGACAGAGATTGTCCACCTGCCAACATAAAAGATTACATTTGATTCCTTCGATTTATGTATTGTATTATTATGTTATGTTAATGGGTTTATGTTTATTGTGCACCCCTCCCGTATTACGGCTACTCCCTTATCCTGTACCCTAAGGTTGCCTGGAAGAAATCGCTACCTAAGCAATAAGGCCTTGGGTACACTTGTTTTAATTTATATCTTGTTTTTACTGTATTTCCTGTGTACAATAAAGTGTTTATGAATTTTGAATTGAAAGATTTTTAGCTTTAGAATCATTATAAAAACCAATCATAAATAAGTATTTGAGTAAAGAATTGTGTATTTCAAGTTAGATTTATTCTGAAATGATTAGTGGCTCTGACATCACACATTCACAATTCCTGAGCACATAACTTTTATCTAATTGGATTGTACACAGGCTAAATAAGTTAACAGGAGCCGAGAGGCTGTATTCCGCTATTTGAAAAGACTTAGAGTTATGTATCAGTTGGATGGTTTGGCTGTTTCATATTCCGCTAACAGTTTGAAGTTTAGAAGATCAGTAGCAAAAGAATGACAGTTGAATGGTCAATGGTATTACATTGGCAAAAAGAAATAAAAAAATTATGGTGTTTTTATAGGCTAAGGCTGTTTAATAGGTACACACGTAAATTGCCAGTTATGTGTGTACCTAGTGCATTTTTTTTTCATTGAAATACAAAGATATCACTCTTCACCTGAATATTCATTGACGCAATCAACTCTTGAACCTGCTTTTCTCGCACAGTTTTATGATCAATACTCCACGTGGACACATCTTTGAGATTGAATGTCCGAGTGATAATAACATTGCGTTGCCCTGGCTCCTGATACAGCTCAATCTCTATAGTTGCTTGCTGGCAACCACTACGGACATATTCCGAGATCTGTGAATGGAAATTATTGTTACTTATTATGGTGTTATTCCAAAAAAGTTAGATGCGCATGTAGACAGTGTTAAACCATGTTTTACTTTTTCTTAATGATGTAGTAAGATTTTAAGATTAGATGTACACTTCATAAGACTAAACATGTATTAATGATAAAAGACCACAGAAAAGGTTGATGCATGTTGAAGAAGCAAAAGAGGTGTTTCAGTAGCAAGTGGAAAGATGTAGTCTCTGCCTAACCCTCTGGGAAAGAGGCGTGATTATAACGCCTCTTTCCCAGATGTATGTAGCACATAATCGTGCTCAACCTAGACCCTGGTAAGGTGCTAAGTTCACTTACATTGTAACATAGGTAGTAGGCCTACTCAAACATGTTCAGACTTGCTCTTACATACTTATGAAACATTTTACAGCATCTAGAATGTAAATATATAAAAGACTATCGTCTATTCTACGTGCAACCATTCATAACGTACCTTTTTAGCTCTACCAATGACGCTGGTTTTGCCACAGAGTCCCAGTATGATAGCACATACAAACGTCGACTTCCCCGTCCCGTTAGGGCCAATTATCATGTTCAGCGAAGGCCCAGGGAATAACTCTACTTCCTTGTATGTCCTGTGAAGAAGAAAAACGAGATATGAGCCTGTACTACAAGAAACCGAAAAAGGCGCGTACGAAATGACCAAGATTACTTACACGAAGTTTTCGAGCGTGATCCTATAGATGCAGCCGGGCTTTATGCCCTTATCATTGATAACCTTAGACATATTTACTGTTTCCTTGCACTAACACCTTAATAAGTACACATTTTCAAGGAAAATATACGAAAATTACGTCTTTTCAAAACACAAGCATTCGCGCAAAAACCGGAACAAAGCATGAGTTTGACAGCTAGGGATGAGTATGGGAAATAACTAAAATACCGTTACCTTATTGTGATTATTGATTATTTATACCGTTATAAAATATATGGACATGATAAAACATCACACTACCGTGTGATGCCGGCTTAGAATAGCATCACCCCATTTCTTTCCCGTGGGAGTCGTAAGAGGCGACGATGGGACTCGAGGGTGTGTATTGCATTTTTAGGCGATAGGCTGACAACCTGTCACTATGGCGATACACAATTTTCCAAATGACCATCAAATGTTTGTCAGACGTGGCGTAAATGTCCGTTTTTTGCGGCCGTTAACGCTCTGCCTACCCCGCAAGGGATAAAGGCGTGATATATGTATGTATGTATGTATAAAACATTTGTAAAGATTGGAATAAGTGGCGTGAAATACCACGGAACCGAGTACGAACCGATACCACCGAGTACGACGAGCGCCTCAGACAGCTTGGACTGACAACACTAGAGAAACGAAGACAGCGCGGCGATCTCATCGAAACCTACAAAATATTGACAGAGCATTACAATGTCCCAGAACTCAATGGTATCTTCGTCTTCAAACAGAACAAAAATCTGAGAGGACACTCACTAAAACTGTCACGCTCCTCGAGTACAAGCAATCCCAGGCACCACTTTTTGCCAAATCGTGTAGTGGACTTGTGGAACAAACTACCGCAATCAGTGATCAGTGCTCCCTCAGTGAACTCATTTAAAAACAGACTAGACAAATATTTGACTCAAGTGCAGTGATATACACGCATCAGCACAATGTGCTGCTAGTGTATTGTAAACAATAATAATAATAATAACCCTAATAATACTTTAGTCAATAAGCCCTAAACCGGTCGGTTACACAGTGCGAGCTGTTTTAACAGCAATAATAGCTAAAGTCACGTTAGTATGCCACGAACGTTGAATGGCCGAATGCCTACAGCTGCACGTGCACTGTTTGTTTGAAGTAAATTTATTTGAATTCAACATTCAATTAACCCAATTGTATTTAATTTTTAGCTTGTTCGCCTGTCATTAGCATCGCGGTAAATCTTGTGCAGCAGTGGTTTATATGATTAGCTGGACACTAGAACATTAATAGAACACCGATATCGTTTATCGATTATCGTCTTTGTTGCTAGTTAAAAAAAACTGTTCTTCAACTTTTTGTACAGACGTGTAGTTACTTGCTTGCTCTATCACAGTTCTTTTCGAACATACCCCAACACCCTTCTAGCCCACACACATCACCTAAGTTGTCACAATTCTTATCTACTAGGTATTTAGCTGCAGCTAGCTACTTATCACGTTACCAGCCGCACGTTAGATAACACTAGGCATTGGGCACATAATTAATATCTTTTTCACTTCAAAATATGAAATAAAATCACTTCTTGTGGATGGTGTCCCGTTGAATGTTGAGATCAATTAAACTACGCAACGAATTTAGATGCGGTTTGTTTACATAGATGGAATGATTTTTGAAGACAGTCTTTATGTATAGTTACACATACACACAGTTAGTTAATGCACGATAAAGGTCATAATCGCACGGGAACACGGGGAACCAATGGGTAAAACCGCTCGGCGGACCGCTAATGATATATATTTGACAAAAATTGGTTAAGTGTGAGTTGGACTCGAGCACAAAGGATTATGTCATAAAATTTACATAAATAACACTTTTTTGTGAGGGGATCCCTAAAATATTTTAAAGTATTTGTTGTTATAGCGACAACAATAATACAGTGATATCTGATGAACTGGGACTTGGATAATTGAGAAACCCCTAGAACTGATACACTCAAACAAGTCTCGGCACTTTTGCATCAAATTACCTCTATAACTAAGAATGAATAACCTCATTACCTGAGATTTTTATTTTAAATTTCATTTCATATTTACCTCCATAACTGATACAAAAAGCTTAATAGCCTCTGTATTTGGAACAAGAATTCATATTTTTTCCAGCCTATATACATCTGTCCTAGTCTATCGGTAGAATTTTAAGTTTTAATATATTCGCTAAACAATTTAAATTAAGACCTCTATAAGTGAGATTTTCTACACACACGTCTCAATCTCACGGGCGATTTGGTTAATTTCTATGGAAATTTATGACCTTTTTAAATGTTTAATTGGTTAATGTTGACCTCTGTAAGTGTGAACCTCTATAAATTCATTCTAATCTCAGTCACTGTTACTAATCTTGCATTATATAAAATTATTTTTCTTTCATTGTTACCTATCCATTTTGCCATATCATATCCACGTGTATGCTGTGCTGTGGCACCTTTAGATGTAGTGTATTTATGTCTCTCTCTTCTGTTGATTTTACATCATCATCATCATCATCATCATTGGCCTCACACGTCTGTGACAGATGATTTAATCAGTGTCTGAGGCAAGACTTTTCATGGTTGTATAAGCCGATACGGAAGCGGCATAATTTTCCGCACGCTCTACAAGTGAAGGTGGAATTTGAGACTGGCACAGCACATGCATGTTTAGATGACGTTTTTGACTTTTGTTAGCGAGACTAGAAAACCAGGCATTATCGTGTGTTTTACGCCCATCAAACACACGCTTACGCCATTGTAACTAATAATGTAGGTAACTACAATTTGTAATAAATAAATAAGATAATACCAATCTTAAACCTCTCTAATCGAAAAACTGGGTAAATGAAGTAGGTGAACCCATACGAGTGAAACATTATAAGCACCATGGGGTCTCAGTTAAACAGGTTGCCGTTGCACTGCACATGTTCTGTGAAAATTTCAAATTTCTACCTATAACGGTTTAAGAGATCTAGTCTGGTGACTGACGAACAGACGGGCTGATGGTCAGATGGATGAAGAGATAGAAGTCTCAGGATTAGCGTATGGAACCCTAAAAATGTGCTATAATACCCGTTATAAGAATAATTTTTAGAACACTCATCGTTCTTAAGTAATAACAGTTATTTCTAAACAGCACAACACTAGTGACTGGTAATGTTGCCATTTTGCAGTAGAATATTAGCTACAATTTTTGATATTTAAGTGTGGTGCTGTTATTTCTGTGCTACAGATTCTCTAATTATCAAGCAAGTTCCAGAAATAAAAATTAGAACTGTTTATTCAAATAAATTAAACATATGAGTGGTGCACGTAAAGATTTAAAAAACTCAAATTTATGGAACAGAAGTGCAATTTTATTTTTCTCTAGTCTTAGAATTTATCACAGTTTTTGTTATTTTACTAAAAACTGGCAGCCCCAAAATTAAATTGACGAATAGCGACAGCAGCAGACAAAACGCCAAACAAACCGATTCCGGCCGATGCAGAGTGCATGTCGAAGTGAGGCTCCGCGTCTTTGGATCAATTTGTATCGTGTGTTTTGTGAATGAAAAAGTGAAGAAAATTATTTTATTTCGATGGGTGTACGTTCGTTCGTCCCTTAAAAATGTGCTAGCTAATTTCTACTAATCTTCGTAGTGAAATTCAGTGATAGTACGGCATCCTAATCTCCCCCTCGCGAGGTCTAATGGATGGAGGGTATTCGTGTTTATAAATATTGATTTGTTGCATATCGTGTTCTCTAACTTTTCTATTGTGCCTTCTAAACGTGAAAAGAAATGTAGATAACTGTGTTCGTAGTGCGTCAACCGGAATTATATACGAAAACCGTGAAAAGCAACAGATGTGAAAAAATGGCGCGTTCAGTGAAATGGTGATAGTTTGAGTTCGGAGCTGTTTGTGTTGATATACGACAATGGAAGGGACTACGGAGAAGGATTGCTCGCCGCTATGGAGCCTGTACCAGCAGATCGTCTCCGACATGAAGGTAAGTGTTCCAATTTAAAAAGTCTAGTCTGCATAATGTTGCGAGTTCGTCGTGCCACTTAGTATGAAATCGGCCTGATAAACCGCTCGTTTTGAACGAATTATCGTCTTTATCAGTGCATGGGAAGTTTCGCACGATATCTCTACGGTTTCATCGTGAAAATTGGTGGAACACATTCGCGGAAAGTAGCTGTTTCGTAATAAACCATGTCGTCAATAATTGGGCAACCAACATATTTGACTGTAATCCTATAATACATTAGGTACTAGGAACTTCATAATAATGTTCTTAAAAATCTAGTAGTGACTAAATTTAACGCAACAGTACAGGTATAAATTAATTGTTTAGTTCTTAAGCAACTAATTATGAAATGCAAAATACAATTTTCCCTAGAATGCAATGCAGTCCAGTCTACAAATGTGCACGCCACAGCCTTCAAGTAAAAAAGTATTAAAACTTAATTCCCAAAAGCTAAAATATTTACAAAAGTAATAAAAATACAACTCAAAACAATTTAATCTCTTCTCATTTTTTATATTTACATATTTAAGGCACATATTCATTGAGAAACATTCATCTTTAATTTCAGCAGGCAATCTTTAATATTATTAGCATGAACACTTATTTTGCATAATTTGCATCTAACACTCACATTCCAACTTGAGATGGGAGTTGTAATATGATCACATTATTGCTTAGTTGACTATTCCTGCAGTGTCAAGAATGCTTTAATTAAAAAGTTCATTTGAATAAGTATAAACATAC
Organism: Tuta absoluta; assembly: GCA_027580185.1. Lineage (NCBI taxonomy): Eukaryota > Metazoa > Arthropoda > Insecta > Lepidoptera > Gelechiidae > Tuta > Tuta absoluta. The sequence continues at coordinate 371,709 of JAQAHW010000066.1, read as the reverse complement.
ATACAAATATACATAAATCACGCCTATATCCCTTATGGGGTAGGCAGAGCGTTAACGGCCGTAAAACGGATATTAACACGACGTCTCACAAAAGTTTGAGGGTCAATCAGATAACTGTGTATCACTATAGTGACAGGTTGCCAGCCCACAGCCCAAAATTGCGATATACATCTAACCCTCAAGTCCCTTAGTCGCCTCTATCGACACCCATGGGTAAGAAATGGGGTGATGCTATTCTCAGCCGGCATCACACGGTATAATAATAATAAGTATAAAGAGGTATATTTAGTATGTAAGTTGTACTTCTGCACTAAGTGGCCTACATTTTGCATTTTTTTAAATGCAAATTAGGTCAATGAGGCACTAAGTTAGTTAGAATGGTACTATACAAGGTACTATTTAAAATTAATTCAGTGCAATTATTTTAGGGTCAGTTCTTCTTGTAAAACTGAACAACCTTTCCTGATAAATATAGGTTGAAATAAAATGTCACTGGGAGGTGTCGTATGTGAGGTCCAATTTGTTTTTTCATATTTCGTGCTAGGGTTACTGGCAAAAGATTTTTCTGTTTTACGAGTAGGCGGACTTAGCGGAGTATTCGGACTAGGCGCTTCCAGTCATCATTTATAATGCGCACTGCTAAAGAGTGGAATTTACTACCTGCGTCTGTGTTTCCAAAAGCATACAACCCTAATCTCTTCAAAGTAAGAGTGAACAGGCTTCTTCTGGGTGAGCTCGCTCCATCTTAGACTCTGTCTCTGTCCTATGACCTAGACTAGAGTCAAGAGCAAACCCATCATTACTAAAAAATAAAAATAAAAATACCCAAAAAAGAAATATACTGAATTTAATAGGACTTTATATAAATGAACCTGCAACCATTTTAATTTTAAAATTCTCTTTAGAAAACCTCCCTGCAGTCAGTCGGCAGACTATAATGGCAAACGCGATTTAGAGTACTTTGATGACAAAGAAAAACTCAAACATATACATTAACTTTCCATTGCATACATAATAACACTCCGGAAGCCTCATTTTCTCTCCCGTGGGCTTTGAGACGAAGGGGACTTAGGGCCCCTCCGCAAAGAAAGTTATTTACGAGGTGTCAGCGCGCCTCAATGAGACTACCGGGGACCGGAGAGCTGGCAGCTTCTTTGGCCAGCGTTTAAGTTTGGCCATTCAAAGAGGAAACGTTGCCAGCTTACTGGGGACCATGTCTGATGGGGGCGCACTGGAGGACCTTTTCATAGTTTAGTTTTAGTTAAATTTTTTCTGTAAATAATTAAATTGTGTTAGTTTTATGTTCATATACCTTATAAAATTTACACTTAATACATATTTAATAGATAAAAATTCAATTTAAAGTTATTACTAAATAACAAAAAAATATATACATCCTGTTACAAAAAGGCCAAACCAATCAAACTTGTTAACAAGCAAAAAGCTTTTAAGAACTTAATAGAACTCATGACAAAAATAGTGTGTTGATAAAACTATCAACCTTATGATGAAGTTAATGAAACTTAATCATCTCATATGTCATAATCATCGACGGCCTATGCGGCACGATAGTAGTGAGACTGCCTGCAACGCAAAGGTTCCGGGTTCGATTCTCAGTGGGACACTCACAAAGTTGATATTTATCACTTTGTGAATTTGTTTCCAGTCTGGTTAGGACATTAAAGGCTGAATCACCTAATTGATCGAAAATAAAGATGGTATCGTGCTTCGCAGGGCACGTTAAGCAGTCGATCTCGGTTGCTATCTATGATTACTTAGACGATGATCGTTACTCAACCATGTCAGAGGCCTACTACTAGTAGTAGGCAGTTAAAAACTCTGACACAAGGGTTTATCGGGTCGTTGGATGAATATCGATTCCCACACGAAAAGAAAAATACTCGTTCATATTAAAATCTTCAGCCTGTATATTAAATTCCTTAAACATATGGTAATTGATTGTATTAAAATTTCTGCATAAACCACTCGATGAAGTCAGACAGTTTATTTATTCTTATATTACTTAATCTGAGTGCTTATACAAATGTGATGTCATGATATAAAGGTCAAGTTAAAAATATAAAGGAACAATCTAGACATTCCGAGATACTATATGTTTGTTGTGCCGTGTGATGCCGGCTGGGAATAGCATCAACCCATTTCTTACCCGTGGGTGTCGTAATTCATATATTTATCGATTGGGTTCAATTTGAAAGACGCAAGCAAACAGATATTTATAATTGAAACTGATACCACTTATTTTCTCGTGGTAATAGTTGTTTTCCCGCAGTAAAATGTGGCCTATGTGTTATTCCAGGTTATACTTTACCTGTGTTCCAAATTTCATCCAAATCGGTCGAGCCGTTTGAGCGTGAAGAGGTCACAAACATACATGCACACAAACAGATTATTATTATAGTACGGATAAAGAATACGTTTCTTCACACGCGTGTTCCAAACGCAAACTTCACGCACTATTTAGCTGAAAGTATAACTCGAATTACACTTCTTAATTCGTTCACCTTGTCGTGTCAGGTTACATGGAAATTGTACAGTTAGCTAAAGCGAATATAGTTACGTATGCCAAAAAAAAGGTTTAGAAATTGCTGTGTGATACATACATACAGGCAGGGCGTAAACAACTGTAAAAAATGGACATTAACGCCACGTCTGACAAACATTTGAGGGTCATTTGGAATATTGTGTATCACCATAGTGACAGGTCAGCCCATCCCCTAAATTTGCAAAACTCACCCTCGAGTTCCTCAGTCGCTTCTTACGACACCCACGGTACAAAAATGGGTGATACTATTTTAAGCCCGTTAAATTGAAATTTACTTTATTCAATGTCGGATATTATTATCACTTATTGACGTCATGATCCGCCATTGGAAAATAAATAATTTTGTATTGTCCTAATAGAAAACTGGCTCGGGTGGGCAAGTCGTAAGAAGCGAGTAAGGGACTCGAAAGTAACATATGTATTGTAATTTTAGGCTTTGGGCTGTCTACCTGTCACTAAAGCGATAAACAATTACCTGAATGACCCTTAATGTTTGTCAGACATGGCGTAAATGTCCGTTTTTTTATTTTTGCTCGTGATATGATAAGTGAGGGCTTCGAACAAGTTTTTTTTATCAATGTGGTTGTGATTAATGTAACTTTTTGCACTTTTAATCGATAATTATGTTTGCTGTGTGATGCCAGCTACCACATTTCTTTTCCGCTCGTCTAGAGGAGTCTTTATGTCTATTACAATTTTAGGCGTCAAGCTGACAACCTATTACTCTCTCTTTTCGTGTGGGACACCGAGTCGTCCAACGACCCTATTACTAAGATTAATACACGATTTTTTTTAAACAGCCCTCAAATATTTGTCAGACGTGGCGTTAGCGACCGCATCTTACGGCCGTTAACACGCTGCCTGCTTCGCAAGGTATAAAAGCGTGTTACATATGTGTTAATCGATAATTGAAATTGATTGAAATCAATAAATAAAGGAGAACACCCAAACTCCATACAAAATTACCCAATGCCCGGCGCAGAAGAAACGTATCTCAGTTATTTGTGTATTTTATGTAAAATATTTTTTGATAGGTGTGTTTGCCGCAAGAAGTGGCTAAGATAAAAAAAATTGCTTTTAGATTATTTTCAGGCATAAATTGAAAATTACATTTCGTGTAACATATCGACTCCAAAATGATTCTAAATGGTAGTGAATCACATTTTTATAAGAATTCTAGTGATCTTAGATATACAATATATATATTTAGTAAAAATATGTATATGACAGTATATTTCATAAAAGTTTAGTTTTCTGTTTTTAACGCACATGATTCAGGAATAAAACAATATTATTGTTTACTTATTTATTTATTGCATAAACACAATTATAACAATAGTCAACGACAACATCAATAATTAAACAACATTAATCATTTCATAATTATTTGTTAAACTTGTATATCTACCAACACTTCGTTTAAAAAAGCCGCAGGATGCTCTATTTCGTTCAGATTATGACAGGCCCAGCCAAGGTAGTACAAAATACTTATTACGTGAGCGCAACTTCCGAGTGTCCTGCGGCCGTGTATGCACGAACAATAGTATTCTATTTACGATAGTTTATTACATTTTATATAATTAATAAACGTTCAAAATAGTACATCTCTAAAACTATGCCGGAAAATAATAAGATAGCATTTTTTTTAAGTTAGCCACTTCCAGCGGCAGTGACATATATATATTATTTTTACTAATAATATACATAAAACACTGAGATATCTTTCTTTTGCGCCGGGCCATGGGCTTTTTTGGGTGTTCTCCTTTGCTTCTCAAATACAGTCCTTGCTAATTCATAGAAGTTTGTCGACCTAGCAACACGAAAAAACCGAAATGAAAATTGGGTATTTTCCGCTTTAAAAGTAAGCTTCATTTAATTGGAAATGGTTGTGCCTTTCAGCGACATTGATTGGAATATTTTACGTACCTAATTCCAAGAAAAACATATATATCTTTATTTGACTAACCCGATGGTGTAGCGGATAGTACCCCTGCCTGCTACGCCCAGGGTCGTGGGTTTGATTGAATATGATTGAATATTTGTTTAATAATCTTAGTCGCCTTTTACGACACCTACGTGAAAGTCTTAAGTAATCATCAATCCCGGTACAGCATGTGTACCAGTAATTTTGAACCTGACCACCCTCACTTAAAGTTCAAAACCTATGCAAAAACATACCAATTGTGGAACACTAAGAGCTAATAAATCTTACATACATACACATATCACTCCTATTATCCCTTGCGGGGTAGGCATAGCGTAAACGGCCGCAAAAACGGTCATTTACGCCACATCTGACACATATTTGAGGGTCATTTGGAAAATTGTGTATCGCCATAGTCACAGGTTGTCAGCCCATCGTCTATAGTTGCAATACACACCCTTGAGTCCCTTAGTCGCCTTTTACGACTCCCACGGGAAAGAAATGGGGTGATGCTATTCTAAGCCGGCATCACACGGCTAATAAATCTTCATCATATTATATTCTCTATATGGTACATTGTGAACTTTCTTCGGTAGACCTTCATTTGTCTAGAGGTCAAGGTGACTGAGACCTCACGTTTGATATTTAGATCTAGTCGGGTATGGCTGGTATTATTTAAGGGCTCTTACAAAAATTCTAAACTCGCTTATTTTTTTAATGATTGCATAATCTAGTAAAGCACATATTATTATTTTTTATCATTTTTGACAATTGCATAAATTTTCGATTCAATGTAGGGTAGCTAATTTATTATTGAATACTATAAAACATATCAGAATTGTCTGTGTGACATTTAACACATTGTGATAACCCTGTTTGAGTCGTTTTTAAGCACTGTGAACGAAAGTATGTTAGCATACACCTAAAATGACACAAAATAAAACGTCATTCGCTGTCACCAACCGCGCGCAGAGTTTATTGGTCTGTGGGAGTAACCATTAGGTTAAGCTTGTTAAACAGTCTGGGAACAAATTCAAAAAGTGATAATAATAACGAGAATCGAACCCCGGCATCATTGCGTCGCAGGCAGTCGCACTACCGCTGCGCCACATCAGCCGTCAATTACTATACCATGTATTGAATATCGAATGGAAAAGCTTAAGAAAAAGCAAAGTGTTTGGTATTTACCTTTTATCTATTTCACTATACGAACATACAGGGTGTATTCAGACCATGAAACTGAACAACTTCCCATTCAAGAAACGTATTTTTTTTTACTCCCCATTGTAAACGCAATCAGCTGATTGTGATTTTGTATTAGAGGTCGTTTTTTTGTCGTTTCTTGACATATGTTTCTAGGAGAAAGTTGTTCAGTTTCATCGGCTGGTTCTTAAAGACCCTTAAAGTAATTCAGCTAATATTTTCACATCCTGTGTATTAACAATAATACCACAAATATTACTCTGGGCAAAGCTTTTGTTACGAAAATGTATTTGTTATGTTTGGATACCTGTTTCCATATTGTAAATCTGTTCGGTATAACGGTCTGCTGAACTCTGTAATTTTGATACGATATTCAGTATGATTCTAAACTGAAACAAAAGCCTTTGGCTCTGTTATTGAATTAATTTCAACAGGTTTGAATTGAATTTATTTCAAAGGATAAAAAACCATTAATATCTTCCGTAATTTTAGACCTAAACTTATGGGAAATTTTATAACTGATCTACAAGTGTACATAGATGGTGCATAGATTTTCTGAATGCCCCCAATGATTGTCAGACTTAGCGTAACTGTCCGTTTTTTACGGCCGTATACACGCTGCCTACCCCGCTAGGGATAAAGGCGTGATATGTGTATGTATAGAATAATTTCTTATCACAAAAGTTTAACAAGAATAACCCTTATGTCTGCTCCCTGAACCGAGATAATATCCCATCATTTCCTGACCCAATTTCGCGGAGGAGCGTTTAAAAATAGTGAGTCAGATAGCGAGCAGACACAATCCCATTGTACGAGACAGACAGACAGGCGACCTGATTGCGGACTGGTTGCTTCGAGTAGTAGGTTACCGGACAGCGGTGCTCAAACTTTCCAGCTACCCTTAAAAACCTAACAAAGAAATGAAAATTAGAAATTGAAAAAATGTTAGCGCCCGCAGGGACTTGAACCTGGAACCGTGAGGTACCGTCCCACTGCTATGCCATCTGAGCTACCGGCGCCCAGACTGACTCTTGCCAATTTTTCAACCTCTTGGTTCTCGTCTCGAAGCGACGTATTTTTATTTATGAAAATAATATAGCACTCTAAGTGCATAATAAAACCAACAAAGAAAGGTCAGGCCAAGAGTACCCAAAACCGTCCGAGCCGATTTTCTATTAGGAAAGACAAAATTGTTATAAAAAAGAAAATTGTGCTATACAAATTTCTTTTTTTTTTACAATGACGGATCATGACGTCAATAAGTGATAATCCGTACTAATATTATAAATCTGAGAGTTTGTGTGTGTGTATGGAGCGCGTGTTGAGCGTGAAGAGGTAACAAACTACCTCTTCACACTCAAACGGCTTGACCAATTTTGATGAAATTTGGAACACAGGTAGAGTATAACCTGGAATAACACATAGGCCACTTTTTACTGCAAGAAAACAACTATTACCACGGGAAAATAAGTGGCAGCGGGTGAAACCGCTGGGCAAAAATCTAGTACCATATAATACTATCCTATCCTACATTGAATAAAGAATTTCAATTCAATTTAATTTCATAACAACTTGGACCAAAATCTAAAGTTTGAGAAACTGTGAAGACTTGGTGACTCCCTAACAGGTTTCAGTTATAATTTTAGCATCGAAATCATAACTCTATTGAGCTTGAAACAGTTACTGTCTTGAGATAGTACTTTAATTAAAAATACAGTTACCTAATAGATCTTATAAATGGGGGATAAAGCTGCTATAAACTTGAAAGTTCTTGAACATTGCTAGTTTGTCCAACGTTAATCATTTTTATAGATATATATAAAATTGGCCCGCATTTGTCTGCTATCTCACCTGATGGTAAGTGACGATTCAGACGATGATGATACCTGCTTGCCTAGATAATGCCTATTCACTCTTCCCTTGAAAAGGCCCAAGTTATAATTTTCAGATCATAAAACAGATCCGCCGGCAAGGCTTTCCACTCCTTGGCTGCTCGCATGATGAAGACATTATATTTGCAAGCATAACTATTACTTACTATACAATACCTATTACTTATTGTTATGTTTATAAGCAGTTAAATCGTAAAACTAATACACGTTAAGAATCATAGCGTAAGTGTGTAATCAAATAATATTCTGAGTTTATGAGCAAATAATGTAAATAATTGTTAGTGTTCTTTCTTTTTGTGTGATACACCGAGTCGTCCAACGACCCGATGAACCCTGGTGTCAGTGTTAGTGTTAAACCTATAGATAACCTAGTCACTTTTTTATGAATTGCTCTTATTCTTGTCGATTTAAATACATAACACGTTCTTATCGTCGTTAAATTGGTAGTTAATTTGTTTTCGGATTAAAATGAAAAGGACGAATCAGACATTTGAAAGAGCTATTGACTTAATACGAAAAAACGTGCTTTTAGTCTATAAAAATCATAAGATTTTATCGTCAAAAATCCGTACTAATATTATAAATCTGAGAGTTAGTGTGTGTGTATGTATGTTTGTTACCTCTTCACGCTCAAACGGCTTGACCGATTTGGATGAAATTTGGAACATAGGTAGAGTATAACCTGGAATAACACATAGGTCACTTTTTACCGCGGGAAGACAACTATTACCACGGGAAAATGAGTGGCAGCGGGTAAAACCGCTGGGCGGCAATCTAGTATGTACATATTTCTTAAGCTCTTGGGCCATCGATTCACTTAGCAATAGGCTTCCACTTATAGTGCTTGTAGTCAAATCACTAACAAATTGCATACCTAGTATCAACACGCAGTAAACATTGGCCTATCAAGGTTCTAGACTTTAACTTATTTCATCATTGTTCTCACACGTCTGTGACAGACGATTTAATCAGTGTCTGTGGCAAGACTTTTCATGGCTGTATAAGCCGATACGGGAGCGGCATAATTTTCCGCACGCTCTACAAGTGAAGGTGGAATTTGAGACTGGCACATGCATGTTTAGATGACGTTTTTGCCTTTTGTTAGCGAAACCAGAAAACCAGGCATTATCGTGTGTTTTACGCCCATCAAACACACGCCATTCGTCCCTATCCTCAGCAAGCTTCTCCCAGCTTTGATGGTCAATGTTAAACGCAGCAACACGGCGTGTTCAGCTTGGCGCAATCTTCGAAACGCAGCATAGGTCTTCGAACCCCTCTTTTAGCGTTTGCTACAGCGCCAAGCAGAACACGCCGTGGTAGACGCAAACTTATTTACTGTTCACGAAACTTGGTCAAACAGTCACTTCCCATGGGGTACAGTTACCTCATATAACAGTTAATTGGCGAATATAAACAGCGCCGGTTTTTGCGTGGCCCGCTGTACCGGACCGGACCGGTTTTAATAGTGTCTGCTTTTTGTCAATGATGATAACACTAGCTGTTACCCGCGGCTTCGCCCGCGTACTCATAGAGTTTTATTAATTAGTTGTGTATTCTAAACGACACATCGTAAGGCGAACAACTGTGTAAACTGGGAGGGCACTAAAATCACTATTCACCGATACACAGACGACACTACACTGGAATGGTTCACTTCCTTGAAAAAGTATATAATTTGTGGTACCTGGGCGCTACCATCACTAATACAGGCTATTGTAAAATCAAGTAATGAGGCGCAAGAATGATCCTTGAGTTCTTTTGCCACTTTGCACTCATGATCACTGGAAAAGTCGATGGCAAACGACCAAGAGGTTTCAGTACAATTAGGTGGTCTCATTAAATACACTCAGCGCTCTATGTCGCCAAAGATACGCAGCGATGGAAAAGAATCCTGAATGAGAAAAATATTTCCCATCAGGGGAATTACGACCTTCAATAATGAAGATATTACGACGCTAGAAAGAAGATTATGACACATTTATAGTGTAAGGAAAAACAGGCATTTAATGTTAAAAGTAAAGATAACGTAATTTTAATAGAGACGCAGTCACTAAACCGGAAAAATTATCGTGAGTAATATGGAAGACATATCTTGATGGAGAGCGCGTATACAAAAATTGTCTTTCAAAGGGGAGGGATTTATGCTTTTACAGTGTTTCGGAGTTACTGATTGGGTGTATTCAAACCATGAAACTGAACAACCTGCCATAGATTAAATTCTTTTTTTCTATATCCCATACAAAATCACAATCAGCTCACTGCATTTACTATGGGAATATCAGTATTCGGAGGGCTGTCCCTTACATCCTGTATATACATCTTTTTTATGTGGTATGGATGTATTCTATGCTACACAATAATCAGTTTTCCGATGGGAAAAATATGTTTTTCCGAGATAAAAAGTAACCTATGACACTCACCAGCTTTTCATCTAACTGCTTTCCAAAAAAAAAATGCTTTACATCGCTGCATGATACTCATTTATGTATGTAGTATGGATGTATTCTATTGCTAAACATTAATCGGTTTTCCGAAGGGAAAAATATGTTTTTCCGGGATAAAAAATAACCTATGTCACTCACCAGCTTTTCATTTAGCTGCTCTCAAAAAAAAAAATGCTTTACATCGCTGCATGATACTCATCTATGTTCGTAGTATGGGTGTATTCTATTGCTAAACATTAATCGCTTTTCCGATGGGAAAAATATGTTTTTCCGGGATAAAAAGTAGCCTATGTCACTCTCCAGCCTCTCACCTAACTGCACACCTAAAAAACACTGCATGATATCGCTCTGTTGTAACGTGAAAGAAAGACAAACAAACAAACAAACAAACACACTTTCGCATTTATAATATTAGTATGGATTTTAGGTTAGAGTATTGTTTTTAAAATTGTGGTTCCGTATGGTAATTTTGTGTGGTAGTTCGTCGACGTAGTTAGAAAAAGGTATTTTTACAACTATCTTACTACTATCAGCCAACTAGAACATCGTGTATCGTTTGAGGTTTAGCCTATAAAATAAAATCCTATAGTATTTCACGCTATGACTATATGGGCAGGTAAATAGTAATGGAAGTAGGCAGCGCGAGCAGGTTACTCGCGTTGCTAATCGTCATGCCGCTGCCACTTGCCGTGCTCCCGCGAGTATCGGCTTTTCATAAGTCAAAAGAACGGCAGCAAGAGCGCGAGTGGAATGTATTGCTAGCTCGCTCACTCGTATTGCTGCGAGAAGAGTACGACGGAAGTGTGTGAACACTCGCGTTGATACTTCCGTGGAAGTATTTTGAGCAATATTCGCTGTAGCGGTAAGAGCAGGTGCATCGTGTCAACGTAGCAGTACAGTTATGGTTTTCGCGTTGTATTTTCTGAAAAGCTGGAGAGATTATGAAATCAAATCAGTTTGATATGGGTCGACAGACAGGGGACGGCCTGACCCTAAAATATTGACCAAATTATGAGATTAAAATAGAACCGTCTACTGAAATCGTTCAAAAGTGGATTCCGACTAGACTTTTTTTTTTTTTTATTTATTTATTTAAAAAAGACATATAAAGCAACAACTTTACTTCGTGCCGTTCAACCTTAGAAAAGTCTGTGTCGGCACTGCACATTTCTCAGTTATACAAAATAAATATAAGATAAAAAGACAAACCAATTTCAAAGATAACCTAAACTTATAATTATACATTAAATATTACACAGGTTAATTTGGTACCTATGCAGTAGTATGCATGGATTGCAAATGGGAGGACCGTCCCTACTCTGCGAACAAAACTTGTTTACGACTAAAAGTTAATAACAATAGATATGGGACGTCTCGCTCGCACATGCATCCCATGCGCATGGAGCCCATCGGTCCATCACACTTGCGTAAAAAAGGCATTTTCCTTATACAGGATGAGGCCAAAGAACACCAATATTATTTTTACTTTATTTTTAACTAGAACAATGATATTTTGGAATAAAATACATCTTTAAATTGTTTTTAATATTGTTAGGTGTTAACCTGTCTCTTAGCTCGAGTGGAAGGGTATTTATTAACCGTGGAACTATGTAATTCATAGTACGCTCGCCATAAAAGTTACCATCAATTGAAATTGAAATTTACTTTATTCAATTTAGGATAGTATTATCATTGTCTCTTATTGACGTCATGATGCGTCATTGTAAGAAAAAATAAATTAGTCTTTTGAAAAAAATATATCTTTTGTTAAATAACAATTTTGTATTGTCCTTATAGAAAACCGGCTCGGGGGAAATAAAAATAAAGACATAGCCTCGGGGCTGGCCAGGTTTATCGCACGGCATGTAACTGTAAATCATTTTTAAACATTCAGAATTTAAATTGATAGAACTAGGTATAGCCAATTATGAATTGATATTTAAGACTATATTGTAATTTGGACACACCAGATCATTTCATAAATAGCGAGAAAGTAAATTATTTATCACTAATGAACACAGTAGAAGTTAGCAAAAGCGGATTGATCGTTTTAAGTTATTTATTCCAGGCAGCTTTTCCTGAATGCTTATAAATTGATAGTTTAGCAGAATGTTTCTTGTTTTGTTCCGTGTATTTAATTATTGCGTTAAGGAACCCTAATGAATTGCAAATTAAATTCACTATACTCGCCTTTTTGCAGCTCAATTAATTACAAAGTGGAAATACTTTGTTTTTGTACATGTAACAAGATGTGCTAAAAATGTGAACCGGTTTTCAATACTTATCAATACTGAGTTATTGCGGAACATTTTACATTGAAGAACGGTAAGGTACTCGGAAAGTCGTGGGTTCGAATCCCGCTCGTGTGAATTTCAACTTTATATATTTTGCTTGTATATAACAGAAATACACACATTTAACGCTTATATCCTTTGCAGGGTAGGTAACGTAAACGGCCGCAAAAACGGACATTGATGCCACGTCTGACAAATATATGAGGGTCATTCGGAAAATTTTGTATCGCCATAGTGACAGGTTGCCTAAAATCGCAATACTCACCCTCGAGTCCCTTAGTCGCCTCTTGCGACTGCCACGCGAAAGAAATAGGGTGGTGCTATTCTAAGCCGGCATCACATTGTGAACTGCAATAGGCTGATGTATGATATATGTATGTACCAATAGTTGATCCACCAAACGAGTAAGTGAAACCTACTAGGCGATACACATGTTCATTTTTGCTATTTGCAAAATATTAAGGGCTAAAACTATTTCTAAAGTTATTGTTTCCAACTTTTACAAAACGATATTATGCAACTCGAAATGCCCTTGAACAGTCACAAAAACAGTCCTCATTTGAACCCCGAATAACCCTAACCTTGGACAGATCGATACTCTTGACGCACCCCAAATCACCCCAAACGGTGGTAGTGGAGATCTACTATTGTGCGAGGTGGGGTTATGGCAGGTGGTGGATGAAAACGGAGCTAATTGGTTTAATTTACGAATTGAACAGTTGTCCAATTTGGATATGCATTGATCGAAAAGTTTACATACATACATAAAGCACGCCTAAATCCCTTACGGGGTAGGCAGAGCGTTAATGGAGACTTTAATGTTCGATAGATCACAGAAAATACAGGCAACTGTAAGGGATAAGTTTATGTATTTGTTTTTTGTTTTAACAGAATTTAGTTAAATATAAGAATGAATTAATAAGAATGACTCTCAGATGTTTATCAGACGTGGCGTACATGTAATATTTTGCGGACTTTTACGCTTTGCCTACCCCGCTAGGGATAATGGTGTTATATGTGTATGTATGTAACTAATCTGTTCAGCAGATAAGCTGACCTAAAAGCGCGATTGAGATATAACTAGGTTCAGATTACATATTTCATGATCATGAATCATGACCAAGTTCCTCTCAGATCTTCCTCTACATATAAATAGTTAAATGCGTAAGGTAAAAGTATAAATTTGTGAGTGTCACGCTTTCTGACTTTGACCGGATCTGAACTTACGGCGCAGTTAAAAAGAAATTTACAAATTGCTATAAGATGTGTTCTGAATAAAATAACATAATAAATTTAAAAAAATTAAAACACGACTGCATTCTTAGATCTTCTTCTTCTGAGATAAAGCTAATTTAAGGATTATTCCTTCCGATACAATTCCCATTCGAATCCGTTCAGTGGTTAACGAGTTTCAGTCCTTTAAAGAATCGCACATACATACATACATACATGAACTCTAAAAACATTGCACTCCTTTTTTGGTCAGGCTGTCGTGTAATAATAAAAAAGGAGTTTTATTATTAGGTTATCATCAACTTGGCATCACCCCATTTCTTTCCCGTGGGTGTCGCAAGAGGCGACTTAGGTACTCGAGCGTATATAACATGTGTATTGTAATTTTAGGCGATAGGCTTACAAACTGTAGATATGACTATACATAATTTTTCGAATGACACTCAAATGTTTGTCTAAAAATTGACCGTTTTGTACGGCTGTTAATGTTCTGCCTACCCCGCCTAAGGGCTATAAGCGCGATGTATATATTACGTAACTATGTAAATATTTTAAATGTTAATTAAGATTCTAACGTTTAAATTAATCTGCTAAACTGAGTAACTTGACACCGCGGCGTAATCCGTTTGTGGTTTGCTTATGTATGTGAATGGAGAATACGTATAAATACATCAACATGATAAATATAGACCAGGGATGGCCAAACTTTTCAAGTGGGTATTACCTGTCGTTTGTACAACTTCAATTTTTTTTAAATAAATTAAAATAAAACTTAATATCAGTTTTATTTTTATTTATAAATGTTTCCATTCATAAATTGGTGACTGCATTGGGAAGGGCCGATCAATTTAAATATAGAAGATTCTTGGGCCGAGCGCAACCAAATTAATCAGAACGATTGACGAACTGAAAAGTCGGTCATTCCGCGATTTGACGGGATATGTAAAAATTTTTTTTTTTAATGTGGAAAATAGCCGGCGGGCTACTGAAAACCCCTGATATAGACCATACTACTAGGTATAATCTGCAGAATGTTCAAATTATACTAACATTATACGTACATACCAGGGGCGAAGGGAGGTTTATAACAAAAAGTAAGCCGTAGTAGTACATTGAATCGTAAATTTAAATACCGAAAAAGTATAAAAACCTTATTTTCTTCACATTTTTGGACATTTAAACTCGTGATTTTTCGGCTTATAGACGTCTCTATTTCGCGTAATTTCAAGGACACATGCATAGAAACTTGTGATTTGTCGGCATATCAAGATATGATAGGTTAAATAAAATAAAAAAAGGTATGAACCCTCTCTTATTGAGGGGTATTCCTATTTCTATACACTATTTTCAAACATTTCAAGAGGTGAACAATTGATTCCACCATGAACAACAGATAAAATGTTCTCATAACCAAAGCGGAGAGCGGAAATTACCATTTCATAAGAATACAGAACGTAATCCCATAACGTCTTATCAGAAACCAAACTTTACCCATTTGAAGAAACTTCCAGCCCCTTCCCAAGGGCAACAATATGCTATATCTAAAAAAGGGTGAACATTCCCCTTCTATGATAGATACAGTAGGAGATAAAACAGTAGGTACGTAACAGTTTATTTAGTCTCGGGTAAAGAGATATATCTAGGCAGTTCTTTGGCACTCTTACACACACTGAAACGAGTGCGTTGTGTGTCTATTCAGCACATATAACATTTTGTGTATTTTTTCGCTAGCGTAAATTTTCGTTGCAATGTAGTTGGTTATTTATAAAATTAAATGTATTTTTTTAGGTGTCTTTAATTGTATTTTTATTATAAAATGAACCAGTATTGTCTATGTGTTAACACATTGTAAAAACCCACTTTGAGTCGATTTTATCCACTGCAAACGGAAGTATGTTAGCATATATATCTAAAATAACATAAAGTAATAAATTGGGTTCGACCAATAGTCCAGAAACTAAAATAAGCAAATTTGATATTTTTGAAACATGCCGTGTGATGCCGGCCTAGAATAGCATCACCCCATTTCTTACCTTTGGGTGTCGTAAGAGGCGACTACGGGACTCGAGGGTTAGATGTGTATTGCAATTTTAGGCGATGGGCTGACAACCTGTCACTATAGTAATACACAGTTATCTGATTGACCCTCAAACTTTTGTCAGACGTGGTGTTAATATCCGTTTTACGGCCGTTAACGCTCTGCCTACCCCGTAAGGGATATAGACGTGATTTATGTATGTATGTATGTTGAAACATGAAAATGCCGTGTGATGTCGGCTTAGAATAGCATAACCCCACTTCTTGTCCAGTCGTAAGAGGCGACTAAGGGACTCGAGGGTGTGTATTGCAGTTTTAGGCGATGGGCTGACAACCTGTCACTATGGCGATACACAATTTTCCGGGTGACCTTCAAATGTTTGTCAGACGTGGCGTAAATGTCCGTTTTATGCTGCCATTTATGCTCTGCCTACCCCGCAAGGGATTATAGGCGTGATATATATGTGTGTGTGTGTGTAAAACATGAAAAGCTAGCCATACTGGGCTAAGAAAGCGCATTCATTGCTCGAGGAGACCCTAAAGTACCAGAGACCTCTTATTATTCTTGACATGTGGAACACGGAGTCAACAATGAATTGGATAAAGAGACCCCTTACCGCTTTTTCTTAATACTTACTGTGCCGATAATGCAATATTCATGAGGTGTGGTTTCTTCCATTTGGCAGAGATGAGAGATGCCAGAAACAGTAGTTACCTGTTTGTGCCACTGAGTTGTAGGCAGGGATTGTATAATTGAAACTATTTTGGTAAAATGGTAAAGGGCTGGAAATATTGCGATATCATAACGTTCCGGTACCGACATTTACAGTTACTGTTTACTTTTTTATGGTACCTAAACCACTATCAATGCGGTTTTCTAAGTACATCTACGATTCCACAACTACGCTTGATAGAGCGCAATTTATATTTCGATATCGAAATTATTTTGTTAGCGTTACCGCAATTCGCTACCTTTTTTCTACCGGTACCATATCTCAAATAATAACTTTATCCAGTTCCCGTTTCCCTTTAAAACGTATGACGGTACCGATATTAAACCGGTAGCCCTGTACCTTAACCGAAAACGAGCCATGGTTGTATGAACGTGATAAGATTGTTTTATCTATTTGTTTAAGGTTCAATTTGAGCTTTACGTGAGATGATTTGTGCTGCCTGCTTAGAATAGCATCAACGATTTTCCACTAGTAGGTGTCGTAGACGGCGACTAATGGATGAATCCAGGGAGTGAACAGCAATATTCCCTGTAAATACAACACATTGCACTGCGCTCACCGACCTGCCTGTCAAGCGTGGTGAGTATGCCAATTGGAATATGCCCAGCAGTGGACTGTAGTGGCTTATGATGTTAATACTGTGTATTGTATGAAAATATAAGGTGAAATTTTACAAGACGGGCTGATGATAAGGAGCAACTTTCCCTAAGGGACATAGGTCGAATTACGAAAAAAAAAATTAGATCTCCCATAAAAAATGCCGATCAGCTGATTTGAGTTACTATGGAAACTCAAAATATTGTAATTCTAATATATTAAGAGCTTCTATAGAAGCTTAAGGCAGTTGATCGATTTCTATAAGACGTCCAAATTATTATTTTTTCATTTAAATAGCTTCATGGGAAAAGTTGTTCCTTATCACCAGCCCGTCTTGAGATTTCGCTATTGGTCACTAGTAAAATTTCACCCAATACAGGGTTATTTTTGTATTCCCCCTGGAAATTTTACAGGTTGATTCTACTCATGATTCTAAACAACTTGTATTATGGGTCACCTGCGAAATCGCGAAAAATATAACAGCTGTTCCATAGAAAAATTCATACCTACTCGAAAAAAATGCATAGAACAGCTGGTTATTTTTTCGCGATTTCGCAGGTGACCCCATAATAAAAGTTGTTCAGAATCATGAGTAGAATCGCCCTGTAAAATTTCCGAGGTGAATAAAAAATAACCCTCTATAATAGCTTTTTTAACAAGGTCGACATACCACATGCAAAATGCATTTAGTGTCAAACCTCACTACACTAAGTTCACATGTCCCATAGAGACTAATCTTCTTATAATGTACCTTCAACCGGAAGAGAGTAAAAGGTTGGTCAGTTACTTTCATAACAGTCATTTGTCATCATCAACAGACGACATTTCGCATTTTGCGGTTGCACGAATGATCGGGATTCGCTGAACTATCACACATCTACACTATAGTATGAACATCCTGAAAAACATATTTTGTAATCTGACGGATTCGTGCTAATGCAGAGGGTCCATTTGCCTTTGTTGACATATCTTTTAGTGTGGAGATGACAGATGTCAAATATTGCTTATTGAAATGGCCTTACTTAAATAATATACATCCGAGTTAGTGTATGTTTGTTACTTCTTCACGCTCAAACGGCTTGACTGATTTTGTTGAAATTTGGTACACAGATAGGTATATATAGATATAACCTGAAATAACACATAGGCTACTTTATACTACGGGAAAACAACAACTTGGCGTCTAATTTTGGTTCTTATTTGTCTCGATTCCACGTTACTGACTAAAACGGAAAATAAAAATAGCACTGTCACTTTCCTTTAAATAAGTTTAGAAAAGGATAGTAGATGTCATAGATTATTTTAGTCTTGTCATGACCTAAATAGTTTATTTTCGCGCCATATAGTAGTTTTCCTTGTATATTTAACCGCCATACTTTTAATCGCCGCTTAATTTTGATAAACACTGCGTAAAATCATACACAATTTAAGAGATCATCTTCAATCCTCGTCCAAGCCTATTGACCTGAAAGTGACAGTGCTATTTTTAGTTAGATATATTAGTCAGTAACGTAGAATTACGACTATTTTGTATCTCTAGCTACACCACTGTTTAAAACTACCAGTCCCCATTTGTTAATACAGATAATGTTGCACTACTGTCCGTGGGATGTAAGCCGCCCCGTTATGTAGAGTACGTGGGAAGAACATTATACTATTGGTGTTAGTAGTATTCGCTATAGATTATCGTAATGATGGGTATTTTTCTAAGTAGCTGGGAATCCTCGGAAGAGTCTTAATTGTCGGTGATTTTTGTTCAGGTCTCTTATATTACTAGACTTTAACTTCAATTTTGACAGCCACAACAGTCCACTGCTGGATATGGTCCTCCCCCGATTTGGGGGGTTTTTGCAATGAAATGAAAAAACTTTATTCAATGTAGGATAGTATTATCACTTATTGACGTCATGATCCGTCATTGTACAAAAAAAGAAATGTGTATAACACATTTTTTTTATAACAATGTTGTATAGTCCTAATAAAAAACCTGCTCGGGCGGGATAAAACTAATAAAAATAAAGGCACTGCTTCGCGGCTGGCCAGGTTAATCACACGGCATGTAATGTTACGCCAACACCATTTGTAAACGGCATTTGTTTCAAATTGAAGTCAATAAAAAAGTAGCTGTTAAATAAAAGAGAGGAAATATAATAAGGTACTTTTAAATTCGTAGGGTGATTCTACTTGTGAAAATGATCAACTTTTCTTTATAAAATTATTTCGAAATATGCTAAAAAAAACCTTCCATAAAAGTACAATATTTTGTGCACTTTTTCGACTTTATGCTCCTTGGCATAAGTGGTTGAGTTTCACGAGTGGAACTCGCCCTAAAAACTTTATATTAAGTTAGATAGTTACGATAGTTAGACAGTAATTTGAAATTAGGTCTATTATCTGGCTTGACTTTTCAAAAAATACCTACATGATATTTGAATGTTCTTCCAAGATAAGAACTACTAAAGTTTGTAGTACGTAAGAATCTGTCAGGCAAAAGTGACATTTACTTCCAAGTGATACATCCGGGAAATCTTCGGTTATTCTCCCGAGAAATTCACCTGAAGCTTCTTACTGAGATAATAAATAACTGTACACCGGCGGCATTTTACACAATGTCGTCCAGGTACACAACACAAACTACAAATCATCTTGCACCACATGGCAAAAAATAAGAAATGCTTAATAAAATTACGAGATTTCCGTCTAGCGGTTTCACCCGCTGCCACTCATTTTCCCGTGGTAATAGTTATTTTCCCGCGGTAGCCTATGTATTAGTCCAGGTTATACTCTACCTGTGTTTCAAATTTCATCCAAATCGGTCGTGCCGTTTGAGCGTGAAGAGGTAACAAACATACATACACACACAAACTCTCAGATTTATTAAACTAGTACGGATCACTCTCGCCTTTTGAGAGATGCTACTGTAATATATTTTTATTGTGAGTACAGTGTTTGAATAATACTGTCCGTGTTCCTTTGCTTGAGATCCTTTGAGATCGCCTGTAGACCTACATACATACACATATCACGCCTATAATCCCTTGCGAGGTAGGCAGAGCGTAAACGGTGGCAAAAACGGACATTTGCGACACGTCTGACAAATATTTGAGGGACATTCGGAAAATTGTGTATCGCCATAGTGACAGGTTGTCAGCCCATCGCCTAAAATTGCAATACACACCCTACAGTCCCTTAGTCGCCTCTTATGACTCCCACGGGGGTGATGCTATTCTAAGCCGGCATCACACGGCACTCCACCTAGTGTCTGTTTAAGTGGTGATAAGTATGTTGTGACTGAAGGAATTACATTAACAGCAACTGAAAACCGGAATTCAGAATATCAAATTTGTTTGTCTAGGAATTTCTTTCCCATGGGAGTCGTAAGAGGCGACAAAGGGACTCGAGGGTGTGTATTGGAATTTTAGGCGATGGGCTGACAACCTGTCACTATGGTGATTCACAATTTTCCGAATGACCCTCAAATATTTGTCAGACGTGGCGTTATTTGCCGTTTAATTGCGGTTTTATACGCTCTGCCTACCCCGCAAAGTATATTAAGCGTGATGATGATGATGTGTGTGTGTGTGTGTGTGTGAGAGTGTGTGTGTGTATATGTATTGTCTAGGAAATCGATCCTACATTGTCGTAGACATGAACCCAAGCCTCGTACCACTAAACCAGGCATTTACTGATTATTGCTTGCATAGAGTGGTGTTGTTCCACAATCTCTGACCTGACCTGATAACCGCTTCCTCTCGAGAACCGCTTGTATCGGAACAATGGCGTTATTATCCGCCATTATCTGCGCGCTGCCTCTATCCAACACTCTTACTGACACTTTCTAAGCATACAGCAGGGTTACATCAAGTTCATACACTAGAATCTTTGATAATATATTTAATTAGCGAACTAGCTAACAGACCCTCTCCCGACGTAAATCCGTACTAATATTATAATAATATTCTTTATTGCACAAAAAAAATACATAGAAAAATAAATAAAAAATTTTTGTCGTATAGGCGATACTATACCTAAATCTGAGAGTAGGTGTGTGTGTATGTATGTATGTTTGTTACCTCTTCACGCTCAAACGGCTTGACCGATTTGGATGAAATTTGGAACACACGTAGATTATAACCTGAAAAACAAATAGGCCACTTTTTACCGCAGGAAAACAACTATAACCACGGGAAAATGAGTGGCAGCGGGTGAAACCACTGGGCAGAAATCTAGTACATACATACTCGTATATCACGCCTATATCTCTGGCGGGGTAGACATAGCGTAAACGATCCTAAAACGAACATTTAGGCCACAGCTGACGAATATTTGAAGGTTATTAAAATAATTGTGTATCACAATTTTTGTGTAGGGACAGGTTGTCAGCCCATCACCAAAAATTTCTATACACATGTAACCCTCAAATTTCTTAATCGCCTCTTACGACACCCACGGAAAGAAATGGGGTGATGCTATTCTAAGCCGGCATCACACGGCAGTCGTCGGCAGACGTAACTAAAGCCAACTCAAAAGCAATCTGTTTTTCTTGTACCTTATTTTCTTTATATTTCTTCTTTAAATCGCTTTCCTCATTCCTTGCACTACACAACAAAATGTTCTAGTGCATAATACATGGTGTATAAAATTGTGTACAACCATCTATCCAGGTCTTACCATTGCACCAGAATCACTCGTAATTACAGGGCAGTTGGATAACACCCTGTATTAGCGAAGGAAAGTGCTGTGAACTGTGTGGATTAGTGTTATAGTAACTCTGGTTACATATTCAATAGGAAAATTGTTAACAAAAATTTAATTTAATACCAACTTTTAAAACGTTAAGCATTAGGTATTTTTGAAAACGGACGGATCATGACGTTCATAAGTGATAATACTATCCTACATTGCATAAAGTAAATTTCAATTTTAAAAGTACTTTCATGGTTATTACTACATTACTTAAGGGACTGAGGGAGAGTCTTAAGATGGTCCCAAGGAGAAAAGTTAAAAAGAAGTCGTACGTCTCCCACTTAGCGCGGTAATGCACCTCCTAATGGAACATCGCATTTCAGACTTTAATTAAATTAAAGTTGTTTCATGGAAAAATAGAGTAGTTGAGCAAAGGAAAGAAAATACGTCATTGAGTGTTGAAACACTTACCAGACTAATTATACGCATGTAAATAACACATTTTGAAAATTTAGGCTACTAGTTGAAACAAATGTCTTTTACTGGTGGTGGTGGTGTAAAGTTACATACTGTGTATAAACTGGCCAGCCCGGAAGCAGTGCATATATTTTGTATCCCGTCCGAGCTGGTTTTCTATTAAGACAATACAAAATTGTTATAAAAAGAAGAAATTGTTTTATATATTTTTTGAGATGCGAGTGTACTTGTGGCGCCTATAAGTGATAGTACTATCTTACATTGAATTAACCTCCCCGCTCGTCAAAGCACACATGTGTACATTAATGGCCGCCTACCGTTCGCTCGTCGAAGCACACATGTGTGCTTTAAGTATGGTGTCAAGTTTTTCGCGCGTTTTCGGTCCGTCAAAAATGATTCATAGACGAAACTTAACTTTTTTGGTGAATGAAACGTGCATAGAACTGTTCAGAATAAAATTTTCATTATACTAGCAACACAAAGTGTAAAGCGTTAGAAAAGAAAAGTAAAATAACAAACTGTCAAAGTTGATCAACCGCTTTCGCCCGTCGGAAATTTTTGGTGGATGATGTTTTTGGTGCTTTTCATGTGAAAAAAATATGTATGTATAGACTAATGGAGAAATGTATAATTGCATCACATATTTATTACAGATTGTGCTAAAATAATTGAACTTTATCGGTACATCATATATTTTTCGTAATTATATTATATATTGCGACGTCAGCAAAATTTCTAGACATGCAACTTCCAGGCCCAGAAAATAAAAAACAAAACAACATAAACATGCCGAAAATGTGTAAATAAACCGGTAATATATTTCCGCACTAGTATTTAGTAGTAGCTTGAATGTAAACCGTAAAAATTTTAAATAATTTATATTTTTGCAACCCTACTCCTTGCGAAATTAGTCGCCATTTTTGTTTGCGAAATTTGACACCAGCGAACGGTAGCTGGGAAATGTCAGTTGTAAGTCTGAGAGGGTTAAAGATAATTAATTTCATTACACTGTTCAGGCTGCAAAGGTCGTTAGAGAAAATAAGTAACCATCCAATTTGCAATTAGCTTAAAGTATTATGTCACAATATGCTAATCAAATCAATGCGATACGCTGATCCACACCACAACAATACAATACAAAAACAATGCCCATTGCCACACTTTCTCCCGTGACTCAGAAACGTTTACGATGCAAAAGTAAGATCCAAATTGACTGTAGACGCATGTCACGTTGTGTTAGGTGCTGTCGACACAGCGCAACGAGATATCGGTGAAGCACATGGCAGCAGCAGCTGCAAGCTCCTACTACGTCGAGATAAGTTGTCACTTGGACATACATACATAAATCACGCCTATATCCCTTACGGGGTAGGCAGAGCGTTAACAGCCGTAAAACGGATATTAACACCACGTTAGTAGACAAAAGTTTGAGGGTCAATCAGGCAACTGTGTATCGCCATAGTGACAGGTTGTCTGCCCATCGCCTAAAATAGCAATACACACCCTCGAGTCCCTTAGTCGCCTCCTACGACTCCCACGGGAAAGAAATTGGGTGACGCTATTCTAAGCCGGCATCACACGTCACTTGAAGAACTGGCAGAATTGCAATTCTTCTTCTTTTCGTGTGGGACACCGAGTCGTCTAACGACCCAAACCCTGGTGTCAGAGTTTTTCATCCGCCTGCTACTACTAGTAGGCCTCTAACATGGTTGTGTAACGACCACCGTCTAAGTAATCATATACAGCAACCGGGACCGATGGCATAACGTGCCCTCCGTAGCTCGGAACAGTCTTTCTTTCTTGACAATCTTGTGGTTCAGCCTGCAATGTCCTTACCAGACTGGAAACAAATTCACAACGTGATAAATATCAACTTTGTGAGTGCCCCACCGAGAATCCAACCCGCAACCTTTGCGTCGCAGGCAGACGCACTACCACTGCGCCACATCGGCTGGCGGAATTGCAATGCAGGCAGGGTTTGAACCTGCGACATATCGACTCCTCTACCACCTGGGCTGCCGTGTCTCAGCTACCCTTGGTTCAAATCCTGCCTGCTGCGGTGCAATTTTGCGAGTTCCTAATACGTTGAAAGGTATTGAAAAAGAATAATTTTAGTTTTGTATGCCACTAAACTGCAGTCACCTTGTGTGTCTAAGTGGCGTCTCGTGGTGCAGTCGAGTAGTAATGTTACATAGAAATTCAAATGAAAGTAGTGAGTTTCGTCTCGTGAGACGCTTGCGTCTGGTGATGCGTCTCGCTGTCAACTACATATTTGGACCTTAATTCTAGTAAAATGTTTACGAGGATTTAAGCTCAATTTGCTTTACTAAGTGTCGTCCGTTGATACGATCAAGAACCAATTGAATTTTATAGAAATCCATACAAACTAGTAGTGTCGTCAGATACTTGCATCTATTGCCGTGTGATGCCGGCTTAGAATAGCATCACCCCATTTCTTTCCCGTGGGAGTCGTAAGAGGCGACAAAGGGAGTCGAGAGTGTGTAATGCAATTTAAGGCGATGGGCTGTCAACCTGTCGCTATAGTGATGCACAGTTTTCCGAATAACCCTCAAATGTTTGTCGGACGTGGCGTAGATGTCCGTTTTATGCGGCCGTTTACGCTCTGCCTACCCCGCAAGGGATTATGGGCGTGATATATGTATGTGTATTTATGTATTGCTGCGTCTCGTCGTGCACTACTTATTTGCACCTTAACTCAGTATACGAGACTGAATTATACCGAATAGCCAGACCAGATTTATAGTTTACCATAACTAGTCCCATAAGTGGGACGAACAAGTAATATTAGCCCGTGATTTAGTAGGGAAACTAAATTTGCGGTGTAGTGATTGGTGCCTTGAATGCTGATATGAAATCTGTAGGCTTAAAATTAGATTAGTATCAAATTAAACCTAACCTATCAATTCCGATTTTGATATAAGAGCTCAATTCTGGAATTACGGTTTTCATTTCGGTTTTGGTAAGTTAAAATAAATAGAGAAAAAAAGGTTTTCGATAAAAAATTTTCGATATGAGGAAGTATTCGCGGGAGTCGTGAGCAGATCTTAGGTATTTGCGTGACAAAATGCCTGTAGAAAACTGCATTATTTTCAACCCCAAAAATGTAAAGAAAACATAAAAATGTTTGTTATTTACCAAAATCGATTTTATAGCTTTGAAAAGCGGAATTGAAATATTGGAAAGGTCGTTCCGGTTTTCTAGTTATTCGAAATTCCGGGATTCCGATTCGCATCCCTTAAGCTCAACGCGTTGAAGTGTTTCAAAAGCAAATTTTCAACGAATATTTATCAATTGTTATGTTCACTAGTTGGTTGTTGAATTCCATATTCAAAACAACTAGATTTAAAGCGTCAATAACTCGGACGAATCTGGTATTTTCAGCGGTTTCGGATTGATTTAGTGCCTGCCGTAAACCCGGGACATTTCCAACGAATGCATAATAAGGAAGTTAATCGGGACGAATTGTTTATAAATACTGGGATTTGTGTTGGCCGATCGATGTATTTTCTAATGCCGGATTAAAATAGACTATCACCTAGTTTCTTTCCCGTGGGTGTCGCAAGAGGCGACTAAGAGACTCGAATATTCAAGAAAGCCCTTCAATCTCTGTTTTTAAAAAAAGAGTTAAAGAGCACTTCATATCTGAACTTCTTTGATACCTATATTTGTAGGTATTTATGTAAACGTGTATGTATATGTATCTATCATATATATATTTATATTTAAATAATGTATATATTTATGTAAAGTACTGTAGTATAGTTAAAATTCATTTTAATTGTTGCATTGTTTTGTCCCCACAAAAATATTGATTCTCGCACTACCGACGGGTTGGCTGGAAGAGATCTCTTCTTAGAGATAAGCTCGCCTTTGCTCACACTGTTTGTACATTTTTCGTTTGTTTTTATGCAATAAAGGATATATATATATATATAATATTTTTACTTTACATAGTTCGTAGCGGTTTCACTCGCTGCTACCCGTTTTC
Organism: Tuta absoluta; assembly: GCA_027580185.1. Classification (NCBI taxonomy): domain Eukaryota; kingdom Metazoa; phylum Arthropoda; class Insecta; order Lepidoptera; family Gelechiidae; genus Tuta; species Tuta absoluta. Next base: position 345,616 of record JAQAHW010000066.1, on the reverse strand, counting down.
CTGAAGGAACTAAGCTTTTCGCGGTAAAATTTACCTCAAAACCTGCGTCATGGATCATTCTATGTATTTAAAAAACGTATCAAAATCTGTTGCGTAGTTTTAAAGATCTAAGCGTACAAAGGGACATGGAAAGCGACTTTATTTTATTCTAGCGGCTCGAAATAAGACGTTTTTATATAGCCTATGTTCATCAGGGATAACGAAGGGTTATAATGGTAAAAGTTTCTTTTTAAAACGGTTCAGAAGTTTCGGAGCGCATTCAATTCAAACAATCAAATATTTTCTCTTTATAATATTAGTGTAGATAGATTATGGTTATGTAGTGATTCTTTGCGTTACACTATAATAATAAGATTGCTGACATACTTTTTTGTAAATAAATACATACTTTACATAGAAAATACCCAGACTAAACACAAATACCTGTAAATATTTGTGTCTTGTGGGGATCGAACCCAGGGGTACTATCCGCTACGCTATTGGCCCATTCAAGTAATCCACACTATCCACACTAATATTATAAATGCGAAAGTAACTCTGTCTGTCTGTCTGTCTGTCTGTCTGTCTGCTACGCTTTCACGGCCAAACCGCTGAACCGATCTTCATGAAACTTGGCACAGAGATTGCTAGCATACCGAGAACGGACATATGCTACTTTTTATCACCATTCGAGGGTCTGGAGTACAGATGTAGACCACCAGGTGTACCTCCAGGAGCCCAGCTAAACTATAAGAGATACAGGCATGGTTCCAAAACAAAAGTTGTTCAGTATGATGGGCCGCTTCTTTTCACAAGGACATTGAGGATCTGGAGTACCTTATGTAGACCACCAGGTGTACCATCAGGAGCCCAGCTAAACTATAAGAGATACAGGCATGGTTCTTAAACAATAGTTGTCCATTTTGATGGGTCGCTTCTTTTCACAAGGACATTGAGGATCTGGAGTACCTTATGTAGACCACCAGGTGTACCTCCAGGAGCCCAGCTAAACTATAAGAGATACAGGCATGGTTCCAAAACAAAAGTTTTTCAGTATGATGGGCCGCTACTTTTCACAAGGACATTGAGGATCTGGAGTACCTTATGTAGACCACCAGGTGTACCATCAGGAGCCCAGCTAAACTATAAGAGATACAGGCATGGTTCTTAAACAATAGTTGTCCATTTTGATGGGTCGCTTCTTTTCACAAGGACATTGAGGATCTGGAGTACCTTATGTAGACCACCAGGTGTACCATCAGGAGCCCAGCTAAACAATAAGAGATACATAAATGGTACCAAAACAAAAATTGTTCAGTATGATGGGCCGTTTCTTTTCACAAGGACGTTGAGGATCTGGAGTAGCTTATGTAGACCACCAGGTGTACGATCAGGAGCATAGCTAAACAATTAGAGATAAAGAAATGGTTTCAAAACAAAAGTTGTTCAGTATGATGGGCCGCTTCTTTTCACAAGGACATTGGGGATCTGGAGTACCTTATGTAGACCACCAGGTGTACCATCAGGAGCCCACCTAAACTATTAGAGATACATAAATGGTACCAAAACAAAAATTGTTCAGTATGATGGGCCGTTTCTTTTCACAAGGACGTTGAGGATCTGGAGTAGCTTATGTAGACCACCAGGTGTACGATCAGGAGCATAGCTAAACAATTAGAGATAAAGAAATGGTTTCAAAACAAAAGTTGTTCAGTATGATGGGCCGCTTCTTTTCACAAGGACATTGGGGATCTGGAGTACCTTATGTAGACCACCAGGTGTACCATCAGGAGCCCAGCTAAATTATTAGAGATAAAGAAATGGTTCCAAAACAAAAGTTGTTCAGTATGATGGGCCGCTTCTTTTCACAAGGACATTGGGGATCTGGAGTACCTTATGTAGACCACCAGGTGCACCATTAGGAGGCCACCTAAACTATTAGAGATAAAGAAATAGTTCCAAAACAAAAGTTGGCCAGTATGATGGACTCCTTCTTTTTACAAGGATACTGAGGATCTGGAGTACCTTATGTAGACCACCAGGTGTACGATCAGGAGCCCACCTAAACTATTAGAGATACAGAAATGGTTCCAAAACAAAAGTTGGCCAGTATGATGGGAATAAGTTGAGAAAGGACATTGGCAACTTTTTACCAAGGATTTTTTTTTATCTACTGACTTTTGTATCCCATGGTTATAAATATTGATCTGTCAGCGCAGTACACCGGATGGCAAATTTTGAATTGTCCCTTTAACAACAGAAGCAAGCAAGGTATCCTTAAACAGTAGAGATAAGAACTGTTCTAATATCACTGTCATGCTTACTATGAATATACATATCAACTTTAGAACCTCTTTCTAAAAATACTATCTAACGCGGACGAAGTCGCGGGTAAAAGCTAGTAGCATTATAAATAAGGTAAGTGTATCATGAGAACAACAAACATATTAGTACAATACTTTCTAAACAGTATCTAAAGCTAACAATATCTCGTAGATATTTAAACAATCATTCGGTTAACTTGGTCATAGTATCCGTTACTTGCGTAGCGGTAATTAGACACGGCTCTGTGGTCGTGTGTGATTCCGTAATGTTTCAACAATGAGAAAATATTTATACAGATTTATTTTGATGATTTATCCATTCATCCCGTGTGATGCCGGCTTAGAATAGCATCACCCCATTTCTTTCCCGTGCGTGTCGTAAGAAGCGACTAAGGAACTCAAGGGTGTGTGTATTACAATTGTAGACGATGGGCTGACATCCTGTCACTGGCGATACACAATTTCCCGAATGACCCTCAAATATTTGTCAGACGTGGCGTAAATGTCCGTCTTTTGCGGTCATTTTCGCTCTGCCTACCCCGCAAGGGATGATATGTGTATGTAGATTGAGAAATTCCGTTGATTACTTATTATAGCATTTCGATCTAACAGTTCACACTTTCAGCAAATTCAAGATATTTAAAATCAATATGACAGTTAAAACGATTGCCAAATGCGGCTTATAATTTAAACCCACTAGGATTATTAGATCGTCGACATAATACTATAATTATCTTATGATTGCCTGCCCACACATAATCTTATTTATGTATTTACTTTTAGAAGGATTATACTGTTTGAGCCTTATGGACTTGTAAACGTTAGTTGGTAAATCCGTGCAAAGGTTCTAGAGGTACGGTCCCGGGTTCAAATCCCAATTGCAGTTTTGTCATTTTATATTTCGTATATTATTATAAAGTGTTTAACTAAAGGGCGGGGCAGACCGGCTCCGTATGCGTTCCGTATCCAGCTCTCGTCCGTAGTCACGCACGAACTGATGACGTTGTAATGTGTAGGATTGTATGAGATACGGCACACCGCTTGCGTATCCGTTCCGTGCTGCACGCAAGCGGTGTGCCGTATCTCATACAGTCCCATACATTACAACGTCATCAGTTCGTGCGTGACTACGGACGAGAGCTGGATACGGAGTCTGTAATCCTACTTCCTACTTATATTATAAATGCAAAATTTTGTATGTTTTGTTTTTTTGTTAGTTCTAAACACAAAAACTACTGAACTGATTATAATAAAATTTGGCACACATAATCGAAGGTAAGATGGAGTAACACATAGGATATTTATATCACCAGTTATGCGGGCAACGCCGCGGGTAACAGCTAATAGTTCCTATATTTTGAACATGATTGGTGTCCAAAAGATTCATCTGATAACTAATTGGCCGTTTATTTGTAAAACATTATATAAAACTTAACAAAGTTTAGATATAATGATAACAGTGCGATTTCAACAGATCATTTTTATGTTAGAAACGAGTATTTTAAATCAATAATCCTTCCCCGCAAGGAATTATAGGCGTGATATGTGTATGTATGATCAGATTCGGGACTATTTTTCAATATCAATTCGTCGTGGCTAGTCAGCTTTGCAACTGAATTACAAACTAAACAAATTCAGGTTCAAACGAGGGCGTAACACGCAATCAAATTATACACACGCTTTATAGCTTGGAATTTAGTTCACATTCCTGTGTAAGAACTAGAGTAGCGGAAATAAAAACAATGTTCAACATATTATCCCTTTTTACCGTGACTTTTTACACTTTACTGTGACTATTTACGGGTGACTTTCTAAACTGTTTTTAACATTCCAGGCATTGATTCCAGGCCACACAATATACTGTCGCAAAATATTTACCAAAAAGATCCTTACGGCATGATTACCGATGTTCCGTGATTATGATCCATGAAACTGAGTCTTTCTTTTTCGTGTTGAACACGGAGTCGTGTCAGGGTCGTGTTTGCGTACCCTTCTACAGCCTTCATCACATCAGCCTACACCAGCCCACTGGTGGACGCAGGCCTCCCCCAGGGTACGCCATTAGGCACGATCTCCCGTTTTCGCTATTCAGGGTGTAAGAAACAGCCCTCCAAATACTTATAGGGTGCATGCAGACCATTAAACCGAACAACTTTCCCCTAAAACATATCAGGAAACGACAAAAAAACGATGTCCTATACAAAATTGCAATCAGCTGACTTCATTTACGGAAAGTCTTTTTTTTTGTTTCCTGTTTTTTTTTTGGGAAGTTATTCACTTTGTTGCACCCTATCAGCATTCAGAGGGTTGTCCCTTACACCCTGTATAGTCTCAAAATAGCCTGTCCAATATAACAGAGGTCAGGTCAGGTCAGGTCGCGTGCATCATTAAAACGTCCCTACAAGCCTCTATACTGCTCTGAATGGAAATAGGTCACATGAAGTGTGTGTCAGTTGTTGTTGTTCAAAATTCTTTATCACTACATAGTATAAAATAAAGTCGCTTCCCGTTTGGTGTCTTCTTATATCTTTAGAATTACCCAACGGATTTTGATGCGGTTTTTTTTATTAGATAGAGTAACTTGAGAGGAAGGTTTATAAGTATAATTTATTCCGGGAAATTGTCATATTCCCATGGGAAAACGGGTAGCCCAACTGGTAGTAAACTTTTGACCCCCTTTTGACACCTTTGAAGATTAAAATTTCAAAAATGCTGAAACACGTATTTAATTATTTTATGTTATGAGTCTAATCAGAAATTTTGAAACAGATCACATTTAAGAAAAAAAAACTTTCATACAAACTTTTAACCCCTTTTTCACCCACTTAAAGGTTAAAATTTCAAAAATGCTGAAACACGTGTTTAATTATTTTATAGTAGTTTATGCAACTGTCATATAATGGGGGTCATTAGAATGCGAGTGTCTGTTTATCACACGAGGCGTAGCCGAGTGTGATAATTGATTGACACGAGCATTCTAATGCCTAATTATATGCAGTTGCATACACTATTTTATGTACACTCTAAAAAATAAACTCAGTTGAACACTTTTCCAAACGTCCGCACCGGCGATTGCAAGGCCCGATACATGGTCAAATTCAATACGAGAACGTAATATGGCTTGATATGAATTTTTGAAGATTCTTTACTAACAGTTGTTTAGATGTCGAGTCTCAACAGCAAATAACTAAACAACTAAACAACAACTGAACAACACTGAACAACAACTGAACAACATCGGAATAACATCTGAACAACAACTAATCAACATCTGAACAACAACTGAACAACATCTGAACAACATCTCAACAACAACAGAACGAAAACCTCTTAAAACAACTGAACATCATCCGAAAAATTACCGTACAACAACAATGGTCAGGTCCGGCGGCGGAAGATAGCGATTTGAGTATTGGAAAAAAAACTTCGTTTCATTTCTCAATTTTATCGTATTAAGCGTTTTCTCATTAAGTCATTACGCTTCTGTAATTTATAGTAAACCCTAGTTTTTATAGGCAGAATGCATAAAGTAGGTCATTATGCATCTGTTTTTGAATTCATAATTCGAACATTATGAGACGAGTGTAGATAAAGTTATTAATCTAATCACAAATTTTGAAACAGATCACATTCATTTAAAAAAATGAACTTTCATACAAACTTTTAACCCCCTTTTGACCCTATTAAGGGTTAGAATTTTAAATATGCTGAAACACGTGTTTAATTATTTTAAGTCATAAGTCTAATCACTAATTTTGAAACGGATCACACTTAAGACAACGAACGAACGAACATACAAACTTTAGCAGCGGGTGAAACCGCTGGGCGGGCCGCTAGTTCAATATATAAATATTGCACAGTACATATTTTACACAATATGCCTTACTTCATGATAATTAAACAAATACTTTATCAGGCTAACACCTACGAAAGTTTACTTTATGAACATAAGAAGAGGTCACACAATGAATATTTACAATTATTTTATACTTATTAGAAGTTAGATCCGGTGTTTGAGACATAAAATTGTATTGCAATTTTACTTACTGCCTAGATATTATTAAACATTTTATGTAACGGTGTTTATTAAGTTGATCTTAGCAAACCCGTATGGGTAAATTTTAATAAGTAGTAATTGTAATAAGTGTGTGTCAGTGGGCAATGACCTGTCTTTGTGTCTATATGCCTAACCCTCGCCTACTGACTAGTAGTGGTTTAAACTATCTGCTTGCGTGTGTCAAAGGTCTTAGTCTCATCCGGAGGTAACTAGATACCTGTTGACAAACAAAGTTTATTTTTATTTTATTTATGATGGGTTTGCTCTTGACTCTAGTCTGGGTCATAGGACAGAGACAGAGTCTAAGATGGAGCGAGCTCACCCAGAAGAAGCCTGTTAAGGCACTGGCACTCCCACACACTGACGGAACGTAGCAAGCTACTTGCTTACTACTTGCTTGTGGGATGGTGGTCGCGAGCCAGGCGGCCCCTTACGGAGCCTTCCACCGCGCACGTGGGATCTTAAGCTTAGTTAGCTTAGTGAATATTATCCGTACTAATATTATAAAATCTGAGAGTTTGTGTGTGTGTATGTATATTCTAGTTTATCCCAAAATAGCCTGTCCAATATCACAGAGGTCAGGTCAGGTCGTGTACATCATTCAAACGTCCCTACAAGCCTCTATACTGCTCTGAATGGAAATAGGTCACTTCAAGAGTGTGTCACTGGGCAATGACCTGTATTTGTGCCTATATGCCTAACCCTCGCCTACTGACTAGTGGTTTAAACTAACTGCTTGCGTGTGTCATAGGTCTTAGTCTAATCCGGAGGTAAATAGATACCTGTTGACACACATAAAGTGAATATTATCCGTACTAATATTATAAAATCTGAGAGTTTGTGTGTGTATGTATGTATGTATATTCTAGTTTATCCCAAAATAGCCTGTCCAATATTACAGAGGTCAGGTCAGGTTAGGTCGTGTGCATCATTAAAACGTCCCTACAAGCCTCTATACTGCTCTGAATGGAAATAGGTCACTTCAAGAGTGTGTCACTGGGCAATGACCTGTCTTTGTGCCTATTGCCTAAAGTTCACCTGCCTTGTGGTTTAAACTATCTGCTTTCGTGTGTCAAAGGTCGTAGTCTCATCCGGAGGTAACTAGGTATCTGTTGACACACATAAAGTGAATATTATCCGTACTAATATTAGAAAATCTGAGAATTTGTGTATGTGAATGTATGTATATTATAGTTTATCCCAAAATAGCCTGTCCAATATTACAGAGGTCAGGTCAGGTCAGGTCGCGTGCATCATTAAAACGTCCCTACAAGGCTCTATACTGCTCTGAATGGAAATAGGTCACTTCAAGAGTGTGTCACTGGGCAATGACCTGTCTTTGTGCCTGTATGCCTAACCCTCGCCTACTGACTAGTGGTTTAAACTATTTGCTTGCGTGTGTCAAAGGTCTTAGTCTCATCCGGAGGTAACTAGTTGTTGACACACATAAGATGATAATTTTTATTTATAAATGAGAAATGAAAATGAAATAACTTTATTCAATGTAGGATAGCATTATCACTTATTGACGTCATGATCGGTCATTGTAAAAAAAAGAAATTTGCATAACGCAATTTTCTTCTTTTTATAACAATTTTGTATTGTCCTAATAGAAAACCGGCTCGGGCGGGATAAAAAAAATAAAAATAAAGGCACTGCCTCGGGGCTGGCCAGGTTAATTACACAGCACGTAACTTTACGCCACCACCATTTGTAAACGACATTTGTTTCAAATTTTAGTCAAGATTTCCAAAGCGTGTTATTTACATGCGTATAATTAACATAATAATGCAGACTAGTCCAACGTTATTCCACTTTGGGCCTCGACAAGACGTTCCTCAAAATACGCAGTAACTTCTACTAATATTATAAACTAGATTTCCGCCTACGAGTTTCACCCGCTGCCACTCATTTTCCCGTGGTAATAGTGGTTTTCCTGTGTGTCCTGGTTGGCCTATGTGGTATTCCAGGTTATACTCTACATGTGTTCCAAATTTTATCTAAATACAAGCCGTTTAAGCGTGAAGAGGTAACAAACATACACACACACAAACTCTCAGGTTTATAATATTAGTACGGATAATGCTGACTATTTCTTAAATAAGAAGGTGCCACATTATCCCACGTTGGGCTTCGACGAGACGTCCCTAAAAAAAACTCGAAAAACTGAATATATATCCGTATTCAATTCTTACATGAACGAGTACATACGGGGTGTTAGGGACAGCCTTCCGACTACTTACAGGGTTAACTACTTCAGACCATGAAACTGAAACGAATGTCAGAACTGGAACGAATGTCAGAACTGGAACGGATGTCAGAAAACGACAAAAAAAAATTACCTCCCATACAAAATCAAGATCAGCTAACAGCAATTACTTTGGGAACAGCAAAATTTTCTGGCGTTTCCTAAAATATTTTTTCATGGAAAGTTGTTTAGTTTTATAGTCTGAATGCACCCTTTAAGTATTCGGAGGGCTATCACTTACACCCTGTATATTGATGGCAACAACAGTCCACTGCTGGACATGCCTGTCAGGGGGCATCGCTATACTCACCACGCTGTGCAGGCGGATTGGCGACCGCAGTGAAAGATGTTGCATTCACAGGGAACGCTGCCGCCCATTTCCTGGATGATTAACTCTTAATCGCTTTTTACGATACCCATGCGTGGAATTGGGGTTATGCTATTCCACACGGCAATTCCATTACATCCTTACACGAGAACATAAAAATGATTGCTATGAATACATATATAAATCACGCCAATATCCCTTACGTAAAACTGATATTGACACCACGTCTGACAAAAGTTTGAGGGTCAATCAGATAACTTGTGTATCACTATAGTGACAGTCAGCCCATCGCCTAAATTTGCAATACACATCTAACCGTAGAGTCCCTTAGTCGCCTCTTACGACCCCCATGGGTAAGAAATGGGGTTATGCTATTCTAAGCCGACATCACACGGCCGATTGGTTGCTATTAAGGTTAGTTAAAGAGTTCTATGAAAATTCATTCATAGAATTTTTTTCGTTTCTGTATTTTCTTGCCCAGACTATTCCTGTACAGTATTGTATTTCCACAAATGGCGAGTGTGCTATTTAAAGCGCTCTCCCTTCCGTTACCGAGTTGTTGGAATGGAGTGGGCTGGGTTAATTGCCACTGCCACGCGCATGACGAGTTTTTTTATTCACTGTTTGCTGTAGTTTTTTTAACCCGACCTTTTTTAAGTTATGCACCTTTTTCGCGATTCATTCAACCACGCTTTTAATATTTTACTACTGGAGCAAATTGTTTGTCAAATCATCTATTTCTAACATAACACATAAAAATATAATTGAAAAATTACAGTAATATACACTTGAACACTGCGTTGATACTTCCACGGGAGTATTTCGAGTAATATTCGCGGTAGCGCTAGGAGCAGGTGCATAGTATGAACTTAACATAACATTTTTGCGACCCTTTTTATATTTTTCTGGAAAAAGCACCTTAGTCTTGCTACTGCCGACAATACAGCCTTTGAAACGATAAGCTTCTTTACAAAGAGCAACATAGTTCTTTGCTAGGTGTTGTGTGATGCTAGCTAAGACTAGCATCACCCCATTTATTTCCCGCGGATATCGTAAGAGGCTACTAAGCGACTCGAGGGTTTCATGTCTATTACATCACAATAGCATCACCCCATTACTTACCCGTGGAAGTCGTAAGAGGTGACTAAGGGACTCGAGGGTGTGTATTGCAATTTTAGGCGACAGGCTGATAACCTGATACTATAGTGATACACGATTTTTCTGAAACGGCCCTCATATATTAGTCAGATATGGCGAAGGCGACCGTATTTTACGGCCGTTAACGCTCTGCCTCGCTAAGGATAAAGGCGTGATATGTGTGTGTGTAGTTCTTTAACATTGTCATGAATGCTTGATCCCCTAGTCTAAGAGCCTCCGTCTATAAATACTCGGTAACAGCTACAAGTCTATCCCCAACGAACTAATGCTTTCGGCTGTGTAGGGTGACCATACGATTGGAGTTACACAAACCTTGAAATATTTTTATTAGACTGTAGCAATACCTAGCAAATCTTCATTTTAACATTTACATCTAAGGTGTGCCTTTCAAATATTATTATTAAATGTTTTTTAGAAAGAGCCACTTGCTGACTGTGATAAGTTAACACTGATATCAATATGAAAATGAAATGAAAAATGATTTATTGAGTACAAAAAAGGATAACAATTTGAGTACTAGTCTCTGCACTAGGATACCCTGTATTGCAAAGGCTAGTTGATTCCAGCAGGAGCGTTCATCGGTGCCTAACTTAATTCTTACTTACTATAAAACTACTAAAACACATAAAAGAGTAGGTAATTTAAAACATTTAAAAATATATTGGTAACAATCAAAGCAGCTAAGGTTTTTATTGGCTAGCAGTGTGTGTGTGTTTATGTGTGTGTATGTGTGTGTGTGTGTGTGTATGTGTGCTTGTTGGTGTATGTGTGTGTTGAATCCCATAACTGGAGATGGACTAAAATGTTTTCAGTGTCCTCATATGTGTAGTTGCAGAATAGCATTTTCAGCATATGCTTACATTTGAAAATAGTTAAGGTCACTAAGTGACATTTAGAGTTAATTTTCTCATATACGTATGGTCCAAGGTATCTATAAAATCTCCGGGCAAAGTTGTGTGACTTCTTCGGACTGATATGTGTTTTTATGTATTAAAAAAAAAGAGAACTGTAAAAGAACACTTTATATCTCAACTACTTTAATATATAAGTTTATATATACGTACATATATCACGCCTACAATCCTTTCCGGTTTAGGCAGAGCGTAAACAACCGCAAGAAAACGAACATTCCACGTCTAACGTTTCCTGAAATATTTGCTCATGGGAAGTTTTTCAGATTCATGGTCTGAATGCACCCTCTAAGTTTTCGGAGGGCTGTCCCTTACATCCGCCACTTATCCCGATCCTGGGCCGCTTCACGCCAGTCTGTCGGTTGAAGGTCGCGTGGCGGAAACTCGTGTCGGAGGCCAAGACCCACTTTGGGTCCCCGAGCCACAGGAGTAAGTAAGTAAGTAATAACTTATACTAGATTTCGCTTGTCGTCGCTTCGAGACGAGTACCAAGAGCTTGAAGATTTCTTCGGCTTACGTCGGGGCGCCGGTAGCTAAGTTGGCAGAGCAGTGGAACGGTACTCCACGGTCCCGGGTTCAAGTCCCGGCCGTCGCTGTCATTTTTTTCAATTTGTATTTTCATTTATGAAAGTAATATAGCACTGTGAGTGCAAAATAAAACCATCGTACATTTGAGGAAGTCCTTACTTACATCCTGTATGTATGTAGATGTATTTGTCCTCAATTCTACTCACATGATAGTCACCCCAGCGATCTCTCGACGTAACTAATGCAATAATAAAGCAATTTCAGCGTCAGGACTCACCTACTACCAACTAGTTGCTGCACTGTATACATTATTTACTACGGAAACCGTATACCGTGTGGTGTAGAATTAGAATAGTATACGTCACAATTCCATTTTAACAACAAAAACATACATACTTACACATATCACGCCTACAATCCCTTGCAATAATAGGCAGAGCGTAAACGGCCGCAAAAAACGGGCATTTACGCCACTACTAACAAATATTTGAAGGACATTCGGAAAATTGTGTTTCAAATTGCAATACACACCCTAGAGTCCCTTAGTCGCCTCTTACAACTCCCACGGGAAAGTAATGGCGTGATGCTATTCTAAGCGGGCATCACACGGCACAACCAACCAACTAAGACCTGTAAAAATAACACCGTCACTTTCAAGTAAATAGGCTTAGACAAGGATAGAAGATGATCGTCTTTTAAACTGCCTATGATTTTACGAATTTTACGCGGTAGCAGTGTAAATTAAGCGGTGATTAAAAATATGGCGGTTACATACAAGAAAATCTGTGAAATGGCGTGGAAATCATAGACTATTTAAGAGGTGATATGACTAAAATTGTCTATGACGTTTACTACCCTTTTCCAAACATATTTGACGGAAAGTGACAGCGCTACAAAGGCAATTTCTTTTCAGAATTGAGGCCATTATTGCGCTAAATTACTGAAGTTTTATATATGGCTATCACATTGTTGCATCCTGTACGTTTGGTTCTAGTTCGAAACTAGTTCAGAACATCAAAGTTAGGCACTGTTGCGCTCTGTGGGACGTGGAACTAACAATTGAGTTTCGTTGTCCTCACCCGTTGAAATAACATGTTTAAACTCACAAATGAGACAGAGGATTGTATAACACATACATATATCACGCCTATAATCCCTTGCAGGGTAGGCAGAGCGTAAACGGGCGCAAAACGGTAATTTACGCCACGTCTGACAAATATTTGAGGGTCATTCGGAAAATTGTGTATCGCTATAGTGACAGGTTGACTCGAGTCCCTAAGTTGCCTCTTACAACTCCCACGGGAAAGATATGGGGTGATGCTATTCTAAGCCGGCAAAACACGGCAGTTGTATGATTCTCCTCCTGGTTTTTATTTAAGACTGGATTCTCCGATTTACCCCCGTTGCTTTGAAACCTGACTGGTTGGTGGGGAGCAAGGGCTCACCCGAAGAAGTTTGTGGGGTTTTTTACACCCACTGCAATCACGCTCTAGAGGCCCAGTTGGCTTAGGAGTTGTTCTGGAAAAAACGGATCGGACTGAATCTACCCGGCACGTGCCGGTAGTTCCCAAAGTGGGGAGCAAATGAGGGACCTCCGCGCCCCCGCCGGCGGGGGCGTCGGTTGCTTGAGGAGCTTGTGTAGTGTGATCTACTTGCAATGGCTGGAGCAGCGGCTACTGTGATATCGTAATCATCATCCGAAAGGACGTGTCTGGGACTTTCCGCCTTAAGCATTTCAGGTCTGGCATCACAATATTGCAAATAATCCAGCTGATCTATCTGAATGCGACGCAAAACAGCGTACCGTGTACCATCACTTTGTCAGCTTTTTCTAATTCACTCATTCCAATCTTACTATCTATGCTTCGAAAGTCATGGCATATTTTTATCGGTCAATCAACCTCTGACTAATTTTATCAGTAGGTGCTAGTTTCTTCAAATGGAGACATAAGTTGGTTATATAGGGTACAATTTTAGTAGTGACCGATAGCGAAAACTCAAGACGGGCGTTGATAAGGGACAGCTCTACTGAGGACATAAGTCATAATACGAAAAGCAGAATTGGACCTCCCATACAAAATTGCTATGGAAACTTGGAATATTTTGTCATATTTTAACCTATGTTCTTGGGGTAAGTTGTTCCTTATCACCAGCCCGTCTTGAGATTTCGTTATCACTCACTAGTAAAATTTCACACTATATTATTCCCAGTGATGACTCCTCAAAGGCATTCCATATCATTCAGTAACTCCCTTAATGGTGTAATTTTGTATCCATTGACTCCATAAGAAGAAGTATGTAATCAATGATAAAAGGAAAGAGCATCATGTAATTTCATGACATAATGACACCATAATGTAATCTTGTGGCGCCGTCGTCGCCATTTGTAACAAGACTACCATAATAATACCACATTACTCACTATTGCAGCTGGTAGATACTTGATACACAAATCACGCCTTTATCCCTTTCGGGGTAGGCAGATCGAAAACGGCCTTAAAAACTAACAGTTATGCCACGTCCGACAAACATTTGACGGTCATTCAGAAAACTGTGTACCACTATAGTGACAGGTTCTCTGCCTGTGACCTTAAATTGTGAATGCAAATGAAACCCTCGAGTCCCTCAGTCGCCGCTTGCCGCAATTTGCAAGTTGCGACACTCGCGGGAACGAAATGGGGTGATGCTATGCTATCGGCTTAGCCGAAATCACACTGCAAATCTTCATCTAAAAGTTGGCTCGATTAAAACGAGAAAATTAATTACAACGGCCACGATTCTATTTTTAGTGGCCATTGTTTTCACCGTCGCCTTATTTTGACAGATAACACGTATTTTGCGTCAAATTATAAGACATGACGTGACTAAGATATCTCCTATTTTTTACCTAAACCTATTTGACGGAAAGTGACAGCACTAATTAAAGGTAATTTAAGAGAATTCATATGCCGAATTGAGGACAATGTTTCGCTACGAAACTAACTAAAACTAAACATAATACAGAAACCAAAAAAAATAATTCAAACAAGCGGAGTTTGAACAACAAACATGCTTTAAACTGTTTCATTCTTTCGCGGTCACACATAAAATGACTCAAAACACTAAAACATGGTTCTTACCGCGATACTCGATTATCTTGAATTGTCCGCTATTGCATGGACCATACATCACGGAACAAGTGATGTTTTGCGGGTGAATAGATGGAGTCTTCATATTCATCATCATCATCTCAGCCCACATCTACCCACTGCTGAGTATAGGCCTCTTCTTATTCTCGCAATCTGCGCCGGTCCTGTGCCTCCCGAATCCACTGTTTGTCAGCAATGGTCGATAGGTCGTCCGTCCATCTAGCGGGTGGTCTGCTTACTGGACGTTTAGTTGTTCTTGGCCGCCACTCCATTACCGCCTTCGTCCACCTTCCGTCATCGCGTCTAGCCAAATGTCCTGCCCACCCCCACTATATTTTTGTGATTCGTTTTCCGACATCGACGACTCTTGTTTGGCGTCTTATTTCCTTGTTGCGAACCCGATCCTGAAGTTAACCTAGCATATGGCTCTTTGGTCTTCATATTACTTGCATGTATTCTACTCAACAAACAGCCAAATGTTCTTTCTCCCCTTCAATTTAGTTCTAGCTAAATCTAGCCTTGTTGTGACGACTTCCCGACCATCTACCACATTATTGTTTCCCGTATACGCCACTCTAGGCAAACTCTATTCTTGGCTCGCTTCCCGTTTGGCGAGCAGATGAAGTTTGAGTACTAATTGGATGAATTTCAGCACATTACGCTAAACACGGACGGCGTCGACGGCCTTTTAGGCTCTTCCTGCTACTGTAGTTTGAGTTATTTAAGTCGATTTTTGACAAACTGAATTAACAGTTGACTGGCCCAATGGCCTAGTGGATAGTACTCCTGTCAGGGCTCGATCTTCACACAGCTCAAGTATTTGTTAATTACTTTTCTAACATTTTTATTGAGTTTGTGTGTTCTCTTTGTAATGTATGTTATTTATTTACAAAAAAAGTAGTATTTTATCAGCTATCTATATCCCATATGATGCCATCCTTGCCGTGTGATGCCGGCTTAGAATAGCATCACCCCATTTCTTTCCCGTGAGAGTCGTAAGAGGCGACTAAGGGACTCGAGGGTGTGTATTTCAATTTTAGGCGATGGGCTGACAACCTGTCACTATGGCGATACACAATTTTCCGAATGACCCTCAAATATTTGTCAAATGTGGCGTAAATGTCCGTTTTTGCGGCCGTTTACGCTCTGCCTACCCCGCAAGGGATTATAGGCGTGATATGTGTATGTATGTCTATATCCCATAATACAAGCTGTGTGTAGTTTGGGGCTAGATGGCGCTGTGTGAATTGTCCAGGATATGAATTATACCAGGAAAGAATGGGCCTGGTCTATTTCACGTGTGAATTACTTCATTCCTCTACAGCGTGATAAAGCACTCAGCCCGAAATTACCCTGAAATATCTCCTTAACGAAGGCAAATTACCTGAATTTCCCCCTGAAATTTCTCTTTCCCTTATTAGGGTGAGGCTATAAAATAAACGGATAGCGATTTAGTCAGGCTATTTTTAATTTTTTAATATTTTCTTATTTTGGCCTTTTTCATGTGAGATTGAAATTGAATTTGAAATTCTTTATTCAATGTAGGATAGTAGGTACCTACAATCACTTATTGACGTCATAAAAATCGTGAAAATCAGTTCATCTTAAAGAAACATAGTAAAATCATCAGTTAAATCCACAGCAGTCCACTGCTGGACATTATAAGCCTCCATTACATCTATTGTGGTGGTTTTACCATACTCACCACGCTTTCCAGCCGGGTTGACGAGCTCAGTGCAAGTTGTTTTATTTACAGGGAACGCTACTGCCCGTTCCCTGAATCCATCATTTAGCCGCTTTTTACGACACACAGGAATGGATATGTGGTTAACTTTAGTCCGGTACGGTACGGCTGGCAATACTTACAAAACTTCTGAAGTCGCTTGTTCTTTGTACAGTCGCGTTATTTGTGTCTGTAAAGCACAACATTTTGTGTCATATTTAACGTTTGCGCTAATTATCAATTCAATGTACGGTATGTCATTTACTAAATATTTATCTTTTTGTATATTTAAAAATAATGAAAAGCCGTGTGATGCCGGCTTAGAATAGCATCACCCCATATCTTTCCCGTGGGAGTCGTAAGAGGCGACTAAGGGACTCGAGGGTGTGTATTGCAATTTTAGGCGATGGGCTGACAACCTGTCACTATAGCGATACACAATATTCCGAATAACCCTCAAACATTTTGTCAGACGTGGTGTAAATGGCCGTTTTTTGCGGCTGTTTACGCTCTGCCTACCCCGCAAGGGATTATAGGCGTGATATGTGTATGTATGTATGTATGTATGTATGAAAAGCCAGCTATACTGCGCTACTTCCTTTTTCGTGGCTACTGCCATCTGACTTGAGATAAAGTAGCAATTTCACTGGCGTTAAACAAATTATACCAGTTCAAGAGGCGCCAAGTTGTGATTTGTAGATCTTATTGTTGTTTAGATAGATTGTGCTGATCTGATATTAGCCAAATGGGACAAACTTCCGCCATATTCTGATAATACGGTATGTAAGGGACAGCCCCTCTAATACTGATAGGGTGCATTTAGACCATGAAACTGAACAACTTTCCTGGAACATATGTCAGGAATTTGCAAAAAAAATACTTCCCATACAAAAACAAGATCAACTGTCAGCATTTACTATGGAAAGTATATTTTTACATTACTGAAATATTTTCTCATGGGAGATTTTCAGTTTTATGGTCTGAATGCACCCTTTCAGTAATAGGAGGGCTCTGTCCCTTACACCCCGTAAAGGGTGAAATTTTACTAGTGACCAATAGCGAAAACACCCAGCGGGCTGGTGATAAGGAACAACTTTCCCCAAGGGACATAGGTAGAATGAAAAATTTGGACCTCCTACTCGAAATTGCTGATCGGCTGATTTATGATACTAAGGAAACTCAAAATATTTTTGTCGTATTTCGACCAATGTTCCTTGGGTTTTTCCAAGTTTGTTCCTAGTCACCAGCCCGTTCCGTTTTTATATAACAAATTTGATGGACATTTAAATGTATTATTGTACTGTATTTCTTTTAAATGTGATAATTTATATGACCTTGTAATTTATATAATGGACTTTGTCTGAAATAAATGATTTTCAATTTAATTTAATGTATACATTTTCATTGTTTTTGATGACGCTGAAAAGGAGGATTTTTCAAAAGCTTTGTTTGGTTATTAGAATCTATTCCATTCTAATAGAACAGTCATTTCCAGATTTTAGAAATTAAAATAGAATTAAGTTTTTATTGTGTCTGTTATCTTGTGTAAATCTGACCATTTTTTTTTTTTTTAATCTTTATTTAAGGAGTTTTGTCAAAATATGACAATGCCACTCCATTGTGCAACACATAGTATAAATCACAAAACAAAAAAGAATAAAGAAATAAACTATACTGATGGTACCCGCAGAAGGTGCTTTCGTCTTCTGCGAAGACCTATCAATACAACCCTGTACAGCATTCTGGCTACTTCCGACAAGGGAGAAGCCAGAACACTATTACAAGATCCAACTTGAAAAACAAATGCATCACTATATTGTAAAAACATTTGAACTCTGCAGTCCTCATTTCGAACACATTCCATCATAATATGAACTACGTCCTCTACTGCGCCACACTCAGAACAATTAGGGGATGACTCTTTACCCATAAGAAACCCAAATTTGTTTAATGGAATATGTCCGGAACGAAGACGAAAAGCTGTTACAAGGTCACGTCTTCCCAAATTACAATCGCTAAACCATGGAGTTTTCCAAGGTTCATTTTGGAAAGTTTTATACCACACACCTTTTTCCAAAGATCTGAGATCAAAATTTTCTTTCCACAAATCATAACAATTATTTTTAATTAAATATGTACACTCAGAATTGTGGGACATTGAAGACTAGTTCACCATCGCTAGAAGCTTCTTTTGCTAGACCATCAACAACTTCATTACCCACTAAACCAATATGTGAAGGTACCCACTGGAGAACAATCTTTTTAGCCTTCAATGTCAAACACCATAATGATTCTATAATAGAATAGGCAATCGGGTTGCCTCTGTCCCCAGAGACACACCGAGCCAAGTGCTGAAGCGCGCTTCTTGAGTCTGTTAGTATAACAATTTCATTACAGTCTAATGACATAGTATACGACAATGCTTCCAAAATAGCTAGAAGTTCAAGACTCATAATAGACATATTATTAACAATTTTGAATTTAAAACTACTGTTATTTGTTGCATCGTAAAATGCAGCACCCATATTTAAATCCTTGTCCTTTGATGCATCAGTGAAAATTTTATAATGGTTTCTGTAGTTTGTATCTAAATATTGACAACAAGTGTTCCGAAGGTTTACACTTTTATAGTTACGTTTAGCCTTATCAACACCTTTAATTTTGAATTTAACAATATCTTGTAAGTTATAGTAGTTCATCCAATAATCCAACCTATACATGTGTAACTGACTACTAGTATAGATTTTAAGATCTTTAAGCTCGTTATGAATTGTGACAAGAAGTGGAACTTTTTTATTCTGCCAATATCTTACATTAATTGAGGAGCATAAATTATTCAGAATGGTAAGCGTAACATTATTTTTTAAAGAACTAGATTTTAACCAAAACTTTCCTGCAAGATATCTCCTTCTAATATGAAGAGGCTGTAAACATAGTTCACTTTCCATTACATGAATTGGACAACTTTTTACAAAACCAGCAATAATGCGCATCGCTTGATTTTGGAGCTTTTCTAATTTAAAAAGATTGGAAACACAACAATTATCGTAAAGGAAACTAGCATAATCTAGACGACTCCTTATAATAGATATATATAAACGTCTAAGATGACAAGGATGAACTCCCCACCCAGAACCCGACAAAACTTTAAAAATGTTAAGAAATCTGGAAATCTTTTCACGTAGCTCATTGATGTGTCTTCCCCACCTTAAAGATCGATCAAGCCATAGACCTAAATATTTAATATTAATTTCTTCTTTCACAACTAGTTCATCTATCTTAACATTTACGGGCTCTCTGTTGGGACTCTTTTTGAAAACACACAATTTACTCTTAGAAGGTGAAACTTTCAACCCAATTTCACTCAGTGCCAAGATCATAACATTTAAAGAGTTTTGTAATTTACTACTTAAAATATTCATATTACTACCGCTCAGGTACAATACGAAATCGTCCGCGTATTGAGAAATATGTACCCCGTGAGAAGTAATTTCACCGCAAATACTGTAGGTCGCCACATTAAATAAAAGTGGAGAAAGAGGGTCTCCCTGAGCTAAACCTAGACCAGAAGTTCTAGTATCTGACCATTTTTAAATCGATATTTCTGTTTCATTTCAGGTATACATTGCATGGACTATCTACACTACAGTCTTCCTCCTACAATCTTCACTGATTGTATTTCATTACTTATTTACGTCAGTAAGTGATTGCTCATGTAGAATACTTTTACATCCCTGAAAATAAGTAGCGATTGTAGCGATCTTTTAAAAAAAGCAATAAATAGAATTCTTTTCTAGGATTCTATTATGGTCTAAATATTATAACCGTACGTAGATTACTAATGAGTACTAGTTATTATTTCTATAACTTGTACTGATCTTTAAAAATAGCAATAAATATGATTCTATGATTCCATTTTGGTCTAAATATTATAACCGTACGTTAATATTTTAACCGTTACTAATGAGTACTGGTTATTATTTCTATAACTTGTACTTCAAGTCCTCTTGTCAATCAGCTTATAATTACATGATTAATCAACGTTACAATCACAAACCGGCCGTTAAAATCACAGGCCGTGTGATGCCGGCTTAGAATAGCATCACCCCATTTCTTGCCCGAGGGAGGCGTACGAGGCGACTAAGGGACTCGAGGGTGTGTATTGCAATTTTAGGCGATGGGCTGACAACCTGTCACTATAGTGATACACAATTATCTGAATGACCCTCAAATGTTTGTCAGACGTGGCGTGAGTGACCGTTTTTTCGGTCTATTCCGCTCTGCCTACCCCGCAAGGGATATAGGCGTGATATATGTATGTATGTATGTATGTACAATCACAAACATTCTTTATTTATATCTGTTAAAGCGAGATGTAACGTAAAACTTGCGCCACCTCACGAAATAAAAAATCTCTTTATAGAATACCTTAGAATGTCCTTTGCACAAGTTTTTGGTACAATTGTAAAGTTCAGTTCAATCGGTGAAATATTAACGGTAATTTGAGTTATAACAATTAGTACCAAAAGTGGCTGTTTTTGGCACTTCCATCCATAACTTTGAACGTTTGCAGGTTTTATTTTTAAAAAAAGGACATTCTGGTGTATTGTTTGCATAAAAACATATGATAAACGGAACGACCCTCACATATTTTGTCAGCCTTGGTAATAGCGACCGTATTTTTATGGCTGTCAACGCTCTGCCTACTCCGCAACGGGTGATATGTGTATGTATGTGCATAAATACACATTAAAAAAATGGATGAAAATACATGAAACATACACACACATAAACTCATTCACATTACATACAGTCGTACATTAATCTTAGTTTTAAATCAGTTTTTAACTTTCATTAAAACTGTAATTTTTTCTGAAATTTTGTTTTTAGACCTTAAGGGGAGATGCAACTGTTTCCTGTAGCACAGGTATTCTGGCTCAGGAACCAGAGTATCAAATTAAGTTGTGACAATTATTGAAATAAATATCTATTTTATTTTATTGTTTTAAATGTAAAGTGGCGCTAGTTTTGCGGCAACCACTCGCATTAAACACTTTCACGTAATCTGAAACAGAGATTAGCCATAGTTATGTTTTACCGTGGGAGTTTCCATACAATGCGGTACATTGACACTGGCAATGATCTAATAAGTACGGTCTCATTGAACTTGTTAAACGTAGGATTGTTATATTATTCCCTTAAATGAAAACAAGAAGTCAAAACATTTTATATATTTTTATACTTTATTGCATTGTACAAAAGGCGGGCCTAATGCCACAAGGCAACCAGTAAAAAGAGTGAACAAGTGATGAAAAATAATTTTAACGAGTTGCAGCACTTTAAAGAATCGCACATACATACATACATGAACTCTAAAAACATTACACTTCTTTTTTTTTGTTGGGCAGTCGTGTTGAGGCGGGTGTACTAGACAGTGAAAATGAAAACAGAATAGGAAAACAACATTGTCGTACTAATATGAAAATAAATACCTACCAATACATTATTATTCAACATTTTTCAATTTCTTATTTACTGGATTTGACCTCGGGACAAGTGATAGTCTGGTACGGCTGGCATTATTTGAGGGCGTAACTTAAAAGCGTTATTTTCGTCTGTAAAGCACATATTACATTTTTTGATAATTTTGACGCTGGCGTAAATTTTCGATTGAATATATGGTAGCTAGTTAATATAAAAAAAAAAATATATGTATGTTTACTGTTTCTACACTGTATTAACTGGCACATTGACATAACTACAAATTTTTATAACGGTAAGTTCTTTAATTATAAACACTTAAAATTAAATTATTTCTGTTTATTAAAAAAAACTTCGTTAATGGCCTTATGTTAATTATTTAAGTTACTCATAACATTATATTTTAGGCTGTAAGTTTTCCGAAGAAAATAAAATAAAATAAAATAAATTCTTTTTAACATTGTTTATTATTAAATTATCATTAAAAAATATACATGAATTGACAATGATACAGTTAATACAGTGTACAAATCCAGTTTGAGTAGTTTTTATCCACTGCAATACCTAAAATGACACAACATAATAAATTGGGTTCGGCTAATAGTCCAGAAGCTATAAGCCAAAAATAAACGACTTTAATATTTTTGAATAGCTAGCCACACTAAGCTATATATAATACCGTTTCACTGCTCGACTCTTCACCAAAAGGTTTTTCACTTATCATCCGAAAGGATCAACGGGTTATAATCTTCAGTTTTCTATCACCCATCGGGTCTGATTCAACAGCTTTCCCCCGAGCGGCTATCGAGTTACCAATCGAGGAAAGTGGGTACCGGGTTCGATTCCGGGTTGGGCTCGAGTTAGTCTCTTGTTTATTGTTGGTTTGCGTTGGTTGCAGTCTTTGATTAATTTTATATTGTAAGAAATTGTAGAGTTTGGTGTACCTAGTTAATGTTTTCGAATCTTCTATGTTTTACATACATACATATATCACGCCTATATCCTTTGCGTAGCTAAGCTAATTATATGAAACAAGTATAGTGATGCCGTGTGATGTCGGCTTAGAATAGCATCACCCTATTTCTTTCCCGTAGGTGTGGAGGGTTTAATGTGTATTGCAATTTCAGACGATGAGCTGACAACCTGTCACTATGGCGATACACAATTCTTTGAACGACGACCTCTAATATTTGTCAGACGTGGAGTTAATGTCAGTTTTTACGGCCGTTTACGCTATGCCTACCCCGCAAGGGATATAGGCGTGATATATGTATGTATGAAACAAATATAGTTCCTCTATATTCTTATCACGTAGTTGGTGCGGGAAAACAGCCTTAGTGAAACCACTGATCTAATTAAGTTTCTTTCCCATTTTCCCGAGGAGATTGCTGAAAACGTTAACAAAGAAAAACCTTTATTATTCATCAGGTCGTTCGTGGACTTTGTGTCCCACGAGTGTTCTAACGGGAAGACGCCTTTATCCGTTGCGGGGTAGGCAGAGCGTTAACGGCCGTAACATACGGTCGCTATCGCAACGTCTGACAAACAATTGAGGGTCATTCAAAACATTGTGTATCACCGTAGTGACAGCTTCTCAGTCTGTCGCCTAAAATTGTAATACACATGAAACCCTCGAGTCTCTTAATATCCTCTTACGACACCCACGGTAAAGAAATGGGGTGTTGCTATTCTAAGTCGACATCACACCGAATATAAATATTGAATGATTATGCAAATCCGTCTTAACATCTAGCGTGCAAGCATTCCACCGCAATCTGTATTAAATGCAACTACATCGGAACAATGGTGTTATTACCACATTATTCCATTCTTTTGTCATCACTCGTTACCTTGCGAAAGCTGGAGAAAGTGAGAGACATCCTTCGTGTTTTGGAATAATTAGATCGGAAAATGTTATGATAACGGGCCGGATTATAAGCAACATAAAAAAGCTTAATAAAAGTCTGTCAGGTTCCACGTCTCGGCTCCATAGGTCATGACCATATACATGATAGTTTTTTTTAAACTTCGACTTGTAAGGAAATATTAACATCAACAGTCACAACAGTCCAATGCTGGACATGGGCCTCCCCATATTGGGAGGGTATTTGCCATACTCACCAACCTTGACAGGTCGATCAGCGAGCGCACTGCAAGAGTGTTTGTGTTCACAAAGAACACTGCTGCCCATTCCCTAGGTTCATCCCTAGTCGCCTTTTACAACACCCGCAGATATAAATAGGGTGACGCTATTCTAAGACAGCACCTCACTAAAAATGTACCTGCATAGAAATTACTATATTTATTCAGAACTCTTAAATGCAGAATCTATTTTTTTTCTATTTGTTACTGACGATCCGGCCTCGGCCCCTCACCCAATAATGAGATCACTTAGCTATGGGTACATTAAAAAAAAAATTAAAAATTAATATGCAATTTGCGATGAAAACGCTACAAATATACAAAGACATGGGAAGTGTTTTAAAAATTTGGTATTTAGGCTGATGATGTCAAAAACTCAGCCTCTAACGGTGTCCTATCAAGTATGATACCAGGTTCCATTGGGACGTTCGTCAACTCGGTGTCCCACATGAAATATATTTTTCTAACTACAAAAGCTACTGCTATCGAGGTCCATTTTCGGTGCATATGCGCAATAACCTGTGCTTACGACAGCTTAAGTTTTAATGTAGTGTTTTTTGTTGTCGTGTTGTGTGGACCGAAATAAATGTGTTTTCTTTCTTTCTTTCTTTCAAATAGAGAGAGAAAGCCTCCACGTATCGTTTCTCACAAGTAGAGATACTTAAAATATTATTCCATTTACCGATTGTAGACCCTACCCATAACTTAACATTTAAAATCATTTATACTTTTCATTCCTAGTTAAAAAAACATGATTTAATTTATTAACTAAAAAGGACACCCCAGTTAGTCATAGAAAATTGAATTGAAATAAATTACTAATTAGTTTCAAGCTTCCAAGAGATTGCGTTTCCAGTTTGATAAGATCTTGGGTTTCCCGTTATATTTTATTATTAAAGTTAGTGCAGATATTTATTATTAAAATATAATTGGATCGCAGTAATCGTTAGATATTATATTATCAATTATTGTGGTAGCTCACGTAAAACCAACTATTATATACTAGACGAGCAGTACCTACCTACACTAAACTGCTTATGAGTTAACTTTTGGTGAATTATTATACAAAGTCCTTTTAAATACAGTGGAAATATTTTTAGGGTGAGCTCTTTTCATGAAACTGAACAACTTTTCCCAGTAAACATAGGTCGAAAGATGAAAAAAATATTGGACCTCCCATACTCAGTGACACATTTTTAGTTTTTTTTTTGTATGGGTGTTCTAATATTTTTCTTCATATTTCAAGCTATGTTCCTCGGGGAAAGTTGTTCCGTTTCATAGGCTACTTCACACTTTGAAATATTACTAGCATTTTTCACACCTCATTATGTATAGACAAGACTTTTTCTTTTCATTTATATATTTAAACAAGATGCTGTTTAATAAAAAGTTCAACACATATCACGCTTATTATCTCTTGCGGGGTAGGCAGAGCGTAGACGACCGCAAAAAACGACTCTACGCCACGTCTGATAAATATTTTAGGGTCATTCGGAAAATTGTGTATCGCCATTGTGACAGGTTGTCAGCCCATCGCCTAAAATTGAAATACACACCCTCAAGTCACTAAGTCTCCTCTTACGACTCCCACGGGAAGGAAATGGGGTGATGCTATTCTAAGCCGGCATCACACGGCATGGCACGGCAATGAAAAGTAAATGAGTTCACTAAAATAACGCTGTGCACACTTTTATTTTCTAACAAAAGCAATTCCTAAGTTAGCGCTTTAGCGCTGGTGTAGCGCGATTTTTGCTTACAACGGAATGTCTTTGACCCGTACGTGTAGTCGTTAAACGTGCATGTTGCAGTGGTTCGTTATAGAAATACAGACTCAAAATACAAACAAGTTATAAGAAAGGTGCAAAAAGTAATCGCAACAAACATAATAAATAAATAAAAAACGACTGTTTTCTGAGACAAAGCCTAGCCTATGACACTTGGGATAATGTAAGGATTCTTCCGATACAATTCTCATTCGAATCTGTTCAGTGGTTAACGAGTTTTAGTCCTATATACATACATACATACATGAACTCTAAAAGCATTACACTCCTTTTTTGGTTGGGCCGTCGTGTAAAAAATAGTCCGATTTCGCAGCGGGGAAAAATTGTAAACAGTTTTTTATCTTGCAGACTTCGTAAGACAATTCCTAAAATAATTGAATTAAAAGAAGCAATGATTCGGTCAAGATCTACCTATAGTTATTTTTTTGGTAGGTATGCGAAAGCACTTCTCAAAATTTGCGACCTTGCTCGGAAGTTTTTAGGTAATAACAATATTCGAAATATTGACCATGAACATAAATTCTGGACGTGAATATTCAAGTTGTTAAAAAGCAATAATTAATTTACTTGCTGTCACATGTCACACACTAGTTAGACAGTGGTAACAAATTGCAATGGCAGGTGCAAAATGAGAAAAAAAACCCAGCCCATCAATTGGATTTTCCATTTTCACAAGGGTTTTATATGACGGCTATGGGATGAGAGCCTCTTAACCAAATTACGCGCCTCTCGCTTCCAACAGGCAGCTGATTGAATTTGATACCTATCTATAGCTTTCAGGTTTCGTGAATTGACAGCTTTAAATATTTTTCATTTTATACCCATAAAACCTATTTTTTGTGTTTTTATAGGTATTTTTGTGATGCCGGCTTAGAATAGCATCACCCCATTTCTTTCCCGTGGGAGTCGTAAGAGGCGACAAAGCGACTCGAGGGTGTGTATTGCAATTTTAGGCGATGGGCTGACTTAAATTTTACTTCTTCTTTTGGTGTGTGACACCGAGTCGTCCAACGACCCGATGAACCCTGGTGTCAGAGTTTTTCAACCACCCACTACTACTTGTAGGCCTCTGAAATCGTTTAACTAAGAAATCATAGTCAGCAACCGGGACCGACGGCTTAACGTGCACTCCAAAGCACGGAACTTTTTTTTACAATCAGTTGATTCAGCCTGCAAAATCTTTAACAGACTGGGAACAAATCATATCAACTTCTGTGTACCTCATCGGGAAACGAAGCCGTAACTTTTGCGCTGCAGGCAGTCACACTACCACTGCGCCATATTGGTTGACAAATTTTAACTAATCCACGACAATAACTCTCACAGATTGTAAATAAAAAACACAAGATACAATATTCTTCTCTTTACTTATATAAAAGCAAAACTCAATAGAATTAAATAACAAAGGAACGTCGCGAACTCCGTCCAGCAAAAAGTGTGATAAAAAATTCTCCAATTCTGTTAAGAGGCTATAAAAACCGGTGGATGAAAACGAGTGATGAAAATAAAACGTCCAGTAGAGATCTTTATACCCACTCAATGTGAAAGAACTTAGACATGATACCGATTCTCACAGGAGAGTTTGGCGGCGGCGAGATGTAATTTATTTGTAAAATTTATAAATAAATTAAAAAAAAAAAAGAACATTTTCTTTAAAAACATTTTCTGGTATTGTCACTTTCCTAGAAAAAGATATTGGTAACTTATTTTAATTTGTAAGTCTTCTTACCTAAGCGTATTGAAAACGTTAACGACAGGTGTATACCAGAGAAAAAAAAACCTTTTACATGATATGGGAAACCTCTTGAACAACTAGCTTCAATTTTAAAATTTTGTTCTATTACAGTCTCCTAAAAAAAATAAAAGTTTTTTTTTTACTTTTACTTCAAATGCAGCTATTTGCCATATTTCATAGTTCTAGGTCCACGGAAACTGTAAGTCCTATGAATTATGTTTGCCTTAAGAGGATCAAAAATACGCGTTTTTAACATAACATAAACAAACGTAACCATTCCCGATATAGAGGGTCGTGACGTGACAGACGGGCGGACGGACAACATATTGATCCAATACGGTTCCAGTTTTTTCCTTTTGAGGTATGGAACCCTAAAAAGACTAGAATACCTAAGGAAGTATCTAGTCAGATTCGTGGACATTAAAAGACTTTTTCTTATATAAGGTGAAATTTTACATGTGACCGATACTGAAAACAGAGTTTGGGCTAGTGATAAGGAACAACTTTCCCAAAAGAACATACGTCGAAAAAAGGCAAAAATATTTTGATCTTCCATAGTAACCCAAATTAGCTGATCGGCAATTTAGTATGGGAGGTTGGGAGGTCGATGTTTTTTCATATTTCGACTTACGTTCCTTGGGGAAAGTTGTGGGGAAATCACCAGCCCGAGTTTTCGTTATCGGTCCCTGATAAAATTTCACCCTATAGGTAAGCAATCATGTGCAAAGGGCATAAAAGAACAGGTTTAGAAGTCTAGACATACGGCCAGACAAATATCTATTAATATTTTATACTAATGGCCCTACGGCTAAGGTTAAGGAGGGCTATTGAAAACAAGTACTTGACTTATAGTATCGTATACATGTAATCTGTAGTGATTAGTGATGTGAATTCGTTTTTGTCCTTTACTTTCTTATTTATTTATTTACTTTCGTAAAAGAGCGTAAAGTTACATGCCGTGTGATTAACCTGGCCAGCCCCGAGGCAGTGCCTTTATTTTTATTTTTTTTATCCCCCCCGAGCCGGTTTTCTAATAAACAAAATTTGTTATAAAAAAATATATTTGTTTTATACTTTCTTTTTTTACAGTGACGGATCATGACGTCAATAAGTGATATCTACATACATACATACATACATAAATCACGCCTATATCCCTTACGGGGTAGGCAGAGCGTTAACGGCTGTAAAACGGATATTAACACCACGTTTGACAAAAGTTTGAGGGTCAATCAGATAACTGTGTATCACTATAGTGACAGGTTGTCAGCCCATCGCCTAAAATTGCAATACACATCTAACCCTCGAGTCCCTTAGTCGCCTCTTACCCATGGGTAAGAAATGGGGTGATGCTATTCTAAGCCGGCATCACACGGCCGAGTGATATCTACTACTACTACTATCCTACATTGAATAAAGTAAATTTCAATTTCGGTTCTAAATTCTTATTGTTCATCTTTTGTAAGCCGAAGGGTGGCAAATTAAATACCGAATATTTAAAACACTACCCATGTTAGGTAACCTATTTTTGGAAACTTGCAAAATTTTCAAATCCAGCCCGCGCTTGAAAATTTAGCAAGTTTTCAAAAAAGTGGCAAATTCAATTAGAAAAATTATTGTAATAAAATTGTTACCGTTTTGTGGCTTTTGATTATGTAGCTATTATATTTCGACTTCATAAAGCGACTGGATGGCGAAAACGAGAGATCGAGCCCTGTAGCGTACCCTGGGGGAGGCTGCTACGTCCAGCAGAGGACTGCAATAGGCAATAATGATGTATGTAAAGTGGGATTGGACTTTTCAAATTAATTATTTTGTAAGTAATTAAAAAGGCAAAGAAAATAATTATTATTCTGTCAACTTCAAAGTCTTTTTACTCATTCGATCGCACCTTTTATATCCCCAAATCAAACTCCATGTTAAAATCAAATCACCTCTCCACTTCCGCTGCGTAGAGTGGAGTAACATTGTGAGGCCGGTGTCACCCGCTCGGTGACCGAGCGATCGGAAATCGATAGTGAAATACACCAGATTGACAGCCGGTCGGGTATACATACTTATTAAATAAAAAAGCCTTTTATTTCTAACAGCAAATTTTTCAATATTACATAATAACAAAAATAATTAAATCTTATATAATATTCTAACTTAAACATTAGCTAGTGTTAGATAAACAAAGTGGCTTATATTTAACGTAACATAAATATAAGTGCGGCCATTTTAAAAGCTTTTATCTACACTCGTCTCATAATGTTCGAATTATGAATTCGAAAACAGATGCATAATGACCTACTTTATGCATTCTGCCTATTAAAACTAGGGATTACTATAAATTACAGAAGCGTAATGACTTAATGAGAAAACTCTTAATACGATAAAGTTGAGAAATGAAACGAAGTTTTTTTTCCAATACTCAAATCGCTATCTTCCGCCGCACCTGACAGTTGTTGTAGTACGGTAATTTTTCGGATGTTGTTCAGTTGTTTTAATAGGTTTTTGTTCTGTTGTTGTTCAGATGTTGATTAGTTGTTGTTCAGATGTTATTCCGATGTTGTTCAGTTGTTGTTCAGATGTTGTTCAGTTGTTGTACAGATGTTGTTCAGTTGTTGTTCAGATGTTGTTCAGTTGTTGTTCAAATGTTGTTTAGATGTTGTTCAGTTGTTTAGTTAAGTTATTGTTAAGATTCACATCTAAACAACTGCTAAAGTATAGATTTTTCAAAAATTCATATCAAGCCATATTACGTTCTCGTATTGAATTTGTCCTTGTATCGGGCCTTGCAATGGCCGGTGCGTACGTTTAGAAAAGTGTTTCTGAGTTTTTTTGAGTGTATGCAACTGCAATAATTAGGCATTAGAATGCTCGTGTCAAACTATTATCACACTCGGCTGCGCCTCGTGTGATAAACAGACACTCGCATTCTAATGACCCCCATTATACAACAGTTGCATAAACTACTATTATTTAACTTGCAGTGTATGTAAGTAAGTAACAATGTTTGTTCGGTGCAAATCTTGCAAGTTTAATTTGAACCACTTCTCGGTATGCGATTGAGTTGAAATTTTGCATGTTGGTCCAGAACCGATGACAATGCATGTTAATCATAATTTTGACCTGATGCTGCTGCCAGGATCGGCTCCGTACGAGAGATCTCCTCAGCGGCTTATAGCTGGGACACAAAATTTTGTATACGAATTCGTTTATTATAGGCAGTTGGTAGGCCCACCATGAATTAGACGCTACATCCAGGGTTGTCTTCGAACTATGGAACTCCTCAATATTCAACTGCTGGGACTTGCAATTTTGTATACGAATTCGTTTATTATAGGCATTTGTTAGGCCTACCATGAATTAGACGCTACATCCTGTGTTGTCTTCGAACTATGGAACTCCTCAATATTCAACTGCTGGGACTTGCAATTTTGTATACGAATTCGTTTATTATAGGCAGTTGGTAGGCCTACCATGAATGAGACGCTACATCCAGGGTTATCTTCGAACTATGGAACTCCTCAATATTCAACTGCTGGGACTTGCAATTTTGTATACGAATTCGTTCATGATAGGCAGTTGGTAGGCCCACCATGAATTAGGGTCACGTCAATAGAAGGCCTCCTGATAGAAGAATTAGACTGTTCGAAATTAACTGGGACTCGGCCATGTAATAATGACGCCATCAATGAAATGAAAAGACTAAGACATATTACAAGCTAATTCTTCTATTAGGGATGCCGGAGGAGTAGGTACCAACCTACTTCTATAGAATATAAAAGAGATAATTATACTTTATCCTAATGTTAGTTTTCCCCGTGCCTTAAGTTTTTCTAATTAAGGTCTCTCCGTTTTATAGAAAGACTTTCGTATTGACCAATAACTATCGTAACATAAACTAAAAATATAAAATAAAATTATGTAAAAAAAACTTTTAAAACAAGCTTTTATTTAAGTGCTCTGAAAAGATGAAAATAAAATTTTGAATGACATTAACCACATTCATTTATGACTTTACAGAAATGAAAATATAATAAAAGCTTTGTCGCGAAACTTTCAATTTGTGATTGAAATTTTGTAATAAGGTACGCACCTAACTGTAATTAGGTAGTTTCTTCTAGGCAAAGCTTGTTTTAAAAGTTTTTTTTACATAATTTTATTTATATTATATGATATTATTAAACTTCATATCTATGTCTGTGTCTATTTTTGTATTGAAATTATTTATTATTATTTATTAATTTAATATTTATTTAATTTATTATGACGTGTATATATCTGATCTATGTATCTGTTAGAACCTCTACAGATAAAGGCCTCCTCCAAAGATGACCAGTCTCCTCTAGATTTGGCGGTTTGCAGACGTTACTCGTATCACCAGCTATTTTCTTTACCTTGCCTTCCCATGGATACCAACTTCTTCAAATTTAAGAGTCAAACTCTTGTCGGTGGAGTAACTTCCAATCTTCTCTCCTCTCCGCCAGTGACTTGACCTCTTGATACGACACGACATTGACTTTTTCCTTTATCTGGGTAAAGTAAGTGCGTCTAGGTCTACCTCTGCCTCTCTTTCCTCTCTTTCCAACATACATACATATATCACGTGTTTATCCCTTGCGGAGTAGGCAGAGCGTAAATGGCCGTAAGAAAATGACATTAACGCCACGTCTGACAAACATTCGAGGGTTATTCAGAAAACTGTGTTTCGCCATAGTGACAGGTTATGGGCTCATCGCCTAAAATTGCAATAGATATGTATCCCTCGAGTCCCTTAGTCGCCTCTTACGACACCCGCGGGAAAGAAATGGGGTGATGCTATTCTAAGCCGACATCACACGGCATAAGTAAGTTTTGTATTTCTGAGGAATGTGCAGTGCCGACACAAACTTTTCTAAGGTTTAACGGCACGAAGTAAAGTGGATGCTTTATATGTCTTTTCAATAAATAAATAAATAAGTAATAGCGACATGCTGTCTATAGATGGGTATCGTCTTTGACAAGTCGGATGCTGCATCTCATTAAGACAGGAAGCGGCGCAAAAACTAGCGCGGAGTCAACGACCTTACGGTAGTTTGTAGTGATGTGCTGCATCGAGTGTCGATATGGATAGTTGGCTATTTAACACACTAAAGGCTTGGACACTAATAAGGCAGATATGACCAAGGCTTTATAGGAAGAACATCAAAAAATAGCTAACGTAGTGCTATAATTGACTGTTGGCATTTATTTATTTTTATTTTATAAGAAACAAACAGTCATATATAGTTATAATGTAATACAGTGTAACCTTATCAGATTATAGACCTACAGTTTCCTTAATTAAATATATGAAAACATTCTCATATATAAGGTCCTATTAAATTCAGTGCAAATATTTTGGGGTTGAGTTCTACTCGTGAAACTGAGTAACTTTCCTTAGTAACATTTATTCAAAATATTGAAAATTAAATTGGACCTCCCATACAAACTGAAATATTTTGTGCACCTTTTTGTATGGGAAGTCAAATTTTTTTTTTCATATTTCGATAAAATCCTACTAAGAAAAGTTGTTAAGTTTCACAAGACGAACTCACCCTACAAATATTTGCACTGAAATTAATAGGACCTTATATTTAATTAAGGCATGTCGATATTTCGCTGTTTTTTGTGTGCATGATTAATCAGATAGTACTCTAGCAAGACAAGCAAGAGTCGGTGATGAAGTGAATTCACCCAGACTATTTTAGTTATCTTTAAAACGATAAGATTACATAAGAAAAGATACACTGCAATTTTGGCTGCAACGACTGCCCATTATCATTTCAATATCGTCAATAGGATAAGAACGGACTATGTCAGCTTATAAATGTTTCTGTCGTGCTGATATACATCATCATCACAGCAGCCTATAGCAGTCCACTGCTGGACGTAGGCCAACCCACCAGGGTACGATTTCCTGTTTTTGCTATTCAGTCGCTTCTAGCCGCCCTTTTAAGGCATCGGTCCATCTGGCCGGAGGGCGTCAACGCTACGCTTGCCGAGGCCTCCAGTCAAAACCCCGCTTCTTCTTCTTCTTAGTTGTTTTCTTCATTACTGAAGGTCGTGTCCACAAAGTTTTAATCGACTATACGACATACGTGACCAGCCCATTGACGTTTCAGCATGCTACAATTCCATACTATTTCTGTTACTTTGGTCTCCCACTGAGCTGTTATGTTATCGATATCGACCATGTCGCGTCCCTACAAGCGCGTGACGATGCATTTCACGAGCAAGTTCTGCACTGCTCACCGCACTATGTCTAGTAGATTCTTGTGGCTGAGCATGTCTTCATTCAAATTCCTAGACGTCTGTCTTATAACTTATAACTATTGTATTTTCTATACTATTTTTAACGACTAGTTCTATGCATACACATATCACGTCTATAATCTCTTGCGGGGTAGGCAGAGCGAAAACGGCCGCAAAAGCGGACATTTACGCCACGTCTCACCAAAATTTAAGGGTCATTCGGCAAAATTGTGTTTTATCATAGTGACAGGTTGTCAGCCCATCGCCTAAATTGCAGTACACACCCTCGAGTCCCTTAGTCGCCTCTTACGACTCCCACGGGAAAGAAAAGGCGTGATGCTAGTCTAAGCCGGCATCACACGGAACGCACAGTTCTATGCATATTAAGTGAAATTTTACTATTGATTGACCGATAGCAAAAACTTAATATCTGTTTAAAACAAAAACAAACAAAGTAGGTCTAAATATGATGAAAAAGTTAGGACCTCCCATACTAAATTGCCGATCAGCTGATTTGAGTTCCTATAAAAGATAAGTTAGTTTGTTTTATTTGGGCTATTTTCCTTGGGGAAATATGTTCCCTATCAGCAGCCCAAACTCTGTTTGTGTCGGTCACTATTAAAATTCACCTTTTTTTAAATATGTTATTCTGAATATGTTCAGGCATCAAATTATACCCGGAATCCACACAATTTATGACGGGAAATTTATTAAAAATCTGTGTGACAGGTATGATTGATGATTGTGTGAAACGAATTATAATACTACTTCCAACTATTATTGCTTCCTGTGTGATAAATCAGTTAAGATTACTTTATTTTTCTTATTCTCCATAAATGTTAAGATAATCGATTCACATATATTTAATGACATATTATTCGTGAAGCTATGCAGGTAGGTATACGTACCAACATATGTCAGGCCTATATCCCTTGCGGGGTAGGCAGAGCTGAGTTGTGCAGTGGTAACTTCAGCATCAATAATAAAATGCTCAAAGTCTCGCGAAAAGCCTTGTTTCAGTCACAAATCCTCCTAGAATCTGAACATTCCCATTGCATCATCAAGTTGACATATGTACATAAGTAGCCCGGTCATTGACCCGAAACCATTGATAGTGCTTTCATTGGAATAAAAGGGCGGGAGTGGCTCCAATCCCCCCGAAACTGGAATCAAAGGGAGTACTGAACAATGGGTCTATCCACACTGGTGATTTCACCAACTCTTAGTCACATATTGACATCCATTTCTGGTTAGGTATTTAGTAAATGATGTCGGATTTTCATCAATCCATTTTTTGGGTGTCGTAAGAGGCGACTAAGGAATCCGACGGTAACATGTGTATTGTAATTTTAAGCGATGGACTGACAACATGTCTATGGCGATAATTTTCGGAATGACCCTTGAATGTTGGTCAGACGTGGCTTGAATGTTCGCGCTTGACTTTTGTTTTAACTTAACCAAAGTTGACGATAAAGGAAGTTAAACCAATATTCTTTGAGGCACTGATATTACGATCGATGTTTTTTTTAAATTGTAATTATGTTGTCTCGAATACTGCAATTTGCATCAACCTCTGATAAGAGGTCCTTTTGGAATCCTTTGTAGAGCCTACTACCGTTTAAATTAATAGTTCAGCCGTACTTCTTCTTCTTTTTCGTGTGGGAACACCGAATCACCGAACGATTCGATGAACTCTGGTGTCAGAGACTACTACTAGGCCTCTGACATGGTTGTGTAACGATTGCCGTCTAAGTTATCATAGACAGCACCCGGGACCACCGGCTTAACGTGCCCGCTGAAGCACGGAACCATCTTTCTTATGGATGGCATGTACGTACTAGACTGGGAACTAATTCACAATGTGGCAATATCAACTTTGTGAGTGTTCCACCGGGAATCGAACCCGGAACCTTTGCACCACAGGCAGTCGCACTACCACTGCGCCACATCCGCCGTCAACTTATCCAGACTTACCGAGACGTAATCCTGTGGTACCCAGGGTTGAGCGCTCGTAGGTAGTCCCAATCATATACCAACCCACATCAAGCTAGATTGCGAGGTAACCCTTTGCAACTGGACGATAACCGTGCTTCGGAGGGCACGAGAACACTCATATTGAACCGCAATGTATGTGCAAGTGATCGTTATATCACCAAATGGAACTGTGCTCTCCGAATGCATCTTTTGTCCACATGCACCGGGCTGCGTCTGCATGCGCTTTTGTTTTCATGTGCTTTTACGTATTGTAGCTGTTTGAGAGTGTTGGAACTATGTGATTCTTTGAGATATTGTTTCCTTTTTATCTCTTACAAATTATGTATAAAATATTTTTTTTGTACCTAAGTATCGTCGTCATTTCTGTAAGCGCAGCTATTTGATACTGGCTTTGTAATGATTATAAACTTGTTTACACAGCAAGGTAATAAATAATATTTACGTAAAATAAGTACATATTTACACATAGAAACTAATACAATTATTACTTACTCTCTCTCTCTCCTTTCGTGTAGGACACCGAGTCGTCCAACGACGCGATGAACCCTGGTGTCAGAGTTTTTCAACCGCCTACTACCACTAATAGGCCTCTGACATGGTTGTGTTACGACCGCCGTCTACTATACAGATTGTTACTCATACTACGTATTGAATACCAAATTTTAAAACAGTTCCCGTCTTAGGTATATAATTTATGAAAACTTGCATTTAACCTGCGACTTTCTTCATTGCTAGTGACGACGCCTCTTCCATCTGGGCTACCGCAGCTCGTTCCTTGCCCGCCAATTTTGCAAGTGTAATTTAATGCCAGTAACGCGTGGCACGGCTCCATCTACCGGGTTAGTTTTGCAACTAATACCGTATTGTTAAACGATTTTAGGTTATTTACTATTGACTCTATAGGTGAGATATTGGTTAGGACTGGTATTTTCGTGTGGGGCACCGAGCTGAGAAACAAATCGATGAACCCTGGTGTCAGAGTCTTTCAACTGCCTACTGCTACCAAATAATACGCGCAAGTAAAAAAAAAATTACTTACGTAAATCGTAGGACAGGAGCTCAGACGATCGACGATTAGCTTATACCAATTTTTTATCTAACTAATAAGCCTATATTAACCTACTGCTGGGCATACGCCTCTTTTTTATTACACCATTTAAAGATAATTAATACAAACAATACGTTTGTCGTATGCCAGACGAATTGTGGGAAAAAATAACAAGTTTGTGGCAACCACCCACATCGAGACGACGCCGCGGAAGACCCCGTCGCAGGTGGTGCGACGAGCTAAATACATACATACATACATATATCAAGCCTATTATCCCTTGCGGGGTAGGCAGAGCGCAAACGGTCGCAAAAATTGACATTTACGCCACGTCTGACATATATTTGAGGGTCATTCGGAAAATTGTGTATCTCCATAGTGACAAGTTGTCAGCCCATCGACTAAAATTGCAATACACACCCTCGACACCCTTTGTTGCCTCTTACTACTCCCAAGGGAAAGAAACGGGGTGATGCTATTCTAAGCCGGCATCACACGCCTTTAATAATAATATGAATAAAAATATCTGAAACCGGTGAAAACAGTGCAGAACTATGGAAGTTCAATAGCATTGCATAATACATCGTAACATTTAGTTCAACCTTGAACCCCGATAAACTTACGTCATTCACTAATCACTTATCTCCAACTCACTTATAATTAAATTAACCTAAATAAAGTCTCGGAAATACTATTAACAGCATCTCGAGTTCAAAATAGTGGCCTAAAGTTACATGCCGTGTAGTAACTCTGGCCAGCCTCGAGGCAGTGCCTTTAATTTTATTTTATTATTCCTCTTGAGCCTGTTTACTATCAGGATAAAACAAAATTGTTACACGAAGAATAAAAATGGTTTATACAACTTTCTTTTTTTTACAATAATTGATATATAAAAAGAAACGTTATACAACTCTCTGTGTTTTTCAATGACGTATCATGACGTCAATAATGTGATAATAATAGTCTAAATTGAAAAAAGATAGCCAATCTTTAAGGTTTAAAAATATCAGTAAAGATGTTGGAAAGTGAAATCTTCGACGAATGTGGGTACCTGATCCATTTCAGGGACTTCTTAAAGAAAGGTCAAGAGTACCAAACCAACGAGCTTGCGGAAAAAATGATGAATATTGAAGAAGCGAAAAAAGAATGCGAGGCCCCGATAGTAGCAAGTGGAATGATGTATACCTTCCCTATCTCTCCGGGAAAGAGGCGTGATTTATTTTATTATATTAAAGCGCTCATTGCTCATGTTGGTAGAAGATAGAAACAACTGGCGTGATAAATATGGGGTGAAATTTTACTAGTGGCCGATAGCGAAAACTCAAGACGGGCTGGTGATAAGGACCGAAATATGAAAATGATTAACCTTCCATACAAGTTGGACCTTTTATACAACATTGCCGAACAGCATATTTGGTTTACTAGTGGAGCTCAAAATATCTTTGTTATATTTAAGTTGTTCCATATCCCCAGCCCGTCCTCTGAAATTGAAATGAAGTAGATTGAAGTTCTGCTTATGGTACAAACACAATCAACTGTTTTGATCTGTCATACTTTGTTACTATTGTAAGCTAGCTTGATAAAGATATAATTGTGTTAGAAGCCGTGTTATGCCGGCTAATAATAGCATCACCGCGTTTTAGTCGTAAGAGACGAAGGAACTGAAGTCCTAAGGAACTCGAGGCTTACATATGTTTCCCAATTTTAGGCGATGGGCTGACAACCTGTCACTATCATCATCATTGGCCTCACACGTCTGTGACAGACGATTTAATCAATGTCTGAGGCAAGCCTTTCATGGCTGTATCACTGACACTTCCCGTGTTGGTATCCGCGTGACGCGGGTGAAGTGTCCTCTCCACAGACACTGCGTTGCCTGGGACGCAATTATGGAAAACGCAGGGCTGCCCAGGACCTGCGCCACCCTCTCGGCCTTCCTGGCTGGATCCGCAGGAACGACTAGTCGATACGTGCGGAGCCAGGTCGGCTGCAGGAGTCTGCCGAGCGGTAGATCTCTGTCACACGCGCCCCCAGGAGACCCCGTCCCGGGTTTAATTGTGGAGTTGGCCTCTCCAGGACCGTTGTGCTTGGGTCGGATTTATCCCTCGGTCGCTTCTTACGACCCCCACGGGAAGAGATGGGATGGTGCTATTCTACTCTGCCGGCACCACGCGGTCACTATAGTGATACATAATTATATGAATAACCCTCAAAAGTTTGTTAGACGTGGCGTAGGTGACCGTTTTTTCGGCCGTTTACGCTCTGTCTAAGGGATATAGGCGTGATATATGTATGTATGTATGTGTTAGACATATGTTCCTTTAAATGGGTAGGTTGAAGTACTGCTTATAGTACAAACACACAATCAGACAGAGCGTTATCTGTTTAATGATGACATAACTCATTTTGTATGAGACGGTGTTTCTGATAATCGGAGCGCATGTAACTATTTGAATCTGTTATAGTTTTGTAACTATTATAAGCTAGCTTGATATAAAGGATGTAAAAATATAACTTGCGTAAGTTTTTAATGGTGAACCAGTCATGAAATTTAACAAGTTTTCCCAAGGACCATAGGTCGAAATATGAAAAAAATGGGCTTCCCACACAAATTAACTTAGTCGGCTGAAACATTTTGTATCGAACGTCTATTTTTTTAATTCAACCTGTGTTGCTTGGGGAAAGTTGTTCAGTTTAATGGACTAGTTTACCTTCTTAAAATATTTGCCGTAATTTTTTTTACTTCTTAAAGATATTATAATTGGTGCCAGACATAAGAACTAATAGTATAAGTAGGTCGGTATGTAAGTGTGTTCTGATAAGTTTCCCCACTAGCCTGTTTATGCCCATCCCAGCGAAACGACCCGCTGACCGCTACTGTCGATGTTTCTCAAGAAATAGTTTAAGTCCAGCCAACCCTCCAAGTTTACCAATTTATCACAAAACCTTCCTTTCCTTTGTTCATAGTATAATCTAGCCAACATCAAAATATAGTTTTCTACTAGCTTGGGATATTCCTTGATAGCTTTTTGATCATAATTATCAAACGTTTTTCAGCGCCATCATGGTGTTCCACACGAAAAGAAAGAGAGAAAGGAATTTCTGTTATGTCTTACTTAAATAGCAATCATAGTGTTACTACCATAAGTACTCAACTTTATTCCCGACGGCGCTCGATGCATATCGTAGCATGAAGTGCAGTGCACTCACACTCGTATGCACTGCCTACTGTGCAGTCATTACGTCATCCACATTATAATGGAACGAACCTTTAAGGCACCGACTGCGATTTGGCAGAGTGTCAACTACTCATTGTCATAAAGGCTTAGGCTGCTTATATTGCGGCCGGCATTTGCCGTGTGATGCAGGCTTAGAATAGCATCACCCCATTTCTTGCCAATGGGTGTCGTAAGAGGCGACTAAGGGACTCGAGGGTTAGATGTGTATTGCAATTTTAGGCGACGGGCTGACAACCTGTCACTATAGTGATACACAGTTATCTGATTGACCCTCAAACTTTTGTCAGATGTGGTGTTAATATCCGTTTTACGGCCGTTAACGCTCTGCCTACCCCGTAAGGGATATAGGCGTGATTTATGTATGTATGTATTGCGGCTGGCATTTTCTACAGCCACAACACTAGTGGCCTATTGGGGACTTTTGTTATACCTACTCACTACGCCTTGCTGTAGATTTTTACACGAGATTTTCGTATGATGCCGGCTTAGAATAG
Organism: Tuta absoluta; assembly: GCA_027580185.1. Classification (NCBI taxonomy): domain Eukaryota; kingdom Metazoa; phylum Arthropoda; class Insecta; order Lepidoptera; family Gelechiidae; genus Tuta; species Tuta absoluta. The sequence continues at coordinate 305,053 of JAQAHW010000066.1, read as the reverse complement.
CATCACTCCATTTCTTACCCTTGGGAGGCGTAAGAGGCGACTAAGGGACTCGAGGGGCTGTATTGCAATTTTAGGCGATGGGCTGACAACTTCGCGCTATGGCGATGCATAATTTTCCGAATGACCCTAAAATATTTGTCAGACGTGGCGTAAATGTCTGTTTAACGGCCGTTTGCGCTCTGCCTACCCCGCAAGGGATAAAGACGTGATGTATGTATGTATTTTCGTATTTCAAGAAGCACATACATCTGTCTCGGTTCCACCACGTTATCTACTGACTAAAACGGCCAATTACAAAAATATACCTCTAGATGATGATCGCCTCTTAAATTGTCTAAGATGTTACGCATTTTACATACATATATCACGCCTATAATCCCTTACGGGGTAGGCAGAGCGTAAACGGCTGTAAAAAACGGACATTTACGCCACGTCTGACAAACATTTGAGGATCATTTAAAATATTGTGTGTCACCATAGCGACAGGTTGTCAGCCCATCGCCTTAATTTGCAATACACACCCTCAAGTCCCTAAGTCGCTTCTTACGACACCCGTGCCGTATGCCGTGTGATGCCGGCTTAGAAAAGCATCACCCCATATCTTTCCCGTGGGAGTCGTAAGTGGCGACTAAGGGACTCGAGGGTGTGTATTGCAATTTTAGGCGATAGGCTGACAACCTGTCACTATGGCGATGCACAATGTTCCGAATAACCCTCAAACGTTTGTCAGAAGTGGTGTAAATGGCCGTTTTTTGCTGCTGTTTATGCTCTGCCTACCCCGCAAGGGATTATAGGCGTGATATGTGTATGTGTATGTATGTGTACGACACCCACGGGAAATAAATGGGGTAATGCTATTCTAAGCCGGCATCACACGGCTTTTACGGCTATAAAAAATATGGCGGTTAAATATACAAGGAAAGTTGCGCAGAAATCATAGACTATTTAAGTCATGACATGACTAAAATTGACTATGACATCTACGTTCCGTTTCTAAACTTATTTAACGGAAAGTGACAGTGCTATTTTTAATTTACCGTTTAAGGCAGTAACGTGGAATCGATGCAATAACAGACCACCATACCATGTTAACATGATTCTACTGTTTTACTTAAAAAAGTATGCATCCGTATACGTACTAATATTATAAATCTGAGAGTTTGTGTGTGTGTGTGTGTTTGTTACCTCTTCACGCTCAAACGGATTGACGAAATTTGGAACACAGGTAGAGTATAACCCGGAATAACACATAGGCCACTTTTTGCCGCGGGAAAACAACTATTACCACGGGAAAATGAGTGGCAGCGGGTGAAATCGCTGGGCGAAAATCTAGTGATTACATAATGTGTCTAGTTTGTTTGTTACCAAAGCAAACCAGAAACGCACTCGTAATTACAAATATTATCATACTTGGTTGATATTTGACAAGTTTCTTTAGCATCATTTAGATCTTTGTGTCTGACTAGGGTGCGTTTCTTATTTGTAACTAGCTAGTTATAAATGGTACGTGACACATAATTTTTCAGAAATTTTCATTAAATTTTTGTCAGACGTGGCGATAGCGATAACGACCGTATTTTTACGGCCGTTAACGCTCTGCCTACACACGCAACGGATAAAGACGTGATGTTTCTGTGTGTGTGTATGTGTGTTTAAATGGTAGTGTGATTGAATATGTTATCCACAAAACAAAATAACCCTTCATCGACAAGAAACTAGTGAAATTGAGTCATCCGTGACCACGGGCTCTGTAAAGAGCTCGAAACGTAGGAATAGTAAAATCCAAAATAAACACAACTTAAATCCGTTTAAAATTCTTTTATTGTAGTGAAATTGTGTTAGGACGACAGTAGGTACTTCTTCTTCTTTTCGTGTGGGACAACGAGTCGTCAAACGAATCAATGAACCCTGGTGTCAGAGTTTTTCTACCAAAAATATTACTTAGACGGCGGTCGTCATAGACTGTAGGTACTTGCTAGTACTTACATTACATACATACATTAACAGCCACAACAGTCCACTACTAGACATTTACCTCCACTATAATATTTATATATGGGGTATTGCCATACTTACCTCGCTTGGCAGGCGGATTCAATTGGCTTGCTACCCCCCGCTCCCTGGACAACCACGACAACCACGAATAGAATCGGGGTGATGCTATTCTAAGCCGGCATCACACGACGGCATTACTCGTACTCATGTGCCGTGTGATGCCGGCTTAGAATAGCATCACCCCATTTCTTGCCCGTGGGAGTCGTAAGAAGGGTCTTAGGGACTCGAGGGTGTGTATTGCAATTTTAGGCGATGGGCTGACAACCTGTCACTATGGCGATACACAATTTTCCGGATGACCCTCAAATGTTTGTCAGACGTGGCGTAAATGTCCGTTCTATGCGGCCGTGTACGCTCTGCCTACCCCGCAAGGGATTATAGGCGTGATATGTAAATGTATGTATGTGTATGTTACGATAATCGCTCCACTTAAGGCGCCTTCCTTATTCGCCAGGACAAATTCAATCAATTTGTTACCTATCACGTTTGACCTACAAAGGCAGCGTTATTGAGTTGGCATTTCTGTCTTGCTCTATGAATAGTTAAACATAAGGAACGTACTTTAGTATGTACGATCAATAAGGGAATACCTTTTCTCTGTTTCTTGCTTTTAGTTATAAAGAAATGTCCGTTTCTTGCGGCCGTTTTTACTCTGCCTACCCCGCAAGGGATTATAGGCGTGATATTTGTGTGTGTGTGTGAAATTAAATTGAAAACTACAGATCAAAGAAAACCTTTATTTTTAAAGCTTACTTACTTCGGATGAAAATTAGAAAATTTTAGTTGAACTTACTTTTGACTTTGTTTGTACTGTTCTTTTGTCGCACGTAATAAAATCAAAATGGTGGTTCGAGTCTTTAAGGCGAGTGTAGTCGTGAACGGCCTCTTTTTTTTTTTTAGTGGCGCCTCTTCACAAAAATATATATATTTCTCTTTGGCAAAAAGTGCTTAAAAACGGCTACTTTGGGTATGAATGAATTGCCATAACTTTAAGTACAACGAATATATCATTAACTTTGTAGGTTCTTATTTTACTTAAGATTAATACTAAAATCTTGAGCAATAGGCATTCTGATATATTGTTTATATACATACATACATACGGGGTAGACAGAGCGTTAATGGCCGTAAAACGGATATTAACATCACGTCTGGCAAAAGTTTGTTTAACGAGTTACACAAAAAAAACTCGTTAAACAAACTTTTGTCATACGGTGATGTTAATATCCGTTTTACGGCCATTAACGCTCTGTCTACCCCGTATATATGTATATAAACAATATATCAGAATGCCTGTTGCTCAAGATATGCTTAACTAGGTAATCCTAGTTAAGCTATTTAGAACAAATGTTTATTGTTTAGTTCATCGCTCCGTTAAAAGTTTGCATAATTCAATCATCAGTCTATAAGTGACAACCATGTCAGAGGCCTACTACTAGTAGTCGGCGGCTGAAAAACTCTGACACCAGGGTTCTTCGGGTCGTTGACGTTCGGTGTCCCACACGAAAAGAAGAAGAAGGCACAAAACATGAAAATAGTAGCACTTTTTACATTTTTGTATTAAAAAGCTAAGGCATTTTTACGTGCAATCTACCATCTATTAGACGAAGTTTTCGATCCCTTTTCTTTTAAGGTCATTGGGCACCCTTCGGAATTTAATCAAGAAGAAATTTAGATACGGACTTCAAAGGGCCGAACTATAAAGGGTGGATTGTTTTGTGCTGCTGTGCTTTGATAGTTTAGAAGTACATTAATGTTAATTATTGTATGTAACTATTCAAAGGGCGCTTTGTTAACATTTGTTGATTAATATGTCACTCTTGTCAGAGGCTTTAAATTCAAATTGATAGAAGATATTTTTGTACGTCAGTTTAAAGTTAATTTATTTTACAGTAATTTTTTGTATTATTACAATATAACCTTTGATTTTACCACTGTTTTATCCCGTACTAAGAATAAGAAAATCCTGAACCGTGGAAATCCGAGTAAAATGAAGTTCCATTTTTAGGGTTCCGTAAAAAAAACAAAGTTCCAAAATTAACGTAAAAAAGGTAATGGCTGGTTATGCTGTAAAAAACGCGTGGATTTTCTTCTCAAGGGAATCAAAAGGATACTTCCCTTGGACCTATTACTTTTGGCAAGAAATTTCGTTTTAAAGAATTTGAATTTTGGTAAATATGATTTTTGAGAACAAAAAGATGAAATTCATTAAATTGTGGTAAGCATTTCAAGTGGGGTCTTATACAAAATGGCTTGGTGTGCATGTCACGGAACCCTCGTATGGCAAGTCCGACTCGCACTTGCCTGTTTCTTTTACCTTTTGATTTACGAACTAGCTATTAGTTATTGATGTAATACTGATAAACTCTTGAAATCAATAACGATAAACAACAGTTATTCTGCCCGCAGGATAAATAGGTAAGTAGAAAGAAATAAGCAGTCTCCATAGTCTAATAGCACAAGACAAGTACTTACCGTTAGGTTTTGAGGCCGTCTTGCCTTCGAAGGCTAAGATTTTTTTTATCCCGCCCGAGCCGGTTTTCTTTTGGCATTAGGGAATAGGCCTATATTATATATATATATTATATAGCCTATGTTCATCAGGGATAATGTAGAATTCTGATGGTGCATGATTTTTTAAAATTGGTTCAAAAGTTTCGAAGCCTATTCAATTCAAACAAACAAAACAATCTGGTGTATATTTATGTATGAGGGTAGTTTGTAACTATCGAATAAATTCTTAGTCTCGTATTACCTTGTGTTTGATTGTACGTCGCTATTCCTAAAATATTCGATATAATCCATTTGGCGACGAGTTTGTGTCTAAAAGTTGTGTATTTACGTGAATAAAGTCGTTATAATGTCGATCAAGAAAAGTGCACCGGACCTAAGTAGTCTAAAGGAGTTTAAATTGCATGTGGATCGTTGGTCGACTTACGTCAGCCGTTTGCGGGCGTGGTTTACTATTAACGGAATCGAAGAAGAGGCGTTTTCCAGATATTTAGTGGCCATCGTCGGTACCGAGCCACTAGATCTGATTGTTGACCTGTGTTATCCTGAAAAACCGGAGAAAACGGGTTTCGAGGAAATTGTCAAACTAGTGGAAGATCACTTATCTCCGAAACGCTCCATAATTGCCGAGAGAATGATTTTTCGAGCATGTAAACAAGCAGCGGGTCAATCGATCAGTGAATACTTAGTGGAACTCAAGAAACTCAGTAAGCCGTGCAAGTTTAAAGATAACGATGCGCTTAAGGAAAATTTACGCGACCAGTTTGTGTATGGATTGGCGAGCGACCGCATTCGTCAGCGTATTCTAGTTGAGGAGGACGAAAAATTAACGTACAGTCGAACCACGGAGCTGGCGCTGTCATTGGAGGCAGCCGTACGAGACTCGATGCCGGGGGAGGCGAGGCCAGCCGCCGCCGCCGCCGCCGGCGCGCTCCGCAGCGACGCGGAGCCGGTGTACGCCGTGCGCGGCGCGCGCGGCGCCCCCGCCGCCTACTCGCGCCAACAGCGTGCACCCGCGTCCGCGCGTGACGGGGCTGCGCGTCGTCGTCGTGGCGGTGATGACGGATTTCGACACCAGCAGCAGCAGCGGTGCTCGCGATGTGATCGGCGACATGACCCCAAGTTTTGTTCATTCCGTGACAGCGCTTGTTACGTGTGCGGGGTCATAGGTCATATAGCTAAGGTGTGCGGTTTGCGTAAACAACAGCGTGTGCATCATATCAGTGAAAATGCGGATGACTCCGACGGGGAGTCGAGCGGCTCCTTCGACCGCGCGGTCGAGGTGTATCAGCTGAGTGATAGTGAGTCGAGTGACGATCAACGTTGGTTCATTGAGGTTAAAATTAATAACGTACCTATTACGTTGGAAGGTGACACAGGTTCCGCGGTTACAGTGATTCCCATTTCGGTGTTTAACAAATATTTCAAAAATTGTAAGTTAGTGCCGTACAAATCTATGTTAACAGCGTATTCGGGTGACAGGGTAAAGCCAAAGGGTAAGTTTCTTTGCACAGTTGATATTAACGGAAAAATTGTTACTAATTTACCTTTGCTTGTTGTTAATAGTAAAAGCAGTCCTTCATTATTTGGTCGAAATTGGATGAAAGCGTTTGGATATAAATATCCACAAATAAATTCGTTAGATACCAACCCGGGTGAGGTACCGCCGAGACGGAATATAGACAAAGAGTTAGTCAAACGGTTTCCAAATGTGTTCGAAAAAGGAATAGGTACATTTAATAAAGCGAGTATTACGTTAGAAGTGCGCGATGACGCGGTGCCGGTGTGGCGGCGCGCGCGGCCCGTGCCGCACGCGCTGCGCCCCGCCGTGGAGGCCGAGCTGCAGAGGTTGCAGCATGAGCACATCATCACACCGGTAGACTGGAGTGAATGGGGAACGCCGGTGGTACCCGTGCTTAAAAAAAATGGGCAGGTACGTTTATGCGGCGATTTTAAGACTACTCTGAATCCGGCCCTGGTAGATGACAAGTATCCGATACCAAAGATCGAAGATATCTTTGCTTCGCTTCAGGGTGGTAAATTATTCAGCAAAATAGATCTCAGCAGTGCGTATTTACAGTTTTTATTTGATGACCCTTCTAGGAAATTATGCACTATAGTAACAATGCAGGGTATGTTTTGTTACAATAGATTACCGTTCGGAATTAAATGCGCACCTAATAAGTTTCAACGTATGATGGATAAGTTATTTAGAATGAGATTTGTAACTTGTTACTTGGATGATTTGACGGTCAGCGGTGTAGATAGTTTAGATCACTGGAGGAGACTTTTAAGTGTTTTTAAAATTTTGGCAGATAGTGGACTCAGGGTCGCCGTAGAGAAATGTAATTTTTTTCAAAAGTCGATATCGTACTTAGGTTACGTTATAGATGCGGAAGGGTTACACACTGAAATCGAAAAGGTTGATGCAATAGTAACAACTCCGGTTCCAATCAGCGCCAAGCAATTACGCGCGTTTTTGGGGTTAATAAATTATTACGGCAAATTTTTAAATAATTTAAGCGCGATGTTAAGCCCTTTATACGACTTATTAAAAAAGGAAAAATCGTTTTTGTGGAACAGGGAGTGCGATGATGCGTTTGTAAAGGCCAAAAATGCATTAGAAAAGGCGCCAGTTCTAGTTCATTTTAACCCGGACCTGCCGACGACCCTGTCGTGTGACGCATCGCCTTATGCAGTAGCGGCCGTGCTATCACAGCGCTGCGCCGACGGCCGCGACCGACCCGTGCTGCATGCTTCGCGTACCTTATCTACAGCAGAGAAAAATTATGCTCAGATCTGCCGCGAAGGTCTGGCAGTAATTTTTGGCGTGACCAAATTTCATGATTATCTATTTGGCCGCGAGTTCACACTGGTGACAGATTGCAAGCCATTAGCGGCGATTTTCAGTGAACATAAGGGAATACCTTTGATGGCAGCGAGCCGTTTACAAAGATGGGCTGTTATTCTCGGAGCGTATAATTACGTAATCAGGTGCGTTGGTTCTAAACAAAACTGTGTAGCCGACAGTTTATCACGGATGCCGATAGCTGAGCGACAAGTACATAGTCGGGTAGATTCGTACATAAATTTTGTTGAGACTTCCGCACCCATTAATTACAAACAGATTGCGAAAGAAACATTAAAAGATAACATTTTGCAAGATGTGATAAAGGGAATTAAAACTAACTGGCAATATTGCCGTGATGATAATTTGCAACCGTATTTTAAGATTAAGCAGTACCTAAGTGTGGAGCAGGACTGTGTTTTATATGGTCATCGTGTCATCATTCCTTGCAGTTTAAAAAAACGTATTTTGCATCAAATTCATGAGACCCATCAGGGAATTGTTAAATGCAAGAACTTAGCAAGAAATTACGTGTATTGGCCGGGCATCGATTCTGACATCGAGCGCATTTGTAAAGCGTGTGAGACTTGTGCCCGCGAGCGCCCCTCACCCCCCGCTTCCTCTTTGCACCCGTGGCAGTGGCCGCAGGAGCCCTGGTACCGCTTGCATGCTGATTTCTTTACAGTAGCTGGCAATATTTATTATTTTGTTGTAATCGATGCCACAGAATAGATAATAGTAGTACCTACAGAAGCGACACTCCTTTGATGTTGAAGAAAGCCGCCGTTTTAATAGCCTACACTTTTTTTTTGTAACATCCAAGACACCGTGCGCTATCTAAATTCAACTCAAAAGTACGCACATAAGAGCACAAATACTTTGCGTCCTCTGACTACCTACAAGGGAGCTCAAACGCCAGGGCCGGATTCAGGATATAACTATGAAAAATAAAATCCCAAAATAAATGGAATCACTCTTTTTATTAAGACATCCGTCCACAGAACACCTAGTCCTATTTTGTCCCATCATCATAATAAATTGATTAGTTTTAAATTTCGTAAAGAAGCACAGCACAAACAATTTATTCCACTACCTGCACGACTGTCTCGTTAAAGAACGCGTCACAAGTGAAATGACGTCACCGCATCGATGCGCGCGCGCTCCACTAGCGAGCGCGATCCGGCTCTGGCCGAGTGTACCGTCGCGGTACACGACGGCGTAGGTACTTAACTCCGTAGGTATAGGCGAGTGTCGCAGGCCTGTCGATGCTCACTCAAAGTGGATTGAGGCGTCTCGTGTGTCAAACACTTCGACCAAATCAACTTGCAGTAAGTTGCATAAACTGTTTGGGCAGTTTGGATTACCGAATGAGTTGGTTTCGGATAATGGTCCACCTTTTAATGGTAGGGAATTTAGGGAATTTTTAAACGGATTGGGCGTAAAGCACGTAACAGTTACACCGTATAAGCCAAGTAGTAACGGTGCCGCTGAGAATGCCGTAAAAGTTATTAAAACTTGTCTCAAAAAAGCTATGCATGACAATATTGATCTGGAAAAGGCATTGAATGACTTTTTATTTATTTACCGTTCTACGCCACACAGTATAACCGGTAAAACGCCAGTGAATTTATTATTAGGCAGAGATGTGCGTACACCTTTAGATTTGCTGAGGCCAAGTACTAGTGAGGTAGTAAAACGTAAACAAATGGCACAAATGGAACACAAAGCAGGATGTGACAGATTTTTTAACGTTGGTGACAAAGTGTTTTTCAAGAGTTTCAAAAATAATTATTTTACCTGGGAACGGGGTATCGTTAGAGATCAGATTGGTCCGTTAACTTATTTTATCGAAAAAGATAATAAATGTTTCAAAAAACACGTTGATCAGTTGCGTAAAGATGCCACCCAAATTGATGGCACATTTGATTTGTTGTCTTCGTCGTCATTAACGGACCAGCCAAGTCAAAACGAAAACTTTAGTCCTGAGCCAGTTGTCGTTGCACCTGAGTGTCCCATTGCTGGGTCACCCTCTCCTGCCAGGGAGGTAGTTGTTACGGCTAGTTCGAGTGCCACGCCGACATCCAATTTCGACGCAAATGTCCCTGTGCTAAACTGGGAATCCTCACCTGCTGTTAAAAGACAGAGGAAGCCGGTAACAAGATACGGGTTTGAATTCGATTGACCTTTGGTTTTACTATTGTGAGTATGTACAGTAAAGATATACTTTCTTTTGTTAAATTTAATTATTTAGACATTAGTTTTTATTTTTGTTAGTCCTATGTTCTACTATACTTCATGTTACGCTTGGTGACACGTGTTTATGTACATACGTACCTAATGCTAGGATGCTTGCATAGGCAATTTTAACTAATAATTTTTTTTTACTTGTGTTTTAATTTTTTTATTTTTTTTTCTTCTTTTATAATCTTACATGTAAGATGGGGGAGGGAAGAGAGTGTAGAGATTTAAAAATTGTACTGCAATGTTATTATTCATAGTTGGCTAAGGAAACAGAGGGGGAAGAATGGTGTATATTTATGTATGAGGGTAGTTTGTAACTATCGAATAAATTCTTAGTCTCGTATTACCTTGTGTTTGATTGTACGTCGCTATTCCTAAAATATTCGATATAATCCACAATCAAATCTTGTTGTAGATCAATGTGTCAACCATATACACACTGCAAGATTTGTTCATCATCAGGTAGATGTAATCAGTTTTCATTAACAGACGTGAGCCTTCCATTACTGAACGTAGTCCTCCCCAGGCGCTCCAATGGACCTTGATTTTGGGTCAACAATATCAAACGGCTGACCGCAACCATAACAAGTTTATCGGTCCACGCTTTTTTTTTTTATTAATGATGGGTTTGCTCTTGACTCTAGTCTAGGTCATAGGACAGAGACAGAGTCTAAGATGGAGCGAGCTCACCCAGAAGAAGCCTGTTAAGGCACTGGCACTCCCACACACTGACGGAACGCAGGTGGCTACTTGGCGCCAGACTTCGGTGGGATGGTGGTCGCGAGCCAGGCGGCCCCTTACGGAGCCTTCCACCGCTTAGTTGGAACCTTCCGACCATCGACTGTCCGATCAATGACCTTGTTCTCTATATTTGCTTTACATCAAACAGCTAGATACAGACAATACTCCACCCGTTGGTACATACATAAAGCATGGCTATATCCCTTACGATGTAGGCAGAGCGTGAACGGCCGTAAAACGGATATTGACACCACGTCTGACAAAAGTTTGAGGGTCAATCACATAACTGTGTATCACTTTAGTGACAGGTTGTCAGGCCGTGAAAATTGCAATACACATCTAACCCTCGAGTCCCTTAGTCGCATCTTACGACACCCATGGGTAAGAAATGGGGTGATGCTATTCTAAGCCGGTATCACACGGCACGTTGGTACATACATACATAAATCCCACCCTACTTCCTTCTCGACTCAATCGGCTAAGTTTTTTTTAATATTTAGCCCTTAGAGTAGTTCAAGTTTACCCTATGAAAGAAATGCAGGACATTTTACATTCTGTATAAGTTTAGAATGTGTTATATGAGACGTGAATATATAATGCGTGAACAACATAAATATGGGCTAAAAAAATGCGCACTCGAAAACAACATCAGCTTAAAAACACATAAATCACAGATTTAGCACAAAAACGTTCCATTTCATACAAATTGGCTGTACTGCGTTTGTGGACTTAATCCGTTCAATCTCGTTCTACGCAAAAAATATAGCATGAAATCCTGGAAAATAAACCAATCCTTCGATACTTCACTTGCTTTACCTCTTTTTCGTGACACCGAGTCGTTCAACAACCCGATGATCGCAACTGCCTACTACTTAAAATTAATTCTGAAAATAAAAATGTAAGTTAAATAAATATATAAATATCTTTTGCAATTCTTGTTTTATTTTGGACAATTCCAACACAGTGCAACCTAGCCCAAAACTAAGCAAAGCTTGTACAATAGGAACTAGATAGCTGATATTAATAGTTAAATACTTAAAAGAAAAAACATCGAAAACACCCAGGCTAAACACAAAATATCTGAAAATTTAAAAACAATTATCTAAAAAAAAATTGTGTCTTGTGGGGATCGAACCCACTACCCTCGACGTAGCACTCAGGAGTACCATCCGCTACGCCATCCGGCCAGTCAAAATGTGAATAATTTGTACCTAGTTGTATTACTGAAAAATCTTCCACGATCGGTTGCAAAAGAAAACACATATAAATCCTAGTTGTAGCTGTTAGAAAACGTTCCGTTTGATACAAATTGGTTTCGCTCCGGTTGTCCGAGTAATCCGTTGAATTGCAGACATAAATCCTGTAGCTGGGTCACATGATTGCAACGGAACGACACGGAACTCGCCAACAACGAGAATCACGCCTTTATCCCCAATGGGGTAGGCAGAGCATCAAGCTGTTTACCAATGCGAAGATCTTTTGCAAAAATTCTGGTGTGTATACACAAACATTAACAGCCACTGCTGGGGATGGGACTTCCCCTACTGTGGATATTGCCATACTTACCACGCTTAGTAAGCGGATTGGCGAGCGCAGTGCAAGATATTGCTTTCACAAATAATGCCCGTTTTCTGGATGAATTTATACCTAAGTCGCTTTTTACGACACCCACGGGTTGTATTGGGGTGATCTTTTCTAAGCCGGTATACACGGAAACGATAGTTTGGCTGTCGATAATATTTTTACGGACAACAGACTGAGAACCTTCGGGTCCCGTTAGCTTTTACAGCATAAGGTACAATAAAAAATTAAACCTCCCATCCAAATGAGTCACATTGTATGGAAGTAATTTTTTTTCATATTTCGTTTATTGGGAAAACTTGTTCAGTTTTACGAGCAAAACTCACCCTAAAAATATTGTAACTAAAAAAAGTACCACAAATAACAAAGCTGACTTTCCATGCCATGCCAAACAGGAAATTTAAATTGTAGATATCTTTGTAAGTTACGTAATTGGACCATCAAGAAACTTGACAAGTTTGTGGATCCAAGTAGTGGATGATTTGTGGCAAGTTCGAATACGAACTACAATTTAAACTAGTACTTGGACAGAAGCTGTCTGTTAATATTTCAGATAACACAATATTGGAACCTCAAAGGAATGTTATTGGAATTTCTGTGCTTGCAGGAAATGGAATTATTAGTTTGGCCGTGTGATGCCGGCTTAGAATAGCATCACCCCATTTCATTCCAGTGGGTGTCGTAAGAAGCGACTAAGGGACTCGAGGGTGTGTATTGCAAATTTAGGCGATGGGCTGACAACGTGTCACTATGGTGATATACAATATTCTAAATGATCCTCAAATATTTGTCAGACGTGGCGTAAATGTCTGTTTTGTTACAGCCGTTCACGATGATATATGTATGTATGTATGTAGTTTTTCGATTTGTAGACTTCAATTCTGCAGTTATTTTTCATCAGCTAAGATAACATTATGACGGATTTCATAACAAACTTTGTTATATGTCCATGAGTGGGCTGATGTAGTTTGATAATAGTAGTTTATGCAACTGTCATATAATGGGGGTCATTAGAAGGCGTGTGTCTGTTTATCATACGAGGCGTATGCGAGTGTGATAATAGTTTCAAACGAGCATTCTAATGCCTAATTATATGCAGTTGCATATACTATTTTATCTACACTCTACAAAATAAACTCAGCAGTACACTTTTCCAAACGTCCGCATCGGCGATTACAAAGTCCAATACAAGGTCAAATTCAATACGAGAACGTATAAGTCATATTGACTTGATATGAATTTTAAAAAATTCTTTACTTCAGTAGGTGTTCAGATGTCGAGTCAGCAACTGAACAACAACTCAAATAAATAACTGAACTACAACCGAAACAATTACCGTACAATAACATCTGACAGGTGCGGCGGAAGATGGCACTTTGAGTATTGGCAAAAAAACTTCGTTTCATTTCTCCATTTTATCGAAAGGAGAGCCTTCTTGAGAATAAACTGTAATTTGTATAGGCAGAATGTATAAAATAGGTCTTTCAACTGTTTTTAAGTTCATAATCCGTACATTATGAGACGAGTGTAGATCAAATAGTAAACAGGGCACTTTGTTGTTTGTTTGTCAATATAGGAAGAACTTATATCGAACACTAAATCTTAAAACACTTCCCGTGTTAGGTATACAATTTTAGAAAACTTGCAAATTTTCGCGGGCAGGATTTGAACCTGTGACTGTCGCATTACTAGTGGCGACGCCTCTACCATCTGGGCTACCGCAGCTCGTTCCTTGCCCGCCAATTTACAAGCAAGTGTATTTTAAAGCCAGTAACGCGTGTTTAAATACACTTGTAAAATACACTTAAAAAATCAAATCATGGCTTTTCAAGTCGATGGCTGCCATTTCTCTATTCGATATTTCCGTGTCTCTATCCTATCTGTACGCTTGACAAAATCAGGCGACCTTAATCTTCCCTGTACTATCGTATATTGTGCTGCGATGCAATAAATAACAAACGCTATCAATCCTAGCTATTACATGTTCCATTTTGTGTTGTGATTTCTTTATGGAACTCCATATGTGTGCATTCAGACCATGAAACTGAACAACTTCCCATAAAAATATTTTAGGAAACTCCATAAACCTTTTTTTTTTGACTTCCTATAGTAATTACAGTCAGCTGATCTTGATTTTGTATGAGAAGTTATTTCTTTTGTCGTTTCCTGACATATGTTTCTAGGGAAAGTTGTTCAGTTTCATAGTCTGCATGCACCCTATCAGTATTCAGAGGGCTGTCCCTTACAACGTTCGCTGTGCTATCAGACCCGTGACCGCCACTTCTACCACTATTTGAACTGTATTCATCTAGATAATGAAAATATTTTAGGTAATATATATAATTTATCAAAATAGACGTATTATGTAAGTAATAAATATGACCTTGTTTGTCTGAGATACAGGGTAGTCCTAGTGCAGGCTAAATTGTAATTTAAGTACTTCTAAGTAATTTTACTTTATATGTAAATACTGACGTTAAACTTTTAAATAGATTATGCTTATTCTTTTCTACATCTGACCTTCTAAACACTTCAATCGTTAAATCCTGTGCTTGTGATTTACATTAATATCTATTGTCATACATTTACTTATTGGATTCCTATTTAAACTTTGCCGTGTGTTGCCAGCTTAGAATAGCTAAGGGAGAAATCCAGGTAATGGGCACCAGCGTTCCCTGTGAACGCAACACCTTGCACTGCGATCGCCAATCAGTTTACCAAGCGTGGTGAGTAGTGCAAATAACCTCCAATTGGGGGAGCCTCATGTCTAGCTGTTTACTGGTACAGTGCAATAGGACGGGCTGCATAGAAACAGTGTTTTGTCTGAGACCCGAGCACAATTTTTGCAATCGGCGCCGCGCCGTCTAGAGTAGCGGTACTGTGACCCTTTGCGTACGGGGCAGGGGATGAGATAACAGCGATTTAAGAGGGCTATGTCCAGCAGTTTACTGGTATAGCAGTTCAGTAGGACAGGCTGCATGGCAACCAGTGTTTGGTTCGAGCACAATATTATGTTACAATGTCCTCGCGTTTGCAATCGGCGCCGCGCCGTCTAGAGTAGCGGTACTGTGACCCTTTGCAGACGGGGCAGGGGATGAGATAACAGCGATTTAAGGAAATAAATGATCATAATAACTCAAAATACTGAAACGGGGTTCTTACCGCTACACTTATCTACCCACCCGCAAAACACCAATTGTTCCGTGATCATGGCCCATGCAACTGGGTCGAAATATCGGATCATTCAACATAAATTTGTTTCGAGTTAAGAACCCCGTTTCAGTATTTTGAGTTATTATGTGTGACCGCGAAAGTTTAAAACAGTTTAATAAATTATCGTGTTGTATCATTACTATTACTAGATGTGTAGGATATATCGGGGAGGCCTTTGTCCAACTCTAGGCGTCTCGTGGTTGTTAATGATGATGATGGAATATTCTATGAAACTTAAACTTACACACACACAAATCACGCCTATAATCCCTTGCGGGGTAGGCAGAGCGCAAACGGCCGCAAAAAAACTGACCTTTACGCAACGTCTGACAATCATTTGAGGGTCATTCGGAAAATTGTGTATCGCCATAGAGACAAATTGTCAGCCCATCGCATAAAATTGCAATACACACTATTACACACCCTCAGGTCCCTTATTCGCCTCTTACGACTCCCACGGGAAGGAACTGGGGTGATGCTAATCTAAGCCGGCATCACACAGTCTTTCATTTAAACTTAAAAAACAAAAATGAGCTTTTCTGTATCTTTATACGCTTTCAACTTGCACCACAACTCGTGACGTTTTGTAAGAAGCATTTGTTTGTTTTGCGTTCGGTTCGCTCGCGATTCATCGTTTCGTACTTTTTGTGTGGACTTTGTGAGTCTTTATAAAGAAGTCGACTGTGTGACATAATTACTTGGCTTCGGTAAACTGAGGAAGTTCTAATTAATTGAATATGGGATGGTTCGTTTATGGTTTGTTCTTCGTTTATCATTAAATCTTAGCTTTTTTTGAGTTTGTACCGCCATGAGGCAACAATCATATAAGGTCCAAATCTAAAAAAATACAGCCTATAGCAGTCCACTCCTGCCTATAGGAGTGGACTGCTATAGGCTGCTATAAGCTTACGCTTACCAGAGTACGACATTAGGCCCTCATTAAGTTATTGGTCCATCTGGCCGTAGGGCTTCCAACGCTACGCTTGCTGAGGCGCGGCCTGCACTCGAGAACCTCGCAATTTAGTTGTAAAAAGTGGCATATTATGGTTTTGCTTAAACCTACTAAATAATCGTTCACATCATGTACACTCTGAACAAAATAAGCATATAAGTAAGTAAGTACTGTATGCCGTGTGATGTCGGCTTAGTATAGCATCACAATTCATTTCTTTCCCGTGGGTGTAGTTAAAGGCGACTAAGGGACTCGAGGGTCACATGTGTATTGCTCTTTTAGGCGATGGGCTGACAACCGGTCACGCATATGTGTGAATAACTCATGTCATGATTGTATGTTTTCGAATTTTAAGCCCGTTTTTGCTTTGCCTAGCAAGGGATATAGGCGTGATATATGTACATAATGTAAGTATGACTATATCTAACTGGTAACTGTTACAATTCTACATTTGTGGTACCATTCCGATTGCGCATTGTGTGTGGCAGTGAGTGATCGATTGAATGAATCGCTACACGTTTTTGTGAAGGATATGTTACTGCCGAAATTATACTGAAGTGATCCAATAATATACAGTTCTGTAACATTAGATATCTGCGTAAGAAATATGGTTCGGAGGGCACGTTAAGCCGTCGGTCCCGGTTGCTGTCTATGATTACTAAGACGGTCGTTACACAAGCATGTCAGAAGCCTACTAGTAGTAGTAACCGGTTGAATAACTCTGACACCAGGGTGTATCGTTGTCCCACACGAAAAAAAGAATTCATCTATTTTAGAACAAATTGTGTGTTGAAGTGGAATAAACTTTGTACTCTCGACCTGAAGGTAGGTTTGAGTCCTATGAGTAAAAAGGTTTAGTATCTTGAACTAAAAATTATTAATTAAGTGGAGTGTAGCAAGCTAAAGTGGCAGTGGGCTAGTCACATCTACCAGCGGGTTCGCAAGCGCTACGCCTCGACAAGTGTAGCGTTGGACGCCCCCCTGCCAGATGAACCGATAACTTAAAGAGCTGCTGGTAGCGGCTGGATGGCGAAAACGAGAGATCGTGCCCTATGGCGTCACTGGGGGAGGCCTACGTCCAGCAGTGGACTGCTATAGGCTGATGTGATGAAGTTTAAATGCGTCGCTGCTTTTAATAATACTAGATTAATTATCCGCAGGATATACGTCGAAGAAAACCTATCACAAATGTTTTATTGGTCTCATCTTTTATCCATTTTCTTTTATCTTCTCCAGGATAGTTTCAGCTATAAATCTGTTTCAGTCACGTTCATCTCCATCTATTCGTTAAATTATAATAAACGTTGTCCAGAAATACTTCAAACCGTTTCGGTTTCGATGATGACCCACACACGAGACAGGAAACTGGAAGAAACGTATTTTTAAATCAGTAGACATTTGATTGCGCATGCTCGCATCTCCCGTAGCACATGTTGTACTAAGCCATTTAGAGATATGTACACTCTAGGGCACGATGTTAGGAGGTAGGTACTTTGTTTGAATTCCACCACACAAACAGTTTACATCGGTACCCCCCAAGAAGACACATGTACATTTGATAGACATGAATGTGTTAAATACACAAGGAGTAACAAAAAGGGTTTAACAATCCGAAAGGCGGTTAAGGTACTCATTAAACTGGACAACTATCCCCAAGAAACATGAGCCTATATAAAAAAAAACGCCCATGCAAAATTGCTGGTTAATTGGTCCAATATTTTTTAGAATTTTGTTCAGTTTAATGAGTACCTTGACTTCCTTTGGGCTTGTAATTGTAATGCCCCTTTTGTGACTCCTTGTATATTTAATAGAAATCCGATTTCGCATGCGCCAGATTGAAACAATGCTGAAACCAAGACCACTGGTACAAAAATAAGCCTCTTAACAGTTTCATTAAAATCTCAAGCGGCCGTATCTGAAGTTATTTTTATCTTGCGTCGGAAAAATGCTTGATGCTAACGCAATGTTGCGTGAAAAAGCGCCCGTAAACGCAGATATACGTTACATGGCAAAACAGAAGATAAGAATGAAGGTTTAAGGGAGCGACGCCGTGAGAAAAATGGGTATTTTTGGATGCACGCAATTTCGTTGGTGAATACGATTAACATCTTATTTTTATATATGTATAATGATTTTTCATTATACCTCTATTATCTAGATTCTGGGCGCATGAAAACACGATTAAAGATAGTTTGCTCGATAGATTTCTTTTTTAAAGTTTGGTCTATTTTTACACTTTCATGCGTGGTGTATAGCAATCTTATGAACATAATACATTACTTTTTGCTAATACGATACATCTTGAATAGTACTAGATTCTTGTCGTTCAGTTTTTCGGTTACTTGTTTATTTGGCGAGAAATTTCCAATGGAGTCAAAAATCGTCTAAATATGGCGATTCCGCTCTGTTCTCACACACAGGATTTGCCATTAATGGGAAAGGGACGTTCAAAAGTTCGAGGCAGGCCTTAACAAGAAAAATCCACTGTTTATTACGAGGATAAATACCCCAGTATGGCTTGCTGATCATGTTTGAAAAATATGCATGTTTACGCCACTACGAGCGTGCATGAAGAGATTGATGAAAGAAGAGGAGGCGAAAGAAGTGTGCCAGGATCGTAGTAAGTATAAGGAAGTAGTCTCTGCCTACCCCTCCGGGAAAGAGGCGTGATTTATGTATGTATGTACGCCACTTACTTGTTATTGATTTGGTAGAGAGTTTATAATTATAAATATCCTGGACATTTCACACAGCGCCATCTAGCCCCAAACGAAGCATAGCTTGTACTATGGGAAGTAAAATAGCTGATATTATTACTTATATAGAGGTACTTTTTTTTGTAAATATATACATAGAAAACACCCAGACTAAACACAAATATCTGAAAATTTCACTTTACTACTACTATCCGCTACGCCATATTCTACGTTATGCCCCCAAATAATGCCAGCCGTAGCAGACTAAAATACGTATCTTTACGTGTGGGTGTCAGATATTTCAGCTTTTTCACGTACAGTCGGTTGTAGCACATAAGGTGCCAGGGGTACTCCAAAAGAACTGAATTATTTTTGTCCCCTGCGATATTCTTTTCGTGACATGAATATGTTTTAGTAGAAAACGACTTCTTTTATGAGAAATAGTTAAAATTTTTACTATGTATTAACTGGGGATACAAATAATTCAGTTCTTTTGGAGTACCCCTGGTACCTTATGTGCTACAACCGACTGTACACGGTATTACGTGACTCCGTTGTGCCTGTAGTACCTGCGAAGAATACCCTTTCCCTACAAAACCGCGTAATGTTATTCGTTGATCTGTGGCGAACGTGCTGAACATGCAAATATATGGTGTAAAAAAATTTGCTGAAAATATTTTGAGGGGTGAACCAGTACGTGAAACTGAACAACTTTCTCCAAGGAACATAGGTCGAAATATGAAAAAAAAAAGTTGGCCCTCCCATCCCATACAAATTATACCGGCCGGGTAACACACTAAGTATGGGAGGGTCAAATTATTTTTTCATATTTCGACCTATGTTCCTTGGGGAAAGTTTTTTAGTTTCACGTACTGGTTCACCATTTAAAATATTCTCAGCAATTTTTTTTACACCTTATATAATTTCGTATCTGATATAAGCTGAAAATATTACAAGGGGCGAGCTAGTATAATAAACCGAACAATTTTTCCAAGTTTTGCCGGCTTAGAATAGCATCGCCCCATTCCTTTCCCGTGGGTATCGTTAGAGGCGATTTAGGGACTCGAGGATAACATGTGCAATGTGTATTGCAATTTAGGCGATGGGCTGACAACCTGTCACTATGGTGATACTCAAATTAACTATATAACCCTCAATTATTTGTCAGACGTGGTGTTAATGTCCGTTTTTACGGCCATTTAAGCTCTGCCTACCCCGCAAGGGATATAGGCGTGATATATGTATGTATGTTTTCATATCGTGTCGTATCAAGACGTCAAGTCACTGGCGGAGAGGAGAGAAGATTGGAAGTTACTCCACCGACAAGAGTTTGACTCTTAAATTTGAAGAAGAAGTTTTCATAGTTCCACTAAGGTATGTTCCTTGAGGAAACTTATTCAGTTTCATAGGTTGGTTTACCAGTTGAACAAATTCATCAAAATTGAGTCCTGTAACGCCGTATTGAAGTGTTTAGCTCACGAAATTTCAGCTCAATTTAAAAAGCTGTTTTTTGTGTTAGCCGTGTGGTGCCGGCAGAGTAGAATAGCACCATCCCATCTCTTCCCGTGGGGGTCGTAAGAAGCGACCGAGGGATAAATCGGACCCGAAGCACAACGGTCCTGGAGAGGCCAACTCCACAATTAAACCCGGAACGGGGTCTCCGTCAGGCGCGTGTGACAGAGATCTATTGCGCGGCAGACTCCTGCAGCCGACCTGGCTCCGCACGTATCGACTAGTCGTTCCTGCGGATCCAGCCAGGAAGGCCGAGAGGGTGGCGCAGGTCCTGGGCAGCCCTGCGTTTTCCATAATTGCGTCCCAGGCAACGCAGTGTCTCAGACACTGATTAAATCGTCTGTCACAGACGTGTGAGGCCAATGATGATTTTTGTTGTAAAATATCAGTACCAAATATTGCGCGAGTAAACGGCTAGTATGAAATCACATACAAGGTTGTTAAGAACTATATATATTTTTTAATTTGTCACTTTGTAAAACTGTTTTGAACGGATTTAAGTTGTGTTTATTAAGGATTTTACAATTCGATTTTTCAGCTCGAAACGTAGGCATTGTTAAATCCTAAATAGTTTTCTATGTGAATTTAGCTATTTTATTTAACACAAATCTTCAACATACTTTGCCAATACCCTCAGCTAATCCTTCATTTTTTCATTCCAGGTACGTTCAAACTTTACACAACAATTTCAACCTTATCGCTAAGGAAGTAAGTAGCAATATCCGGGGCGGGGCACCTAACTACAGTATTGATAAGATCTGAACTGATTACTACTGAGATCGCTTCGAGAGATTGTTTCGCTTGACAGGCTTTAGCTTGTGATAATTATTGCACCCCTCTGCCCTGGTAGCTGGTAGGCTGAATAAAATACTCAACTGAATTTAGGTACTACTATTCTCTTCTCTTCTCTCTTTTCGTGTGGGACACCGAGTCGTCCAACGACCCGATGAACCGATGAACCCTGGTGTCAGAGTTTTTCAACCGCCTACTACCACTAGTAGGCCTCTGACATGGTTGTGTTACGACCGCCGTCTAAGTAATCATAGACAGCAACCGGGACCGACGGCTTAACGTGCCCTCCGAAGCACGGAACCATTTCTTTTCGGACAATCAGTTGGTTCACCCTGCAATGTCCTGACCAGACCGGGAACAAATTCACAAAGTGATGAATATCAACTTTGTGAGTGTCCCACCGAGAATCGAACCCGGAACCTTTGCGTAGCAGGCAGTCGCACTACCACTGCGCCACATCGGCCGTCAGGTACTACTAGCGGCCCTGGATCATATCAATGAATTACTCATCATAATATATTGGTTTTCATAAAATTACAAAAAAAAAAACAAGTATTAGTTGATCCCAAATTGCAGCTGATCACTATCACTACATAGTATAATGTAAAGTCGCTTCCTGCGTCTGTCCCTATGTCTAAGTGTAGATATACATAAATCTTCAAAACCGTCCAATGAATTTAGACAGGACTTTTTTAAAAGATAGAGTGATTCAAGAGGAAGGTTTTTATGTATGATTTATGACGGGAGAAGAGCTGTTTCCCGTGGGAAATCGGTTGACAGCGGGTGAAACCGCTGGGTGGGCTGCAAGTGTAGATTATAAATAAGTCGTTACAAATCTGTTTCTACACATCGGATATGGGCCTTCCTCAACAGATTACACATTACAAGATTACGAGCAGTTTCGCTAACGCGGGCTCACGCTCGAATAACCTCACGAACCACATATTGGGAAATTTTGACATTTGCTTACCTATTGTGCGGGGAAAATAGATTTGCGGCGATTTGTAAAGGCAGGTACACAGGGAAGGCTACTTGATTTGAGCGTCATGCGTGAAACGGCCTTTTAGAAGTTTCGTCTTTTATCTCCTTATCCTGCTTCATTTGTCGGCGCGACTACTAGTCCAGGAACGTCAAAGGAACTTCGTTTGCATAATATGAGGACCGGATTTTGGCTCTCATTTTATTTCATTTGATGCCCCGCATGAAAGCTTTCAGAAAAAAAGAACCGCCATCTTTGAACCACAATACAACCGAAAACGCTTAGCAGTGGGTCAAACCGCCGGGCAGGCCGCTAGTTCTAAATATACGAATGTGAAATGCCGGTCTTGTTGCCAGAGCATGTCACCACCTGCCACTTGGAAAGCCTAACTTTTACGGCCCAATCAACACAAACTCTGTCAAAACTCGCGCCTAAATGCTTGGCGGGTTGCCATTCGACTGGCAATCGATTTGCGCCTTTTCGTGCCAAATAGGGCGATTTGAATGCCTCTGTAAATGGTGTTGGGTCACCGGCTTGGAGGATAGAAACCGGAATTCCGAAAAACCGGAATTATCGAAACGATTTATCCGATATTTCGACTCCGGGTGTCGGAGCAATGTTTAATCCAGTTTTGGGAGAGTCAGGTACTTTTCCAACTATTTTTAACTATTGAAAATTATGTTGTTTGCTACCACCTGCGCCCCTTTTGCAAGAATTTTGTCACGCACTAAAAGCCTCTTACGACCCCTGCGAAAACTTTCTGAAATCGAAAAAATAATGGTCAAAATATATTTTTGTACTATTTTTATTATAAGTAATTATCAATTCCGGAATTAAACCGGAATTGGGCTCTAAAATCGAAACTCAAAACCGATTTTGAGAACCTACCGATTAACTATACCCTAGTCACAGTTCCTTTGAATGTGACATGTGCACCTTTAATCGCTATGGGAAGTTTATATGAATGCGGTTATGTGCTAGTAAAAGGCATTACATGATACTTGCACCAGCTGCAGTGCTATAGTTTGTTTTGGCTATGATGTTCGAACTTTTCAGACCAAAATTATCGTTAAACCGTGAACGTTTACGGATTTCGTCGTACATGTGTTAAATTATAATATAAATATAAAACAGTTTCAATATACATAGCAATTATTTTACAGAAATAATCGAAACGAAATTAGTAATTTAAATTTCATAATCGATTTCGTTTTTGGCTAAATAGTTTTTGCAGCGATCGTGCAAAATAAGCGGACCCATTTGACAGCAGCAATCCTTAAAACTCATTAGTCCGTTTCATTCCCAATTGTGATTGGTTAATCACGGTACATACTTTAGAATCTTATGACGTGTAACCATGGACGTACTATTTAAACAGGACTGATAACTGTTGCAGAAAAAACGAGCCGAGCGAGATGGCACACACCGAGGCTTTCGTCTCTTTCTAATAGGGTATCAATATTTTTTATTAAAATAAGCATAAAAGATAGGGAAATTTACATACATACGATTCACTTGGACAACCTCGAACACAACATTTTTTCTCCATTTTGAGTGAAAAATTTCGTCAAATACTGTAACACCATTTAGGCCGGTGTGATTGGTTAATGATATCGTGATAAAACCTGCTTTGATATTACATTTCACCTTTATTCTCCATATCTATCACACGCATGATTAGGAATAAGGATAAAATGATCAGGACATCATGGCAGAACCCTAATAGTTTTTCATTCACGGAAACAGACCATTTATCCAGCTCACGGTTGAATGCGTTTATTTCAGTTGATTATAGAGTTGCGGCTGTTAAAATCATAAACACATGCCCGCTGTTTCCAATGGATAATACTAGGTTTCACTAACAGGCAGGATAATTGTTTATCGACTATTTCTGTTATTAATATATTAACCACGACCATTGAGTATTGTTCAGTTGGACATTTAATATGGGACTAATGTCGGATATATTTCACAAGAACTCGATTTTTTTAGTACCAGTAATTTGACTGAAATTCACATTCGTAATTCAGTCTCACACAAAATCCAATTCGTTTACTCCAGTTTTTTCGTATTTCCTAAATTGTTGAAATCTGTATTGTCGTTTTATTAAAATCTCTTGAACTTTTTATTCGGGTAGAATTTGGGTGGTGCTATTCTAAGCCGGCCACACACGGCGGCGCATAGCGCATCGGAGAGTTAATTCGTTCACTCTCTCATTAATTGTCATGTCCACACTTACTGTGCGTGTCTGTGGATCGATAGGCAGTCGTTACCATCTTTACTTTACTAATTATTGTGTGACCCAGTTTCTTCTCATGCGTATAAAGTACATAATAACTCTTCAATAACTTGAGAAAAAACATTTTTTATTGTTTGTTATGTTTGTGTATCTTGTCCATTGTCAATAACCCATTGATTCAACTAGTTGCCCTATACTGTGAAAAGATACGTTTTCTGTCCTTCGGAAGGCATTTTCGGTTGTCAGAACAGGCTGTAGGTAAGTTATGAAAAGTATATGCGTTATGCAACACTAGCTTATCAAAAGTACGTATTTAAAATTATCATTTTCTTAACGTAATTTTACCGTAGATGATTATAATTAGGTACTAGTATAATTACTGAACAAAAAAATAATTTACAGAATACATAACATACATACATAAATCACACCTATATTCCTTACGGGGTAGGCAGAGCGTTAACAACCGTAAAACAGATATTAACACCAGCACCACGTCTGACAAAAGTTTGAGGGACAATCAGAAAATTGTGTATTGCCATAGTGACAGGTTGTCAGCCCATCGCCTAAAATTGCAATATTTATATTTATATTTATTTATTAGCATTCATGTACAAGTATAAGGTGAACAGTTTAGGCTAGATAGGTACATGAACCCTGTAAGGGTGTAGCAGTTAACTTAAAATTAGAAGTTACAGTTCAATATTGATTTTGATTAAAAATTAATTTTCATTGAATTATTAACAATATTAGAATAATATAAGATAAGATAGTAACATACAATCTAGATTCATAGAATTATTAACAATATTATAGTTATAGTGACATTACAATACAATATAAATTATTAACGCTTATTTTAATTTTTAGTTATATATTTTTTTGTGCAATGGAATATACTTTTAGCTCTTTATCTTCAAAGTACTCCTTTATTGAATAGTAGCATTTTCGCAATAGCATTTTCTTCACTTCTCTGTTGAAAGCGATTTCGGTCTCTAGTTTTTTTATAGTAATTGGCAACTTATTGTATATATTTATTGACCTATAGTATGGACTATTTTTGAACATTTGTAGTTTAGGGGCAGGCAGTTCGATAATATGGTTACGCCGAGCACTCTTTGTGAATTGGTAGAGATGCAGATGTTGTCGTACAAATTTTGCCATTTCCAAAATGTAGATGCACGGGAAGGTAAGTATTTTGTTTTTGTTGAAAATGGGCCTGCAACTTTCCATTTGACGAATGTTATATATGATGCGCATGCATTTTTTCTGCAGAATAAACAGATCGTTTGCTTCCGAGCAATATCCCCATAGAATTACCCCATAACGTAGCCAGGCGAAGGCATAGGCGTAATAGGCCGAAAGCGCGCACTCTATATTCGTGTTAAATTTAAGAACGCTGAGAGCATAGATGAATTGAGATAGTTTGGTCTTTATTTTATCTATATGGTCTTTCCAGCATACGTAGGTATCTATGGTAATTCCTAACAACGTGCACGACGGTACCTCTTCAATTTTTAAACTTGCTGTGATATATGCTAAGTCAATAGGCTGTCTCTGATAAGGTCTAAACTGAATTATCTTAGTTTTATCGCTGTTAATTTCCAAATTGTGATCTTGTAGCCAGGTTTTAATGTCATTAAACGCAGTCATTATATGGTTCAAGTTGTTGTTATTTTGGTGGCATTGGAAAAGAAGAGATATATCATCAGCAAAGAGGGTACAATGGCAGTCAACCACTTTAGGCAGGTCGTTGATGTATGCTAGAAACAAGGTGCATCCCAGCACACTTCCCTGTGGAATAGAGCAGTTAACTGTCACCATATTGGAATGGATTTGTTCAATTTCACAGGAAACTTCATTCAGGTACTCAATCCGCACGCATTGTTTCCGACTACTTAGATAAGATTTGAGCCAGCTGTACGCGACTCCCCTAATACCTAGATGATATATTTTCTGAAGTAAAATATGGTGTACAACTCTATCATATGCTTTCGACATATCTAGTAATATGCCTACACCGTAAGCTTTAGCTCTGATGTGGTACATTACCTCTTGCATATAAGTGTAAACAGCTAGAGCTGTGGTGTGCCTTTTCCTGAAACCGTACTGATTTTTATCTAATAGGTTGTATTTCTCAAGAAAGTCGTTTATTCGGTTTGCCATTGTCTTTTCGAATATTTTAGATACCGATGGAAGGATCGCTATTGGTCTGTATTGACCAGCATTATCTGAAGTACCGCCTTTTTTGAGGATGGGTTTAATTACAGCGATTTTTAACATGTCCGGAAATGTTCCTGATGTGAA
Source organism: Tuta absoluta (assembly GCA_027580185.1). Classification (NCBI taxonomy): domain Eukaryota; kingdom Metazoa; phylum Arthropoda; class Insecta; order Lepidoptera; family Gelechiidae; genus Tuta; species Tuta absoluta. The sequence continues at coordinate 278,386 of JAQAHW010000066.1, read as the reverse complement.
CGATTGGTTTATAAGAAAAGCTAATGGTGGCGTTAGTTCGTGAGCACATTTCTTTATTAGCCTAGGTGGAATGTCATCGACACCGCTGCAATTCTTGTTAGGCATATTTTTTATAATATTGAATACTTCTCCCTCAGTAACTGGTCGCAAGTACAGAGAGTTGATAGCAGGCGAGCAGACCGGCGGCCGGCCGCAGGGCGGCGGCCGCTGAGTCGCACTACTCACCCCGCCACTTTGAGCCGATGCCGCTGTTGGTGACGGTGACTCACCCACTGACGAGAAGTACTCGTTTAAGCAGTTAGCAACCGCGCTCGGACATTCAATGGCTTTGTTATTAAAGTTTAGTTTTATATTTTTTATGCCGCTTTTTACAGACTTTCTGTTAATTTTGTTTATAATAGACCACATAGTTTTCATTTTATTTTTAGATTTTGACATTGTTTTTGTGTAATTAAGTTTAGATGATAGTTTTATACTTTTCCGAAGTGTGTTTCTATATAATTTAAAATGGTTTCTTAAAGTTTTACTCTTCGATTGATTTGTTAGAATACGCAGTAGTCTCTTATGTTTGCAGGAAATTTTTAAGCCTTTAGTCATCCAGGTTTGTTTATATTTGGGACGAATTTTAAATCTAGTTTTTGGGATATAGGTATTAAGTATAATATTAAGTTGCTTATCGAAACAACTGTAATTTTTGTTAATATCATTTGTTTCCGATAATATTAAGTTCCAGTCAATATTTGCAAGAGCATTTTGGAAGTTATTGGTGTTTTGCTGGTTAAATTTTCGTGCTGTTTTATAATAAGATTTCTCATTTTGCCCTGATATATTTTTGATTGTTTTTACATGTAAAATTATCCCTTTGTGATCTGATAATCCGTAGTCAATAACATTGGCTGTTATATCTTTGCAATTAGTAAACACAAGATCTATGCATGTTGAGCTTTTACTAGTTACCCTGGTTTTATCATTAACTATTTGGTGTAGATTGTGTTCAAGCATTATATTTTTGAGTCTTAAACATTCGGGCTTTTTCAATTTCATGTTAATGTTAAAATCGCCTGCAATGACGATTTTTTTATTTGTTTTTAGATAGGGTTTAAGTATAGCAAGCAACTTAACAATAGACTCGAAAAAGCTTTCAGTATCTCTGTCTGATCGGTATATAGAAATAATTATTAAATTCGGGTTAATTTCTATTGCACAAAACTCTATTATAAATTCTAAGGTTAAATTTAAAATGTCTACTCTTTCCTTAAATTCAATTCCATTTTTTAAAACAATCGCTACACCGCCATGTATGTAATCTTTCCGACAGTACATCGAAGTAAAAGTATAATTATTTATAAAGATGTTATCTTTTTGATCTGGCAATATCCATGTTTCCGAAAGACAAAGTCCATGAATGTTAAATTCGGTTAATATACTCTCAAGTAAGTGCAGTTTGCTTGATATACCTTGCATGTTTTGAACAAGTATTTTTATTTCATCACTAGTCTCTGTAGTTGCGAAAGTTATGATTAGTAGCCGGGGAGGACTGTGTCGTACTCCTTATAGTTTTGTATGGACTGCTATTAGATGTTTCGTCTAGTGCGCCCTGTGGGTTAATTTCTAAGGACTCGTTTTGGAGTGTTTTGTTCGTAGGCTCATGCGAATTGTCCGGATCTGTGGTTATGTATTCTTTACCGTTTATAAAGAGTTTATTGGCTCTGATAACAGCATGATTTCCCTGCCTTCTCGCTTCTCGCAGCACGTTTACAAGCTTCTTTCTTTCTCGTAAAGATGTATCATCCAGGCACTCCGTAATGGCGAGACCGGTATTTTTGAAGTAGCTTTTTCCTTCCAGTATATACTTGGTCATCCTTTTACTTAACAGCTCAATTAAAATCGGCCTTCGATGTCCTTTTTTTCCCAGTCTGACAGTGCTTTCTATGTAGCCTAGTAAATCGACATTTAATATTTCTCTCAAAGCGTAAATAACTCTATCATGAAGTTCCTCTTCCGTTTCTCCTTGGTATTCATCTAGCCTGTATAGTACAATTTTTTTTGGCCTGTCGACATCAGGAATATCTTGATTAAATGTTTTTGCTGCATGCTGGTTTTGGATTTCAAGTATTTGTTTTTGCAATAATGATCTTTCAGCTTCTAGTATATTTATTTTTGTATTTAATTTACTTATATCCGTTTTAATACCTTTTTGTTCATCGGTTAGAACCGTAAAGTTGCTCTTCATTTCAGTTTTTAAGTTTGTTATGGCGCTGTCTAAGGAGAATTTCAGTGCATCAATTTTCATATGCATACTTCTGCTGTAAGTATCAAGTTTTTCGTCTAGAAGTAAGCTCATTTGTTTGTATGTTAGAGGAGCTTCGTTATCTCTTTTCTGTGGAGTTTCCCCAGAAATAGACATTGTTGTATCATCCAATGTCGAGACCCTTGTGTGGTTTCTAGTCGTCACGTTTGGATGTGGGCCTGTGTTCTCAAGAGCTTTGGAATGTATGATTGGTTCAGGTTTTCTGTGTGAATCTCGGACAGGTGTATTGGTATTATCACCTTTTGGCATCTCTGATCTACAAAAGGGGCAAATCCAATTTAGCCTATGCTCCGCGGTCATAGTGTTGTAAAATCTCTGCTCAGATACATTGGCACATTCTAAGTCGTAAACTTCCATGCACTTTAGGACTGAGCATGTCAGAAACCGACTATTCCGTATCTCCATCTTACATCCTGCGCATATTTTTGGCACAGAAGTGGTTGCCATCTTCTTTTATGGGTATTATGAAGACATAAAAGTAATAGTTCCAAAAAATAAAAAAATAAAAAAGATTTCGCACTCGACTGGAAGCGATCCGCAAACTCTCAGCACGAGAAGCAGCCGTCCTTGCCGCTACATCTAACATCTAACTATCGAGTCCCGTATAAAATATACATCTAACTCTCGAGTCCCGTAGTCGCCTCTTATGACACCTATGGGTAAGAAATGGGGAGATGCTATTCTAAGCCGGCATCACACGGTTTACATAATAACAATAACAATTACAGAATATTCTGTATTAAATCACAAACCTTGGTCAGGCGACAGAAATGTTTTCAATTTAATAGGCCATACGTTCTGCACTCATACGTGACAAATTTGCTTAAAATTAATCCATGGATATTAAACCGTTACCGTCGCCTATTAATATAATATAATGCTCTTTACCAATATGTATGTATAAGTATAAAGTGAATTTTACAAAGGATCGCTAGCAAAATCTCAAGACGGGCTGGTGATAAGGAACAATTTGTCTATTTTCCAAAATGACTAACAAAATTACTACTTTCCGAAAGACATCATATTAAAGAAAATTTTACCCGTCTATTCAATAACGAAACGGTTGTTTAATTTTCTGAACAACTGTTTAAATATCAGTGATTACGTTACAACTAGAGATGCACCGATTAGTCGGCCATATTTATAGTCGGAAAATAGTGGGCGACTATTCGGCTGAATAAAACGTGCACCGACGCGATTTCTTTTTCCAGGGGTCTTTTGGTGGACGCCGAGGAGAGCGGACGTGTCCACCCTGCGCGCACGTGCTCCCGAAATTGTGCATTTTAAGACAATAGTTCACTTTTTTACGCTGTCCGACGTTGAAAGGACTGGCCTACCGCGCGCGCGTCTTTGCAGTGCAATATTTACCCAATTTTACTATTTCCCCGATATAAACGTTGTGTTATGTGTGTGTGTGCAAGTGCAAGAAAGGTGTCAGCTCTGAATCTACGGTCCTTGTACCTACTCATGCAGCAGTGACTACTAACATCTTAGGAATCCGGTGAGGAAATTCTATGTTGGAGAGTTTTTTTTTCAGGACTTATATTTAGCTAACCTAGGTATCAAGAGCACACGACTGAGCAATTACATCCTGCCAATAAAACGTCCTAATCGGGTCTATCCGACGAGTTGATGGCTGCAAGCAAATATAATCCACAACAAAAAGTAAGGTCTAGCTAGGACAGCCAAACTACAATACCCGAAAATGCCTCTTATATTTCAGCCCTAGGTCACTATTGCAGGCAACACCGAAAAGGACTAGGCGTTAACGCCACGCCCTCTGGTCACCCGGCGCCTGCGCACCTGGCAAACGGTAAATTTAAAAGAGTACTCTTACCTTCAAACAATCTACAGTATGAACAACGCGACCAAAGACAAGCGGGAGGACCTGCACCGAAATACCCACAACAGGTTCGTAGTCTCTCTCATTATTAGTCTTAATGCATAGTCTTAAATCAATCTAGCTACGCCCCAGAGCTGCCGCCTAAGTAAATTAGAAATTATTGGTATCAGGTCACATACCTCAAACCATAGATCACATAACAGGATCTGTGCATCAAACAAACAGGCTAAGAAGCTATAGCTAGTTTGCTCTTACACGGCTATACCTCATTTCAAACAAACAAAAAGACCGGCAGTCTTACTAATAGAAATTGGCTAACAAGCTACGACTTAGTGCCATCCCAATTAAGCCATTAAGGGAAAAAAAATCCTCCGCATTTCAAAGAAACATCGTAAAAAAAAAGGGATATTAGAGTCGACGGATAAAGCAAAGAAACTGTCTTCCCATAACTCTTACCGCCTGCTGTAAACGACCGGCCCAGGCAGATCATTCGAGCAAGTCGCGGAACATGTGCAAGCACTTGCGCAACACTCCGGACCCAAATCAAGAAAAAAAAGGCAAAACCCAAACGTTGTTGTAAGAATTCGTCCAAAGGCAATTCATTCTAGACAAACACCAAATAGACAAAGGACTACGCACGTGCATAAGCTTCTTAGAACAAAACGATAGAAAAAGCCTGGAAACATCTCAATGGGCAGTAATATCTCACTGCCCATTATCCGCTCATGGCGCAACACAATACAAGACTTTCGTAATTGAAGAGACATCAAGAGATGTAAACTGCTTGCAATGCACCATCGCTTACCAGATTTTACATCTCAACGTCAACTACCTAAAGCATACAGATGGAGACTTCGGAGGAACGATAGGCTGACTTATCCTCACATGAGAAAAGCTCAAACCACGATATTGCAAACTACACGGAGAAATCAAATGCATACTGGGAGACGATCAGGAACGGTTGAGACTCAATCAAAAACGGACACCGCGGACTACAAACACTGAAGAATCACGACTATCGCAGCCCCTTTCCCCTCTTTAGTATATTACACACCAAGTATAGTATCTATCTTCCTCATGCTGACTTTGATGCTAGTATTCTTGTCGGCTAAAACTTCCCGTCTCTCCCTATCCTGGCTGCCCCGCCCTACACTCCCAATCCTATCTACTTGGCCCACCGGTGTCTTGGACAGGGAGTCAGTGTTTAACTCTGTACGGCTGGCGGTGACTCTATCCTAAGGCTATATTGTTACTTACAAATGAGCGAACAATATAGCTTTTACGGTGGTATCACCAAGAGCAACCGGAGGTACTCCTCGCTCCTGCGTCCTTGCAGCAGAACTGCTGGCTGGTGTGGTCACCGGAACGGAACGGAACGGAACACCGACGCGATTTCTTTTTCCAAATGTCACTTAAGTTATGACCGGCTCAGCCGACTTGTCGGAAAAGCCGACTGTTGCAATATAAATCTCCATTGATGTAATTTCAATTGTATTAAGTAAATATTTTATAAGATGAAACTGGTAGATTTATCTACTACAATTTAAAAAAATATATATGTAGTATGTATACATTTTTTGTCTATACTTACATATTTTTTTAGTTCCAATATAAGCTAGGGTAGCTTAGGGGCTAGTAAAATTGTTAATTTAGAGTGAGAGCACTTCTGGGCAGGTTTTTGGGGGGTTTTTCTTGTTCAGTTAGTTATACGCGTGTAAACTACACGCTTTAAAAGTCTTGACTTCAATTTGAAACAAACATCAATTCAATTTGAAGTTTCAGATGTTGGATGCGTAAAGTTACATGCTGTGTGATTTACCTGGCCAGCCCCGTGGCAGTGCCTTTACTTTTATTTCTTTTTTATCCCGTTCGAGCCGGTTTTCTATTAGGACATTACAAAATTGTTATAAAAAAAAAGAAAATTGTGTGATACAATTTTCTATTTTTTTTTAATGACGGATCATGACGTCGATAAGTGATAATACTATCCTACATTGAATAAAGAAATTCATTTTAAATTTCTGCCATTTTTGCTGTCGGCAACTAGTCTGTTGATTTTAAGCTGAATAGTCGGTAGTCTACTAGTCGGCCAAAACCATAGTCAGTGCTATAACCATAGTCATCTCTAGTCAAAACTATAATACAAAATGTTACAATGTTTGTCTGACTGCACACATACTAGTTAGTTGGCGAGAGTACTTTTATGGTTTACGACTAAAGTTTGATTTGGTTGTGACAATGTAGTTTCCGGTTAAAGGGCTTAGTATTTCCTATAAATGAATGGAGATAGCGAGATCAAATAAAACTTTCTTGATGAGCTCCTCTTTAACACTTTAAATAACAATTATGTTTTAAACCCGATTGAATATTACTACTCACTTATTGGCCGCCTAATAATGGCTATTAATTCATAGTAAATAAAATAAAAATGTGTCCCATATTTTCGAAAACACGATAAAATGGCAAAAAAAACAAACAAAACCAAACTTAAATTGCAGTGATCTGCCCGAAACAAAATTCGATGTCTATGACCGGGTTATTTTAAACCTTCGGGTTATTTTTATTTTTTACTAGATTTCCGCCCAGCGGTGTCACCCGCTGCAACTCATTTTCCCATGGTAATAGTTGTTTTCCAGTGGTAAAAATTGGCCTATGTGTTATTCCAGGTTATACTCTACCTGTGTTCTAAATTTCATCCCAATTGGTCAAGCCGTTTGAGCGTGAAGAGCGTATGGATTCATCACTGGATTGACATCATCCCAAATTTACTCGTAGGTGTCGTAAAGAGCTACTAAGAATCATTCAGGGAATAGGCAGCAGCGTTCCTCGTGAATGCAACATGCACTGCAATATATGGTATATGGCAATATCCCCTAATGGGGGGAGGCCCATGTCCAGCAGTGGACAGTTGTGGCTGTTAATGTAAACCTTTATTTAATACGAGAAAGGTGGTTTCATCTCGTCGAAGCTTATAAAGCATACCATTTTTGGTTCAAAGTCAACCGCCAGCTTTCTTTCCATATTCATGTTACATACATACATACACATATCACGCCTATAATCCCTTGCGGGGTAGGCAGAGCATAAACGGCCGCATAAAACGGACAATTGCGCCACGTCTGACAAACATTTGAGGATCATCCGGAAAATTGTGTATCGCCATAGTGACAGGTTGTCAGCCCATAGCCTAGAATTGCAATACACACCTTCGAGTCCCTTAGTCATTCATTTCTTTATTATTTCATTCTACTCGGACAATATTTGTATTCAAAAAGCCATCCCGTTTGGACCCTCCGGTATTTGAAGGTACTTAAAATGGCGTCATGTGTGTCGAATGGAAATTCTTTCGTGTTTTATTTTGGACGGTCGTCTGTTTCATTTCTGTTTCAATGAAGATATATCGATAATGTTTGATGTTGATTTCAAGTGGATGTTTCTTTTTAATACTGAAAAAATTATGGCATTCTATACTTTAGTTCTAAACTCTACCAAATAATAAACAAGCGTAAATCTACAGCATGATAGTAGGTCGATCGATATCAGATAATCTACGTTCCTTCCCCGAGATCTAGCGTGAGAGTAGGTAGAAAGCCCGATTTTTCAAAGAGCTCTACATACATACACAAATCACGCCTATATCCCTTACGGGGTAGGCAGAGCGTTAACGGATATTAACACCGCGACTGACAAAGGTTGAGGGTCAATCAGATAACAGAGTATCACAGAGCACCAAAGAGCTCTAAAGCTGTATATTTTCTAAGCTGTCGTTTTTCCTACCAATGACAGGTAAAGCGTCCCACTCAACTAGACATCAAGTATTCAGGTCAGAGATATCCCTCGGGACCTTGCGGTGTCGTTGCCAGCTCGTCCCAAAATGGACCGAACCGTACCTTTTGTACGTTATATGCATTCATATAATGTGAGACTACTATCTTCTACCCATGGGTGTCGTAAGAGGCGACTAAGAGACTCGAGGGTTAGACGTGTATTGCAATTTTAGCCATAGGCTGACAACCTGTCGCTATAGTGATACACAGTTATCTGAATGATCCTCAAACTTTTGTCAGATGTGGTGTTAATATCCCGTTTACGCTCTGCGATTTATGTATGTATGTACTATCTTCTACTACTATAACTGCCACTGCTGGACATGGGTCTCCCCCTATTAGGGGATATTTGCCATACTCGCCACGCTTGGCAGGCAGTGCAAGGTAAGGTTACAGATAATGCTGCTGCCCATTCTCTGGATTAATCACTTAGTCGGTATTTACGACACCCGCGGGTAGCTATGGGGTGATGCTGTTCTAAGTCGCATGGCACAACTCAATAACAACCTGAGGAACCCTGGTGTCAGAGTTTTCAAACATTTCTTTTTTCAAATCGTCTTGACCCCTAATTGAGGGACGCCCCTGTCCAGTAGTCGACAGTTGTAGCTGTCGATCATTATTATCCTATGCAGCGCAGTGGTAGTACGACTGCCTGCGATGCAAAGGTTCTTGGTTTCTGGTTGGTTGGTGGGTCAATTACAAAGTAGATGTTTATCACTTTGTAAATTTGTTCCCAGTCTGGCTAGGAAATTGCAGGCTGAACCACCTGATTGTCCCTAAGAAAGATGGTTCGTTTTTTCGGAGGGCACGTTAAGCCGGCGGTCCCCGTTGCTGTCTATGATTACTTAAACGGCGATCGTTACGCAACCATGTCAAAGGCCTACGACTTGAAGGCGGTTAAAAAACGCTGACACCAGCGTCCATCGGGTTGAAATTTGAAATTTACTTTATTCAATGTATTATCAGTTGTTGACGTCATGATCAGTCATTGTAAAAAAAGTGTATTATAATTTTTTTTTATAACAATTTTGTATTTTCCTCATAGAAAACGGGCTCGGGCGTACTGCCTCGGGGCTGGCCAGGTTAATCACACGGCATGTAACAGACGCCACCACCATCTGAATACGATATTTGTTTCAAATTGAAGTCATGATTTTCAAAGCGTTGTTGGACGACTCGGTGTCCCACAAGAAAAGGGAAAATTGGTCCTGTATCGGCACAGCGATCTGGCAACACAGCCTCGCGGTAACTGGCTGGAAGCCAAACCTGGATATTGATGGGGAAATTGTCAACTGCTGCGTATTTGTGGAAGGTTTCGTAATCGATGACAGATGGCGCTTATACAAGAGTTATGGCGGGAGATTGAGAACTTTAAAATGGGTCATAAATTCATAATAAAGTGTCACAATCAATATAATAGCACTGAAAACTATTGGATTAAATATTTACGATGAATGACAATTTTTGACGTGATTATCTCTTTTTGTCGTATCTTCTGTAATGTCGTGTGACGCCGGCTTAAAAAAGCATAGCCCCATTTCTTTCCCTTGGGAGTCGTAAGAGGCGACTAAGGGACTCAAGGGTGTGTGTGTATTGCAATTTTAGGTTTTTAATACTTTTCACGTGTGATACGCGAGATAAAAATAAAATTCTTTACACTTAATGTCAATGTTTTTATATCTTCTATAACAAAATATAAATTATATCTTCTTCTGTAAAACGAACTAAATAATTGAAGCTGTATTGGAGAACATATACAATGAATAACCTAAACAGATTCGCTCTGTATTTTTTTTCTAGATGAATACAACATTAAATTGCATCTCTATTTAAACAAAAATATTACTTGAAAATGAATCAATACCACTATAAATTTTCTTTACTGATTGGAAGAAAGGGTGGGAGGCCTTTGCCCTGCAGTGGGACATTACAGGCTAGAATTAGAATTAGACTTACTAGATGAACGCGATTTTAGGCAGTTGACTGATACTTATGTCGTCTAATGAGTGCCAAGAACTGTCACTGATACCTGCCTAATGCCACCTTAAAATAAAATTACATTATACGCCCTTCAATCTCACACACACACGACTTACTTTCATACGCGAGGCCATTTTGTCAATGAAACTGGGCCGTCTTTGCGACTTTGACGAGATGTGGTGTTGTGCAAGCCGACTACCTAATTGTTCCTATGGTAATCATTACTTTGAAACTATGCCGTGTGATGCCGGCCCAGAATAGCATCACCCCATTTCTTTCCCGCGGGTGTCGTAAGAGGCAACTTAGGGAGTCGAAGGTTCTATGTGTATTATAATTTTAGGCGACAGGCTGAAAATATGTCACTATAGTGATACACGATTTTTCCGAAACAGCGCTCAAATATTTGTCAGACGTGGCAAGGCAATAGGGACTGTATTTTTGCGGCCGTTAGCGCTCTGCCTTCTCCGCAAGGGATAAAGGCGTGATATATGTATGTATGAAACTATGTTTGAAACTTGGTAAAGATAGTTACCGTTTAAATAATTTGCCGTGTAGTACCGGCTTAGAATAGCATCACCCCGATTCTACTCGTGTGTGACGTAAAAAGCGACTAAGGGTGATCATGCAGGGAATGGGCGGCAGCGTTCCCTGTGAATGTAATATCTTGCACTGCGCTCGTCAATCCGCCTGCCAAGCGTGATAAGTATGGCAATACCCCCCAATAGGTGGAGGCCCATGTCCAGCAGTGGACTGTTTTGGCTGTTAATGTTATATTATTTTAAGATAATTATCTTATCTAGTTTTCAAGATCCCACTGCTAGCCAAAGGCCTCCCTCCCCTTCTTCTACTGTTCGTAATGGACAAATTTCTAACAAGACTATATTATATTTTTAATAGATATTTTATCGCATCATTAAATAAAGGACAAGTTCTTTTTATTTTATTTTGTTTCATAACCAGAGATTTTAAATTTTAAAAAGTGATAGTTTTGTTCCAACAACTAGGCTGCTGAAAACAAAATTCGTTTGCCTACCTTTATTTAAAAAAAACAAGATTGATATTGACAGATGAATGAATGAAGTTTTCTCCACTGTTTTTTTTCTACTTTATAAGCAAAGGATTTTTTCATAGTAATCCTAACTTTGGAAGTATATACAACTTTTCAAAATATTTTAGAAACGATTGCATTAAAAATTATGAAAATATGTGTATCTTGATAAGCATCCCAAACACTCTAAACGATATATGTATCTGTTGTATCTAACTTAAAATGAAATGTTGTGGATCCTGTGTCTCCGCATAACGTACCTATATTTATAGAACCTTTTCAGTATAAACAGGCGAGTTTCGGCTGGCGAGTACGCAAGCCCGGTATGGGCTCGTTCAGCCCATGCTAGCCAGGTAGATGTTGCCCTGAACGAATCCTGTCGGATAGTGACGGGCACACTAAAACCGACCCCACTTCCCCATCTGTACTCGTTAGCCGGAATTGCCCCACCTAGTGTCCGCCGATATGCTGCCTGTTGTACGGAAAGAGTCATGCAAAGTAGAGACAGTAGACACCCGTTGCACAACCATGTTCCACCACCATCGCGACTCAAGAGCCGAAAGGGTTTCTTGAGTGAGCCGTACTCAGACATAGACGAGGCACAAAAAATAAGGCTGGAACAATGGATAAAAAAGTACCCTCCAGACGAGTCACAAATCCCGCCGGCTGAAAAACTCCCACCTGGTGGTGACCTTCCCTGGGCAGTCTGGAAGTCACTAAACCGACTCCGGGCTGGTGTTGGACGGTGCCACGCTAACAGAGTAAAGTGGGGTTTTTCATCCGACGATAAGTGCGATTGTGGCGACGTCCAAACCATGGACCACCTTCTATGCTGCCCCAACTGTCCCCAGCCTTGCTCTTACCTGGACCTAAAAGAGGCGAACCCAACAGCTGTCGTTGTGGCCAAACACTGGTCCAATCTCATTTAGTTACCATTTCGACTCGACGAAAAAGAAGTATAAACAAGAACAAGTTTCGGATGAAGTGTCTCTGGCCAGTGATTTTTGAAGAGTCGGTTTGTTAAGAATTTTTGCCTTTGAAGTTTAGTATCGCACTATTCTTCTGATAAGAAAAAGGCTAATAAATGCTATTCTGCCGGGCCTCCCGGCAAATAACAAAAATGGCAATTCATTCTTTTCTACCCATTCAAGCACATAAACACGTATTTTCAGGTTTCACCAACCAAACGAGTCTCAAAGGAAATGTCCGTGTTTGCACAAGAGTTTACAGTTACCGAGTCGCGCGCCAAATGTACTGTAAAGCATTCTAGCTGCTTGCTCACAGGTTTTATAGTGTCCTACATTCTGGTAAGATTTTCACACTTTCTATATCTACGCTATTCTGCAGTGTTATACAGGGAAATTTTTTATTCACCCCGGAAATTTTACAAGGTGATTATACTCATTTATTTATTTATTTAACTTTATGCAATTAATTTACATGGGTGGACTTAATGCCGAGGGCATTATCTACCAGTCTTCCTTAGGGCATGGGAAATGGGCGAGGCAGGTGCAAAATAAATGCAATAATAAACTAGTATGACGAACACTAATATATGTAATTAATAAATATATATACATACATACATATATAAATAATATAAAATATATACATAAATATTAGGTATACCTTATCACAGGGCACAATAATCGGGCAAGGTGAAGAAGATATTTGGATTAAGAAATTAATTCCTGAAGTTACACAACCAAATGGGTATGTTATAGATCCGATCAAGACGATTGGAGTGACTTAAGAAAGTGTTCACGTAATTTGGCCTTGAACACCCGGCGACTGGGGGCTTTCCTTATTTCTAGAGGCAACTCATTCCATATTATGGCAACCCTGGGCGTAAAAGAGTCCCCAAGAAATCCCGTACGGCACACTTTACCAGCCAACAGCAAGTTGTCAGATGAGCGAGTTAGCGAGTTAGCACTCATGCGTCTGAACAACTTTTATTATGGGGTAATCTGCGAAATCGCGAAAAAATAACAGATGTTCCATACATTTTGTTCGAATAGGTATGATTTTTCTATAGAGTAGCTGTTTTTTTTTCTCGATTTCGCAGGTGACCCTCTAATAAAAGTAGTTTAGAATCATGAGTAGAATCACCCTGTAAAATTTCCGGGGCGAATAAAAAATAACCCTGTAATAGAGGCTCTTAAGGGGCTGCCTCGAACTTTTAAACATCCCTTTCCCACTAAAGGCAAATCCTGTGTGTGAGAACAGAGCGGCATCGCCCTATTTAGACGATTTTTCACTGTTTTGAAAATTCCTCGCCAAATAAACAAGTAATCAAAAATCTGTTCGACAAGAATCTAGTAATGCACAAGACCTATCGTATTCGCATAAAATTAAGATTTCTATAAACTACGCAAAAAAGTGTAAAAACAGACAAAAATTTGAAAAATAAATCTATCAAGCAAACTTTCTTTAATCGTGTTTCCCTGCGACAAAAATCTAGTTAATATAATGAAAAATTATTATACATAAAAATAAAGTGTTTATCGTATTCAACAACAAAATTGTGTGCATCCAAAAATACCCATTTTTTTCACGGTCCGCCCTTAAGGCGGGTATATAGCACGAGCAAGATTTTTATACCAGTTTTATTTAGACAATTACAGCCATGTTATTGTCGAGGATCTAACAGATAACATATACCTATCAGTTACACAATTTGATAAACTTTACTCGATAGAAAATAATAAGAATAATTTATTTATAAGCTTAATGTCAGTATTTACATATAAAGTAAATATACTTAGAAGTACTTAAATATTACAATTTAGCCTGACCTAGGATTACCCTGTATCTCAGGCAAACAAGGTCATATTTATTACTTACATAATACGTCTTTTTTATAAATTATATAAAATACCTAAAATATTTACATTATCTAGATGAGTACAGTTAAAATATTAATACTTATCAACTAGGTGCGTGAATTTTTCACTAATAGCTGCTGTTATAGGGTCTAAGAAAAGACCGTCAATAATTTCTCTGTTTCCTCATTCAAAAGAAATCTAAAGTTACCTCTATTTAAATATTTTTTTTCAATATTATGTCTACAGTTTTAAATTTATTACAAAAAATTATGCTTTAATTTAGATAGTACCTATCCTAGTACCTATACTTAAATTAGACATTGTAACGTTATTTCTCTAGTTTCTATGTCGGAAAAACCGTGAAATCTGCTTTAAACTAGACCTCACTCCATTCAGTTTAAAGCTATACGTAATGTGTTGAACATTACCATGCATTACTTAAATCCCAACTTGGCAGTAATATCGCACCAAGCGTAGTGCTTAAATTCCTCCGCTGGGAAACATTTAAAACTTGTAGCATAAGTATTTCACATTCACACTACATTAAAATTTTATAGTAGGTCAAACAGTTTTATTTCTACACACATCACGCATATAATCCCTTGCAGGGTAGGCCGAACGTGAACGGCCGCAGAAAACGGACATTTACGCCATGTCTGACAATAATTTGAGGATTCTGTATCGCCATAGTGACTGGTTGTCAGCCCATCGCCTAAATTTGCAACACACACCTTCGAGTCCCTTCGTCGCCTCTTACGACTCCTACGGGAAAGAAATGAGGTGATGTTATTCTAAGCCGGCATCACACGGCAAATATGTAAATCAATAAAATGAATCATACGGAATTGCCGAATTAGGTGATTTGAGTTACTATGATAACTCAAAATATTTTCGTCATATTTCAACCTATGTTCCTTGGGGAAAGTTGTTCCTTATCACCAGCCCGTCTTGAGAGTTCGCTATCGGTCACTAGTAAAGCTTCACTCTGTATACCACATTGTTCCATAAATTCACATAAGACATAAACACCTGGATACACATTAGCGGAGGTCGACACGAAACTTATGCAAAGTGATACAAGACCTTGTTAGCGGAGAATGTTTTGAATACAATGGGTTTCTGGTAGACGGACGGGCCTTTTGATTCGCTAATACAACATGTACTTGGAGATTTTTTGGTGAGTTTGATCTAAATGCCTTATATAATAGCACGTTCACACTATACCTATATGGGCAGGGAAATAGTAGTGGGCAGCGCGAGCATGTAAACAAGTAACTCGCGATGCTACTCGTCATGGCGCTGCCACTCCCCGTGCTCCCGCGAGTGTCGGCTTTTCGTGCTCGAGTCAAAGGAACGGCAGCACGAGCGCGTGTGGAATATATTGCTTATCAAAGTCGTACTGCTGCGAGATGAGTATGACGACAGTGTGTGAACACTCACTTGCGATGATACTTCTGCGGAAGCATTTCGAGCAATATTCGCGGTAGCGGCAGGAGCGGGAGCGAACTGTAATGCAACTCAAGTTTCCCAACCACAGGAATGCACTTTTCGCTGTTTCAAATAAAATCATCTTTTTCTCTTCGTGTGGGACACCGAGTCGATGAATGACCTGTACCCGATATTATCAAACTACAGGTGAAATTCGATATTAATTGCGTAGTCGGTTAGCCATTGTGATACTAGGAATATGAACCGGCTACGCAATGTACTACGAATTTCACCTGTAGTTTCATAACATAGGCACCTGGTGAACCCTGTCCGATTTTTTCAACCGTCTACTTCGTACATACATACATACATAAATTACGCCTCTTTCCCTACTTCTTCTAGACAATACAATCACCTGAACAATTAGGAAGCAATACCTCTGAGCAACTGTGTGTTTCCCTCAATAAGGGCATCAGTATCGGATTGATCACCGGCACGTTTCACAACGACACCCACGGCACACTGTAGGACGTTTAGTGATGTACCGACTTAACTATGCATTGTCAATTGTCTGCTTAAGGCGAGTGTACTCGTGAACGACAGTGGCGCCACTTCCCAAAAAAATAATTTATCTTTATAGAAACAATCGATCAGTATGACCGTTGCTCAAGTTTTAAGTGTTATCCTAATAAAATTAGAACCTGCAAACTCAATAAAATATTTGCTGTAATTAAAGTAAAAGGCACCAGTGTTTCTACACAACAACCAAAACGTGTTTATTATTTGGATCAATCTTTTTCTTATTTGTCAGTAAGTAAGTCAGAACTCTATATTACATACAATTGCAGGATACATAATAAAAAACAGGAAAATTTTAATCTAAAGTGCGCAAAGGCTGTCTTAAGCGATCTTTTCCGGTCAACTTTTGGGTAGAGGAAAGCGGTAAAGATAACAGAGCAGTGCATGAGAATTAAAGCTATACCACAGAATAACCAATGTATGCAGTATATATTATACACACGAGCTGACACTCACTTCCCCGCACCCCAGCCCCCGACCCGCCCTCACCCGCGAAATGACAAAATGCCAGTGAAGAATTAAGTAGAAACTAGCGCTAGGCTTGTTACATCCTCTTTGGTAGTTACTGTATGTATCCATCAGGTTAGGTATTAAAATCAACCTGCGTGACAACCCTGCACTCACACATCTGTGATCACCCACACATGCACATGTAGAAATGACAGTTGTCTGTAAAGAGTCCGCTGTATGGAGTGTCCGAGGTGTAGCTATACATAAATGACATTGTGTATTTTATTTTTTACAATAAAAAATCGACTGTGATTGAAATTCTTATTCACGTCACATCTTGCAAACAAACTTGTAAAGAAAGTAAAATCACATCCTGCTAAGCTTTCCAAACTTGGAACTGTTTACGAAACGTTTTATCACTGCTCATTACTCGTATCACGAAATCCGTGTCAGCTGTTCGACTTGCAAATGTATGATCAGCTTGTTTGGAATTGTCGAATCATTGTTTTTGTGAATCTACTATAGTTTATTTTGCGCTTACAGTGCTATATTAGGTATTTTTATATATCGATGGTCTAGAAGACAAACGTGCTAACTGCAAAAAAATCGATTTTAACATTTTAATGCCATATGTATTAAATGAAGATGCTGTATCGTTTACACAAACCCAAATACCCTAATTACGTCTCCTTCTCCCCAAACTATAGATGTACACTTATAGTAAGTGATGTCAGTTTGATGCCAAAAAATGTAATTATAATTATTTACCATTAAACTTAAAGTACAAAAATATTAAATATATTTAGCGCATCTTTTTTGGATTTACCATAATTACACAAATAAGCTAAATGTCATTATTATAATTGTCATTTGGTAAATCTTGATTCCCAATTACAATAAAAGATATTAATCTTTACAAGATGCTAGTGACAAATGGTTTAAGTAGTCTTACTACTACTGGACACTGCTCAGCATACAGAAAAATATATTAAGTGCTTTAAACATAAAGACATCATAATTGACAAATGATTTAATCACCAATTACTAAACAAAATTCTGGAGCTCAAAAGTTTTAAAGTTATTTAATCTATTTACCAAGGTATAGACAAATATTAAAACGTATATTAATGTGAGTGATATCTCATACTATAACGTTGCATTTCACAACAAAGGATTTTAATACTTTGTATAATTTTATTTTGGCGGTAATCTCGGCATAGCAACAAGGTGCTGCCGCCGCTGCTTTATCGCTCGCTTCTGTTGCCTCGATGCCGCGGTCCCCACCTGAAATAAACACCGACATTCCGACACTAGCCCCTGACGCTGACGTTCCAGCGTTAGCCCCTGATACCGCCGCTACTTCACCGCTCGCCTCTGCTGCCCCGGTGCCGCCGTGCCCGCCTGAAGTGAATGCTGACGTTCCAGCATTATCCCCTGGTGCCGCCGCTGCTTTATCGCTCGCTTCTGTTGCCTCGATGCCACCGTCCCCACCTGAAATAAGCGCCCCGACATTCCAACATTAGCCCCTGACGCTGACGTTCCAGCGTTAGCCCCTGATACCGCCGCTACTTCACCGCTCGCCTCTGCTGCCTCGATGCCACCGTCCCCACCTGAAATAAACACCGACATTCCAACATTAGCCCCTGACGCTGACGTACAAGCATTTGCCCCTGACGCTGACGTGCCAGCATTAGCCCCTGATGCCGCCGCTGCTTCACCGCTCGCCACTGCTGCCCTGGTGCCGCAGTCCCCGCCTGAAATAAACTCTGATACACAAACAAAAACGACTGTTGTACCCTCTAAAATCCCGATACATCCACGAAACTTACCGATGTTTACGACACCAGCGCTGCCTTAGTACCGCTGTCTCCACCTACAGAATTCGGCAATGCTCTTACAAAAATTGCTTACGCATCTTGTGATAGAAATAATGCCTTGAACTTAATTTCTATACAAAATACATCTAGACAGTCACCACTTCCCAGTACATCGAATATTAATATTACAGAGCAACTACTTCTCGACTTATATTTGGCTGACTCAGATGATGCAGCCCCATCTATCCTAAAATAGTTGCCATACCTGTCTAGTCTCGGGTTCTTTTCTTAGTTATTTTGCAATGCCTCAAGACCAAGGTGTTCGATCAGTGCGTTCTGCCAGTCATGACCTATGGAGCCGAGACGTGGAACCTGACAGTAAAACTGGCCCACCGGTTACATGTCACTCAGAGAGCTATGGAAAGTCTATGCTCGGTATCTCTATAATGGATAAAATCCGGCATTCCGGATTACCGGCACAGAAATATCCGCAAAAAGACCAAAGTAACGGGCATAGTCTGGAAGTGTAGCAAACTGAAGTGGCAGTGGGCTGGGCACATTTGTCGTAGAACCGACGGAAGGTGAGATAAAGGGGTTCTCGAGTGGAGGCCACGCCTCGAAAAGCGTAGTTTTTGACGACCTCTGACCAGATGGACTGATGATTTAAAGAAGGCGGCTGGTAGCGACTGATGGCGAAAACGGGAGATCGTGCCCTGGGGGAGGCCTACGTCCAGAAGTGGACTTCAATAGGCTGATGTATGTATTTATTTTATGTAGGTTTATGTATTTTTATTTTATTATGTTAAATTATTAAGTACTTTGTATTTTTGTTTATTTCTTATTATTTATTGTATCGCTACCTTAATTTAGAACTTTACGTACGATTGGGCACCCGCTTATCAATTGGTTGGCCGGTAGAGAATGCCGTGGGCATAAGGGCCGCCCATATTCCTGCTGTTGATGAAGAAACTTTAATTGATGATTGTTCTGATTCGGAGTGTGATGATGACTGAACTTATGTTTGAATTATTAGGTGGGTACCTACTACATTATTCAGATTTGATCTCATGTTTGAATTATTTACTTATAAAGACTTTTTATTACTTACTCCTTGATTTTCTTAGTATCACATCACACTACACAAAAGTGTTAAATGAATATAACGTATTTTAAGATTATGTAAAAACAAATTAAGTGACGCCTTTTTTTGCTACATTCATTTTTTTAAAGATCTTAAAAATAAATCATGTTCACTTAATAAATAGATCATTAAAAAGATAAATATCCTATCTAAATACAGGTAGTATATACATGGTTTCTATGCTCCATTTTAAGTTACAGCATCTAGAACTTTTACGTAACTAAAAATGCTCCTCCTGAAAAGTTGGGTAGTCTGTAATTATCATGTTTGTCTTCTAGACCATCGATATGAAAATAGGAAATTGAAGAAATGTTAGCGTCGGCTGGGAATGAACCCGTCAGGTTTGTTTCTGTGGGTAATTTGATTTTGGGGAGAGCATTACCTAGGGTTCCGTTCAACGTGGTAGAGGTTCAGAAACTTTTAGAATTGTAAAGTGCAAAGTCGCATTCCACCATATGCGTTGCGCGGTGAAAAACTTCTATACCGCGTTTCAGGCTCATTGTTCTCTGCCAATCTGTCACCTGGCGCCATCTTGCCGATATGTTAGAACTTCTGTTGCGTCTTGCTTGCTTGAGTGAGCTTCTTACTCGTATAGTGATTAGTGACTCCCAGACCTCGCTACACTTGAACATGATTCTGCAACTTCAGAACTGTGTCAGTAAACTACGCAAATACGGATGTTTTAGTATAATCCCTTTTAAACATTCGCATCACGGAATCTGAGATATTCGCATTGTGAATTCGGAATGAGGTGTTTAAATTATCGTTGTTTTCGTGATGGCTGGTGATAAATTCTATTTACGTTTTAGGGTCCATTGGGTCAGCCATGTCAGAGACTGTTAAAATCTTTGAAATTAAGTTCCCGCTGTTTGAAAAACTTCTTAGCGAATTTCCATAGTGTCAGTAGGGTTTTAGCATCAACGCTGTGTGTAGTGTAGAGTGCGCGCGTGCTACATACATACATACATACACATATCACGCCTATAATCCCTTGCAGGGTAGGCAGAGCGTAACCAACCGCAAATAACGGCCATTTACACCACGTCTGACAAACGTTTGAGGGTTATTTGGAATATTGTGTATCGCTGTAGTGACAGGTTGTCAGCCCATCGCCTAAAATTGCAATACACACCCTCGAGTCCCTTAGTCGCCTCTTACAGCTCCCACTGGAAAGATATAGAGTGATGCTATTCTAAACCGGCATCACACGGCAAATATGGGGTGATGCTATACTAAACCGTGCTAGATTTGGTAAAATACAAGAGCTGCGCTGTGTGACGCGCGCGCCGCAGGTCTGCCAACACGCGGCGCGGACACGGATAATTCAGCCTGTACCTAAAAAAACGGCAACATCTTGCCATATTACAGTGTAAGGAGGCGACGCGGGAGATATGGAATAGTAGTTTATGCAACTGTCGTATAATGGGGGTCATTAGAATGCGAGTGTCTGTTTATCACACGAGGCGCAGCCGAGTGTGATAATAGTTTGACACGAGCATTCTAATGCCTAATTATAGCAGTTGCATACACTATTTTATCTACACTCTTCAAAAAAACTCAGAAACACTTTTCTAAACGTACGCACCGGCCATTGCAAGGCCCGATACAAGGACAAATTCAATACGAGAACGTAATATGGCTTGATATGATTTTTTGAAAAATCTATACTTTAGCAGTTGTTTAGATGTGGAGTCTTAACAATAACTTAACTAAACAACTGAACAACATCTGAACAACAACTGAACAACATCTGAACAACAACTGAACAACATCTGAACAACATCGAAACAACAACTGAACAACATCTGTACAACAACTGAACAACAACTGAACAACATCTGAATAACATCTGAACAACAACTAATCAACATCTGAACAACAACAGAACAAAAACCTATTAAAACAACTGAACAACATCCGAAAAATTACCGTACAACAACAACTGTCAGGTGCGGCGGAAGATAGCGATTTGAGTATTGGAAAAAAAAACTTCGTTTCATTTCTCAACTTTATCGTATTAAGAGTTTTCTCATTAAGTCATTACGCTTCTGTAATTTATAGTAAACCCTAGTTTTTATAGGCAGAATGCATAAAGTAGGTCATTATGCATCTGTTTTCGAATTCATAATTCGAACATTATGAGACGAGTGTAGATAAAAGAAACAACAAGCTTCGAGATCTTCTTTATATTGACTACTCATATTCAAATAGTATCATGAATCTAATAGCCCTAGTAATGCTTAGGTAAGCTGTATGTAGGAAGGCGCGTATTAAAATATATATAAATATATAATATAAAATGAAAATTACAGTGACATTACTTTATTCAATGTAGGATAGTAATATCACTTATTGACGTCATGATCCGTCATTATAAAAAAAAGAAATTTGTATTACACATTTTTGTTTTCCAATTTTGTAATGTCCTAATAGAAAACCAGCTCGGGCGGGATAAAAAATAAAAATAAAGGCACTACCTCGGGGCTGGCCAGGTTTATCACACGGCATGTAACTTTACGCCACCACCGTCTGTAAACAATTAATCATTCTTAAATTAACTTTAATAAACCATCAATCCGTATATCGATATATCAAACACCCATCACTACGTCTTCCTACGTATTTGGAGTTACTGTTGTTGCCTAATTTAACCTTTATTGCTCGCAGATAAGAGGCAGGGAAAGTTTTCTACCACCCACGCACAGGTTTTGGTACAAATAGATTTTAATTAGGTTCTGGTTGTAGGTAGGTATGTAAGTACCAGCAAAACAACGAGTTAAACAGGCTGTAAGGGACCATGTACCGAAAACTTTACAGGCATGAACAGACCATAAAACTGAACAACCTTAATTATGGAGCCGTGCTGTGTAATGCCGGCTTAGAATAACATTACACCGTTTCTTTCCCGCGGGTTTCGTATGAGGCGACTAAGGTACTAGAGGTTTTAAATTTTAGGCGACATTAAAATTATTAAAATTGCTATTAAAATTACCTAAAACACCGACCTGGTATCACCATAGTTATCTTCAGTAAGTTTAGTTACCTTGACGACTAGTGGCGCAGTGGTAGTGCAACTGCCTGTGGCGTAAAGGCTCTGTGTTCGATTCCCGTAAAGTTTATATTATCACTTTGTGACTTTGTTTCTAGTCTGGTTAGGACATTGCAGGCTGAACCACCTAATTGTTTGTAAAAAATTGGTTCCTTGCTTCGTAGGGCACGTTAAGTGGTCGGTCCCAGTTTCTGTCTATTATTACTTAGATAAGACAATGGTGGTTACACAACCATATCAGAGGCCTACTCCTACTAGTAGTAGGTGGTTAAAAACTCTGACACCAGGATTTATCGGGTCG
Source organism: Tuta absoluta (assembly GCA_027580185.1). Lineage (NCBI taxonomy): Eukaryota > Metazoa > Arthropoda > Insecta > Lepidoptera > Gelechiidae > Tuta > Tuta absoluta. The sequence continues at coordinate 255,787 of JAQAHW010000066.1, read as the reverse complement.
TTTTTCGACTCGGTGTCCCACACTAAAAAGAAAAACAGAACTTGCCTTATCTTATTCGTTAAAAATCCAGTTTATTCGAAGCTTTTGAAATGCGGTTTGAGAGTCAAATATACGGCTGAGTTCTTTATTTTTCTTTTTGCTTTCTTAATTTTTCCTGTTTTCCTCGTGCAGTTTGAAATTAAAACGACTTTTTTCTCGTTGGCAAAATCCGTCATCCATTCGTCATGTGACCCAGATTGGGAACCAGCGAGCATGAAAATAAGGGGAGAAACGCTGTGAGAATGCAAAGCACTTAGGTAAGAATACAGAATATGCATACATACATACATATCCTCCGTGTGATGCCGGCTTAGAATAACATCACCCCATTTCTTTCCCGTGGGAGTCGTAAAAGGCGACTAAGGGACTCGAGGGTGTGTATTGCAATTTTAAGCGATGGACTGACTACCTGTAACTATGGCGATACACAATTATCCGAATGACCCTCAAATATTGATCAGACATATATCATGCCTGTATCCCTCGCGGGGTAGGCAGAGCGTAAACGGCCGTAAAAGAGGGTCATTTACGCCACGTCTGACAAACATTTGAGGGTCACTCAGAAAATTGTGTATCACCGTAGTGATAGGTTATCAGCCCATCGCCTCCACAGAATATGGATAATGTATATAGAGGGTGTTGAATTTTTAACAGGGAGTGACAAAAAGGTTATTATAATTAACAAGCCGGAAGGAAGTCAAGGTATGCATTAAACTAAACAAGCAACTTTCCCCATCAAACATTGGTCGAAATTTTGAAAAACAAAACTGGATCTCCCTTACAAAATTGCAGATCAGCTGATTTATTCTTTATTGGTCCATTTCTTTTTTATTTCGACCTACGATCCATAGTGTTAATTGATCAGTTAAAAAAGGGATCTCCCATAAGTACAAAATTTACGATCAGCTGGTTTACATACATACATAAATCACGCCTATATCCCTTACGGGGTAGGCAGAGTGTTAACGGCCGTAAAACGGATATTAACACCACGTCTTAACAGCTGGTTTAATATGTTTTATATTTCGATATAATGATTCATGGGAAAAAATTATCAGTTTCATGAGTACGTTCGTTCACCTCGGTTAGGCTTGTTACTAAAAATACTCACGGATAGGATTCGATCTAACGACTTTCGGAGTACCGTGCCGATGATTTTACCACTGAGCTATCGTGTTTCAAAATCGATCGGTGAAATTAGTAGAGGCAGGAAAATACGAGTATATACGTCTGGACTTCAGCGTCATCTACGAGTAATAGAAATGTTACTCCAACGATTCGAGCCAAGTATAGTTCATTAGCGACACGCCTAGCGGTTTTATCAGTTTTACTGTAGGAATCAAGCTGTTTCCCGCGGGATAAGGTACCTAAAAACCTGCCTCTCTAATCAGTCTACCAATTAAAAAACCGCATATAAATCTGTTGCGTAGTTATCTAAGCGAAAATCTACCGGAAAATACTGCATTTTATCCGGGACACAAGGCCGTACTGCTCGATGATTTTATACTATGTAGTGATGATCCTGCACTGCATGTGTCCTATTTCCACACACCATATACAGGCTGGCCTGGATAATAGTATCCAAAGACAAAATTTGAATGCATTATACTGAAGGGTTTCTGTAATACCCCCATGTATGTACCGCTATTTTGTGTAGTTTCCGAGTTATGCATCAATGAAAGTTGTATTAGAAAAAATCACTGGCAAGTGATTTTTCTTTCTTCTTCCAGATTGAGGTTTTTCGAGTGGTTCTTATTGTAGAATACTTAATATTCATGATTGGTACTTAGCAAACAAAAAAGTAAAAAGACTGCCATTCGAATTATTCAAATACAACGTGAAATTGGAAACTGCATAAAATCGCGAAACATACATGGGGGTGATTTGGATACCCCTCAGTATAAGGCATTCAGTTTTTGTCTTTGGACGTGACTGTACAGGCCATCCTGTATAGTTCCTGCCATCTATGATAACAACATAACTTACCCTATAAACAGCGCGGCGCAACGGTTTATTTTTAAACCTGGGCTTATGGGTTCGCTTGATGGGAATTGTGACTTTGTTGGTGGTCTCAACATCTCGTTAATTTAAATCTTTATTTGGTGAAATTTCTGACTGTTTAATTTAGCGTTGCTATGCTGGGGTGGGTTAGGTATTAATGACGGTCTATGAATGCGCCGCGATTTCGCACGCATCGCTCTGGGCATATGTTGTCCCTTTCTCGCTCGCAGGGCGAGACTGGCGACGTGCGCGCAGACCGCCTGACGGCGCCACGCGGTGATTTCTGCACCGCACTGGCAGTCACTCAAAACCGTTCGGACGAGAACGTATTGTGTTTTTGTACGGATTTCCCGCCACGCGTTTTGTGATGCCGCGTGTAATGGACGATTCAATTTGAGATCGCGCGTGTTGATGCATCGTATTATTGCGGTTCTCCTGGGTTATACTAGAATACCAGGCTTAGTGATTGTTGGATGTCTCGACGTCTTCCACGTGAGCGTCGCGTTGAATAGGCATCAAGTGGCCATATCGGCTCGCGTTTTGTACGGCCCTAATTCGTGTTGGGACACGCGTAATGACTAATATCAAAGTGAAATACGAACAGAAGCTGTGAGTGGTTTGAAGTGAATAACGCGCCAAGGCTGTAGTGGAATGCTGGGTGTCGATATCTTTTCCACCCAGCCCTGTAAGTACCCACGGAATTCCTATTTGATCCATTCCCTGAACTTCCTTTCTCCGTTGGGTATTTTATGCATTTGGACCGGCGTTAACTGTAAGTGATAAATCTAGTTGTTTTAGTATAAAACTGTTTATGGTGTGTTCCCTTTAGTCATATTTGTTGTACCATATCATTGTGACTCCTTAGTACGAATTGCGGAATTCGTGGGGTGATATAATTTGGAGGTACTTACTTATAATCTAGTGCTAATACGTGTGACGTAACGCCAGATCGGCAGACGGTATTTACTACCGACTTGAGTTATGTAAAGGTTGGAACACATCATTTGCCAATTTCACTCAACTTAGTTAATTAGGTTAAATAGATTTAGGTTCACGTTTAATTCATAGTATGCGCTGCTATATTGTGCAGCGTATGTTATTTAGCGCTGCGTAACGCAGCCATTGTCTGCCTCCAGTTGAACTCCTGGTATTTTGCTCGAAATTTATCTGTGTAAATCGCTTCCACTGCGGGAGTTTGGCTTGGAATTAGACACTGACCGATACTGAAAATTAAGGGCGGGCTGGTATATGGTATCACTTACATACATACACATTCACGCCTTTATCTCATACGGGGTAGGCAGAGCGTTATCGCCACGTGTGACAAATATTTGGAGATTACAGAAAACTCGTGTATTACTATAGTGACTGGTTTTCAACCTGTCGCCAAGTCGCCTCTTACGACACTTGCGGGAGAGAAATGGGGTGATGCCTTTCTAAGCCGGCATCACACGGCATTCGGCCGGTATCACTTGCCCTAAGAAATAAAGGTCAGAATACGAAACGCATTTACAAAATAGTTGTGATTATATCTTCCATAAATTGTACGATTAATTTTACTATATGACTTCCCCCAATTCGGGGATATCTAGGTATGTTTAGCCAACAGCGCCATAACTCTATAAATTTATCGCTACGTTTATTACTCGGGCGTGTGTTTCGCTGTTATAACATTTCCTAGTATAATAGCTGTTGTCTAATTTGGTCAAATATTGCTGATTTTAGTTGGGATTTTTATCTACTTATAAGTAAGTAACGTCCCCCAATTCGGGGATGTCTAACTTTAGCCAGCAGCGCCATAACTCTGCAAATTTATCGCTACGTTTATTGTTCGGGCGTGTGGTTCGCTGTTATAACACTTCCTAGTACCACAGCTTTTGTCTAATTTGGTCAAATATTGCTGATTTTAGTTGTGATTTTTATCTACTTATTAGTAAGTAACGTCCCCCTAATTCGGGGATATCTGACTTTAGCCAGCGGCGCAATAACTGCAAGTTGATCGCTACGTTTATTGTTCGGGAGGGTGTTTCGCTGTTATAACACTTCCTAGTATGACAGCTTTTGTCTAATTTTGTCATATAGTGCAGATTTCGGATGCGTTGTTTATCTACTTATTAGTAAGTAACTTCTCCGATTCGGGGATATCTAAGTTAAGCCAGCAGCGCCATAACAGCAAGTTAATCAATACGTTTATTGCTTGGGCGTGTGTTTCATTATTACACAATATACCAAGGAATTTAACACGAGCACCTTTCCACCTGAAACTACCTAAGTACATTAGCAATTAGCAGGGATATCAACAAATTGGTTTTGCATTCCCGAATTTAGGTGATGTCAAACTTAGGTACCATAATGCTAGGTTCAGTAAAAATACAATGACAGACATTATTATTTTATGAGTAGTTAAGTTATTAGTAGTTGCTCAAACAAAAACGCGCGGCGGCAGTACAGTTCGCTGTTACACGAGCGGCACGAGATTCTATGTAGTAGTCGTATACGTATAGGTCGGTCGGGCGTGTGCATGTATGAGTGCGCAAACCGGGCTTTAGTATGAAGTTAAACTACTGCTCTTTGGTATATTGTGGTTATTATAACACTTCCTAAATACACAGCTTTTGTCTGTTTCGATCAGATAGTGCTACCTACCAGTTGAAATTTACTGATCGCTACAAACGACCATTCGAAATTTCTCGATCAACCAAAAGGTCTTTTCATTTTTCATACTTTGACCCATGTTTCTTGGAAAAAGTTGTTCAGTTACATGGTTTGTTTCACACCCCTTAAAACATGTTCAGTCTACTTTATACTACAAACACACTATATACAAGAGTTGAAGAGTTTCATGGCACATAAGAATTAATTACTGTCAATTTCAGATTGCAACCTTCAGTGACAATCAAACATGTCCATTGCACAGTGTCAAAGGAAATTGGATATTTTAATGAACCCATTAAGTGTAGAATAAAATTTAATTAAATATTGGACTGGCCGCCATCGGGTACAATTATTATCATCAGTTCATTCTGATTCCGATTGGACATGTTTCAATTTCGAATATAGCTTTTATTGAAAACGTTTTCACAACATCACTACATAGTAATAATACAAGGGACTCGAAGGTTGGATGTGTACTGCAATTTTAGGCGATGGGCTGACAACCTGTCACTATAGTGATACACAGTTATCTGATTGACCCTCAAACTTTTGTCAGACGTGGTGTTAATATCTGTTTTACGGCCGTTAACGCTCTGCCTACCCCGTAAGGGATATTGGCGTGATTTAAGTATATATGTATGTACTACATAGTCTAAAGTGAAGGCGGTCCCGTGTCCCGGTGTCCTGATGTGCTATTGAATGCTTAGGTTTTGAAAATTACGCAACAGATTTTGATGCGTTTTTAATAGACGGTGTGATTCAACAGGAAGGTTTATATGTATAATTTTTGCCGGGAAAAGTTCACCTTCCCACGGGAAAACGGGTAGCAGCGTGTGAAACCTCTGCGCGGGCCGGTTCAGCTGATATAAAAAACCTTTCAAAACTATTCTTCTCGAGGACGCTGGATATTGCTCGTGCCAGCAAATACACATACTTTATTCAAATTACAATACAGTTGATTAATTAGATACTGAAAACGTCGCGCGCAAAATGGCGTTAGATGTGCGTATGCACTTATGATAGAAGCTAGATGTTCCACTTATAGTCACACTTTCCAAGATCATTTTCCAGCGATATTTTTGGGCCATACACACCGCCTGCGTATGCGTGTAAACGTAGCGTGACGTTGTAATGTATGGGACTGTTTGAGATATGACACACTGCTTGCGTGCACTACGCAACGCAACGCATACGCGTGATCACGCGCGTGTACACGCATATGCAGGAGGTATGCACCGCCCTTTTACCTCACTCCCTTTAAAACCCCGTGCACCCATCTTTTTCAGCAATTCGATTAGCAACCAAATTGCTTGGAAGTAATCCACAATATATTTCGTAAATAAAACGCCATAGGGGGGAGTCGTGTCGTATATTCCCGACTTATATCATGGGGAAGGAAGCGTGGGGCTTGAATTACTGGCTTTGAGATTGTTGAAGGAAGATAATGTTTTCACGAAGATGGACAGTAATGATGTCTTGTTTGCGAAAGTGATGGAGTAATGGAAGCTATGACTTGTAGTGGTAAAAAATGCGTCAAAATAAATAGAAAGAAAATCAGAAAATATCACAAGTAGATATACATACATATATACTAAAAACATGCTGATTGCCGTTTTTAAATTAACTGTTTCCATATTCAAATTCAAGAGATCAATTCATACTTGCTATTCTAAGTAGTCATATAGGGTGAAATTATACAGAGACCGAATACCAAAAACTTAGAACGGGCTGGTGGCAAGAAACTACTTTCCCCAAGAAACATAGGTCCAAAAATGAAAAAAAGTACCTCCCCTAAAAAAAGCACTAGCAGACCGAGTCAATCTGTATGGCGGGTTAAATTTTTTAAATCATATTTGGACCTAAATTCCTTAAAAAAAATTGTTCCCTATCACCAGCCCGTACAACCAATGCACCAAAATATGTGTACTGTAATGTTATTTTGTGAATTAAATAAATCCATTTTGTATTTTTTGTACTGAGTTTTCGGTATCGGTCACTAATAAAATTTGACTATGTGATAATACTGCTCAATGGCAATGATAGATTGCACCCGTCTTTCTAATTTTCTATTTGCATCCAGAACATTAACGCAAAATTCCCGCCAATGCTCAAAATCCACAGTCCTCCGATATTGCGATGACATCGGGATTGGCAATGATAGCTGTCAATCAAGCTGTCAGTTCGCGTGAGATTCGTATCGATGGAGCACTACTAAACGATCGACACTGATTTGTGTGTACTGCTTTTGTATGTGCATTATCTTCGAACATAAGCTTTACGTAATTTTTAAGATGAGACAAATTTAGAAAACTAGGCATGAAAAAATTATAAGATCCTTTCTCCCGTTCAATTCTATTTTGAAGTGACAATAATAGTTCTTTGTACAACAAGAGGGCAAAGGTCATTTTTCCTTTGAGTGCTAATTTTGAATTCCGAGGTAGCGAAGGATAGTAAAATTGAATCACGAGCGTAGCGAGTGAATTAAAAGTTGTATCCTGAGCTCAGTGAGGGATTCAACTGCACGAGATGCGAATGAAATTGCTCTCGTGTGGTACACACAACTTTTCACCTCTACCAGTCAGAAAATTCTGCCAATGTCAAGTTTGGGAAATTGGCTGTACAGCTCGACTTTTGCCCACTGGATTAACGCGGCAAAACTGTGCTTTTCCAGCTGGAGAGGTGAAAATAAATAAAACGTTCACGTTGAGTACAACATTTTTAAAACACCTCCCTTGTTAGGTTTACTATTTTAGAAATCGCCATCACCAGTGGCGACGCCTCTTCCATCTGGGCTACCGCGGCTCAACCAAATCCATAGCAGGATCAAATCCTGCTCGCGGTTGAAAAAAATTGCAGGTTTTCTAAAAAGTTCTCATTTTTACCGATTCGGTGTCCTATCCCATACGATAATATACATCATTATGTAAAATTGTGCACGATTTATCAGCCTAACCTTATGCTATCTTTCTACCGTAGGACTGCTGAAAGAGATTTCTTAGAAATAAGTAGTACCTTGAGTACCAAATTTTAAAACACTTCCCGTGTTAGGTATACAATTTTTTTGAAAACTTGCAAAATTAATTAGTACCTGTTATGTTGTTTTTCTTAAATGTTAATGCCCTGTGTTTTATCTTGTGTACAACAAAGAGTTAAATTAATAAATAGATAAGTAACCAAGCTCCCTTCAAAGTCCAAATTGTAGCTAAACCCAATAGTGTCTAAAAGCTTATTGGCAGTAAGTGTCGTTCATCGCATCAGAGTATCGGGGCTCATTAATAACGCTCGGATGAGAACATAACAGGATTTGTAAAGCATCAGCCACACTAAAGGTGCTATTCCGAGCATCGCGATCGATCGCGGCCGCGCGCGGCCCACGACAGTCGTCAGCCGCGGCGACAATAGTCGGAGAGTCAGAGTATGAGAGTGACGCGCGCGTCTATCGCTGAGCTCGGAAGCGGTACCATACACTCTCATACTCCGACTATTGTCGCCGCGGCTGACGACTGTCGTGGGCCGCGCGCGGCCGCGATCGATCGCGATGCTCGGAATAGCACCTTTAGTGCCTCTCTCTAGGCGCCTGTAATGCAAATCATTAAGGCAGGACGGGCGTCGAGCGAGAAACGATCGATTATTAATGAACCGTTTGTACTTGCAGGTCCTTAAAGCAATGTTCAGACACTTCCTTATAGAACATAACAGGATTCGTAAAGCATCCGTCACACTAAGTGCCTCTCTCTAGTCGCCTGTAATGCAAATCCTGAAGGCAGGACGTGAAGCGATCGATTATTAATAAACCTTTTGTACTTGCAGGACCTTAAAGCAACGCTCAGACACTTTCTTAGAGAACTAACAGGATTGTAAAGCATTAGCCATACTAAGTGCCTCTCTCTAGTCGCCTGTAATTCAAATCCTTAAGGCAGGAAGGGCGTCGAGCGAGAAACGATCGATTATTGATGAACCGTTTGTACTTGCAGGACCTTAAAGCAACGCTCAGACACTTCCTTAGAGAACTAACAGGATTGTAAAGCATTAGCCACACTAAGTGCCTCTCTCTAGTCGCCTGTAATGCAAATCCTGAAGGCAGGACGGGCGTCGAGCGAGAAACGATCGATTATTAATGAACCGTTTGTACTTATGTTCAGACACTTCCTTATAGAACATAACAGGATTCGTAAAGCATCCGTCACACTAAGTGCCTCTCTCTAGGCGCCTGTAATGCAAATCCTGAAGGTAAGACGTGAAGCGATCGATTACCGATGAACCGTCTGTACTTGCAGGACCTTAGAACAGTGTTCAGACACTTTCTTAGAGAACATAACAAGATTTGTAAAGCATTAGCCACACTAAGTGCCTCTCTCTAGACGCCTGTAATGCAAATCCTGAAGACAGGACATGAAGCGATCGATTACTAATGAACTGTTTGTCTATCCCTCCAACTGCTAAATAAGCTCGAACGTCTGCAGAATCTCTGTATTAGGTTTATTTTCGGTCTGCGAAAGTATGACCACGTCTCCTCTCACCGGTCCCAACTTCAGTGGTTACCTATATCCCGTAGAAGGGACTGCCATATCCTTTCACTTCTTTACTCCATCCTATCCAATCCTAATGCTCCTCCCTATCTTAAAGATCGTTTCACTTTTCACTCAGCAACGTTGACCCGCAATCTGCGTGCCAGCAACAGTCTGAAGATCAATATCCCTCCACACAAGACGGACTTCTTTGCAAATTCTTTCACAGTGCGAGCAATCAAGCTGTGGAATTCTTTGCCTGAAGAAGTCCGTCGGGCTCCTTCCCTTGAAACCTTTAAGGACCGAACCAGGAAATACTATTTATCTTAATCTATAGTATAATGTATTTAAGTCTATTCCATTTATACTGTCATCTATTTTTCCCTTCGGAGTATTTCGCATTATCCACGCTTCCATAGTATAGTTTAAGTATTATTTTATTATGTATTAGTTTATCAATATTATACAGGTATCTATCAAGTTTATTATATTGTCTATGTATGTATTAGAGTGTATTACAGTATAAGTAGTATATGTAGGTGTTTGCACTATCCCGCTATATGTTTGCACTTTCCATATCACCCAAAGGTTGCCTGGAAGAGAATGCTGCTTTAGCATTAAGGCCGCCTTATTGTACTGTGATTTGTCTTTGTTTAATTTTATTTTGTCGATGTTATTTTTGTGTGCAATAAAAGAATATTATTATTATTATTACTTGCAGGACCTTAAAGCAATGTTCAGACATTTCCTTAGAGCATAACAGGATTGTACAGCATCAGCCACACTAAGTGCCTCTCTGTAGTCGCCTGTAATGCAAATCCTGAAGGCAGGACAAGCGTCGAGCGTGAAGCGATCGATTACCGATGAACCGTTTGTACTTGCAGGTCCTTAAAGCAATGTTCAGACACTTCAGACACTTCCTTAGAGAACATAACAGGATTTGTAAAGCATCAGCCACACTAAGTGCCTCTCTCTAGTCGCCTGTAATGCAAATCCTGAAGGCAATTCCTGGAGCGTGAAGTGATCGATTACTGAAGAACCGTTGTACTTGCAGGACCTTAAAGCAACGCTCAGACACTTCCTTAGAGAACATAACAGGATTTGTAAAGCATCAGCCACACTAAGTGTCTCTCTCTAGTCGCCTGTAATGCATATCCTGAAGGCAGGACGTGAAGAGATAGCTTATTAATCACTCGTCTGTCGCTTCATACTATAACAATTTCATTGGTTTTGAATTTTATTGTGGGTAGTTAAGGTTCAAAATTGTTGTCCGGCTCCCGGTACGTGACAGACAAGGGGTTAATGAACCGTTTGTACTTGCAGGAACTTAAAGCAGTGTTCAGACATTTCCTCTTGGAAAGTGGACATTATTAGAAGTGCTTCTGAGTCTAAAATCATAAAGCGAAGGTCCTTCGTTATTTACCGTGTTATCTCAAAAAAGTTGGACATGGTTTAAGCTGTTTGACAACGTCAAATGGTATGAAGAATTATATTTGACACTGTCTTAAAGCTTGTCTTACATATTTGTAATCACACCCTTAAAGTTGAAACCCTTTCAAACACGTTTGCAATTTTAACTTACATTGTGCTACTGCTATCCCTCTTCACAGCCGCAATTTTCCATACATAGATACATATATCACGCTTTTATCCCTTGTGGGGTCGGCAGAGCGTAAACGGCCATATAAAATGAACGCGATACAGGTTCATTCTAGTGCGGAGTCTTTATGTAGTTAGTTTTTCTCATGAAATTGTTCTTTCGGAAATAAACATATTTTTTTACGTCTGACGAACATTTGAGGGTCATTCAGAAAATTGTGTATCGCAATAGTGACAGCTTGTTAGCTTATCGCCTAAAATTTCAATACACGTGTAACCCTTAAGTCCCTTAGCACCCGCAATTTTACTCTGTGGAAATTGAACGTAGGAGGTGTAAAATTCATATTTCTGGATAACTCCTAGAAAAATTGCTTTTACTTCAAACGATTCTGTAAAATAAGGTTGGTAGTTTTCAATCACTGAGTCCAATCTTGAATCGACATTCTATTTCCGGGTTCCGTTGCCTTCCGTTTTAAATTATGTACATTGTTTGTTTTTACTGTGGCTCTTAAACTTTACAAAATTGTACTCACAGGGGGTTAAGCAATTGCTAAGAAAAGCTTTGATTAGGTCTGGGATTAAACACTGCAAATACTCTGTGAATATGGCCGTTGACGGTACCGATAATTTGAGCAAATATAGTTCTAAATATAGTAATAGAAGTACATACATACATATCACGCCCTTATCCTTTGCGGGGTGGGCAGAGCGTTACCGGCCGTATAAAACGGTCGCTATCGCAATGTCTGACAAATATAGGATCTGTTTCCGGGACATTAAACTGAGGACTAAGGCATAGAGTAGAAATCACATAGAGATGACACTCCCGCTCCAGACGCGTTCAAGGTCAATCCGTCTGGCTGTCTCTTAGAGAACAATTCAGTCGGGAGTGCGCTTCGCCGCGGAAACGTTCGTCGTGCGGGTCGAATTTTCATTTTTTGTGAAAAATTTAGCAATGCCGAATTATTGTGGTGTGTATGGCTGCAAAAGTAAGTTTTTTTAATTTGCCTAAAGATGAGCCAAGGTAAGTGATGATTTTACAGTAAATACTTAGGTACCTACCAACCATTCGTTATTATACGTAATTGTTGTGTGTACACTCCTAGTTTTACTTACGTAGGTACCTAGTTTCCATTTTCTAATTTAAACTACTTACCTAGGTGCCTAAGTCATTTTTAGCTGATAATGATAAATAAGCACATTCGTATCGTAGGTATGTTTTGCACCTATTTTAAAATTCTGTACCTACCTATTAACAATAAAATGGTAAGGTAAGACTTTAAAACGGGTAAATATTTTGTTCCCACGGGAAAACTGTTAGCAGCGGTCGCAACCGCTTGACTGGCCGCTAGTCTGGAATAAAATTATTGGCACGTGACAGTGACAGCCCCGACTTAAAGCGCGGGAGAGTGCGGGGCGTTACGGGCTGCGGGGGGAAGTAGGTATTTAAAGCGCGGCTTTTGGGGCCCAGACAAAGGAGTTTCGTTTCTATACGCAGTATTATTATCTATTCTTATGACTAAGGCAAGATTGAATACGCATTATCTAGGCAAGCATGTACCATCATCGTCTGCATCAGCACAGAGCATCAGAGATAGCAGACAAATGCGGGCCTATTTGATAAAAAAAAATTATGGTCGCTTCCGAAAAATCGTGTATTACAATAGTGACAGGTTGCCAGCTTGTCGTCTAAAATTGTAATACACATGAAACCTATTTGTCGCTACTTGCGACACCCGCGAGAACGAAATGGGGAGATACTTTTCGAAGCCGGCATCACACGGCAATAATAAAATTACTCCAAGCTTTTTTTAAAAGAGATCAAATAATACTGCCTTTTTATCCATTTAACCATTATCTGTTGATCCCGTAAATTGGTAACTTGACGTGTACTGATAGTACTTACATAAATAAAAATCTATTGTTTGTTGTCAGAATAACATTCCACGGAATTTCCCCGTGGCTCTCAGGTGCTATACAACGCATTTCTTTCCTTGACCGCAGTGTGACCCCCCGGTGATAATGCGAAAGTTTGACAGCCACTGAACTTACTGTTTGTTATTCTGTATACAGTTGGATGTCGGACTGTGTGTGACTACGTTTAAATATATGGTTTAGTTCGTGTAGAAAGTCTTGTTTTACTTCTTATCTAATTTTCCACCCAGTAATTTTCTTTTTGTTCATAGCTGGTGGTAGGTACTAGGTTGATGCATTATATGTCCCTCTCAGATTTCAGCAAGCTCTTATATCATCACACATCGGCTTAGAATATTAAAATAGCAACACCCAATTCTACTCGTGGGTGTCGTAAAAAGTAACTAAGGGATAATCATTCAGGAAATGGGCAGCAGCGTTCCCTGTGAATGCAACATCTTGCACTGCGCTCGCCAATCTGCCTGCCAAGCGTGGTGAGTATGGCAATAACTCCCAATAGGGGCAGGCCTATGTTTAGCAGTGGACTGTTGTGCCTGTTAATGTAAAATTTTAATTTAGTTATCATTTATTCGGACTAAGCACTTCCAGTCATCATTTATAATGCGCACTGCTAAAGAGTGGAACTCACTACCTGCGTCTGTGTTTCCAAACGCATACAACCCTAATCTCTTCAAAGTAAGAGTGAACAGGCTTCTTCTGGGTGAGCTCGCTCCATCTTAGACTTTGTCTCTGTCCTATGACCTAGACTAGAGTCAAGATCAAACCCATCACTAATAAATAAAAAAAGTTAATCAAAATCAGCGTATGAATGCCTTGTCGTTTTCAAAACAATCTTCAATTTCGCGTTCTATACCACCGAAATATTAAACGCAGTTGAAAATCTTTCAGAAACATAAATCATTTCAATTTTTAACTTTGTTTATCTTTTCCTATTTAATGAAATGGAAATTCCCCGTCTCCTTCAGAATGTTTCTCTAGTTTCTTTCAACTGTAAACATGAATCTTGTAAATATTTTGCTTTGAAAGGAAAGTTGTGTCGTTTTTTGTTGTTTCATGTTTTGAGCTAAGATCTTTGACTGTGATGTTTATTTATAAATTTTTTTTGTTTGCAACTATTGCTCGCTCAAAGGTCGCGTGGACTTAGTCGTTGAAATCTGGTTTCAGAGTTCTACGATTCATAATGAATTTGTAAACTTAAAATCTCCTACATGTTTACCCCTGCCTGCTACGCCGAGGGTCGTAGATTCGATCCCCTCAGGACACAAAAATTTGTTAAGCCAAATTTCAGATATTTGTGTTTAGTCTGTGTGTTTTTTATGTATAATAAGTAATATGTATCTATTTATAAAAGAAGTATTTAAGTATTAATATCAGCTATCCAGTTCCCATAGTACAAGCTTAGTTTAGTTTGGTACTAAATGGCGCTGTGTGAATTGTCCAGGATATTTACTTATTTATTTTTAAGCCATCTTTCCACTTGATCAGTTTTGGTTCTACGTAACACAATGGGTTTATCTATACTTATTATAAGTACCTATTACTGTACTGTGAGTCTTATGCCTGAATAAAAAACTTTTAATCTACTCCCGATGTAACCCAATCCGACTCACCGCATTCTTTTTTTGCGGCGGTCATCTGCGGCACGGTCCTGTGTAGTTTTTGCAATTTTTTGCCGCAGTGTGGTTCCTAATCTGGTTCGAGTTTATTTTTGGCGACTGTGATTGTGTTCCCCGAACTAGGCGAGACTGGGTTTTAATTAGAAATTGGAATAGGTAGACTTCGAAATAGAACGAAAATTAAAAATAAATTCTTTCTATAACAATAAAATTGTTCATTTAGGATTTTACAATGCCTACGTTTTGAGCTCACGGATGACTAAGGTGTTAGACGTCATTATTTAGAATTTTAATTATTATTGTTCTACAGCCATCTATTTCTTAATTGCCTAGCGTAACGTCCGGGTTCCACGCAAAATGCCGAAACCGTATCTTGTGTAGTAGGTCTGACAGTATGTTGGATCCGGCTCTTCCATCTTCTTTCTATAATTCTGAATCCAAAAAGAACGAGTGTACAACGAAGAAATTGACATCCTACCATATCTGATATTGAATACCTACAGTGTGTAGCCGTAGAAAAGACTATCAAACAATCCTCCTTCCTACAGTATGCATTCAACAACTTCCGAGAAAAATGATTATTTATTCAAACTAGTGTTCTTGTAAGCGGAACTAGGACACCATTATCGATATTCCTTTACAAGTCGGATGAAGGTGGAACGACAACGATATCTTAAATTCTCAGAACTGGAAACTAAAGACAGAAATCTATGCATACGGGTATGTCGCAGAAAAATTGGCAAAACTTAAAATTAACGCTTCCTATGATTCTGGCCAAAAGCCGGAATATGGCAAAATCGTAGACTTAATTCGGACATTTTCCTAAACAAATCCAGACATTCTGACAAATTTAAATTATTTTAAATTCTGATAAATTTCGGATTTTATCCGAATTACTAAAATGGTTTATGAATATGGCAAAATCAAATTCGAAAATTACTTTTTTCCAATCGGATCTCTTAATGACCGAATTCCTAATTCCGCAATATTACTGCGACATATAGATTTCTTGTTGCTCTGCTGGCTTTTAGAAGCTCATATTTTCTTGATAGTCGATATTGAATGCAATGTAATGCAAGATACTGAAGATATACCTTGTCTACTAGACCTTTAGCAGTAGTGCATGATAAAAGCTATGCTCCACAATAAAGTTCTGAGCACCCTTGGGAATTCATTACTTTGACTTCCTTTCAGTATCTGTGCAACAGGGAGTTGATACGTGGAACGATTGCTTCATTATTCTTTGTTCAATGGGAAATGTATAAGTTATTTAAGCTACTTTATGTATGAGCGATGGAGTGATGCAAGAGGAATACACAGTACATATTATGTAGGCCTTCTGCTGGAAGAGATTTCTGTTTAGAAATATGTAGTACCTGTTGTGTTGTTTTTCTTTAATGTTATTGTTCTATGTTTTATCTTGTGTGCAATAAACAGGAATAGGCTTCGATATGTGTACTGTGGTATATTGGGTGAAATTTTACAAGTGACCGATAGCAAAATCTCAAGATGGGCTGGTGGTGGTGATAAGGAACAACTTTCCCCAAGCAACATAGGTTGAAATATTACAAAAATATTTTGAGTTTCCATAGTAACTAAAATCAGCTGATCGGCAATTTGGTTTGGGAAGTTTACAACTTTTTCTACATATTTCGCCCTATGCTCCTCAGGGAAGGTTGTTGCTTTTCACTAGCCCGTCTTGAGTTTTCGCTATCGGGCACTTTTACCCTATATTATTATGTATATAATACATTTCGGGAAAATGTGGAAAAGCGGCTGAAAGTGAAACCGATGGGCGGGCTAGATATATATGGATGACATTTTAGTAGTGACCGATAGCGACAACTCTGATAAGGAACAACTTTCCCAAAGGAACATAGTTCAAAATACGAAAACGAAGTTTGTGGACCTCCCATACATAATAGCCGAACAGCTAATTTAAGTTACCATATGGAGGTTCAAAATATTTTTGTTTTATTTCGACTTTTCGACCTATGTCCCTTGGGGAAAGTTGTTCCTTATCACCAGCCCGTACTCTGTTTTCAGTATCCGTAACAAGTAAAATTTTACCCTGTATAAGTAAACTCCGTAGGCTGATAAATATTCCTGCTGTTGTTTTACTTAATACCTAATTAATTAGAAATTCCTATTTTGTTTCAGGTACGTTACAACTTCACACATGTGAGAAAACAGGTAGCACTACAGAAACAGGGGCATAAACACAAGTCACGTATGTTACCATTAGTAACTGCCTCATTGCGTATGTAAGTAATTCAATTACTAGGTTTCTAGCCGTTTTCTACACGGGTATAAGAACATTGAACATTGCCGTGTGTTGCCGGCTGAGAATAGCATCACCCCATTTCTTGCCCGTGGGAGTCGTAAGAGGCGACTTAGGGACTTGAGGGTGTGTATTGCCATTTTAGGCGATGGGCTGACAACCTGTCACTATAGGGATACACAATTTTCCGAATAACCCTCAAATATTTGTCAGACGTGGCGTAAATGTCCGTTTTATGCGGCTGTTTACGCTCTGCCTACCCCGCAAGGGATTATAGGCGTGATATATGTATGTATGTATAAGAACATAGGTACGTCCTTGCTCGGAAGTTTGTTCAGAGATGTTCTTACTTTGAATTAACTATTGCGGTACAGATGATAAGCAAACTCATCTATTTTGGTCAAGGTAGAAAGAAGGCATCACCCCATTTCTTACCCTTGGGATTCGTAAGAGGCGACTAAGGGTCTCGAGGGTGTGTATTGCAATTTTAGACGATGGGCTGACAACCTATCACTATGGTATGGCTATGCATATTTATTCGAATGACCCTCAAATATTTGTCAGACGTGGCGTAAATGTCCGTTTTGCGGTCGTTTGTTCTCTAAATGAAAATAAGAAATTGAAAAAATGTCAGCGCCCGCCGGGACTTGAACCCGGGACCGTGGAGTACCGTTCCACTGCTCTGCCAACTGAGCTACCGGCGCCCCGACGTAAGCTGACGAAATCTTCAACCTCTTGGTACTCGTCTCGAAGCGACGACAAGCGACATCTAGTATAAGTTATTTGAAACTAATACTATGGTCAGTCCACTTAAGAGTGAAATTCGAACCATGCGATGAAGCTTTGCTTAATTAAATGTACTATGGTTTTATTTTGCACTCACAGTGCTATATTACTTTCATAAATGAAAATAAGAAATTGAAAAAATGTCAGCGCCCGCCGGGACTTGAACCCGGGACCGTGGAGTACCGTTCCACTGCTCTGCCAACTGAGCTACCGGCGCCCCGACGTAAGCTGACGAAATCTTCAACCTCTTGGTACTCGTCTCGAAGCGACGACAAGCGACATCTAGTATAAGTTATTTAAAACTAATACTATGGTCCGTCCACTTAAGAGTGAAATTCGAACCATGCGATGAAGCTTTGCTTAATTAAATGTACTATGGTTTTATTTTGCACTCACAGTGCTATATTACTTTCATAAATGAAAATAAGAAATTGAAAAAACCACAAACCATACTTAGTACATTTAATTAAGCAAAGCTTCATCGCATGGTTCGAATTTCACTCTTAAGTGGACGGACCATAGTATTACTTTCAAATAACTTATACTAGATGTCGCTTGTCGTCGCTTCGAGACGAGTACCAAGAGGTTGAAGATTTCGTCAGCTTACGTCGGGGCGCCGGTAGCTCAGTTGGCAGAGCAGTGGAACGGTACTCCACGGTCCCGGGTTCAAGTCCCGGCGGGCGCTGACATTTTTTCAATTTCTTATTTTCATTTATGAAAGTAATATAGCACTGTGAGTGCAAAATAAAACCATAGTACGTTTGTTCTCTGCCTACCCTGCAAGGGATATAGTATGAACCAGCTGCTCGTCTAGTTTTAGGGAACCAACGGTTTTAATGATTCTTAAAGCATCATGGTCATACGACACAAAGACTGCCTGTTAATTCGCACTGTTGTAACTAGTACCAAGGAACAGTAGTTTAACTTCATACTAACGCCCGCTTTGCGCACCCACACATTCGCAGCCCGACTGACCTATACGTGCACGACTACTACATAGAAGGTGTCGTTCGTGTCACAGTGAACTGTACTGTCGCCTCGCGTTTTTCTTTGAGTATCAAGAAATACCTAACTATTCATTTAATAATAATTTAATTCATTGTTTTCTTACTGTAAATTGGTACCTAAGTGACATAACTTAAATTCGGGTCACCGGGACCCGGTCGGGAGTAATTTTTTTTTCATATTTCGTCCTATGTTCCTTGGGGAAAGTTGTTCAGTTTCACGTACTGGTTCACCCCTTAAAATATTCTCATTAAATTTTTTTACACCATGTATATTGTGCTAGTGGCAACCAATTGCTATAGCGACACGAAACCCCCCAGTATTATTGATTATCGAATGAACGATCCCCCATTTCTTTTGCTTTCGTATAAAAAAATCACAAGCTTGTTTTGCACTCAATAACAAAAAGACATTCATTACAAGTCTAGACACGGCAATTAAAAACTAAACCCTTTTTAATTGATCTCAATCATTGAGGGTCTAGTTCAACTGATAATCCAATGGAACAACGAAAACAGTTCACATTTAACCTTGACTGTGAACTTGAGAACATTTTATTAGAGCAAGTACTTCGGTTTAGATAGTGGTATCTCTGTTCTAGGCTCTGTACACTTCATTCAGACTCAGCATTCAGACACTCAGCAGCACACACGCGTGTGTTATATACTTACCTATTAGTGCTTACATTACGCTGTTTTAGTGACACACTTCTTGTCGTACTTAGGTGCATACCACATAATACTACCGAAAAATAAATAAAATATATATCATCATGAAATGTGGCGGTTGTAACACAGGGATCAAGGAGGGACTGAGCATCGCTTGTGATAACTGTAAGTTCAGATTCTGTTTTCCCTGTCTAAACGTCCCTTCTAACATCAAGACTAAGAGCGAAATAGGCCAGGATTTACTTGCAAAATTGGCATGCCCTCATTGTGTAAATATCAACAGCGGGCGTCGATTGGGCCGAAATGAGGACACTCCCACCTCCACAAAGCAAGGGCCGAATTTCAATCTTCTGCTGACTTCTACGAAAGAGTTGACCTTCGATGAAAATCTTCTCGACTCAAAATTGGCTAATTTTGCCGCCGAGATAAAGAACAGCCTCATTCAACACATCGATTCTAAGATCCAGGAATTGAAACAAGACTTTACGAATACGACTGATTTCATCATGAACGAAGTGAAAGATCTGCAGAAAAAATTACAAGAGAGAGATGACCTCATAAAGAACTTGGTAAACGATCAAGAGAATATGAAGAAGGACCTGTTCCAGATGAGTAAACGTATGGCAACAATGGACAAACTTTCTCGCGACCGGAACATCGAACTGCAAGCTATCCCGGAGACGAAAGAAGAGAACTTAATCAACGTAATTTCATTTGTTTGTTCCAAAGTTAACTTTCCTCTGAAAGACGCAGACGTGCAATCCTGCCGCCGCGTTGCCAGGATGGACAAAAACAACGCGCGACCGAGGAACGTTCTCGTCACTTTTTCTACACCAAGGGTGCGCGATGGAGTTCTCTCGGCTGTCTCCACCTACACAAAAGAAAAGCGAACAAAACTTTCTACGAGCGACATCGGATTGTTAGGCAATCCTTCCAAAATCTACATATGTGAACATCTTTCTCCAGAATGCAAGCAATTACACGCAGCAGCCAGGAAGTTCAAATTAGAAATGGACTTCAAATACGTATGGGTCAAGAACGGTCAAGTATATCTACGTAGAGTCGACAATGAAAAAGCAGTGAGAATTACGAGTATAAATGATTTGGAGCAGTTGAAAATGAGTAAGAACACTATACTAGCTTAAAATTATCTTGTAATCTAAACATAATACTGCATTACTATTAGTCCAATTTTTCAGCAAAATGCTTTTAATTACTCTACTTAGGTGTTTGCATAAGCAAACTATTTTAAATTTTATATTAATCGTAATTTTTTATTCGACTATAAGTTTAATTTCTAGGTCACAAATAATATCTAATTGTACCATTATTTATAATTCCATATTATCTATTTATAGAACAAATGTTGCAATATCTAATTTGCATTGCTTTTGTATTTACAATAAAATCGTAAGTTCAGCCAAAAAGACAAATATGCATTATGCACGGTTGACCGAGTTTTGCGCAGACGGACCTGACTTTAGTGCATTGTTTGCACTCTTTTCAATTCGCACCCGATCAGCTGTTTTAGGACACAATTTCCCTTTGTATTTACATTTATTCGAAACATATTTATTTTTAATTAGCGTACCGTGTAAACAATTATATCACACCAGACACTCTCTTTACTTAAAATTTGCCCTACTGTTACTCAACCCATTACACTGTCACTGCCAGTATCATTCGATGATGTAAACAATTTACTAGACTCTTATAATGTAACAGAGCACCACAGTTGCTTGGCGGAAGAATGTCAAGATATATTGCAAGATGTTTTATCACAGTTTAAAATAGTACATCAAAATATTCGCAGTATAAATAAAAACTTTGATAGTATTTGTAGTCTTTTATCCCGGTTAAATTTCTGCTGCGATATTTTAGTGTTTACAGAATGTTGGTTATCTCGTGTTAATAATCTTCCTGTGCTCGCAGGATACACGAATTTTTCATCTAAGGTGACCTACAATCAAAATGATGGCATTGTTGTCATGATAAACAACAAACTCAAATCGTACAAAATTGAAGAACCCGCATTAGATGAGGCGAACTGTTTTCTTATAATAATAAACAAAAATATTGTGATAATTGCAATATACAGACCACCTTGCTTTACAAAAATTGAAAACTTTCTCTCGTCCCTAAAAAATCTGCTGACTAATCTGAATTCTTATAAACATATATACATCATTGGTGACATAAATATTAACATTGCCAGCGCACATACAGACTCCACTGAATACTTGGATTTACTTACATATTATGGCTTCATACCAGCATATTATACACCTACTAGAGGTAACAGCTGCCTAGATCATATTATTGTAAAGTCCAAACTTTATACGACCACATTTGTCATTCATTCTTCAATAACAGATCATGATGCTTTGCTGCTCTGTTTTAAGCTTAAAAAAACTAACTGCGTAAAAAAATCAACTACACATAAGATTGATTACAGTAAGCTATTTAAGGAATGTTCAAACATTAGTTTTCAGAACTCTGTTATGTCGGATGATGTTAATACAGCTACGGACAGCTTTATTGAGATAATACAGCAACTAATGCATAATAATTCTATTATAACGAAAACACCCAGAAATAAAGTAACGAAAAAACCGTGGATTACACCAGGGTTACTGAGATGTATAAGAAATAGAGATAAAATGCATGCTAAATTAAAAATACAAACGAATAACGATATCCTACTGATAACATACAAACGCTACAGAAACTTCTGTAATAATATACTAAAAAAAGTCAAAAGACAGTATGAGCAACAACAGCTTATTGGAGCACAAAATAATAACAAAAAGCTCTGGTCTACCATAAAAGAAATTACGAATTTGAACCCTTCTAAATCACCCCCTTATGATTTGCTATCTATTGACAACACTCCTAAAAAATCTGTTGATAAAGCAAACCAATTCTTTTCTGATATAGGCGCTAATTTAGCTAGTCAAATTACAAATAGAACTTCTTCTATACCGTTACATCAAAAGCACCCGTTGTCCCCTGAGTCATTTGTTTTATTAAACACAGACGAAGACGAAATAGCTAACATTATTAGACATCTCAAGAATAATACTAGTGTTGGATGCGACCGGATTCCTACTAAAGTGCTGAAAACTTTAAATGAATTTATAAAAGCTCCCCTAGCGCATATTTTTAACCTATGTATAGAAAAGGGATTGTTTTCAAATGCATTTAAAAAATCCATTGTGACTCCTATCTATAAGAGTGGCAGAAGAGACTTGATCAATAACTATCGTCCTATTTCTATCCTACCAAATATGTCTAAGATTTTTGAAAAAATAATTAATGTCAGACTAACGAATTACCTTGAATGTAAAAATCTACTATCATCATCTCAATTTGGCTTTAGAAAAGGTAAATCTACCAATGATGCTGTACATAATTTAGTAGACTTTGTAGTTAACAAGCTAGATAATAAGTATAAATGTCTATCAATATTTTTAGACTTAGCGAAAGCTTTTGATACTGTATCTTTTGCCATTCTTTTGGATAAGTTGTCTATGCTAGGTATAAGAGGTCAGCAACTTCTACTTCTCAAGAACTACATCTCTGATAGGTCTCAATGCGTAAAAATTGGTGACATCACTAGCTCCAGTCATCTAATTACATATGGGGTTCCACAGGGTAGCATTCTTGGTCCTACGCTATTTCTTTGTTACATTAACGATTTATGCAGCCTAAAACTACAAAATTGTCTCATCAATTCATATGCCGATGATACGGCACTTACCTTTTACGGGGAAACATGGACGTCTTGCTTTGAATATGCTCAACAGGGATTCGATGTAGTGTGTCAATGGTTAGCAAATAATTCACTAACTTTGAATGCGACCAAAACGAAATATATTACATATAGTATACGACATAATAAAGCTTCACTTAATGATAATAACAAAATTATAGCACATTCTTGTGCTCCTGCAAACAGAAACCAATGTAAATGTCCTTCCATTGATAAAACAGATTCAATCAAATATTTAGGCGTTTGTATCGACAGTCGGCTCTCGTTTGCTGAACACATTCATAACACATCTAACAAAATCAGAAAATTATGTTACGTATTCAAATCTCTTAGACACGTAGCGGATGCCAAACTCATGAGATCGGTATACATTTCACTTTGTCAATCCGTAACTACGTATTGCATCTCTGTTTGGGGAGGTACACCAAAGAGTAACTTTTTAGAAATTGAAAGAGCACAGCGATTAATTCTTAAAATAGCACACTTTAAACCTCGTCTATTTCCCACAACTCAACTTTATATTGAAACTGAAGTTCTAACTGTAAGACAGCTTTATATACTCACTATTATTTTACAGAAGCATAAGACAATTTTTAACTCAAACCACAAAAATTTGAATAAAAGACGTTTTTACCAGGTGTGCAGAGTCGCTCCTGTAAAATACTACTTTTGCACAAAACTTCTATATTTTTCTTAGTAGTAAGCTTTATAATATTGCTAATAAAGAATTAGATATTTATAGTAAAGTTAGATTTGAATGTAAAAAATTAGTCACGGAGTGGCTGATGAAAATGAATTACGAATATATCGAAAGTCTACTTGATGTTGTAACATAATATAGATAACTTGTATAATATACTAAATTAGATATTTATTACTTTTATTTAAAATATAATAATAATCAGTTTACTAATTTTAACCATAAACTCTTACTAAGTATTCAAATTGTATTCTACTTAGTTATAAGTTCATTAAACTACTGGTCTAAATAATTATAAGTGTGTGCTGATGTCAGAATGTTGGAGCTAGGAGATCCATAGCACAGGTTCACCTAGTTTGGACTCCTATCTCCCTTTCAATTAAACAACCATGAATTTATACACTTTAACAAATGTAATAACTTAATTTAATTACTGGGAGACAATAAATATTTTTTATCAAATATAAATATTTTTTATCATTTTATCATTGTGGAGTCTTCTTGTAAAGTAATTGAACGTTTTATTGACTGAATAGGTTTTCATTGGCGTATCATGAGATATGACTCGTGGTACAGTCAAGCTCACGTCCGGTTAGACACTAGAACCGCCAATGTAAGTGTTATGCGCGCGGAATAAGAACGGTCCAAAGTTCTAACTGTCAAATATAGCCTGATCTTGACCGTGACTGTACCATGGGCGCAAAAAACTCGTGACAAATTAGAATTATAAGGTTGTGGTTTTTGTTGTGATCGTAAGCGAAAAGCCGTGAGAAAAAAAAAGTCTCTGAAAAAAGCTATTAAAGAGAAATTTAAATATCTTTCTAAATTTAAAACGTATGGCAATCTGTCTGATGAAGCTACCTTTAAATTATTAAGAGAAAGAGTTAGGACACTGGAAGAACAATGCTATAACTTACATATTTCTAATGTGGAAAATGCAATTGAAACGAATCCTAAATTCTTTTGGTCATATCATAAATCTAAGTTAAAATCTAATGACATTCCTAGTAGTTTGAATTACAATAATTTTACCCTAAACTCAGGTGAATCAATATGCGACGGTTTTTCAGATTACTTCGCAACCTCATTTTTGAATACTAGTGCTAATGCCTTATCTTTGTGCCCGGACGATGATCCGTACTCATCCTGCAACATTTCTTCCATTGAGCTAGACCGAATGACGGTTGCTAAGTTATTAACTGGGCTGGATATTACAAAGTCTGCGGGTCCAGACAACCTTCCTGCGGTCTTCCTGAAAAATTGTGCTTCGTCCATTGCTCTTCCTATCACCATTCTACTTAAGAAGTCTCTTTCTGAAGGACTAGTACCAAACTTATGGAAACAGGCATTTATCACCCCGATACACAAAAAGGGACCTAAAACAGAAGTCACCAACTATAGACCTATTTCCAAGTTATGCATAGTGTCTAAAGTGTTTGAGAGGGTCGTATACAATCAGGTGTATCCTGCATTGAAACAGTCGTTTAGTGTTACCCAACATGGGTTTTTGAAGGGTCGGTCGACCGCATCCAATCTTACACTGCTGAATGACTACATAACAAAAAATATGGATAAGGGAGGCCAGGTCGACGTCGTCTACACTGATTACAGCAAGGCATTTGATAGAATTCCACACTATTTGCTTTTGAGAAAGCTGTCTAAAATTGGTATTTGTGGGGATCTATTAAGATGGTTTTCCTCTTACATAGAGAATCGTTCCCAGGCTGTTGTCACTAATGGCTACATGTCTAGCTGGGTCACTATTCCTAGAGGTGTACCGCAGGGTTCATTGTTAGGTCCCTTGCTGTTTCTCATCTTTGTAAACGACGTTGAACTGTGCCTCAAATCATCCTGTTTGCTGAGTTTTGCTGACGATATGAAGATATTTTCGTCCATTTCTTCTCTAGGCGACGCTGCTGCTCTCCAAGCTGATCTACACAGATTGGATGAGTACTGTGCCGCGAACCACCTAGACCTCAACCCGACCAAATGCAATGTTATGAGCTTCTCCCGTAAAACAACCCCTTTAGTATACGACTATAATTTTAAAAACCAAATTCTACCACGGTGTTCCCTAGTGCGTGATCTTGGAATCATTCATGACGCTAAACTTTTATTTGATTCACATGTTGATCACATAGTGGCAAAAGCCACAAAAGCTCTTGGTTTTATTATGCGTAGCTCAAAAGATTTTACCCGAGCTAAAACTATCAAAATTCTATTCTGTACTTATGTCAGAAGTAACCTAGAGTATGCGTCACAAGTATGGAACCCCCGCTACGATTGTTATATATCGCGAATCGAACGTGTGCAAAAAAAAATCATAAGATTTCTTTGCTTCAAAACAAGAGTTAAGTATGATTCTACCCAATACACCAACATGTGTCAAAAACATCATCTTCTGCCACTGTCCATCCGAAGAAATATTGCTGATATATCATTTCTTTTGAAAATAGCTTCGAGCGCTATTGACTGCCCCGATTTGCTTTCGTCCGTCAGTCTTCGAGTACCTTCTAGACAACTTAGATTTAATGCCCCTATTTTTCTTCCCGTTGCTTCTACAAACTATCGTCAAAATTCATATGTGTGCAGAGCAAGCAAGGCTTTTAATGAACTATCAGGTAATCTAGACCTAGATTTGTTCAACTCCAGTCCCAGTGCCGTTAGACGCCAGCTGAGCAGCAATTTCTTTAACGATTAACGTCTCATCTACATCAAGTGTACCAGTGATGTCGATCTCTATTACCCCCAAATTGAATCCAAAACAAGTCAACAAACATAACAATAGTAGGTATATCAGGCTTAAAGTTTTATGTCTTACATTAAAAAAATATATATATAAATAAATATACGTAACATTAGTGGCGAGCCGAACTGTGTGAGTGCGAATGTGTGTTTTTTTTTCTTGTACAATGTAACTACATGCGAAAACCTGTAATTGGCTGTTTGTATTTACTGTATAGCTATATTTATTTTTGAGCTGTTGGTTTTCCGAATAAAATAAAATAAAAATAAAATCAAATAAAATCGCGTTGTAGGATTCAGTTAAGAGTACTGCTTGAATAGGTAAAAACTGAGTCTGTAAAACCTACTTAATGATAGGTAATGAAAACTTTTTATTTGCTAGAAAATGGTACAAAAAGTTCTTAGGTATTCTTAAAATACAATGTGGTGCCAAAATACTTCACCTGATGCAGGCAAAAAAAAAAGAAATTATAACATAATCAATATTATATTATTAGTGACCTATCATAAACTATTGCAACCTTATTTCAACTTAAATTGTCATATGTTTCCTAAACCGTACCTATTTCGTCCAATTATCTCTAAATGTTTAAACAAATACGTATCTGCTAGCATTTCGTAACTAAATGAACATCTGCATCCTATCGACAAACAGCTAATTACACAAGTACTTAAACCTGACCTGCCTCAAGTGTACGCAACTGTTTGTTTTGTTGACATTTACATCTGGTCCAAGTGCAAGGACCAAGTGCAATGACCTCCAAATTAATGTCAATTGTGGTGTCAACGAACCATACCACCATAATAGACTTGTTGTACTGTTATCTAATTGTGAAAGGAGTAATTGTATTTTTTACCGAGTTTTGGTTGGGAATTTCTTGTCCTTCTTCTTCTTTGTCAAGTCGATAGCATCAGTTAAATTTTCTGTGACCAATATTTGGCAACTGAAATGCTGGAGCTCGCCTCTTGCAAGTTCTGGAGCGTAAAGGAGTTTGGGCTATTGGGTTGGGACAGGCTATTAGGTGGGCCATTGGTTGGACGGCGCCGCAGTCACACTTCTTGTTCGTGTGTCTATGCTAGGTAAAAAAACATTTGCTCTATATATTTCAAGAAATAAACTAGCTCATTATATAACTGAACTTTTCCCACGGAATATTAGGGGGCGTTCAAAAGATTTTTTCATATTTTTTTGCCAGGGGATGTGCATTTCCTTTGGGAACTTTGGGAAAGATGTTTAGTTTCGCGGGCTCCTTTATCCTTGATATACATAATTTTTATTTATTTAAATATATGCTGAGGATTGTATAAAATGTGAGAGAGTCAAGAGCAAACCCATCATTAATAAAAAAAAAAAAAAAAAAATGTAATATTTTCTTGAGTTTGCTCAACTATTACTCATGACAATAAAACAATTTTAAACAGAAATAGGCACAACTTAAATCCGTTTAAAATTGTTTTATTGTGTGAGAGATGTGTGTAGGTTTTCATTAAATATTGTAAAACTGTAATCCAAAAAATATTTCAAAGTTTCTTTTCTAACAACCTGAACCAGCTATTAATTCTATTACGATTATAAAACGGTTTACCAAGTCATGCAGCCGAGTATTATAAAACGTGTTTATTCTTATCTTGAAAGGAACGTCAGATTAAAGATAAGTTAATTAGGGTTAGAAAAGCAAAACACCTGGGCTTTTAAAGAAAATATACTTTAGATAATCGCGTGACTCAGCAATGTAATAAATGTATGTAAGTAGGATCACTACAACCGATGTGGCGCAGTGGTAGTGCGGCCTGCGACTCAAAGGTTCCGGGAAGTTATTTATAACATTTTTATGATACGATTTTTTTACTAACTGAACTTTTTGCTTACTTCTTCTTCTTCCTCGGGTTGGGACGTCTGCGGAGCTCGCAGACGGGTGATCAGCTCCACTAAGCGGGAACCATTTCACCCAATTCCCAATTCTCACCCAGTTTTTTTACTAACTGAACTTTTTGCTTACTTACACACTCACAAACTTTTTGGACATTTTCAAGACGTAAAACGCAACCTTTCTTTGTTTGTACAGTCTTCTTCTTCTTTTAATTTATGGCTTTTGCAGACAAGCAATTCAGCCAGTGTCACGTGGAATGAGTTTGTACAGTCGTTCACCAGCCAGACTTTTTGATATGCGACGTTGAAAATTCAATGAGGATCATTTTCCTATTGAAATTCAATCTTGCCCGAGTGACATTCGATATCAGTAATCTATTCACAGACAAATAGGTCAGCGGCTACTTTCTCAATGACTATGACTATGACTAATAGCGAAATCATGAGACGGGCTGGTGATAACCAACAACTTGAAAATTTTGCAAGTTGGCAAAAATTGTATACCTAACACGGGAAGTGTTTTAAAATTTGGTATTCAACAACTTTCCCTAAGGAACATAGGTTTTAATATGACAAAAATATTTTGAGTTTCCATATAGTAACTCAAATAAATTGATCGGCAATTTTGTAAGGCTAGTCCTCAGGGATCGTTTTTTTTTCGTATTTCGACCTATGTTCCTCGGGAAAAGTAGTTTCTTATCACCAGCCCGTGTCAGGTTCTAATTTTAATTAAGGATAATACGAAAATCTTGGGCAACGGACATTCTGATAGATTGTTTGTATAAAGGAAAACGTTTTTTGTACTGGCGCCACGGTCAAGGTCGTTCACGGCTACACTCGCCTTAACAGTCAACTTAAGTTTCAACTGTATTCATGACTCCATGGTACAATTCATGGCAACAGACATTTCTCTTGGTAGAAAAAATAGGCCAGACTAAAAATCAGATTCAATAAAGAAGCTAACCGGTTATCGGGCATTGAAGAACTGCACAATAAAATGTTATGGGGTTTCACTGTCGCTAAAACGTGTTTCTGTCATGTCAAGTCAAGCAAGTATCGTGTCGCCAAACGGATACGCAGCTAGACAACGTTACTAATGTATGCATCCCAGCTATAGTCACAGTCATTGAGAAAGTAGCCGCTGACCTATTTGTCTGTGAATAGATTACTGATATCGAATGTCACTCGGAAAAGATTGAGACCAAACCTTTATAGGCATTAACTTAAAGCGCAATTTGCAAAATGACCAGCGGTTTCATAAGGGCCAATTCGCAATATAGGTCCAATTCTGATGGGGGCACACAATTGGAATGTTCGGCAAGTAGGTGTCTTTAGCTTATCAGATTAGAGTGTTAGGTACAGCAATGGACGCCAGTGATACACAAGTGAAGCGCAGAAAAAGCTCTGCCCTCTACCTATGAATAAGCTGTGCTGTTTATACCTAGGGAATATTATCAATAAGGTATGGGAAGGTCTAAGTTCGGTATCTCTATAATGGACAAAATCCAGAATGACTGTCCGTAATAAGACCAAAGTAACAGACATAGTCTGGAATTGTAGCAAACTGAAGTGGCAGTGGGCTGGGCACATCTGTTGTTGAACCGATGGACGGTGGAGCAAGCGGGTTCTCGAGTGGATGCCAGGCCTCGGCAGGCGTAGCGTTGGACGACCTGCGGCCAGATGGACCGCTGACTTAAAAAAAGCGGCGGGTAGCGACTGGATGGCGACAACGAGAGATCGTGCCCTATGGCATACCCTGGGGGAGGCCTACGTCCAGCAGTGGACTGCAATAGGCTGATGTATGTATGTATCAATAAGAGCCGATGTGGTGCAGTGGTAGTGCGACTGCCTGCGACGCAAAGGTTCCGGGTTCGAATCTCGGTGGGACACTCACTAAGTTGATATTTATCACTTTGTGAATTTGTTCCCGGTCTGGTTAGGACATTGTAGGGTGAACCAACTGATTGTCCGAAAAGAAATGGTTCCGTGCTTCGGAGGGCACGCTAAGCTGTCGGTCCCGGTTGCTGTCTATGATTACTTAGACGGCGGTCGTAACACAACCATGTCAGAGGCCTACTACTGGTAGTAGGCGGTTGAAAAAATTCTGACACCAGGGTTCATCGGGTCGTTGGACGACTCGGTGTCACGAAAAGAAAGAGAGCCAAACAAGGCGCGGAAGTCGGAAGATAAACCGATCTTGTGTTGTGCAGCTCAAATCTTGCATCCGTCCGTTAACACGGCGATATCGTAATCCGTTTTGTAACAGTTTACGTTACAGTAGGGGTGGCACTGCTTATAGTATATTTATAATTTTTCAATTTTTTTTACTTAATTATTTATATAGTATTGACTGGTATAATGGCGTAGTGAATAGTACCCCTGCCTGTTTCGCAAAGGGTCGTGGGTTCGATCCGCATAATATTTGTGTTTAGTCTGGGTGTTTTGTATGTTTCATATGTATTTATTTACAAAAAAAAAAGGTATATAAGTATGTATATCAGCTATCTGGTTCCCATAGTACAAACTTTGCTTATTTTGGGCCTAAATGGCGCTTTGTGAATGGTCCACGATATTTTTTAATTTATATTTCTGGGTTTGAAATTGCACAAAAAAAAGTCGTAAATATTTTTAAATTAGCTTTTCTCCGGTGTTACTAGCTGCTTAATGTTTTCCGTGTCTTCGCTATTCGACAATAGATGTCGTGTTTGGTTTTCATTAAAGTGCAATTTATATAACTCAGCAGCAGCAGAGTATGCCGCTGTTAGTTTAAACTGTAGCGTCACCTTTCTAGCAATCATTGAACAATACTTCTTTCCGTAGTAAACAACTCATAACTACTATAGTTAGTACTTAAACTAAGTGTTTTCTGACCAAAGCGTTTATTATCATTTAAGGTCCTATTCTTCTGAAAAGTTAACCTCTCTCATTCGCGCTGCGCCAGAGAGAAACATTTAATCATTTGGCGCTCTTTTGCGAGATTTTACGGTTTTTGCGACAAAGAAACTAGAGAAATACCGTAACAATGTCTGATTCAGTCACTTTTACCAGAAAACTTATGAATCCAGATTGGATCCAGAAACTGCATGGAAAATATGTTTCTGCTGTAGAGGTAATTGTCTCAATCTTGCCGGTGCGCTCACCCCAGGAAACGATACCATACGGTAGCAGCAGCCCTACCGCCGCCGACAGACAGGTTCCATACTGTAATATTGTTATCGCGCCGCTCCAAGATGCAGGTGATTGAACACGGGCTTACACTATTTATAACCAAATTCATAAAGATGATTACGTTGTAGCCGTAATGTGTTTACATGAAACTATAAGTAAACATGATTGTTGTGAATATCTTTTGGACCAAACGGTTGAATCCCTATGATGTTGAGTATTCAAAATATTGACATCTCAAAAAGTTGAATTCAGTTTCCTTTATGTAGTTTACTAGCTTTCCGCCCAGCGATATACCGGCTGCCACTCATTTTCCCGTGGTAATAGTTGTTTTCCCGCTGTGAAAAGTGGCACATGTGTAATTCCAGGTTATACTCTACATACATACATACACATATCACGCCTATAATCCCTTGCGGGGTAGGCAGAGCGTAAACGACCGCATAGAACGGACATTTACGCCACGTCTGACAAACATTTGAGGGTCATCCGGAAATTGTGTATCGCCCTAGTGACAGGTTGTCAGCCCATCGCCTTAAATAGCAATACACACCCTCGAGTCCCTTAGACGCTTTTTACGACTCCCACGGGCAAGAAATGGGGTGATGCTATTCTAAGCCGGAATCACACGGCACAGGTTATACTCTACCTGTGTTCTAATTTCATCCAAATCGGTCAAGCCGTTTGAGCGCGAAGAGGTAACAAACATACATACACACACACACAGAAATTTATAATATGAGTACGGATTTATCGCAAGATAAGCAGATTGAAACGAAAATGCAATAGCTGGACCACAAAGTTGGTAGAATGGACGATCGAGTCGGAAGGTGTTAGAGTGGCGATCACGCGTCAGAAAACGCAGCATAGGATGGCGTCCTACCAGTGCCCGATGATACTATCATACTACAAGCTACAATTTTACAGGTGAAGTTTGATGTTCCAGTTCAAATCGTAGTAGGTTAGCCATTATGATACCAATAATATTAGACGGATACGCAATGTACTAAGAGTTTCACCTGTAGACTTGTAGCCTGTAGTTTCATAACGTAGGGCACAGGTAGGCCGACCATCTTGTAAGGGTTGCGGGCAGGCCTAGGATGCAATCCACCTATAATCTTAGTTTATGGACGTTGCTGGATTTAGGCCTTCACCAGGTCACAACAATGGAGGTCTCTGGGCTCTTAATGACACGAACGAAATCTGTTTATTCTACTGTGAAAATACCTAAAGGTGAGGTGAAGGGTGATTGACCCCAGGTCAATGCCCTATACGGGTTGAACCGTAATACCGTAATCCTCATTAACCCCACCGCAACGTATGGTCTGACTGCATTTAATATTGGTCACGCTAAACCTGCAAATAGGTTATTTTTGTCTGTTAAATTCACTTTATAATGGGGTTTAAGTTGGATTATACAGCCAAGCCAGCCAACCACTCAGAGCCAGCTCCATAAAGTATCCCAGGCTGTATTACATACATACATTATATATCACGCCTTTAATCCCTTGCAGAGTAGGCAGGGTGTGAAAGAATATTTACGCCACGTCTGACAAATAATTGAGTGTCATTCTCAAAATTATGTATCGTCATAGTGACAGGTTGTCAGCTTATCGTCTACAATTGCAATTCACACCTTAGAGTGCATACGTCGCCTCCTACGACTCCCACGGGAAAGAAATGGGGTGATGCTATTCTTCATTTTGCTATTTCAAGATACGACTCTTGATTGACGTTACAACACTGCGCTCGCCGAGCCCCTGCAGGCATGTACTCTTCAAATGAGGGCTCATGTCATGGACGGACATGTTTCGTGGCTGACACGGTGGTTCGCCAGCTGAAGGCATTTTCCTCTTAAGGCGAGTGTAGCCGTGAACGACCTAGACAGTGGCGTGATAGATTGTTTGAATAATGAGAAATCTTTTTTTTGTAAAGTGGCGCCACTGTTGAGGTTGTTGATTGCTACACTCGCCTTAAGGCCCTGCTTTTCCTGAAAAGTTGGCCCTTTCATCCGCGCTGCGCCAGAGAGAAACAGCCAATCATTTTGCGCTCCAATTTTCGCGAGATATTACGGCTTTTGCGACAAAGAAACTACTGAAATACCGTAACGTAACAATGTCTAGTTCAGATATTTTTGCTAGAAAATGTATGTATCTAAATTATTGCGTAAAAAAATGTATTATGTAACTTTAAAACTGTAGTCTTATATTGAAAACATGTTTTTAATAGAGGTTACTTTGTTTTTTTTTTTCTATTAAGTAAAGTTTTCAAGTTGCGGAACTGATAGTATCTGTTATCGGTTAGATCCTCGACAATAACATTTTTTTTTCAGAATTTCGTAATTGCCTGAATAAAACCGGTAAAAAAATCTTGCGCTTTCCCCGCCTTAAGTATGGTGGGTTAATTTTTGTAGGGAACGTCTACATCTATTGTGGTTGACATCATGATAGATGATGTACATGTTTAGTGTCAATCTTGTCAAGAAGCGATTCGACTTAATTTTTACTGTTTTTATTGTGGGGGAAAAAGCCACAG
This sequence comes from Tuta absoluta, assembly GCA_027580185.1. Classification (NCBI taxonomy): domain Eukaryota; kingdom Metazoa; phylum Arthropoda; class Insecta; order Lepidoptera; family Gelechiidae; genus Tuta; species Tuta absoluta. The sequence goes on along the minus strand of JAQAHW010000066.1, from coordinate 221,907 downwards.
GTAATGAGTTTTGTCGTATTTGATGTTTTTTTTTACTATTGTTTTCTTTGACCTTGACTCTGGCAGAATCATCGCCTAAAGGCGATGGAAGCCAAATATTAAAAAAAAAAAAAAAAAAAACTCGATTGCTAATCTTTGGTGTTTGGACGGCCAATGTTGTGTTAGTGCGACAGCCTGCGGCGCAAAGGTTCCAAGTTCGATTCCCGGCGGGGCACTCACAATGTTGATATTTTCACTTTGCAAATTTGTTTCCAATCTGGTTAGGACATTGCAGGCTGAACTGATTGTCCGTAAGAAAGATGGTTCCGTACTTCGGTGAGCACTTTTAGCCGTCGTTCCCGGTGGCTGTCTATGATTAATTTCGTCGTCAGCCCATTTCGACCTGTGGCAGTTGTAAAAGGGACTATTTCACATTATATTGGTACCAAAACGTTATGATATCGCAATATTCGGTAAGATACCATACCCTTTACCATTTTTACCGATTTAATTTCGGGTATACCATCCCTGCCTGCAACTCCTTGTGTATTCAATAACTTAGTAGGTATCAAATCCTTTATCCATAAACATGACTGACCCGGTAATTGAAGCGAGACCGCGCTGTTTACCGGCCGACTAAACACCGGTTTAGCAATAACGACTACACTTCAAAGGCAACATGTTTACTTACTCACAAATGTTTATTTTGAACATCTACACTAATCTACACTAATATTATAAAGAGGAAAGATTTGATTGTTTGTTTGTTTGTTTGTTTGTTTGTTTGTTTGTTTGCATCGAATAGGCTCCGAAACTACTGGCCCGATTTTAAAAATTCTTTTACTATTAGAATCCTACATTATTCCTGATGAACATAGGCTATATTTTATACGAGAAAAAAATAGGGATCCGCGTGAAAATTTCAAAATTGTAAACCAACGTGTGAAAAATGTACCAAAAAAATATCTTATATCGCGTACGCTGTGGAAATTATTGACAATAGAGCAAAGTGATGTACCACAGTTTTATAGAGGACATCAATATCTATAATAATGTTCGCGATACCATATGTCTAACTATTACAGTTATGCCACAATAACTACTTTTTCATTTAAAAATTTACAAACTACGCCACATTGTTCGTACCAGTGTAATGATTACATTTAATCATTACTGCATTAAAGGGTGTAAGGGATAGTCCCCTCCGAATACTAATAGAGAACATGCAGACCATGAAACTGAACAACTTTCCACTAGAAACATATTTCAGGAAACGTAAAAAAACTGACTTCCCATAGTGAATGCAGTCAGCTGATTGTGATTTTGTATGGAAGGTCATTTTTTTGGCGTTTCCTGACATATGTTTCTAGGGGAAAGTTGTCCAGTTTTATGTTTCATGCACCCTATCAGTATTCGAAGGGCTGTCCCTTACACTCGGTATAAAAAAAGACGACAAAAACATTAAATAATGCATTAAAAAAATCTACACTAAAATAATACATACATACACATATCACGCCTATTATCCCTTGCGGGGTAGGCAGAGAGTAAACGGCTGCAAAAACATTTACGCCACGTCTGACATATGTTTGAGGGTCATTCGGAAAATTGTGTATCGCCATAGTGACAGGTTGTCAGCCCATCGCCTAAAATTACAATACACACCCTCAAGTCCCTTAGTCGCCTCCAACGACTCCCACGGAAAGAAATCGGGTGATGCTGTTCTAAACCGGCATCACACTAAAATAATAATAATATAATCTAAACTTATATTAGAAAACAGGATTTTTTTTATTGTTTGTTTGAATTGAATAGGCTCCGAAACTACTGGACTGATTTAAAAAATTCTTTTACCGTTAATTTAAATTGAAATTCTTTATTCAATGTAGGATAGTATTATCACTTATTGACGTCATGAACCGTCATCCTAAAAAAAGAAATTAGTATCACACTATTTCCTGTTTTTTATTACAATTTTGTTATGACCTAATAGAAAACCGGCTCGGTCGGGATAAAAATAAATAAAAATAAAGGCACTGCCATGGGGCTGGCCAGGATAATAACACGGCATGTAACTTAACGCCACCACCATCTGAAAACGATATTTGTTTCAAATTGAAGTCAAGATTTTTAGAATCCTACATTATGCCTGATGAACATAAGTATAAGCTTTATTAAACTGTCTTATTCCCGGGGGGAAATTGTTAGCGGCGGGTGAAACCGCTGGGCGGGCTGCTAGTGTCTTATATACCAAGGTGAGAAGCGTGTGTGTAAGAAAGTTTACCATGATTTCACCAAACTTTGCTGCGTGATACCGGCTTGGATTAGCATCACCCCTTTTAAACAAGTGGTTCTTAAGGATAAAGCGCGAGCAAGATTTTTAAACCAGTTTTATTTAAACAATTGCAGCCATTAAAGTCTGAAAAATCTCTTTTTATAACAATTTTGCAATGTCCTAATAGAAAACCGGCTAGGGCTGGATAAAAAAATAAAAATAAAGTCACTGCCCCCGGCTGGCCAGGTTAATCACACGCCATGTAACTTTACGCCACCACCATCTGAAAAATACATACAAATACAACGCGTGCCTAGGAAACATTTTAGTGTGAATATGAAACGTTTCGTTCACCCTTTTGTAATATCCTGCGTGAAACACACGGATACACCTTTGACCTCATTCATTCGTATTTGTTGTGTTAACTAGTGTTACCGTTATCAAATAATAAAAAATCGGTAGGCGTCTAAGGCGCGAGTAGCGCGAGCGAAATGTTTAAACCAGTTTTATTTAGACAATACATACATACATATATCACGCCTATATCCCTGGCGGGGAAGGCAGAGCGAAACGGTCACTTACGCCATGTCTGAGTCCGACAAACATTTGAGGGTTATGTTAGTTATGTTATGTATTTAGGCAATTACAGTCATAACATTCTGAAAAGATATTATGTAGTTGTCGAATATCTAACAGATAACATATATCTTTCAGTTACACAATTTGACAAACTTTACACGATAGAGTGGTGAGGAATGCATTGTGGTCGGCATTATCCATGCATGGGGTGAGCAGTATCTTGATACGAGCACTGAAATCCTTATATAAGGATTCCAGTGCTTGTGTCAGGATAAACGGGGCGTACAGTGAACTTTTTAACATCAAGAAAGGTGTTAGACAGGGATGTGTTGCGTCACCGTGGCTGTTCAATCTATTCATGGATAGTTGTTTGGCGGATTTGAAAGAGAGTGAATGTGGTCTGAGAATGAATGGTTTACTCGTCAAATGTCTTCTCTATGCTGACGACCAAGTTATTCTTGCGTCGTCGGCTGAAGGGTTGCAGGAGATGGTAAATATTATGAATGAGGCTTTGAAAAAGAAAGGAATGAAAGTGAATGTAAGTAAGACGAAAGCAATGGTTTTTGAGAAAGAGGAAAATATGACAGAGTGTAAAATTATGATAGAAGAAGAAAGGGTGGAACAAGTGAAAGAGTTTGTGTATTTGGGCTCCATGTTCACATCAGATGGAAAGTGTGAAAGTGACATCGAAAGAAGGGTGAATGCCGGCAACATGGTGAATGAAGCGTTGCACGCTTTTATGAACAGCCAGAAAGTCTCTGATAAGGCTCGTCTGGCTGTGCATAGAGGGGTGTTAGTTCCGACACTTATGTATGGGAGTGAAAGTTGGGTATGGCAGAAAAAGCATGAAAGTAGAATAAATGCAGTACAAATGAGAGCGTTAAGAAGTATGATTGACGTAAAATTGAGTGACAGGATAAGGAATAGCGTGATACGGGAACGTTGTGGTATAAAAGAAGACGTAGTGACTGGTGTAGAAAAGGGTATGCTTAGATGGTTTGGTCATGTAGAGAGGATGAATGAAAGAAGATTAACGAAACAGGTGTATATGGCAAGTGTGGATGGGAACGTCGGAAGGGGAAGACCTCGACAAACGTACCTTGATCAAATCGGGGACGTGCTTAAGAAAGGTCAGGTCAAGAGTACCCTAAACCGACGAGCATGCATGAAGAGATTGATGAATGTGGAGGAGGCGAAAGAAGTATGCCAGGATCGTAGTAAGTGGAAGGAAGTAGTCTCTGCCTACCCCTCCGGGAAAGAGGCGTGATTTATGTATGTATATATGTATGTAATAACTTTATTGCACCAAATAAATATCACAAAGAAAAACACAAATAACAGAAAAGGTAAGGCACAAAGGCGGACTTATCCCATTAAGGGATCTCTCCCAGTCAATCGTATGTATAGAAAAACAAACTAAAGTAACCTCTTTTTGTTTATTGTTTTTTTTTTCAATATTATGTCTAAAGTTTGAAAGTTATTACAAAAAAATATTCTGTAATTTAGATACATACCTTTCTTAGTACGAATACCTAAATTCGACATTGTCACGGTATTTTTCTAGTTTCTATGTCGAAAATACCGTGATTGGTTGTTTCTCTCTGGCGCAGCGAAAATGAAAGGGACAATTTTTCAGGTGAAACAGGGCCTTAAGAAATCGGTAGATGAGTATTATTATTAGATAAACTTGCGTTTTTTTTTAAATACATTATTCCGGTTATTGAATGCTTGAAATCTGACGACATGGAAGGGACAAACAAACATTTTCTATTTCGAAAATAGGTTTAGGGTTGCTAGAAGACAACCATCGTGAAAGTACCCGAGTTTAAGACTCTTGCTCCAAGAGTTATCACTCCTACATGGCTAAAACCTCAATTTTTTAAAGTTATTTGCTCATAACTCGAAACGATAGACTTATGAGAAACAATATTATAGATTAATTTATTTTCACATTATCAAATTTATAATTTTACAATACAAAATAAAAATGTCAGAGGATAATGTGATATTATGTTTAATTCGCTCATAGACAGCATGAAAAGTGTAAAGACTGCGGTTTAAAAGTAAGAAATTTTATGATTTCGTAAAAATCGGAAGTATCTGTGCTAATCCTCGGTAGATCGGTAGCTGAGGCTCCAAATCGGTAGATCTACCGTATTTCGGTAGGCTTGGTAACACTGAAATGAAACACGAAACATTATGATCATCGTAAACCGCACGGTTTTACGACGCGAATGATATATTTTCTAGCTGACTGCAACACATTAATTTTTAATTCATATGCCGTGTGAAACGTCATAAAGAATCTACCGTGGTCGCGTGGTCTTTATTCAGCGGGCAATGACGCCAATATGACAGTTAGGGTTTCTGCCCGGGAATTCTCGAGCCGAGAATTCCCGGGAACTCTCAAGGTTTAGTACCCGGGAAATAAATGTCGAGAAAACTCGAGAAGTCGAGAAATTTAAATAGAGTGTCTACATTTTCAAATGAGACAATTTTGCTTACCTCAGACTATTTACTGGATTATTTACCTTTGCCGATTGGATTATAAACACGCGGAACGTTTGGGATCGAAAGACAAAGTTCATAAAGTACTCGTATAAAGTTAACACACTAGTCTTTTACAGAGCTAAGCGAACAGGTGAATTAAATAGTACATTGTTGTCGAGGTATGGAAAATAAGACTTTGCTGGACGAGTATAGTTTGAAGTCCGAGCCGCTGGCGAGGACTTCAATTATACAAGTCAAGCAAAGTAATTTTCCCCGAGGCTTACATAGTGCTTTTCACAAAAAAAGGCTAGGAAATGAAAGATTGTACTTCTTTTAAAAGTTAGCTAGCGACCACAACACAACGAAACAAATAAAAATTTACAATTTTCCCACCAATTGTAATTTTTTAAAATAAATTCGCCTGTAAGGCACAGTATTACGTAATATTCAGCCATACTAAATGTTTAGTTCATTCTTTTCTTTTTTAATTCTGGACAGGCAAGGGTCTTCACATCATACAGCCTCGTCTTTAGTTACCTGTTTCATACAAAATTACGTTCCGTTTCTATGAGAGTCATCGAGATAATTTTGAAATCAAATTATGTGGGTTTAGCGTATAACGAATTTATCTTAATGGACACCAGCAAAGGATTTCCATACAACTTTGCTGGCGTGATCTGAGACGTGACAAACAATGTGAAACTTCGCGGTTTCTTTTTTTGAAAGAAATGAACACATTTCCTAGCATGTTTGAGAAAAATATTTTTATTTGCAGGCAAGTGAGTTATATGACCGTATAAGTAATTGAAGTATTTATCTTTTGATTTTTACCGTGTGTAAGGAATTGTGACTCGAAAACTTTGCATGAATGAGTGATTAGTCGAAGTTAATTAGAAAGCGAGTCAGTTAATCGTGTATATTTTATCCGTTTTGAGATGTTTTTACCGAATTATGCTGAGAAAATAAGTATTGTGATTGGCTGTGAGCCTGTGATTTTATAATAATATAGATGAAATTGAAATTCTTTATTCAATGTAGGATAGTATTATAACTTATTGACGTCATGATCCGTCATTGTAAAATAAATTGTATCACACAATTATATTTTTTTTAATTACAATATTGTAATGTCCTAATAGAAAACCGGCTCGGGCGGGATAAAAAAAATTAAAATAATGGCACTGCCACGGGGCTGGCCAGGTTAATCACGACTTTTATTATTGGCTAAGTCTCTATAACATTGAAAGTTTTAATTTTGTTTGTTAGAAGTCTTGTTTTTGTTTTGGTACTGTTTCGTTCATTGTTTAGTGTTTTGTTAGATAATCGGATGGAATTTTGTTACCATTTCTTTTTTATTTTAAATTTTAATAAATACATTAAAAATCATACACGTAAGGTATGTATTTTTGTATTTTTCTTCGTGATATACATGAAAATATAGACGTATAGTATAGAACTAAAATTTCTCGAAAGACCCAAGAAGACCCGAGAAATAACGCTCGAGAGTTCTCGCAACCCGAGAAATGAAATAGCTCGAGAAGTCAGAAACCCTAATGACAGTATATCCTGCGGGAAAGATACTGTAAACGGGTAGATTCAGTCCAACCCACGGGTCCAATCCGTTCTTCCCAGAACAAGTCCTAAGCCAAAATAGTGGGTTATCCGTACTAATATTATAAATCTGAGAGTTTGTTTGTTACCTCTTCACGCTCAAACGGCTTTTAGCGCAGGAAAACATCAATTACCATGGGAAAATGAGTGGCAGCGGGTGAAACCGCTGGGCGAAAATCTAGTAAGTTGATAAAATCCTCGAATTCTTTAGTCACCTCTTTCTAAACCTTACTAAACAAAATTGCAGAGCAACCTACTATTTCATATCGTTATCAATGAAACCCCATATTGTCCACTTAGCTGACTTTTACTACTGCAAACCCTCTCCAATCCTTATTTTAAGTCTGATATTTGGAGGACTTACCAAAATCCCTCTATACCGCAATCCGCAGCCATAATGCTACGATCACACTATGCAACCGCGTATATTTCTCGAAATACTTCCGCGGAAGTATCAACGTGAGTGTTCACACACTGCAGTCATACTCTTCTCGCTCCATTACGAGTTAGCGAGATAGCAGTACATTCACTAGTGATCGTGCTGCCGTTCCTTATAAATAAATGGGGTGAAAAAAATAAATGGGGTGATGTTATTATAAGCTAATCACACGGGTAATTAGCGAGTAAAATTCTGTTCGAACTTCTAACCAACTGCAACCAGATCATTAAAAATACTTTTTTCTAAATAATTGGGTCCTATATTATGTGAATATAGAATTTGAGAGTTTCGTACGCGTTAGTAGCTTTGTAGCAATGCGACCTCCGGGCATCGCACTATTTTGTCAACACTGTCCACCACCAACTTCTATCTCATCTTTCACATTTGAATTTTGAATCGCTGTCGTTCCAAGACGCCATTTTCCAGCAGATCAGGCAGTCTAAAGTAAACCTCGTGATGGGCTAGTTGCCCACAGTGTTTTGTATGTTACCAGTGTTATCACCATACAAGCCCTCGAGCTTGTTAGTTGTGAAGTGCCCACTGAAGCTTTCCGGATCAACTTGATCCCTTAGAGGTTTCTTCCCCCCCACATTAAATCCATTGACCAAACCAAACAAGAGTTTCATTGCCTACACTGACGATTGTCGCGGCGACGTGACAGCTTCTTCTTTTCATGTGAGACACTGAAGCGACAGAGGAAAGAGAGAACCCTGATGTCAGGTTTTTAACCGCCTACTACTACAAGTAAGCCTCTGACATGGTTGTGTAACGACCGCCGTCTAATTAATCATGGTCAGCATCCAAAACAGACGGTTTTACGTGCCTCCGAAGCTCGCAGTTGCTACCCGTACCATATCAATTCACCATTACCCTAAGATATGCCGTGTGATGCCGGCTTAGAATAACATCACCCCATTTCTTTCCCGTGGGAGTCGTAAGAGGCGACGAAGGGACTCGAGGGTGTGTTCTACAATTTTAGGCTGACAACCTGTTACTATGGCAATACATAATTTTCCGAATATCCCTCAAATATTTGTCAGACGTGGCGTAAAATGTCCATTTTTTGCGGCCGTTTACGCTCTGCCTACCCCGTAAAGGATTATAGTATGTATGTATGCATTACCCTAAGGGCCATTTGGAGCTGGAAATACATCCTTCCCTTTCCCAAGGCTGGCAGTTTCACTTCCGTAATTAAGGACATTAGTGGTTTTGCTTCGGGTCGTAAATTGTCCTCAGTTTGCTGAACCCTGATTATTGCATCGTCATGGAGTCTGCGTTAGGACCAATATATTGTTATTGTTACCTAAGGAGTAATCGTTTAATTTAGGTAAATTATACGCATGTAAATAGCACGCTTTGAAAATCTTGACAAAAATTTGAAACAAAAGTCGTTTACAAATGGTGGTGGCGTAAAGTTACGTGCTGTGTAATTAACCTGGCCAGCCCCGAGGCAGTGCCTTTATTTTTATTTTTTTGTCCCGCCCGAGCCGGTTTTCAATTAGGACAATACAAAATTGTTATTAAACAAAAACAAAATTGTTTTATACAAATTTCTTTTTTTTACAATGACGGATCATGACGTCAATAAGTGATAATACTATCCTACATTGAATAAAGTTCATTTCATTTTCATCTTCATTTTAATTTTCACGCCCTGTATATATTTGCGGCTGCCGTTAGTCTAATTGGCTTGGTACAGTAGTAAATCTTCCTACCCCAAGTGATGAGAAGAAACAAATATTTTGTTTCTATTATTAGACGAAGTGGCCCTTAAGGCTTGGACAGTTGGACACACCGACGCACTCGTACGTTGTTTATCTCGTCACCCTTACGAGTCTATTGTGGCTCGTCGTGTTGCGTTGACGGCTGATGTGGCGCAGTGGTAGTACGACTGCCTGCTACGCAAAGGTTCCGGGTTCGATTCTCGGTGGGACACTCACAAAGTTGATATTTATCGTGAATTTGTTGCCGGTCTGGTTAGGACAATGCAGGGTGCACCAACTGATTGTCCGAAAAGAAATGGTTCCGTGCTTCGGAGGGCACGTTAAGCCGTCGGTCCCGGTTGCTGTCTATGATTACTTAGACGGCGGTCGTTACACAACCATGTCAGAGGCCTACTAGTGGTAGTAGGCGGTTGAAAAACTCTGACACCAGGGTTCATCGGGTCGTTGGACGACTCGGTGACCCACACGAAAAGAGAAGAGAATGTTGCAATGATAAAACGAGTTCTGTGAAAGGTCAACCATTAGATCTATTATTACACCAACTCTACAGTGACTTGCCTCAGGGGACGAGGACTGATACTATGGCTGGATTCAATACGAAAATGTAAAATGGTTCAATCAGATTTGAATACGTCGAGCACTCTGAAAGTTTGGCGTAATTCATAAATAAAACAGTATATTTGTAAAATATTATATTCATATCCTTTGTAAGTATTCGCCATTATAATTCATAATTCATCTTTATTTTGCAATCATATGGTAGATTTAGTTGTTTGTTACAATAGTAGAGTGTCTCATATGAACCCTTGAGAGGGTACTGCAAACAAAATTTTGTACATGGTTTTTAAACAATATTAATGATTAAAGGTAATATTGTACATGTATATTATAATCAAAATTATTCAAAATCAAAATACAATAATAGATGTCAAAACAAAAAACTAATCACTAACAAAATAATCAAAAACATTCACATTCAATAATATACTTAGTACGTGTCTGAAGTGCTGTTTCATGGTCCACAGCCCAAATAGCTTGATGGATTTTAAAATCTGCCTCAAGAGTCTGACATTAGATATTTAAAAATTAAATAAAATAAAAAACGTGGAATTTAAATGCTAGTTTACAATAGTTTCCAAACTAACATTTTTATTGTAAAGCTTAACATAACAGGCATTGTATTCCAAAACATTGTCAATTTCAGCAGTTTCAACATGCAGGACAATACTAGTACGACGGTTCTAATGAAGCCTGACAAATAAAAAATATAAATTGAAATTTAAATAATACAGGGACAATAAAAAATAGCTGCAAATGTTTTAAAAGGTGAACCAGTGAAACTGAACAACTTTCCTAAAAAGAAATGGCTCTCCCATACAAAATGTGTCCAGCCGGATCAATTTGTATGGGAGTGCCAATGTTTTTTCCATATTTCGATCTATGTTCTATGGGAAAAGTTGTTGGGTTTCATGGATAAGTTCACCCCTTAAAATATTAGCAGCGACTTTCTTACACCTTATAGACTTAAATAATAAATTCTTATTATTTTAATATAATAATTAACACTATAATATGTATGTATGAATCAATTTTAATCACACGTCTTCTTGGCGTCTTCTCGTTAGTGGAATAGCTCGTTGTGTAACGTTTCTATTTGTTCTGGTCAACATGTATGCCTTCCATTGCCGCCTGCTAGCCTTGTTGCAGAGCAAAATTATGGTCAGAGGCACTAGCCTCAGGTGAAACATGATACTCAGTAGAACAAGGCTAATAGGCTCCTGGCTTCTATCACCATTAAGCAATTGAAACATATTAAGTGTAATTTTAATGATATGTTCTATTGCAGCCGTCACTTGGCACGTCACTCCTACTCCAATCAACGCTATGACATGAATCCAACTCCTGTTAGACATACGAGTACTAACACGACAACAGGACATCACTCTAGCACATATGATTATAAACAAAATAATATTTGTACAGATCACTCCTAATAACATCAATACTAAAACTACTACATAGATACGGACATATTCAACCTTGATGGTAGTAATATCTTTTACTAAATCAACCGGGAAAATTAATCCATCATCGCCTATATTTTCATCGCTAATAATAAGGTAGCATAATAATTTTGATAGTCCAACACTTGATATAATTAGAAACACGAACAATCCACAACTGAACGCAGTCGCAATAGTTTTCTCATAACTTATCTTCGGTTGGAGCTTCACAAGCTTTACATAAGCCACTATTACTGAGCACACTGACCAGCAGTACGAAAAGACTAAACACAAGAAGTATGGTGTTTCAAATAACCCGAAATATTGAATATACCAGCGTAATACTCTTTGTATTCCTGCAATTGTTTGCGGGTGCACACACATTGCAATAGTTCCAACGATTACTTCATTGAGGCACGCGTAGTTCTGCAATGTCCTCCAATTCGGCAACAGTATCCACGATGCGAGCAGAGCCACCACGCATGACAGGGATGCGACCATGCCCATCATGCCGACCCAACCTTTTCGATATTCTGCATTGTTCACCGCCAATACAACAATAGTAATACAATAATTAATAGTATTCATGTTTCTAATTAAACTGTCACTGTAAAGCGCGTTTCTTGTGAAGTGAGTGAGTACTGGGTATGTTTTGCACAAATAATGAACTAATTTTGTTAGCCTAATGCTTTTTATTCTAAAATTTTATCAAATATTTTTTTACGTAATTAAAAATAATTTCAAATCATTATGGAATCACAAGTACTCTGCGTATTTAAAAGTTTATCTTATTCATTTAATAATGAGTACCTACGTACTTTTATGTTCCACCTACAGCTATTTATTTATATGTGGTCATAAAAAATTTATGACTTTATTAATTAAACCATTGTTGAAGCTTCCCAATATTTTTATATATTTGACTGCGGTGTCGAGAGCTGCAAACCACATACCCTAGACATAATAATAAAACTGTTGAAGAGTGAGTGAGTGAGTGTGATAAATTGTTTAGGCTTCACCATAGATACCCATCTTTATTGGAAGTCACACGTAGCAATAATCAACAATAGCTTATCTAGTTACGTACGAATGAAGCGGTAGCAATAAATGCATACTTTAGTTACCTATATCCTGTTCTTCCATATGGGGTAATTTTTTGGGGTAGCTCGGAAGACTCTAGATCAATTTTTTTACTACAGAAAATATGCCTATGTATTATTAATAGAATGCCCAACACTGACACTCTTAGAAATGGTTTTGTGAGATGTTTTTCACTCTGACATGATTATACATATTTGAAACATGCATTTATGTTAAAGGAAATTTTCCGTGTTCTTGACACCTTGCCAAATGTTCGGACTTAACATAAATATGACATATGTACAAATGTTACGCAAATTAAAAGTGGTATAATGAGGAAAATTATTCTTGTAAAGGGAATTAAAACATTAACTATTTACCACAAGAGAATGGAAATGGTTTTAGAAATAATTTAAGAAATTGGTTATTTAATATGCTTTAATAATTTAAATTAGTTTTTTGGTTCCACAAATCTTCGTCAGATTTTTTGTTACTGTGATTGTGATATTTGTACCTAGTTAATAATGAATTGACATATTTTATATAAAGGGTGAAATTTAACTAGAGACCGACAGCAAAATTTCAAGACGGGCTGGTGATAAGGAACAACTTTCCCCAAGGAACGTAGGTTGCAGTATACCAAAAATATTTGAGGTACAGTAACTCAAATCGGCTGATCGGCAATTTTGTAAGGGAGGTCGAAATTTTATTTTCGTTTTCGACCTTTGTCCCTTGGGGAAAGTTGTTCCTTATCACCAGCCCGTCTTGAGTTTTCGCTAGCGGTCAATAGTAAAATTTCACCCTATGTAAATCTTAATATCACCTATGTCATTGATTGTTTACTAAATTAATTATAATTCGTGTCATGATAATTGTAATAAACTGTTTTAAACTTTCGCGGTTTTAACCATCCCAACCTCATATAGCGCATAGTTCAATACTGTCGTGATCTAGTTAAAGTGAACAAAAGCGACACGAACCTGACTCGTGCGCAATCCGCCAATTCTCGTATAAAGGTGGTGTACAGTCGGTTATAGCACTTAAGGTATCAGCGGTACTTTTAAAAGTACTCAAGTATTTTTGTCCCCAGCAATATTTTTTTCTTGAAATGAATATGTATTAGTGGAAAATCACTTATTTTACGAGAATAAATTTTTATTATGTACTAGATTTTGAGGCCTATGTGTTATTCCAGGTTATACTCTACCTGTTTTCCAAATTTCATCCAAATCGGTCAAACCGTTTGAGCGTAAAGAGGTAACAAATATACATACAAACCGACAAACTCTCAGATTTATAATATTAGTACGGATTATCTGAGGATAAAAATAGTTCAATTCTTTTGGAGTACACTTGATGCCTTATATGCTATTACCGACTGTAGAGTCAGGGGATGGCCAATACACGCACAAACCATTTGTTTTATTTTATTTTGCGATCTCTTTTCTCTGTGATGATTTTTCTGTGTGATGCCAGCTAAGAATAGCATCACCCCATTTCTTACCCTAGGGAGTAGTAAGAGGCGACTAAGGGACTCGAGGGTGTGAATTGCAATTTTAGGCGATGGGCTGACAACCTACCACTATGGCGATGCACAATTTTCCGAATGACCCTCAAATATTTGTCAGACGTGGCGTAAATGTCCGTTTTGCGGCCTTTTGCGCTCTGCCTACCCCGCAAGGGATATAGGCGTGATGTTTGTATGTGTATCTCTTTTCTCCCTTGTGTGGAACTCCGAGTCGACGAACGATCCAATGAACCCTAGTATCCCGAGTTTTTAAACCGTTTAACACATCGAATTCCCAGCTTTGATGCTGGTAAGAAGTAAGGTTTGGAATTGAAGGTTTTCTGGGGAGCCAAAGGGAGATAAAGGGTTAATAACGAATTAGGGAATTTCGGGCTTGTAACGACCATTAGCAGATCACTGTGAGGTATCTTGACAAAGGGTATCTTAATGACAAGAAAGTGGGGAAGGGAAAAATTTTGATTTTCTCTACTCCTGTTAAGTGTCTCCTGAGACGAGTATCGGCAGTTTTTTCTTCTGCTTTGTAGTAGAGAGACAGCCTTACAGCGCCTACCATTAAGAATTGTCATAGATAGATAGATGGAGCCGTGCCGCGTGTTATTGGCATCAAGACACACTTGCGAAATTCGCGAGCAATGGATAAGCCGTGGTAGCCAGATGGCGAAGGTCACAGGTTCAAATCCTGCCCGCCGTAGAAAATTTTGCAAGTTTTCTAAAATTGTATACCTAAGACAGGAAGTGTTTAAAGATTGGATATTCAAGATTTGTCGTGTCGTTGAGTGTACAACCGGCGGCCGCAGCTTCGTGCACAGAACACTATTACTCCTTGGCAGGAGAAGAATGGCAACTCCATACGATAAAAGCTCAGTGCTGCCATCTAGATTATTACCCTGTTAACTCAAGCAAGCGCGGGAAATTTAATAACCGTCCCGCAGGTTTCATATAATTTAAAAAAATAGTTTCGGGATAGGCATTTTCTCTTGCAAGAAAACTTGATAGACTTTAAAAACATACTTTAAAAACCAAGTGTATATTATTAACAAGATGTTTACTGACAGAGTTTTCTTGCAAGAGAAAATGCACGTGGTTTAAAAATAAAACAGCAAAATACATTTTGGTTACCATATAATATGTAACATGGAATTATTAATTAAATCTCACAAATTCTACTTGTGTTGCGGAAGCTTCTTCAGCAAATATTCTATTTTTAATAATACAAAATCTTTTTGTGCAAATAATGAAAACCGACTTCACTATAATATTAATGTTGTCCTCTTTGTGGTTCGTGCAACTAATAAATTCAAAATTTGCCGTCGTTCTTACAGTTGTTGTTATACTCTGCTTTAAGAATTTTATGTGAGCATTTTCATTTAAAATTCTGTTCACTAATGTAGCACAAAATTCCACACAAGCAACTAATTCATTGGTGGCATAATTGAGGCTTCTTTTTTAAATCGTTATATTCTTTAAATTGAATGAATCTGTGACTTCTGTCTATAGTTTTTGCTACAAATGATTTTGAGCATATCTTACAATCATTGACTGGCAATTGTTTCAACAAAAATCCACAGACATATGCACAAGCTTGTATTTCAGAAGTATTTTCATTCAGAGCTTCTTCAATTTCAAATGATAAAAGATCTGAAGAAGAACTTAATGAAGAAGAACTTACTGCTGAAGCTGATTGTGTTTCATATTCTGTGGGCTGCGCTTCTGTGTTGGACAATAACATTTGAAAATTGTCAATAATGACATTATTATCCAGCTCACAGTTACCAGTCGTGCCAATGTGGGATAGGTTGCTCAAAATTGTGGTTTTTAAGCCCGCCACGAATTGTCCACTTGTTGGATTTGTGTTACATCCGCAGTTGCCACAAATTACTCCAAAAAGATTTTCTAGGGGATCTTGCTGGATCCTTCTTGTGGCTAAACTGCGGATGTTAAATTTTTGTTTAAGGTTTCGCCACAATCTTTCCATTGCATTCAAATTCCAAACCCAACCTTCTTGAGATGGAGGCTTTCGAGGGCTGCCGATAAATTTCATACTAGTGAAAAAGATTTTCATTTTTTGAAAAAATACCAAATGGGGACTTGTTGCCGTTAAATTGGTAGCATGTGGCTTCCCTCTTCTTAAATCGGCAGAATCACTGTTTAACAAGTCAAATAACTTGTCAAAATCGGCCACAACATTTGCCGTAACAGCAGCTTCTGTAGATAATGTTCCTAAAAAAAGAAAAAGTTTGGATATAAATCATCGCGGCACCAAAATAATATTTACACAAGACATCAATGGTACATACTACATATAATATACGCTAAGTTTCAATACTAATTAATACAAATTAGCTTTTATGTCATACTAATGGTACATGCATACATACATATATCACGCCTATAATCCCTTACGGGGTAGGCAGAGCGTAGACGGCTGTAACAAAACAGACATTTACGCCACGTCTGACAAACATTTGAGGGTCATTTGGAATATTGTATATTATACTAATGGTCTCCCTAGATATTTCAGCTGCTGCTTATAGAGACAAATGCTTACCGTCAGAAATTTTAGCAAACATCCCAGCTGCAACAGAGTGACTCAGTACCTGAGCAGCGAGATTTACTTTCATTTTCTGTTTAGTGTTGGGGTTCATGTGTTCTTTTTTCAAACATGGTGCAAAAACAAAATTTGGACTCATGCTGTCAGCTTGATGAAAATCGCTTATATGGCTCCATTTAGCTACTCCTGAAAATAAAGTTTTTAAAAATACTAATTTCTGATTTTTATTTCCCTAGAATATGTATAATATTTAGGTATCGTAGTATAATAAAATTGATTATATTATTAAGAATATAATTTCTTACCTCTGCCAATTTTGCCACAAGAATGAATATTTGTGTCACATTCAACGTTATATTTCTGAAACATTTTAGCAGGTGGGGCGTGTCATAAAATGTTACTATTTCTCTTGTTTCAAATTTATTGTACGGATGCTCTGTAGTTGCGCCCAATATAGATAGTGCCCTCCTATTCACGCCATCCATATCGCAAACAGTTGCAGAAATGTTTATTCCCGCTTCAAGGCACTGATGTAGAACCTGAAATATACAACATGACAACATATGAATGAATCATCATGTATGAACACAAAATCATGTATGT
Organism: Tuta absoluta; assembly: GCA_027580185.1. NCBI lineage: Eukaryota > Metazoa > Arthropoda > Insecta > Lepidoptera > Gelechiidae > Tuta > Tuta absoluta. The sequence continues at coordinate 205,045 of JAQAHW010000066.1, read as the reverse complement.
ATTAAGTGCTTAATATCTCAGGTAGAGTGTATGCTAACATTGACCAAAAAATTGGAAAGAATGTATATGTTGCTGTCAAAACCCTTAACCAGTCAATAACCCTATTAACCGATAAAATCAGTCAATATCGTTATTGACTGGTTTTAACAGATAAAATCAGTCAGTAAGGGTTTTGACCGACACCTTCAGTCACTAAGGATATTGACTGTTATTATCGTCCAGAAAATGTAATGAATGTGTATGTGTCTTTATCAAATTAAAAATACAAATAAATTCATGTGTCTTACTGTCTTGATAAGTACTGCAAGTCTATCTGCTGTACAAAATCCACTTGAAAAATAATGTGCAATGGGTTGCTTTACGCGTTTTCTAACTCCACTGATCATAAAGACTAATGCATATCCAGCTATTTGTTCTGATCTTCCCTGTGTACCATGGTCCTGGAAGCCTTCGATCATGTCATTTTTATGATTGTATTGCAGGTGCTTTTTTAATGACATTTCATCGAACATCAAAACATATTCATTATCTTGGGGTTTTTGAGTTAACACAAATTTTTTTATGACCTCAAGGACTGACTTATTGCAGCCAACATCCATAGATAATTTGTTTAACAAATTTTTCAACGTGCTTGGTGATGGTAAAGAAAATAGCCTTCGCAGTAACCGGTAGCAGGTTGGCGACCTCTTATAAATTCTCAAAGCTGTAATTTTTTCTTCTTTGGACCACCTCTTTCCTTTTAATTTTCTTTTAGAGTTCCTTATTTGCCCTTGCAGGAGTAAAGCAAATGTAGGTGTTATTTTTTGGGACAGTTTTTCAACAGCCTTATTTTCTGCAATTGTTTTCAGCAGAGTATTCGATTTTAACTTTTTTATGTAGTTTTGTAACGTGCAAATTCTGCTCATATACTTGGTACATTTTTTGTATAAAATAACTTCTTTTTCAGTCAGTTTTGTTGACAGCTGACGCTGAGTACTGCCCGAGGTACCTGGTACCTGGTTAATATCAATATTTGATAAAGGGATATGTTCTGTTGACCTGGTTGGTGCACAAGGGTAAACTGGAGGCAGGGCATGTTCTGCCTGAAAATGAAAACGTAAATAATTTTATTACAATAAAATTGCTACAATTTACTTACTACTTCAGCCATAACATATTTGATAATCTGCTGAGACACAGACCTCTCATAACATGGAGGGGGGCTTAAGAAGTAATCCACCAAGTTCTTCTAAATTGGTTGATCGATAGAGTACTAGGTAATCAGTACCATTTCAACTCTTTTAATCAACTTTACGACACTCATAGGATGAAATGGGGTGATTCTACTCTGTTGGCATCACACGTTGGTATATAAATCTAATTTAGTGCGACCAAAATTGTATGCAGTGTGGAAACCTAATTGTTAATATTATTGCGAGATATATGTATGTATGTATTGCTTATTTGCTAAATCTGTACTGGTTAAATCTGTATCAATTTTTGTTAAGCCTTCACTACAAAGACTGGAACATATCAGGGTAAACCAGTAATTAGCTGCAATGGTTTGATAGTAAAAGTAAACATATTCCAACCAAAAACAAGTGAAAGTTTTACTTACATCACAAGGCACAGCGTTTCGCACTAATCGTTTTTTTGAGTCATCTGAGAAGTCGTCAGCTTTAAAATGTCTCTCACACAAAACTCTATGCTCATCATACAATTTCTTCTGAAATTGTAAAGAGCTGTAGTCTCCCTCAGGAAACACGTACTTCGCCCACAACTCGCACCTGTAATAGTTTATGTAGAATAGTAAATCAGTTTTTTCTTATATATGAAAAAACCGTTACTTACACCTGGGTCAACCTTCACAGAATTGCAAGTTGGAAATACATTATGTATCCAAACAGGCATTAGAATATCAGGAAGCTGACTGCTAATATAAGTTGCTGTGATAAATGAATTCTATTATAAACTAAAAATATCCAAGACATTAATACAAAATAGATTTATGCTACTTTTCCACTTACTACCTAAACTTTACTTGCATGTAAATAAAATATATGTCACACTGTATTAAAATATAAAAGCAGTGAATTTCATTATATTCTAGATCTTGTATCATCAAGAAACTTAGCACTTATGGGAAGATCAGATGACCATCCAATATACAGGAATACTAAGGTACCAGTGAGCTTGTCTAATGATGGAGCTTGAAGGTTTTCTCTAAGGTTTCCCCACTCATTTAATCTAAGAAATTACATTATCAATGAATTTAACATACCGAAGCAGATTCCTTGTTCCGGGCTTTGTAAATCGAAACAATTTAACTCCATCTTCCGCAGGTGAAGCTCCGCACTTAAAACATTTTCTTTTGTTTTCTTTTCCAGCCATGCTTGAAACAAAAGTCGCTTTCTCACAAGGATTGCAGCAAATAGTAATATTGACACTATCTCACACGAAATAACACAGTCTTATGAGCTTAGCTGAATGCCACTTGTGGCGAGCAAAGAGTCACTGTCTCACGCAAAATAACACAGATTTACAGCTATCACAGGTTTCGAGGAGCAGAAGCTCAACTCGAGAGTTCGTCTAAAGAACAAAGAGTCACTATCTCACTACACAAACAAATAACAAGAAAAATTGGATACGAACATACATATATACGAATTTTAACAAAAGTTTAAGACAAATCAAGGAAGATTGTGGTAAATAAAACAAAAAATGCCGACTCAAATAACATGCGCAGACGCCATGTTAGACATTGACATTGACAAGACGCTCAGTGTTACTACATTAAACTCACACGAACTACTACGCAATATAAGAATTATGGCAGATCATTTTCAAAGTTGCTAAATTCCAGAATGTATTTAATTAATTTGAAATTTCTTAAATGAATAAACTTAATGCAAAATAATTAGTTACTATTTTTAAACATTATTTTACGGTCTGTCTAAGTTTATGTCTACTACACTAGTAGGATCTATTGCAACTCACAGTTAGCCACCCTAAAATAATTACCCCGAAGGTATCTTCTATGCTTCATGTGGAGTTGACAGGGACTGGCTTCGTGTCTCTGTGACCGTTATAGTGACCTCTAGCGGTCAGTCCCGCTGCCGCTGGCAACACTATGTGAGGAAACTAAAGAATTTAGGAATTTAGAAGAATACTTTATATTTCGCTACCTATTTCATTGACAGCTGATTCGGCGCAGTGGTTGTGTGACTGCCTGTGACGCAAAGGTTCCGGGCTCGATTCTCGTCGGGGCACTCACAAGTTTGATATTTATCACTTTGTGAATTTGTTCCCAGTCATTACAGGCTGAATTGATTGTCTGAAAAGATAGATGTATCCGTGCTTCGGAGGGCACGTTAAGCCGTCGGCCCCGGTTACTGTCTTTAATAACTTAGACGGCGGTCGTAACACAACCGACTTTTGGAGAAACTAACCGACCGACCGTTTTGGGGTGGTATGGGATCTACCTCCTAGCGGTCCACCCCGGGCAACGGCAACACAGACTTGCCTGTGGATAAGTCCGGCTGAACGATCCCACTAAGCGGTGGAAGGCTCCGTAAGGGGCCGCCTGGCTCGCGACCACCATCCCACCGAAGTCTGGCGCCAAGTAGATTGCTGCGTTCCGTCAGTGTGTGGGAGTGCCAGTGCCTTAACAGGCTTCTTCTGGGTGAGCTCGCTCCATCTTAGACTCTGTCTCTGTCCTATGACCCAGACTAGAGTCAAGAGCAAACCCATCACTTATAAAAAAAAAAAAACCATGTCAGAGGCCTACTACTAGAAGTAGGCGGTTGAAAAACTGACACTAGGGTTCATCGACTCTTTGGACGACTCTGTGTCCCATTCGAAAAGAAGACTCGTTACGTTACTTTTGGCGAAGACATAACCTATCAAACCATTAATATTTCGACTTTTATCTCAATTCTAGTCGTATGGGGCACTCTTGTCAACAAAGTACCTGATCATGCCTAATGTCAGCAACTTGTTTACAATCACAACATTGAATGTTATCGGCGACAATTCAAGAAACTTTACAAGTTAAGTTCAGTGGCTGCATAAATAGATAGTATTATAAAGAGAGGTATGAGAAGTGTCCACACGTGTATAAGCTTAGCAAATCACATTTATACAAAGGGAAAACACAAATGTTACACCATCTGGAACCCGCCCTTCTCAGTTCAAGCATAACAAGGCCAGCCGTAAGGGCAAGGTCTCCAAATAAAGAACGCAGTAAAACAACCTGCCAGTTGTTCGCACCCTTACACCCCGAGTGCCACTTCGTCTAAAAATAGGAAGAAAGCTGTGTGCGTCCGGTCCTATGTGGCTTTATTTCAATCAGTGTGTCTGTAGGCAACCGTATTTATGTTAAAGTTTTAGGATACTGCAAATAGAACGTACAAGTTTCTATGAAGCTATGCACTTGCACACGACCGCGATAAATAAAAATATAAACCGGACATTTTCGGAAGTCGTCTGATAGCTGATCTGACAAAAATAAACGGGAGATAAGTTTGGCCGATAGTTGGCCTAACTGATGGTCCTGCATAATTTCACATCAAGAAATAGGCCATATGCAATCTGCAGACTATACAAAATTCAAAAATTTCCAACAAATGAGCTCATTTCGAATAAATAAATCGTAAATCAGTTCCTTTAACGTTGAGTCTAGGTTTTGCAATCCGGATAGTTGGTACTTAATTAGTACGATACCTTAGTCGCTTTGTACGACTTCCACGGGTAGAATTAGGGTGATATATTCTAAGCACACACGGAATGGTTATTAATATAATATTTCAATGATATTGACGACATAATAAATTTGTAATGGTTTTGATTTTGACCCTAAGTGTAGGCCAAAACATTCCAAAAATCTCGCCAAAAAAGTAGCATACTTACAAGCTTCTGGCGAGACATGAGTTCAAAACGTTGGCTCCAGATTCCTATTTTAAGAGTGAAACGTTCTTCAAACCCTGTCCAACTTAATAAACATATCCCCTCAAGCAAGCACCACCCTTCAACATCTAAAATTGCAGGTTATCAGTCCTCCACCCGGCAATAACCATGTCATAGTAATAGTCGGCGCACTTCACTAGGGCGGCTCCTTTTGACGGCACCTTTGATCTTACGCCGCCGTTATGTTAACCATACGCGGTGGATTGCGACCTTTGTACTGTGATTTCGACTTTTGTCAGCGGTAGTTGTGTACATGGATGATTGCTTTATTTTAAGGGTCTATTTTGATGATGTGGTTGTTTCTTCAAAGTATTTGAGTCAGTTTTCTGTATATATGGTTATATTACTAAGTGGTATAAAATGCAATCGCTCCCCGTGTCCCTATGTATGCTTAGATCTTTAAAAGTATGCAACGGATTTTGATGCGGTTTTCTTTGGTAGGTACATACATACATCAGCCTATAGCAGTCCACTGCTGGACGTAGGCCTCCCCCAGGGTACGCCATAGAGCACGATCTTTAGTAGATATTTATGTTTAATTCATTCCGGGAGAACGGTTAGCAGCGGATGAAACCGCTGGGCGGGCCGCTAGTTACTCTATAAGTTGTAAAATACAAAAAATGAAAAAAATGTCAAGTCTGTTTCTTAACCAATCATAGATTAACGACCTACGTCAACTGTTGACAACTTAAAATAACGGTTAGAAAGTGAAACTCCATATTTCGTATCAATCATGTCTCATACAATAGGACACAATGATCTCATACACAATGTAGAAAGATTACCATACTTTTATGTTCTTAATGACATGATGACGGATAGGACCTATTTATCTGACATTGTCTTAAATTGAACGTAGTAAATGAAAAGTTGTGTGACCAGTTCTTGGTGTTGATAGTAAAAGTTGTTCAGTTTCATGGTCTGATCATGCCTGCAAAGTTTTCGGTACACCGTCTCTAACACCCTGTATATCCCTTGCGGGGTAAAATAGTACCGTTGCATTAATTAGTAGAAACAGATTTTCATTAACTTTACCTGAAAGGCATTAGTGAAACCATGCGTGATTCGAAGTATGTTTAATTAAATGAAATTTACCAAAATCTGCCGCAATTTTCACTTTGTACAACTTTCCCGTTACCCAAATCCATGGTTCGTGTAAACACAACCTCATTTAAAACACATTTGCAACACGTCAATGTGTAATTTGTGAAACTGTCAAAAAGTATGTGCCGTTCCGTTCCCGTTTGAAACAATGCTCGCTTAGAGTTACGAAATGTGATATATGTGGATGACTGTGTGTGTTTGCAGCAAGCATTTATTTTGGCAAGATCTCTCGGTTGCGTTGGCTCATCTGGATAAAAACAGAATTTATTTATTCGGTAAGAAAATAAGGTAAACATACACATACATAAATCTGCCTATTGCAGTCCACTGCTGGACGAAGGCCTTCCCCAGGGTACGCCATAGGGCGCGATCTCTCGTTTTCGCTATCCAGTCGCTACCAGCCGCCTTATGTAAGTCATCGGTCTATCTGGCCTCAGGTCGTCCAACGCTACGCTTGCCGAGTAAATAAGATAAATTTCAGAAAACTGTCAAAATTTTCTACCGCGGAAGAGGCGTCGCCACTAGTGATGGTGAAAGTCGCAGGTTCAAATCCTGCTCGAAAAAATTCTAAATCATGTTCCCAGTTTTAAGGCGATAGAATTTTACGAAAGCTCTAAAACTTCACCCACATTTGGACGTGCCCTGAATAAAAACTGTAATAATTTCCATCCAAGTTCTCAAGGTAAAAGTTACAATGTCAACAATTCATTTCATTTTCAACGGCTTGCGACAAAGTTGTGAAAACTCAACTTTGTCGGCTCCGAAGTAAGCGATCTTCTTAAGCCAACAAAAAGGGAATCTTACTTCTGCCACAGTATAATTAATATGCTTCTGCAAAACCCTTTGATATCAGAGTTTACCGTGTCGCCACTGTTTTGCCGTGTGGTGAGTGGTGACGACGTAGCATCACCCCATTCCTACGCATGGGTGTCGTAAGAGGCGCCTAGGGGACTGGGGGTTACATGCCTGTGGCAATTTTAGGTGACAACCTGTCATTATGGTGATACTCAATTTTCTTAATCGCCCTCAAAAGTTTGTAAGACGTTGCGTAAATGATAGTTCCTACGGCCGTTTACGCTCTGTCTACCCCGTAATGGGATATAGGCCTGCCATATGCATGTATGGTTGTATGTACATCCTTACATACATACATCAGCCTACCGCAGTCCACTGCTGGACTGCTGCCTCCCCCAAGGTACGCCATAGGGCACGATCTCTCGTTTTCGCCATCCAGTCGCTACCAGCCACCTTTTTTAAGTCATCGGTCCATCTGGCCGGAGGTCGTCCAACGCTACGCTTGCCGAGGCGCCGCCTCCACTCGAGAACCCGCTTACTCCACCGTCCGTCGGTTCTACGACAGATGTGCCCAGCCCACTGCCACTTCAGTTTGCTACACTTCCAGACTATGTCCGTTACTTTGGTTTTATTGCGGATAGTCTCATTCCACTTGAGAGTACATCCATATTATTTTATTCACTAACAATGTTTTTTTTCTTTGTTTACAGAACAGCGCTCCGATGTGGGAGGAGTTCATATCGAAGGCGACGAAACTGCACTCTGCACTCAAGTGAGTATTACCTACTTTGATTTTCCCATGGGAATCAGATACCTAATTTACTGATACTAGGTACAGACTGCAACTAGTTGCATTATTGCTGATAATGCAACTAAGTACAGACTGAGAAATTATAGGATCAAATCTGTAATGTACTGATCATTCTTAATAGAACTTGTCTACGTACATTTATTAAGTAGATGATTCGATTTTCTGATGTGTGGTGCTGGTTTGGTGCTGGGTGACTAAAGCTAGTCGTCCAGGGAAAAGGCAGCAGCATTATCTGTGAATGCAACATCTTGCACTGCGCTCGCCGCTTTGAAAATCTCGACTTAAATTTGAAACAAATGTCGTTTACAAATAGTGGTGGCGTAGAGTTACATGCCGTGTGATTGACCTGGCCAGCCCCGAGGCAGTGCCTTTATTTTTATTTTTTTATCCCGTCCGATTCGGTTTTCTATTAGGACATTACAAAATTGTTATAAAAAAAAAGAAAATTGTGTGATACAAATTTCTTTTTTTTACAATGACGGATCATGACGTCAATAAGTGATTATACCTACCTACATTGAATAAAGTACCAATTTCATTTTCATTTTTCAATCCGCAAGCCAAGCGTGGTAGGTAAAGCCATACTATGGCCATACCCCCCGATAGAGGGAGGCCCATGTCCAGCTGTGGACGGCTGTTGTGGCTTTTACATACATACATATATCACGCCTATAATCCCTTGTGGGGTAGGCAGAGCGTAAACGGCCGCAAAACGGTATTTTACGCCACGTCTGACAAATATTTGAGGGTCATTCGGAAAATTGTGTATCGCTATAGTGACAAGTTGTCAGCCCATCGCCTAAAATTGCAATACGCACCCTCGAGTCCCTCAGTTGCCTCTTTCAACTCCCACGGGAAAGAAATGGGGTGATGCCATTCTAAGCCGGCATCACACGGCTTTTAATGTAATGTATACGTTCAGCCAAGTTCCCCAATAAAAGAAAACTGATTTCTTTTGCTCACAGCTAATATTGACGGATAATCTCAGGTCAAAGCATCATTTAATCATGATCCACGGTGACGGCCGATGTGGCGCAGTGGTAGTGCGACTGCCTGAAAAGGTTTCGGATTCGATTCCCGGAAGGACACCCACAAAGTTGATATTTATCACTTTGTGAATTTGTTTCCAGTCCGGTTAGGACATTGAATAGAATAAACGTTTATTTGGTTCTACAGTCATACATACATAATGATTGTTAAGCAATATAGACACAACATATTGCCGTGTGATGCCAGCTTTGCCGTGTGATGCCAGCTTAGAATAGCATCACCCCATTTCTTTCCCGTGGGAGTCGTAAGAGGCGACTAAGGGACTCGAGGGTGTGTATTGCAATTTTAGGCGATGGGCTGACAACCTGTCACTATAGTGAACCTTTGCGCCGCAGGCAGTCGCACTACCACTGCGCCGCATCGGCCGTCGTAAAAAGCGACTTAAGGCTAGTCGTCCAGGGAAAGGGCCGCAGCAATATCTGTGAATGCAACATCTTGCACTGCGCTCGCCACTTTGAAACAAATGTCGTTTACAAATGGTGGTGGCGTAGAGTTACATGCCGTGTGATTGACCTGGCCAGCCCCGAGGCAGTGCCTTTATTTTTATTTTTATTTTTTTATCCCGTCCGATTCGGTTTTCTATTAGGACATTACAAAATTGTTATAAAAAAAAAGAAAATTGTGTGATACAAATTTCTTTTTTTTACAATGACGGCTCATGACGTCAATAAGTGATAATACTATCCTACATTGAATAAAGTAATTTCATTTTCATTTTTAATCCGCAAGCCAAGCGTGGTAGGTATAGCCATACCCCCCCCCCGATAGAGGGAGGCACATGTCCAGCTGTGGACGGCTGTTGTGGCTTTTACATACATACATATATCACGCCTATAATCCCTTGTGGGGTAGGCAGAGCGTAAACGGCCGCAAAACGGTAATTTACGCCACGTCTGACAAATATTTGAGGGTCATTCGGAAAATTGTGTATCGCTTTTGTGACAAGTTGTCAGCCCATCGCCTAAAATTGCAATACGCACCCTCGAGTCCCTTAGTTGCCTCTTACAACTCCCACGGAAAAGAAATGGGGTGATGCCATTCTAAGCCGGCATCACACGGCTTTTAATGTAATGTATAACGTTTAGCCAAGTTCCCCAATAAAAGAAAACTGATTTCTTTTGCTCACAGCTAATATTGACGGATAATCTCAGGTCAAAGCATCATTTAATCATGATCTACGGTGACGGCCGATGTGGCGCAGTGGTAGTGCGACTGCCTGTGGCGTAAAGGATCCGGGTTCGATTCCCGGAAGGACACTCACAAAGTTGATATTTATCATTTTGTGAATTTGTTTCCAGGCCGGTTAGGACATTGAATAGAATAGAATAAACGTTTAATTTGTTCTACAGTCATACATACATTATTATTGTTAAGCAATATAGACACAAAAGTGGCGCAAAAAGGCTATACTTCAGCGTCTTATTTTGCCAAGAAGCAAACAATTGCAGGCTGAACCACCTAAATGTTCGAAAGATGGGTCCGTTCTTCGTAGGGCACGTTAAGCCATCGGTCCCGGTTGCTCTCTATGATTACTTAGACGGCGCTTCTTACCAACCATGTCAGAGTCCTATTAGTAGTAGAAAACGGTTGAAACTAATACCAGGGTTAATCGGGTTGTTCGTCGACTCGGTGTCCCACACGAAATGAACATCACACTCTACGAAATTGCAAAATAGCTTATATCCCTACGCCAATACGTTGCTCGGACTAATGCGCTTAATGTTAAAGCCGTTCGCTTTAAGCCTCTTATCCCATAATCCTAGTTACTGACGAGAGCGAAGCGGGGGTCAATGAACTCACAAAGGATTTTTAAATTTATTGAGTACCATTACCCGCGACTTCGTCCGCATTAGATACTATATGTAGTTTCAAGTATAATGCAAGATGTTTAAAGCCGTGTGATGCTGGCTTAGAAGAGCATAACCCCATATTTATTTTCCGTGGGAGTCGTAAGAGGCGACTAAGGGACTCGAGGGTGTGTATTGCAATTTTAGGCGATGGGCTGACATCCTGTTGCTATAGTGATACACAATATTCCAAATGACCCTCAAAATGTTTGGCAGACGAGGCGTAAATGTCCGTTTTTTGTAGCTGTTTACGCTCTGCCTAGCTCGTAAGGGATTATAGGCGTGATATATGTATGTTTGTATATATGTAGCTTTTACCCGCGACTTCGTTCGCATTAGATATTATATGTAGTTGTAAAAAGGTGCTGACACAAAAGCCAAAGCAATCCACACAACGAATCCTCGTCTGATGATTTTCTTCAGCGTTATGCGCTATGTTTCTTATGATTTACTTTGTTTCCCGTGGGATTGATAGATTTTCCTGCGGTAAGAAGTAGCCTATGTCCTTTCTTAGGTTCCTGTCTATGCTTATGCCAAATTGTATCAAAATCGGTTCAGTGGTTTAGGCGTGAAAACGTTACAGACAGACAGAGTTACTTTCGAATTGATAATATTAGTATGGATTAGTATGGAAGTAAGGATTTTTAGGTTGGCTTCATCAATAAATTATCTGCCACGCTGGGCAAGCGAGTAATCAAGTATAATGCCAGGTGTTATAAAATATGCCGTGTGATGCCAGCTTAGTAGCATCACCCTATTTATTTCCCGTGGGAGTCGTAAAAGGCGACTAAGAGACTCGAGGGTGTGTATTTCAATTTTAGGCGATGGGCTGACAATCTGCCGCTTTGGCAATACACATAATTTTCCGAATGACCCTCAAATGTTTGTCAGACGTGGCGTAAATGTTGGTTTTTTGCGACTGTTTACGCTCTGCCTACCCCGCAAGGGATTATAGGCGTGATATGTGTGTGTGTGTTTTATTCACAGGGAATGAACGATCTTTTTTAAGTTCGTCCCTTTTACTGGTTTCACGAAACCTACGTAATACCACGTAATACCTTACTTAGGTTCGTTGCTTAAGCAAGGGAGTGCTATTTTAGCTGTCGGTGTTTAGCTATACGGGGATAGACAGCTATAGGATAGACAGCTTTCGAATACTGATAGCATTCAGATCGTCAAACTGAACAACTTTCCCCTACGAACGTATGTCAGGAAACGACAAAAAATATCGGACTCCCATACAACGTCACGATTGGCTTGGCTGACTGACTTTACTATGGTATCAGAAAAAATCTTCGTTTCCTGACATATGTTTCTAGGGGAAAGTTGTTCGGTTCCATGGTCTGCATGCACCCTATCAATATTCAGAGGGCTGTCGGTTACAATATCATATACCTGATATGCTGTACGTATCGTACGCGTATTTATTATTTATTTATTGTACCTACTTAAATTTCGAACACAATTCGTAATTGTTTATTAAATAAGTGAAATGAAATGTTCGCTAAAAATAATCTACTTGTCCATATAAGAGTTTGAAATTCAGTTAGCCTTCTTCTGACCTAGGCTAAACAATTTATGAAAACTTGCAAAATTTTCAAGCGCGGGCAAGATTTGAACCTGCGTCTTTCGCCATTACTAGTGGCGACGCATCTTCCATCTGGACTTCCACAGCTCTTTCGTTGCCTGCGATTTTTCGCAAGTGTGTCTTAATGCCAGTAAAGCAAGGCTGTAGTGGCCACTAGTACCTAATGGCGAAAGTCCCAGGTTCAAATCCTGCACGCGCTTGAAAATTTTGCAAGTTTTCAAAAATTGTATACTTAACACGGGAAGTGTTTTAAACTTAGGTATTCACCTTGGCTAAACTTCGCAATTATCAATCTACATCTGGTCTGACAGGAATGTCCACTGATTGTATGATGATTGAATGAGATGATTGCAAGTCTCAAGCAGTGACGAGCGGTGCCGACTGGTGACCGACCGAGCGCAATTGATGGATGCATTCAATTCTAAATGCAGTGTGATTCTGATTACATACACACACGTATCAAGCCTATAAACCCTTGCGGGAAAGGCAGAGCGCAAACCGCAAGGACATTTTCGCCACGTCTGATAAACATTTGAGGGACATTCGGAAAATTGTGTATCGCTATAGTGACAGGTTGTCAGCCCATCGCCTAAAATTGCAATACACACCCTCGAGTCCCTAAGTCACCTCTTACGACTCCCACAGGAAAGAAATGGAATGCTATTCTAAGCAGGCATCACACAGCATAAAAAAAGGTGTGAGCAAAAATGAGAGATACGCTGGTGGTTTATAAAATTACCCTGAACACGCGAAATAAGTTCACTTCCGATTACTTTTATACCAGTTCTCGAGTATTATGTTGAAATGAAACGTTTATACATTGGCTTAGATTAGACTAAGCGAATTCTTAAGCAAACTTTATATGAACACTATGAACAAGCTGCAAAGATAACAATTGATTGCATAAATATTGTTTAAACTAAATTAAATCATTTATTCATTAAAAATAAAATGTCAGTGGTCAATATAATAAATAATAAAAATAAAATTTAAAATTGATTTTTAAAACAAGCTTTTGTTTATTTGAGTGCAATCAGACCCTGGCTACCATGAATTTGAAGAGTGGTTGGCAGGACGATTCCAACGAGCCCAAACTCGATAGGGGTACAAGGGTACATTTCATCTCCGAGATGCTATGACCACCTTCCGGCTCCATCATCATATCAGCTTTTTGACATCATAATATTGCATTGTCACCCAATTTACATGTCTATGCAAAATTTTACATCAATCGGAATTCGTTAAGTGGCGCAAATTTTGCTTCCAAAATTTGACCCGTACAAACTAACAAACAAACGAACACGGCAAGTCAAATAAAAGCTTGTAAAAAACCTAACCTTAACTTATCTAATATATAACCATCCCAATTCATTCTCCCAAGATGCTAGCGGCGTTGCCTTAAACGTTGCGTTAACGGCCGTAAAAATGTGGTCGCCGACCCAACGTCTGACAAATACTTGATTTTTTTAAAGCTTGCAAAATTTTCAAGCGCGGATTTGAGCCTGCGACTGTCGTCATTACTAGTGGCGACTGGCGACGCTTCTTCCATCTGGGCTACCGAAGTTCAAATCCTGTCCGCGCTTAAACATTTTGCAATTTTTCAAAAATTGTATACCTAACACGGGAAGTGTTTGTCAATATAAATTACAAAAAATGTCACTTAAAACTAAACTTAAACTACTTACTCACAAAGCCCGCTTCTTGTCGATCCGGCAACAAAGGTCCCCATAACGCTCGCCGCGTTGAAGTGTTTTAAAGTTTGATATTTAAATATTTGAATGTGTTTTATATTTTTTACGTAATATAATTCTGTGTCGTCCCCAGGTCAGCGCTCGTCGCGATCGCTGCCTTCCTGGATGCGTTTCAGAAGATCGCCGACGCAGCCACCAGCGCCAGAGGTGAGATTTTCTACACTAATATTATAAAGAGGAAAGATTTGATTGTTTGTTTGTATGTTTGTTTGTTTGTTTGTTTGCATCGAATAGGCTCCGAAACTACTGGCCCGATTTTAAAAATTCTTTCACCATTAGAATCCTACATTATTCCTGATGAACATAGGCTATATTTTATACGAGAAAAAAATAGGGATCCGCGTGAAAATTTCGAAATTGTAACCCAACGTGTGAAAAATGTACCAAAAAAATATCTTATATCGCGTGCGCTGTGGAAATTATTGACAATAGAGCAAAGTGATGTACTACAGTTTTATAGAGGACATCAATATCTATAATAATGTCCGCGATACCATATGTCTAACTATTATAGTTATGCCACAATAACTACTTTTTCATTTAAAAATGTACCAACTACGCCACATTATTCGTACCAGTGTAATCATTACATTTAATCATTACTGTATTAAAGGGTGTCAGGGATAGCCCTCAGAATACTAATAGGGTACATGCAGACCATGAAACTGAACAACTTTCCCCTAGGAACATATTTCAGGAAACGTAAAAAAACTGACTTCCCATAGTGAATGCAGTCAGCTGATTGTGATTTTGTATGGAAAGTAATTTTTTTGGCGTTTCCTGACATATGTTTGTTTCTAGGGGAAAGTTGTCCAGTTTTTTGTTTCATGCACCATATCAGTTTCGAAGGGCTGTCCCTTACTTGGTATAAAAAGACGACAAAAACATTAATTATTGCATTAAAAAAATCTACACCAAAATAATACAAACATACACATATCACGCCTATTCTCCCTTGCAGGGTAGGCAGAGCGTAAACGGCCGCAAAAACGGACATTTACGCCACGTCTGACATATATTATGTTTGAGGGTCATTCGGAAAATTGTGTATCGCCATAGTTACAGGTTGTCAGCCCATCGCCTACGACTTCCACGGGAAAGAAATTGGGTGATGCTATTCTAAGCCGGCATCACACTAAAATAATCATTATATAATCTTTACTAATATTAGAAACAGGATTTTATTTATTATTTGTTTGAATTGAATAGGCTCCGAAACTACTGGACCGATTTAAAAAAATCTTTTACCGTTAATTGAAATTGAAATTCTTTATTCAATGTAGGATAGTATTATCACTTATTGACGTCATGAACCGTCATTCTAAAAAAGAAATTTGTATCATACAGTTTTCTTTTTTTTATTATAATTTTGTTATGACCTAATAGAAAACCGGCTCGGACGGGATAAAAAAAATAAAAATATAGGCACTGCCATGAGGCTGGCCAGGTTAATCACACGGCATGTAACTTTACGCCACCACCATCTGAAAACGATATTTGTTTCAAATTGAAGTCAAGATTTTTATAATCCTACATTATCCCTGATGAACATAGGCTATATTAAACTGTCTTATTCCCGGGGGAAATTGTTAGCGGCGGGTGAAACCGCTGGGCGGGCTGCTAGTACATTTATATTTAAATAAATATCCTGGATATTTCACACACAGCGCCATCTAGCCCCAAGCTAAGCAAAGCTTTTACTATGGTATAGTATTGTAGATAGCTGATATTAATACTTAAATGTTTTTTTTTGAAAATAAATACATAGAAAATACACAGACTCAACACAAATATTTGAAAATCAACTTTCACATATTTGTGATGTGTGGGAATCGAACCTACGTCCCTCGGCGTAGCAGGCAGGGGTAGTATCCACTACGCCATCGGGCTAGTCATATTTACTCCTCTTTATTATTTTACTCAATGTAGTAACAAAATTGACTGAAAGATCTCCTCATGACGCCCCTTTTGACACATAAATAAACACTACAAGTAAAACTGTATAGCAATTTAGAATTTGGAATTGAAAATATGCAAACGCCTGCCAAGAATCTTGCGAGAAGTTAAAAGGAAGGTGAGGCAAAAGCGCCTGCTGTTATTCTGTTAGCTTAGTAAATGGTGACAGCGTCCGCTGATATTCTGTGGTTCAATTGACATATCCGATCAGATTGTGATCATGGTATTAACTCGTTAACAGATACAGTCGACTAAGAGGAGTGATCAAGTTAAATTTTAAGCTACATTAAAAATTAAAACTCAACGTCACATTCATCAGTCCTTTATTGTTAGGTACAATTTTTGTCACAAATCATTTCAGGTCACATTTTGTCTCCTATGTCCATCTTCCAGCAATAGCTTTTAAATAACTACCTTTCGTATATAGTATCAGTAAAAATTGCAATTACAAAAATATAAAATGAGTATTTATTGCTATTAAATCGTCTCGTTTCTGCAGGTCTATTTCCTACTCCTGTCACTTTCTTAAATTAGCTAAAATAAAAGAACGGAAATTCAGCTGGCATTGGTTTCGCTAAAGTGTCGTTTGCTTCCTTGAATAAGACGACATTACAGATTACAGTAAATTTTTCTCTGTATGCGTATTACAAGATATCAAACGTCATTTTATGAAAATCGTTTATATTTGCTGCTTTTTTGCCTTTGCTCATTTAGGAAAGTGACACGAATAGTTAAGAAATTATCCTGCCCGAAACAAGCCAATCTCAACCTAAAAACTATGGTTTAATATTCTTCCTAATCCAAGGCAAATACTCGAACACCTTTGTATAGACTCCGGGCACATCCTCAATCCCGCAAGGAGTGGGTCCGAAGCTCACAACTCCGACAATCTCAAAGGTCTTTCCATTCTCATACATCAGGGGACCTCCAGAGTCTCCCTTGCACGAGTCTTTCTTCGGTTCCCCTCCGGCGCAGATCTGACCGTTCCATAAAGCCACCTTGCGTCTGGCTACGCTGTAGGCTGGTTGGCATTGCTGGAAAAGGGAAAAATATATGTTGGATTAAAAATTCTGGTGAAGTCAAAAATAGAAATGTATTGAATAGACGAGAAGTTTTTAACAGTCACGCAATTTGTATTGTACCTTCGGAAACTCATATCATAGCTATCTCTCCAAAGTCGTTTACTAATGGTGGTGGCGTAAAGTTACGTGCTGTGTAATAAACCTGGCCAGCCCCGAGGCAGTGCCTTTATTTTTATTTTTTTATCCCGCCCGAGCCGGTTTTCTATTAGGACAATACAAAATTGTTATAAAATGAAGAAAATTGCGTTATGCAAATTTCATTTTTTTACAAAGACCGATCATGACGTCAATAAGTGATAATGCTATCCTACATTGAATAAAGTTATTTCATTTTCATTTTTCATTTTCATTTTCAAAGAACTGAAAGTGAGAACCGGCTTATAGAAATTTGCTCTTCATAAAGATAAAATATCGGGAAACCTATTGGAGTGAATTCACACTTAGCGTTTCTTGCAGTATCGTCCTTTCAATTGTCTTGACAAAGATTAACCTCTTTCAGATTCTTCTAGAGCTACTCACATCTTTGTTCCTATAGGGTACATCCACGTGCTGCTTGACTAAACTCTTGCTGTGTGTCTCATTGATGGCTCCCCATCCTGCGACGTAGAACTTAATGTCGGGCAGGCTGGCTGTAGTGATGTCAGTCAGGGGCAGGCAGATTGGCTTGATGAAGTCTGGAAATAGAAGACTTATGAATTTCCAAGGCAGGTTCCTTTTGAGAATAACACAGATCTTCTAAGAACGATACGCTTAACATTATTGGGTATGTCCATAGCCAGGATTTTTTTCAATGTACTTGGAAATAATATTCTTGTGTATCGTGATAGCAGATAGCAAAAGAAAACTCAGTGTTATCAAACGAGCCGACGAACCTAAGGTTTAAATTACTTAATTAAAGGATTTATACTTCTTAGCTTGAATCATTTCTCCGCTTGAATCATTTCTCCAATTACACGAAAAATATGGGTCATCAAAAACAAAACTCCTTTACCTGTGTAAGGAGCCATTTTGGTCAACCTAAGCAGCGCGATATCATGCCTCCTGAGCCGGTTGCTGGGGTTGTACTCCTCATGTGCTATGACCTTCTCGATGGGAATGACGACGACTCCGGTAGTGCAATCCTCGCCACCTCCGGACACGATCACGCAGTCGGGCTTCTTGGGGTCGTTTGAGGTGTCGTATTCGCCAAGACGCACGTTGCGACTGAAATGTACGAACAGATGTTTTCAAGTAAACGTTAAGATATCTGAAGAAAACGCACTAAGGATTTTTTTTTTTATGTAAGAGAAGTAGTCTTATTGTATTTGCATCATACTTAGCATAAGCAAGCAATGTTTAGAATCTGATTGCAAGTTACGGCCTAGATGAGTATATATCCCGCATCTTATATCTACTTTTCTCTGCCCTTATGTTATGTGGTAGAAATAGCTTAGGTACCTAGCTATAAGGTCGCCTTAATGTCTCTTCTTTATGTTTGTTTATTTCTCGTTTTCGAAGAGTAAAGAAAATTTATGTGATAGCAATTTTTCTTTGTTATACAAGCCAGATTTGGCCTCCCTTTGCTGTACTCGTCAACTTTCTGTGGGTATAGGACGATGAAGAATGTAGCTGTTGAATACTCACGGAGTACCAGCATCCAGCACAGGTCCGACCACGCAATGTCCAGCAGTGAGCACGTATCTTCCGCTGATCAGGGCTCCGCCGCACAGCAACTTCAGCTGGTAACCCTTAACGTACTCGATTAGAGTCATCCACGGGTACTGGTCTATGCTCGCGTCTACTCCACCTGGAAGATCATACACAAAGATTGGTTAGATTTAAGACGAGTACTTAATCGTTTTGGTGTAGTGGTTCTGACACCCGGAAAATTCAAGAGGATGTGTTAACAGATGATCTTCAAAAGGCTGTAGAAAAAAGTACTTTGCACGAGATTCCTACAAAAAATTGAATCTTTTCCGCATATTTTCCAGAAACTCCTCGTATTATGATGATGAGAGTAAGAAGGGCATTTTCATATTATCCTGAGATTTTTGGGTTGGGAAAGGCCTTATTGCTGCCTAGCACAAAGTTTGGCTGGCAAAAACCGACAGTTGACTCAGCATTACTGTACCGTGACTTAAATAATAATGTCGTCGTGATGTCAACTCGTTTCTAAATATCGCGGCTAACTCGCAGACAACAGGAAAGCCGATGCATAATTTTATACTAGAGAAACCGGGTCGAAAGCGGGTATTCAAATCACAAATACACTTAAGGACGTTTGGTGGCTGCCGTTATCAAAATTAGAAATAGATCTTCTTCTTTTCGTGTAGGACATCGAGTTGACGAACGACCCGATGAACTCTGGTGCCAGAGATAACAGAGCACCACCATAGTACTTATTTGCATCGTCGTCATCTCCTGCGTTTGTGATGCTTTCGACCTTAGAGAATGTCCGACTTTGGGTGTAAAGGCGCTATATGGAGTTCTTCCAAGGACTGAACATAGACAAGGTGATAGAACCCTTACCAATAATCCTATCTCCAGTGAAGCTCTCGACCCCACAGCATCCTGATTTAGAATAGGGAGGAGCAACAGTCGCAGAACAAATTTGGTTCTTCGGAGGGTTAAGTTGGGGAGGCTTGCTTCCGCAGCAGACGCTGTATTTGTCGGAACCCTCGCATCTGGAATGGAAAATATAATGATTTAATGAGCACGATTCGATGGTACGAACACAAGAAATGTGTGAAGTAATCCATTAACATTTTCATCGTAGAGATAGAGGATTGAATGATATTAGGTAAGGCACACCGTCTACCATGTGTGCAACACATTTTTCTATCCCAGTAATTTTAAAAGGCTCTAGTGGAACTCTTCTTATATTTAAGAGGATTGCTCTTGTCGGTGGAGTTTCCGCCAAATCTCTCTGTCTTCTGCCTTCTTCTTAATTTCCCTGTACGGAAGACTATTATTTTTTCTTTTATTTGATCTAAAGAACTCCTTCGGGATCTTCATATTCCTCTTTTTCTTTTGATCTTTCTTTCAACAATCGTTTTGAATAAATGATTATGTCATATCAGGTGACCTTTCATGTTTCCCCTTCTACATAATATCATATATCACGCCTATAATCCCTTGCGAGTAGGCAGAGTGTAAACGGCCGCAAAAACGGACATTTACGCCACGTCTGACAATCATTTGAGGGGCATTCGGAATGAGTATCCCCATAGTGAGAGGTTGTTAGCCCATCGCCTAAATTTGCAATACACACCCTCAAGTCCCTTAGTCGCCTCTTACGACTCCCACGGGAAATAAATAGGGTGATGCTATTCTAAGCCGTCATCACACAGCATACATGTATCATGCCTATTTCCCCTTCTATTATTCCTCTATTGGTTACTCTGTGCTATAGTTTATGGGCACCGTTTTCCATCTAGCGAATTATATATATGCTTGTATAAGAAGCATCCAAAGTTAATTGATCACACATGAATATTTTTGCTGATTCATATTTCAAGAACTCAATACCTGACTCAATTCCATCAGCTATTATAATTATGAATTGATGGTTACGTAATAAACAGCTTTAAAAGATCATGCAGTATGAGTAACATCGCGGCCTTGGTTGATATTCGCTGTACTGGTTCTGATTTCCTTTTAGTTACTTATAAATGCTTGTATGTTGCGTTATTTCAACATACATAAGCATGCCTATATCCGTTGTAGGGTAGGTAGAGCGTAAACGGCCGTAAAAACGGACATTAACGGGTCATTTGAAGGTCATTCGGAAAATTGTGTCACCATAGTGACAGGTTGTCAGCCCATCGACTAAAATTGCAATACACACCCTCGTGTCCCCTAGTCGCCTCTTACGACTCCCACGGGAAATAAATGGTGTGATGCTATTCTGAGCCGGTATCACATAGCATCCATTTCAGTTGGATGTTAATTCGGAATCGTGTATGTATCTCCTTACTCATTTGTCTTGCCTTGGAACCATTCATTTATGTTTTCTATGTAATTTGCTACGAAAACTAAAAAAAATAAAATAAAAATTATTTTATCCTACTGTATCTCGTGTACATGGTTAGAGTCGACGAAGAGACTCGAGGATTTCATTTGTTTCATATGTATTACAGTTTTCGGCGATCGTTTAAACAGCTTGTCACTATAGTTGGTAGTCCACATTATCTGAAATGACCCTCAAATATTTGTCAAACAACGTAGCAATGTCATTTATGGCCGTTGAGTTGTATCTTTACAGGATGACATATTTTTTAACACCTTTGGTACTGTGACTTTCGTCTTGAATTTTAATGCTCTAACTATCCTGCAAGGGAAAACATATATCCCATACGAACTTGTTGCGTCTGTAGACTTACTTGGAAGCTTGTACAAAAGCGACAACGTCGTTGTTAGGTTGAGCGAGTAGGCTAGCTATATGCGGACACGAGTAGAGGTTCACACATTTGCCTTCCTGTGCGTCAGGCGTGAAGCAGAAGTCGGAGCCCGGCGGGGGCGCGTCTGGGCAGCACACCTGGAAATCGTCAGGAAACAATGTGAAAACACTACATAGGGGCCGTCCATATTATGTCAGTTTTTTCCGGATTTTGACCCCCGCCCCCCTATAATCATCCTACTGTCATAATTCTGTAGACCCCCTCTCCACCTGTCTTAATGACGTCATATCTCAAACAAGTACAAAATAGATTAAATGGGTAATAAAACGAATAAAAATAATAATAAAAATATATATATATTTTCCCACGGGGACTCCACCCATTCTTCTAAATTTTCGATTATTGGCATTGCATCTAAGCTCTTACTTGACTTCCGAATAATGACGTAATTTATAGACGACCCTATAGTATAAAATAAAGTTGCTTCTCGCGTCTGTCCCTATGTATGTTTGTTTGTATGTATGCTTGATTCTTCAAAACTACCAACAACAGTTTTAAATGGTTTTTTTTAAAGAGTGATTCAAGAGTAAGGTTTTTATGTATGATTTCTGGCGGGAGAAGGTCTGTTTCCCGTAGGAAAGCGGTTAGCAGTGGGTGAACTTATAATTTTCATAGGTTTTAGTCAAGTTCTCTTAGAACAGACTATCAAAAATGTCAGAAGGATGTGAATTATGAATGGGCATAAAAGAGCCGCTTGGAATGGTATTCTGGATTCTAGAAGACCGACAGACTTGTAAATATTGCGGACAATCGTCGGCCTAATATCCTGTGTCTAGTCCAGCAGTAGAAAATCATAGACTACAATTGATATATGAAGAATACCTCTTGCGTATGGTCTGTTTGATGGCAAGCTACGTGAAAATTATGAGTGATTTATCTTTTGAAGGGGTTTTTAAGGATATACCTCGATCTCATTCCGCGATGGAAATATCCGTTCGCAAAGTTCTTTCGCCTTTCTAACAGGTTTTAAGTTTATTTTCCTCGTTTCGATATGTACAAAATGACACGAGGAAAAACTTGAGAAAGAATATTTATTAAATCGATAATTAATTGCTTTGAAATGTTACTAAAGGGAAACGAGGGTTTTATGTGTATTAAAATTATCGGCGACAGGCTGACAACCAGTCACTATAGTGATTACACGATTGTTGGCTACCCCGCAAGGGATAAAGGCGTGATATGTGTATGTAGTTATGTGTAATGCTACTAACCAGTTGGTTCATGGTTATTGTGGCAC
The DNA here is from genome assembly GCA_027580185.1 of Tuta absoluta. Classification (NCBI taxonomy): domain Eukaryota; kingdom Metazoa; phylum Arthropoda; class Insecta; order Lepidoptera; family Gelechiidae; genus Tuta; species Tuta absoluta. The sequence continues at coordinate 182,441 of JAQAHW010000066.1, read as the reverse complement.
AAACATATGTGCTTGCATTATAAGTAGTTCGTATTGAACAAAATTACAAATGCTCTTATAAATAGTTACCAACTATTCCCAAATTATACATACATACAGATGTCATGCCTATATACCCTTGCGGGGTAGGCAGAGCGTAAACAGCCGCAAAAAACGGCCATTTACACCACGTCTGATAAATGTTTGAGGGTTATTTGGAATATTGTGTATCGCTATAGTGACAGGTTGTCAGCCCATCGCCTAAAATTGCAATACACACCCTCGAGTCCCTTAGTCGCCTCTTACGACTCCCACGGGAAAGATATGGGGTGATGCTATTCTAAGCCGGCAACACACGGCAAATTCTAAGCCGGCATCACACGGCAAATTCCCAAATTATAAGTTTAATTCATCATATGTTCTTGTATTACCGTTGCACTTGTCTTTGGAAATTAGCGCAGATTATGAAGGCTTCCCTTCGTCAAGTTTGAGTGAAATAAGCGAGCCAATGGAGTATTACGTGGGAAATCCACCTTTTAGCCTTCTGAGTGGTGCATGCCGTGTGTAGAATAGCTTCACCTCAATACAACAAGTAGGTGTCGTAAAAAGTGACTTAGGGATACATTTATTTAGGTAATAGGCAGCAGCGTTCTCTGTAAGAGCAATATCTTGCACTGCGCCCGCCGTAATACCTAGCAATAGAGGGAGGTCCATGTTCAGCAGTGGACTGTTGAGGCTATTAACGTAGGCTTCTGAGTGAGGGTGACGCGCATAAATTTTTATTTCGTGCCTTGAGTCAAGAGCAAGCTCCTCTCAAACATAAATATGTTGCCATGCCAAATGTTTTTTCTGTTAAGATGATGCATCCCTGCTTACCTTAGGAGTCTGTCCCGCGAACCCGCAGGATGATTTCCTTAGCGTGTCGATTTCTGCTTGTGTTTTCTGTTGTTTGTTGATGATTGTCATGAAAGGGCTGCAGTCGTAGAGGGAGATGCAGTTGCCGGGACCGCCGCTCGGCGTCTTGCATGGCTGCTTCTCTGGAATATTGCAATTTGATTTTTGAGATACTTGATTTGGTTGCAGGGTTGTTTTTGGTTTTTCGTGTGGGTTAGTCGTCTAACGATCTGATGATCGCTGGTGTCAGAAATTTTCAACCGCCTAATACTAGTAGTAGGCCTCTGACATGGTTGTGTAACGAACGCCGCCGTCTAAGTAATCATAGACAGCGACCGGGGCCGACGGCTTAACGTGCCCCCCGAAGCACGGAACTATCTTTCTTTTCGGTTAATCAGGTGGTTCGGCCTGCTTTGCCCCAACTAGACTGGGAACAAATTCATAAAGTGATAAGTATCAACTCTGTGAGTGCCCCACCGAGAATCGAACCCGGAACCTTTGCGTCGCAGGCAGTCGCACTACCACTGCGCCACATCGGCCGCCTAATTTGGCTAATATTGAGTGAAGAATATCGTAATAGTGATATTTTTATGAAGCATATGGTAGCCATTTGACACTACTGGAAAATCAAATGTTTTGTACAGGCTGGGTTGGACAGTTTTAACTTTGGACAGTTCTTATTCCTCGCGCATAAGACTTTTATTGGCGGTTCGAGTGTAAACCGGACGTGAGCTCGACTGTACAATACAGTATAAATTCATTTATTTATTATCATGAACACTATGGTCTATGAGACCTCAGGTTGGCTGTCTAATGTGACTGACAGTAATTTCGCTGGCTTCCACGCAGCTTTAAAACGGAACAAGTGTGAACACTTTTGCTCTAAAGCATAAAGGTTTCTTAGGCTATAAATAAGCGTAGTGCTTTCCCGGACTAGCGGCTGTAGAAAAATGCATTTATCAAAAAGCCGTGCTGTGCTTGCGAGTAAGCATGTGCAATCGAGTGTGCTTCTGTGCATAAAAAGGTTTTGTCATTTGTGCTTGTGCTTATGGTATCTTATCTAATACATACATACATCAGCCTATTGCAGTCCACTGCTGGACTAAGGCCTCCCCCAGGGTACGCCATAGGGCACGATCTCTCGTTTTCACCATCCTCGTGGCCGCCTTTTTTAAGTCATCGGTCCATCTGGCCGGAGGGCGTCCAATGCTACGCTTGCCTAGTCGTGGCCTCCACTTGAGAACCCGCTTACCACCGTCCGTCGGTTCTACGACAGATGTGCCCAGCCCACTGCCACTTCAGTTTGCTACACTTCCAGACTATGTCCGTTTTCCTCTTGGTCTTTTTGCGGATAGTCTCATTCCGGATTTTATGCAATAAAGAGATACCGAGCATAGACCTTTCCATAGCTCTCTGAGTGACATGTAGCCGGTGGGGTATCTTATCTAAGTATGTGCAATCAAGTAAAATAGTGCTCATGTGCAAATAGAAGAGGTAGGTCATCGTGCTTGGTAGTTACCGCTATCTGTTGGTTGCGCCCCGTCTATTGTGTTTGTGGGGAATAGGATACTATCGCTGTCACCTATAACAGAGTTACGACTCTCAACATGTGTGTTTGTCATGATGAAAATAAGAAATTGATATAATGATAGCGTTTTCCAGGGATTGAATTCAGACCCTGTAGAGTACTGACTGTTACACTGCTCTGCCACTGACCTACCCGCGCCTTGACCGAACACTTTCAAATTTTCAACATCGTGATACTCGTCTTGAAGCGACGTGCGATTTCTAGTGTAAGTTATCAATGTTTTGCGACATATACAAGAGACAAGAACCAATCTTTATTACTTCAAAAATGTAACGGTAATAATTGACCACAAATTAACTATATCACATAACTAATTAGTTTCGGTAGTTTTTCCTGTTTTGTGGTCATTGGGTAGTCAATCTTACGCAGTTTAATTACTCAGCCGTTGGACATAAACAGGCTGCAGGTGATAAAAATAAACAATAAATAAATGTTATCCGCCGTGTGATGCCGGCTTAGAATAGCATCACCCTATTTCTTACCCATGGGTGTCGTAAGAGCCGACTAAGGGACTCGAGGGATGTGTATTGCAATTTTGGGCGATGGGCTGACAACCTGTCACTATAGTGATACACAATTAGGTATCTAATTGACCCTCAAACTTCTGTCAGATGTGGTGTTAATGTCCGTTTTACGGCCGTTAACGCTCTGCCTACCCCGTAAGGGATATAGGCGTGATTTATGTATGTATGTATGTATGTAAAATGTTATATTTATTAAATTTAAAATGGTGCCGTGTGATGCCGGCTTAGAAATGCATCACCCCATTTCTTTCCCGTGGGAGTCGTAATAGGCAACTAAGGGATTCAAGGGTGGGTTTGCTTTTATAGGCGATAGGCTGACAACCTGTCACTATGACGATACACAATTTTGCGAATGACTCTCAAATGTTTGTCAGTCGTGGCGTAAATGTCCGATTTCTTGCGGCCGTTTACGCTCTGCCTACCCCGCAAGGGATTAAAGGAGTGGTATGTGTGTATTATATGTGTGTAAATTGTTAGTGATTACTACTGCAGCAGCAGCTTCCAATTCTTTCGCGGGTGTTAGCGATTGTAATATTCGTAAATAAACGCCGTGTTTTCCAATACATATTTTCTGTTTCTGTCATCCATCACTAAACTAATTTGTTCGTAAAGTTTTGTCTTTACACTCGTGTTAAATTTTTCTGTCGATGACGATGTAATTAAAAGTAGTTTTAATTAAAAGTGTGCGTCATTGCAGTTATATGTTCATTTGCTGGGACAAGTGCAGAGTTTCAGACACAATGAAACCAGTTGCTATACCTATTATGCCTTTTAAACCGGTATTATAATAACCATACGTGTATAACTCATAATAAAGAACAATTTGGATTTTTCCCAACCTAGTCAGTCGGGTTTTGCAAAAGACATTGGAAATCATCTTTTCTTGAACATGACATGATTATATCATTAAATTAACACCTACTAACGATTTTCATACCTTACCTGACAATATATTATCTGGTTTATCTTGATTTTAAACTACACAGGTATTTGTCTCTTAGTCACCTTACCTAACCTAGCTCTCCGGTTTATACTTAAATAATAAAAAGTTGCAAGTCTACCATCGTGGACGTGTTATGCCGGCTTAGAATAGCATCACCCCATTTCTTTCCCGTCGGAGTCGTCATAGGCAACTAATGGACTCGAGTATGTTTTGCAATTTTAGGCGATAGGCTGACAGCATGTTGCTATGGCGATACATAATTTTCCGAATACAAAATACAAAAAAATACAAAAATACAAAATATATTTATTTAAAAACATGTGTAACCTACATAACATACATTAAGTTAAGTGATTACGTTAAAATGCAAGCAGAGTATGGGAAATCGAAACTCCAACATGCAGTAGCCCTTAGCAACCCTCACTACACTAGGAGTGAACCTGTATCGTAGTGTGAGCAACCTCGTGCCGAGTACATATTGAAGTTTTTATTTTTTGTTTTGTAGTACGTAGGCTACTGTTTAAATGCTATCAAATTCCCAGACTAGTATTGACTGAATTCTGGGAAATGAGAATTATAGATCTAGACTTAAACTTATCAAAGACTAAAGACTATGCTAGGTATAACACGGACAAAGAAAAATAAAATAAAACATTATTTAAGATCACCAAAATGAATGAGGTAGTGTGGCATGTGTAGATAGGTGATTTGTTTGTGTTTGTGAAAAGTGTTTTTGGTGTGTATTGTACTAATGTGTGTATTTAAAGTTCAGGATTTTCTCCGTTTGGTCAAAATTTATGTTAAGCAACCAATTAATAACTTTTTTCTTCGTGACGTAATAGGTGTTAGGATATATATTAAGCAATTGGTTAGCTTTATTATAAAGATGAGCCTTTAAAATCAGTGAGTGACGTCTCGCTAAAGCTGTTCTGTGCGGAATTGTTTTACATACTCTATCGTTACGACGTTTGTTCATGAGCAGTTGAGGGTTGTATGTTAACGAGGAATGTTGTCGGAGTATTGTCTGTAGTATGAATATCTGTCTCACCGTTAACACCCTGCAATCACGGTACAGCTGATCTGTGGGATAGCGCCAGGACTTCATAGTCATAGTTTTTAGAACAGCTCTTTGAGCTCTTTCGAGTTTCAAAGAGTGTTTTTTTGCAGCACCGCCCCACGCAGCACAGCAATAACTTATGACTGGTTGGCACATACCGAAATACACCATTTTAAGTGTATCTACATCAGCAATATGTCGTAGCCTTTTAAATATAAATATTAATTTTCTGATTCTCGCAGCCTGGGTGTCAATGTGCTTTTGCCAAGTCAGATTTTGATCTAAATAAATGCCAAGATATTTGGAAAATTGAGCCCTGTTTATATTTTGACAGGTACAATTAAGGGAAGAGTCCATACAAGAATGAGCCTTGATTTTAAATGTATCCTTTGGGGGTTGGGTTGTTTTATTTGCTGTGAACGTAACGAACTCTGTTTTTTCTAGATTGAGTGTTAGTAAGTTGCAGGCTAACCATGACTTTACCACAGCAAGCGCCTGTTCCGCCCTCAATTTAGTTTCACTCCATGAGGAGCCCTGAACGAATATTGCAGTGTCGTCAGCGTAAGTGAAGATGTTGCAGTGAGGCAATTCTAGTCCACACAGCTCGTTAATATACACAATAAATAAGGTGGGCCCTAAGATACTTCCCTGAGGGACGCCAAAATTCAGGTTTGATTCAATTTGGCTATAGGTGTTATCGATTTTTACAGTTTGAGAGCGGTTTGACAAGTAATCTTTAAAGATTTCTAAGGGTTTCCCTCTTATACCATAGAATTCAAGTTTTGAAATGACACAGTGTCGAACGCTTTTGATAGATCAAGAAAAATGGAAAGACACTTGTTTTTCTTGTCAAGGTTCTCTACGATGTTGTCAACAAGCGCCGATACGGCATCTTCGGTGGATCTACCTTTCCTAAATCCAAACTGATTTTCAGCTAGAATCTTTTTTGATTCAAGGTAGTTAATTAGCCGTGAGTTCAATACTTTCTCCAATATTTTTGACAGAACAGGAAGGACAGAGATAGGCCTGTAATTGCTTATAACACCTTTGTCACCTCCCTTATAGATAGGGTGAACTACGGCAATTTTGAAAGCTCGTGGAAAAGTCCCGGTGTTAAGAGATAGTTGACAAATGTGTGTAAGTAATGGTACGAAAATACTCTTTGATTCTTTAATGATTCGAGAGGAGATGTTATCCCATCCTACAGCACAATCAGTATTTAGACCATTTATTATTCGTTCAATTTCTTCAGAATCTACATCTATCAGTACTATAGACTCTTGTTGTGGTCTTAAATTTTGTAATGCATATTTGTGTTGTTCTTGGGTACAACTAGGAATGTTACGAGCTAGATGTCCACCCACACCCACAAAGTAACTGTTTACTTCGTTAATTGATTGTGTTTTGTCCGGTTTTAATGTGAGTAATTCTTTTGGAGGGTTCCGAGCTTTTTTTATATGTGTATAGTCTTTTATTAATTCCCATGTGCCTTTAGAGTTGCGTTTCATTTTTTGTAATTCGAAATTCTGGTGTGATCTTTTAAGCTTTTTTAACAGTTTACTTAGAAAATTTCTGTATCTTAAATATGTTATTTTAAGTATAAGATTGTTTGGGTGGTTTTTCATTCTCTTATGCATTTTATCCCGATTTTGGATGCAGCGTAATAGACCTGGTGTAATCCACGGTTTTATGTTTCTGCTTTTGCGAGGAATAGGTATAATGCGAGTACTTTTATTGATAATATCAGACACACTCGACACTAGAATGTCCGTTGCTTCATTTGCATCATTTGAATATAATACCGGGGATAGATCCATGGTTGATAACTTTTCACGTACTACAGCGTAGTCAATCATAGTACGAATGCACCTCCTGACGCCTGTTTTATGATGATACTTTGAAGACAGACACAATAAGGTAGGGAAGTGATCCGTAATCCGTGATTCCACTACAATGACTGTTGACTTATTGTCTGTCCTCAGATGAACATGATCAATACATTTACCGTCACGTGTAGGAAGATTATGTGCTGGCAATAGGCCGTGATAAGACATCATGTTTAATAGTTCGTATGAGCGTTTATCTATTGTGGTGGGTTTTATATCTATATTTAAATCACCTAGTATGCAGATATTTTTACATGAGGAAAGGGGGATCAATGATTGGTCAAGACTATTCAAAAAAGTATTAATGTTATTGTACGATGGTGATCTATATATGCCATGCACTGCGAGATCATTGCTTATTTTACAAACAAGAATGTTAGCTTCTTTTACATTTGGAGGCTCGTAAACTATGCAATCAATATTATCCTTTACAAACATAACCACACCATCGTTCTGATTTTGTTGGTTTGTCGTGCAGTAGGAATTGTATCCGTCAAGCTTGGGAAGGCCCAAGGGTAAAGTTGGTATCATACTGAGCCAACATTCTGAAAGAACTATGATATCACATTTGAGATGCAAAGATACTAGCAAGACTAATAGTTCATCAAAGTTGCAGTTAATACTACGAATATTTAAGTGCAGGAACTTATAGCAATTTTTTTCCGCTTCAATTGCTTGTTTACACTGCTCGGGTGGGTAAGAGAAAGATTTGGATATGGAAATAGTGAGTGTTTCAAGTTCTGTAGACAATTCTTGTAAATTAGTCATGTTAATAGTAGAAATTTAAAAGGGTTACAGTAAAATAACTTTGAAACGCTCACGTATTTTTTCCAGAATAATGTAGAACCCAATTTAATCTGAATAACTTTTATGTAAAAAATAACATATTTTAAAGTTGAATTACTTTTTGGCACCAGGGAAAAATGCTTTGTGTATTTGTATTTGGGTAGTGTGGCGGTGTGTGTGGTATGCGTTGTGTGTGTGGTGTGCGTGGTAAGTGTGGTGTGCGTAGTGTGTGTGGTGTGCGTGGTAAGTGTTGTGTGCGTAGTGTGTGTGGTGTGTGGTGGTGATGACAAAATCAATAGAATTTGAAAATAACAAAAGTAAAAATTAAAGAGAATATAATAATTAAGGTTACAACGGGAAAACGCGATATAATTTACGCTGATAAGAACTGGAAACCAAAAGTTGTCTAGTCATTCTTCTTCTTTTGGCTCGATTTCTTCCAGAGTCTTCATGCTCATAATTTTTATAGCTTTCGAGTTTTCATTTTTTTGAATATAAATACGTCCGTGAGATGACCAACAAAACTTGAAACCGTGGTTTTTGATGAATTGTTTGGCCTGATAAAAAAGTTTGCGATCCTCAGCTGGAAGGTATTCTGATACATAAACAGGTTCGTTTGTGCCAACAATTCCAATGTGTATCGTATTTAGCTTCTCAGAGTTTGCTCTTGACTTGTTGAAGGTGCGTACGGCTTGCAGAAGTTTTGTTTTCACCTGTACGCTATTGAATTCAACACATACTGGTTTTTTGCTAGTTGGCTTAATAGATACTCTGCGTATGTCACGAATATCTGATTGTTTTATGTCTACTTGCAGTGTTTTTCCAAGTTCCATAGTGAATGTGATTAGATCTTCAATTTTTTCAGTGTTTTGATATGGGATATTGCGGATTTCAATTGCGGATGGGCGAGAGGTATTTTCAAGTATGCTAATTTTTTTCTCAAGTAGTAGAATAGTGTCTTGATACTCCTTTCTTTCTTTTTCTAGACTCGCTACACGGTCTGTCATTGCCTCAATCTTGTGATTTATCCCATTAATTGAGGTTTGTATCTCTGCGTTCGATGTAACGATTATTTGGTTTTGGGCTTTAATCTGTTGAACATCTTCTTGTAATTTTGTTAGTATGGTAGACTGTTTGGACATAAAATCATTCATCATGTTTCGTATCGAATCTTGAAATATTTTGTCTTGGTGTTCCTTATTTGGTGACATTTCGGCGTAATTACGCTTATTATTTCGAGGATTATTGTTAACGTATTGCGATGTTTTCTCGGGAGAAAATAGCTGATCGCTAGGTGCAGTCCTAGGTATTTTAGAGACTGGCGAACTTCTTGTGTTATTCTTTTCAGTCAATGCGTCGTTCTTGTTAGTATTGGAGCCGCTGCTGCCGGTGGTAGGTGGACTTCTTTGTACATACATACTACGTCAGACCCTCACAACGTGATAGGTACATTCGACTCAGTACGAACGATAACGATCGAAAGAAGTATATTATTTGTAGGTGAAAAATGCAGTAGACAATTTTTAAATTACAAAATGTTTACTGAACCCGGCCGAGATGCGAACTCCGGATCGTTGGAGCGTAGTAGTAGGCGCAAAAACAAGACGCGCTGACCGTTAGACCAGCACGACATTTAAATGTACTGTGAAATAAGCGGATCACTTAGTACCAGTGCTTTGTTATGTTTGGAACTACAAACCGGTCATGCATTGACCTTACTGAGCACAAAGGACACAATCACTGTTTGTAGCCATTATTTTAACACTTTTATTCACTGTTTTAGCGAAGGTTTGCAGATATTTAATCACAATATATGCACCATTTCGTAGGTCTTGAAATTACGGATACACTGATATAAGTTTTGGTTCGTGTTAGTCGTTTTATACCACAATTATGATTTAAAATGTGACGAATAACAAGGCGACGCGTCTAGTCGATAGCGAATTCCGTCGATATGAATGACCCTCAAATGTCTGTGAAACAAATTAAGTATTGACGTGACGCAAGGGTGCAATTTTAAATAAATCCTGAAGTTCTGCCTAAACTTATTCCATTCTTTATTTAGGTGTACACTATCGTGCAACATTTGTCTTCAGATTTTCTTCCCATATACGTGCGTTTAGGTGCAACTTCCCTTTCCTTGAATATCTTGGATAACGAGGTATGTTGGTACTCTATTGGTGCAATATTGGCCTCGAATCGGTATATAACTTACCTTAAATTTGTGCTGTCAGTCAAATAGGTTTAGAAAAGAAAAGGACATGTCATGTCTTGTAATTTGACGAAAAATACGTGTAAAAATATGGCGACGATGAAAATAATGGCGACTAAATTTACGAGAAATTGCGAATAGCCCATTAACATTTTTAAACATAACAGGACTTAGATATCGTCTATCCTTTTCTGAACCTATTTGACAAAAAGTGACAGGACTAATCTTTGGTGAGTTATAAGAATTTATATCCCGTATTGAGGTAATTTTTTGTTGTCATCCCATAGGTGCGTCAATGCAACTTCAAATGCCAATAGGGGAATAATACCTTTGACATGGTTGGTGTCGTGATAACGACTCCTGTACCGAAGCCTGTTCATGATGTAGTCCCTCATGTCATGTTTCATACGGATCCTGCAAGCTGATTGGTCGGCCCGTCATTTCTTTATTTTTTTTATTAAGGATGGGTTTGCTCTTGACTCTAGTCTAGATCATAGGACAGAGACAGAGTCTAAGATGGAGCAAGCTCACCCAGAAAAAGCCTGTTCACTCTTACTTTGAAGAGATGAGGGTTGTATGCGTTTGGAAACACAGACGCAGGTAGTGAGTTCCACTCATATTCATATTCATATTCATATATTTATTGCAAGTCACATGTATTTATAGATAGACTCTTTAGCAGTAGGTACAATTGCATTTTCAATGAACTTTTTGTATTTGAGAACTTGCACAATTCGAACCTGCTACTTTTGGTACTACCGATGCCTCTACCGTCAGGCCCACCGCGGCTTTCTTGCCGTTGGTGAAATAATGCAAGTATATCTTAATGCCAATAACGAGTTGCATGGCTCTTCTACTTAAAATGTTGGACACTTAGTCGAACAACACAATGAACCGTGGTGTCCAGAGATTTTTAAACCGCCTACTTTGGAACTTTGTCAAAGTAAGTTATAATCCTAACTTAGTACCTAACTAATATTTAATATCTGACCTCTCGTTTACTTTGAAAAGCCGCAAAAATATTAAGTGTTTGTCATAATACAGGTAGACTATCGAGCCTACGATATAAAATTTTAAATTTTTCTTTTAGTCTTAGAACAAAAGTTGTTCCGTTACCTAGACCAAAAATTGATCAGTTACCTAGAACTGAAGTTGCTTTGTTACCTAGAACAAAAGTTGTTCAGTTACCTAAATGGTAAGGTAGGCATAGGAAACAGCTCTCACTTAGTCTGTAGATAAGCTTTCATTTTTATTTGGGTACATTATACTCCTAGTTTTGTTAATTACGCATTCGTACCTTGATTCTTTAGTTTTTCACGATTCTCGTTTTGCATATTAGATTATTTTTCCTGTTATTATGTATCCGTCTAAAAATTTTAGATTTATGCTATTTTATTGCAAAATTGACGATCATTGCTTGTACAAATAAATTGTAGAAGTTGGTTTTTCAAAAGAAGTACCTAGCTAGATAGATTTATCGCCTCAAAACCCCCTACCTACATACTATAAATTTAATAAATTTCATGAAAATCGCTATAGCTGTTTCCGAAATACCGAATAAGATACAAGAAGAGCTCATTTAAACACATGTATATTAGACGAGTATCTACCTGTTAACATAAGTAGGAAACTACCTACATTAATGGCAAAGCACTTAGCTATAAGGAAAAATGACACATTAGTAAATGTTGTATGTAATTGAGATAATGACTGCATTATGCACCGTTATTAATAACTGTTAGTACTCATTTATAGTTAGATCTCCAGTAATACTATAAACCAACGTAAAACTTAACTATGCCGTGTGATTTCGGCTTAGAATAGCATCACCCCATTTCTTTGCCGTGGATGTCGTAAGATGCGACTAAGGGACTCGAAGGTCACATGTGTATTGAAATTTTAGACGATGGACTGACAAACTGTCACTATAGCGGGACACGATTTTCTGATTGACCTTCAAATGTTTGTCGGACGTAGCGTAAATGTCGGTTTTTACACTCTGCCTACCCTGCTAGAGATGAATGTGCAAGTATGGAACATAAAACTAAAATCATGATTCTGTTTTCTTCAGGGCGATTAATATATATTCATCTAGGTACTTACCTACAATACAATAATTGCAAATTATTAGTTAAGCTAAGCTTGGAATCAATTTGAGGAAATCTACTAAATTGATAGTGTAAATAATTAATTATAATTATTTGAAAAGAAAAAGTAGTAGGTTGGTTGTGGAAAATCCACTTAAATATAAAATGACGAGTGAAATCGCAAAATGACAGGTAGGTAGGTTTTTCGTTCTGTACAAGAAATGCAAAATATCTTTAGATTCCTTTTTTTCTGACGTTTTATGATTATTTACGACAGGTTTGATACCTAGACCGGTCAGTTTTATTTCCATAAAATCTGTATTTACGTTCTACCGATTAGAGGTTAGGTTATAAATATCATGCTGGGGATTTCTAGCCTCAAATTATTTTCGCGCATAAGGTATTTTCCAGTGACTAAATTAATTGATCTTGAATTTAAATAAAAATATAGATAAAAGATTTTATCATGAATTACTTTAAGGTAGGCATACAATGGATTGGAACAATAATCTATTTTTATTTTTTATTCGCCTATTCTGTGTCCCACTGCAGGGCAATGTTAGGCAAAGTCCCCTCTTTCACGCCACGAATCTTATGAATTGTTTAATGTTTATTGCTTATACAGGCTGTTTTACATAGTACTGATAAAAGAACTAAACACTTTAAGTAAATATTACACTGTACCTACTAACTGTTATATCGTGAAGTATGTTTTTGTAGCAAAATAAAATGGTTTTTACATAAACAAACAGACAATGTCACTGACCTACGTTGCGGAAAGCGTTTTATAATCTGACAACCTTCCTCAAAACACACTTCGACAATACATTTTAAACGTCAATATTTTATTCGACTTTAAAAAAGGTAAACCCTAACCAACCTTAACAAAGTAAACACAAGCATAAATAATAACACGAAAAAAACAACAATTTCAACGGTCAAGGCTGGTTGTTCGTACACTTTATAAGTTTATAACCTACTAGCGGCCCGCCAAGCGGTTTCACCCGCTGCTACACGATTACCCGTGGCGAAAATGTACAAAAACGGGTCGGTTATTTCATAATGATTTACCCTTTTCTTAATGTTTGTTCTGAAACGGCCCTCAAATATTTGTCAGACGCGGCGATAGCAACCATATTTTACGGCTGTTAACGCTCTGCCTACCCTGCAAGGGATAAAGGCGTGATATGTGTATTGACCTGACATGCTTAGTGGTTTCATTTATGAGTCCCCGCTTTCCCGGTGGCGATTACTTCATTTTCCACAACAAAAACTAGCTTATGTTGTTAGAGACAGTCGTTTTTTAAAGGCGAAAGAACGTTTGAAATCGCATTAACACTTTTCGTGTGGGACAGTGATTCGATGAACGACCCAATCAACCCTGTTTTAGAGTTTTTAAACCACCTATAGGTTAGGTAGTTTTCGGAGATCGATAACATAAAAACAAACATGTTATTTTCCTTTATTTTTAGTGTAGAAAACAGGATGGCAGTTGAAATAGAAACTTACGTCCTTGCACGAAACATAAATACGTTGCAACCAACGCGGGCACTATTCTCAACTGCATTTTATCAATATTTATTAATAACTGCACTATAACCACATAATATAAACACTTGAAGTAACTGATCACACGTCCACACGGTGAGGTGTTAAGGATGCTTCTGTGGATCTGATCCGGTTTTTGCGAAGATCACCGACTAGTAGTATGTATGAGTCAGTGGCGACGCGTGGAAGGAACTTTGCGGTACATTGCTTGCTCGTTGCTTAAGGCGAGCAAGATTTTCGAACCAGTTTTAATTAAACAATTACGGCCATAAAGTTCTGAGAAAAATATATGTTATTGTCGTGGATCTAACAGATAACATATAACTATCAGTTATACAATTTGACAAACTTTGCTTGATAGAAAAAAATCCAAAGTAAGCTCTATTTGAATCATTTTTTCAATTTTATGTCAACAGTTTAAAAACTTATTACTAAAAAAAATATGCTATAATTTAGATGCATACTTTTGCTATTAGTTTGTCCCATTTATTCGCGCGATGCGCCAGAGAGAAACAGCCAGTCATTTTGCGCTCAAATTTTTGCGAGATATTACTAAGGCTTTTTCGTCATAGTAACTAGAGATTTACCGTTACATCGTCGATTTTAGGTATTCGTACTAGAAAAAGTAATTTTAAAACTGTGGACATAATATTGAAAATATGTTTCAAGTCATTTTGGATTTTTGTCCTCTTCTTCCTCTATAAATAAGAAATAAATCTATGGGCTTATACTTTTTGAAATATTACATACATACATATATCACGCCTATAATCCCTTACGGGGTAGGCAGAGCGTAAACGGCCGTAAAAAACGGACATTTACGCCACGTCTGACAAATATTTGAGGGTCATTTGAAATATAGTGTATCACCATAGTGACAGGTTGTCAGCCCATCGCCTAAATTTGCAATATGGTGTGTATTATATAAGTCCCTTAGTCGCTTCTTACGACACCCACGGGAAAGAAATGGGGTGATGCTATTCTAAGCCGGCATCACACGGCCAATTTTAAAATATTAATTAATTTTAAATTTGAAATATTTGTTTATTATATTTTAATAATTGAGTATATGTGCGGTTTTCCGGATGTGAGCTGTCATCGTCTGTTTCTCTCTAACGCGGCGAAAAGAAAAGGGACTTACTTTTTGGGACTGATGCCGCCTTAATATGTTTTTTGTCCGTGGTATATTTGGGGATTAAAGTTTGTGAATGGGGATTCGATAGAAACAGTGACTTTTATATGCAGTAAATTAACACGCTTTTATCATGGTAGTTTTAGTAGTAATCGACAAAATCCTTTATGTTATGTTAGGTCTCTGACGAATACGAGTATAGTAAAATATTTGATTTAACCTTCCTACATAATAAATTATTATTAAAGAAATATTATTATTGAAAATGTTTTTAAAATTTTTTCGTGTGTTTTTTTGTATGCCGTAAGGCAGATCACAGTGCTTCTTGACTTGTTAACATATTTAAGACCTACAGAACTGTAATTACCTGTGTTTAACAAATACATTATTCTGATACTGATAAAAATAAGAATAAAAGCACTAATTAAATTATTAGGAGTAGTGTAGTTCGCTTTGGAATTTGTACCGTTTTTATGCAGTACGCAATAAGAATTACAATGGCGCTTCGGTGAAGAGTTTTACCTGCGCTGAATTTTATTTAAATGTATCTACTATTTTATAATATTAATATGTTAAGTACCTAGATTTGACTTTCTAAAAGAGAATCTTGTAAATTCCTACTTCGAAATAAATTATTTGATTGGTTGATTTGAATATGTAAGATACTTTCCTTATACGTCATTTTACTGTGCCCCGGGGCTAACTACGTGCTACTTTTAGTACGCTTTTTTTTACTAACAAGCAATGTACAGCAAACATTCGATTTAATTTAAGCATTGTTCATTTATTTAATTTTTAAATTGTAACATATTAGGTGTAGAATATAATGTAGACTGGTTTTAGTTAATAGCAACAATATTTTAATTCTACCTACTATGGTTTATTTTGCACTCACAGTGCTATGTTCTTTTTACAAATGGAAATTAAAAGTTAAAATAAGTTAGCGTAGGCCGGGGATTGAACTCAGGACCTGTGGAGTACCACCCCTCCGCTCTGCCACTGAGCTGTTGGCGCCTCGGGTGAACCCTACCAAATTTTCAACCTCTTGATACTCGTCTTGAATTGACATCTTGGATGGGACAAAATTTGGATGGGTTCGGTCGGGGCGCCGCCGGCAGCTCAGTGGCAGAGCGGTGGGATGTTTCCCGAGAGGTCATGACAGGTCCGGGTTCAATCCCTGACCGAGGCTTAAATTTTTCCAATTTCCTGTTTTCATTTATGAAGATATCATGATAATGTCATCCAGTTACGCCGTGGTGTTTTTTAAAAGATGATTTTCTATCTTTTCATAAGCATGGTAATTGTTAAGGTAATTTGTCATAGGAAAGATAACAGAAAGTAGGTAATATAATAATAGTTTCATTATTAATTGATTTCTTTTAGTAAATTGGTTTATAATTGACATTAATAATGATAAGTTAGGTGCCGTACCGTTGATGTTGACATTGATTATTTTGTATGTTTTGTAAGGGCTATTTTCTTTTTGAATAACAAATTTAGGCGACACGGTGACAACCTGTCATACACAATTTTTCTAAAACGGCCTCCAAATATTTGTTTGATGTGCCGACAACGACCGTGTTTTATGGCCGTTGGCGCTCTGCCTACCCTGCTAAGGCTAAAGACGTGACATGTGTATGTATCTATATTATATTTTGTTTTTTCTTGTTTATGGTCTTTGACTGGGTAGCAGTTTTTTCTTATTTTTCTTCCTTTAAGACCTGGTTCACTATCATAATATAGATCGTCCGGTTATAATACTGTTTATTCTATACATGGTGTAAAAAATTAGCTGAGAATATTTTAAGGGGTGAACCAGTACGTGAAACTGAACAACTTTCACCAAGGAACATAGGTCGAAATATGAAAAAATAAATTGACCCTCCCATACTTAGTGTGTTACCCGGCCGGGTAAGTGGTAGGGTCAAATTATTTTTTCATATTTCGACCTATGTTCCTTGGGGAAAGTTGTTCAGTTTCACGCACTGGTTCACCCCTTAAAATATTCTCAGCTATTTTTTTTACAACTTATATATCCTTTACTTACACACTTTCGTTCATTACCATCTTACAGTTGAACATGTAAGGTCTATTTTCCAATGATATTGAACGTTCACTTGGTAATCAGAGGTTCTTTGCTTCTTGCCGTGGTCTATAATACGATCACTTTATGTTTTAAAGCATTCTTTTTGGCGTTTGATTTATTTTTCGTGTGGGCTGCACCCTGGTGTCAGAGTTTATTTAACGGCTTACTACTAGTAGCAGGCATTTGACATGGTTGTGTAAAGACCGTCGTCTAAGTTATCATAGACAGCAACCAGGACCGACGGCTTAATGTGCCCTCCGAAGCACGGACCATCTTAATTTTCGGATAACCAGGTGGTTCAGCCTGCAATGTCCTAACCAGACTGGGAACAATTTCACTTATTGATAAATATAAACTTTGCGAGTGCCCCATCGAGAATCGAACCCGGAACCTTTGCGTCGCAGGCAGTTGCACTACCACTGCGCCACATCGGCCTTCAATCGGCGTTTGACATTTGACTCATTAATAT
Organism: Tuta absoluta; assembly: GCA_027580185.1. Taxonomy (NCBI): domain Eukaryota; kingdom Metazoa; phylum Arthropoda; class Insecta; order Lepidoptera; family Gelechiidae; genus Tuta; species Tuta absoluta. The sequence continues at coordinate 165,250 of JAQAHW010000066.1, read as the reverse complement.
AGCTATAGATAATTACTTAATGTAAGTAATATGTTAATGGATATCACTCCCTATGAGGAAATTGATTTAAGGTTACTTTACATACATACATAAATCACGCCTATATCCCTATACGGGGTAGGCAGAGCGTTAACGGCCGTAAAACGGATATTAACACCACGTCTGACAAAAGCTTGAGGGTCAATCAGATAACTGTGTAGCACTATAGTGACAGGTTGTCAGCCCATCGCCTAAAATTGCTAAACACATCGCTCGAGTCCCTTAGTCGGGTCCTACGACACCCATGGGTAAGAAATAGGGAGATGCTATTAGAATAGGCATGCATGGAATAGAAATGCCGGCATCACACGGCAAAAAAAAAGTTACTTTACTTAAGATGATATTCTTCCTTAAGACTTGGTCATAATAATAATAAAGTGTTTTTGCCGTGTGACGGCTTAGAGTAGCATCACCCCATTTCATATCCGTGGGTGTCGTAAGAGGCGACTAAGGGACTCGAAGGTTACACGTGTATTGCAATTTTAGTGCGATGGACTGACAACTTGTCTCTATAGAGGTATATAATTTTCAGAGTGACCCTCAAATGTTTGTCAGACGTGGCGTAAATGTTCGTTTTTAGGACTGTTTTTACTCTGCCTACCCCGCAAGGGGTATATGCGTCATACATGTATGTATGTAACATTGCGTTTTTAAATGGTTCCCAAATCGTTTTGTGGTTAAACTATTTTATTTTTATTTTATAATAATGCTAGCCAAAACAAGACAAGTCTTCTATCGTTGTACTTCATTTGACTGGCCCGATTGCGTAGTGTATAGTACCCCTGCCTGCTGTGCCGAGGGTTGTGGGTTCAATCCGCACACAGTTTCAGTATATGTAAGTAAATTATTAAAATATTTGTGTGTAGTCTGGGTGTTTTCTATTTATTGTATTGTATGTATTTATTTACTACAAAGAAATATTTATATATATTATATCAGTTATCTAGTTCCCATATTACAAGCTTTGCTTAGTTTGGGGCTAATTGGCGAAGTGTGAAATGTGCAAGATAATAGATATATTTTTTTCATTATTTATTTCATCACTTTAGTTCTAATCTGTGTAAGTAAATTCGACGGCCGATATGGCGAAGGTTCCGGGTTCGATTCTTGTTAGTGCACTCACAAATTTGATATTTATCACTTTGAGAATTTATTCCCAGTCTGGTTAGGACATTGCAGTCTGAACCCCCTGATTGTCCGAAAAGAAAGATGGTTCTGTGCTTTGGAGGGCACGTTAAGCCGTCGGTCTTGGTTGCTGTCTTAGTCTTTTATGATTACTTAGACGTCGGTCGTTACACAACCATGTCAGAGTCCTACTACTAGTAGTTGGCGGTTGGAAAACTCTGACACCAGGGTTCATCGGGTCGTCGGACGACTCAGTGTCCCACACCAAGAGAAGAATTCGGAATTCGTATGATAAGCATTTATTTTTACCTTTCGGTAGCAACTATTGTTGTAATTTGATATGATCTGTTTTTAAGAAGTGACCGTCTAATCTCTTTTGTGATTGATTTTTAATTACTGTACCTACATTGTTGATGGCATTGATGCTTAATTTAGATTTGTTGTTTATTGCGAGGATAAAAATGGGCTTCGGCAATGAAGCAAACAAAAATGTTGATGTCTTAGCAAATTATTATTGTTGTTTTTTGCCTTCATATTTTTGTAAGGCTCTTAATTTTCATATTTATTATTTTTGGCTGGAACAAGCTAACATGTCTGATTTGCTAGTCATATCCAAATGCAAAGAGTGTCAGTTCATTCAAGTGTAAGGAATGAACCTATTCCGTATAAAATACCTACCGTATGTACCTGTTGTGTCGTATTTCTTTATGTTTTGTGTCTTTCCTGTAATGTTTTTGTGTGCAATAAGCTGTAAATAAATAATATAATAAATAAATAAATTAAAGTCCACAGGAGACGATGTTTCAGACCCCAATTAATAATAGGATCATTAAATAGTTTATAATAAAGTCGCTTTCCATGTCCCTATGTATGCTTATATCTTTAGAAGCACGCAACGGATTTTGATACGGGTTTTTTAGTAGACAGAGTGATTCACGAGGACGGTTTTTATGTTCAATTCTTGCCGGAAAAAGGTGTTTTTCCCGCGGCGTACCGGTTAGTAGCGGGTGAAACCGCTGGGCGGGCCGCTAGTTTACAAACGAAACAAATGCGTATAAATCAAGATGTAATGTCCTTAACCCACTCATTAAAGTAGGCGTTAAAGTCGTTGTATACCCGGTTTGATTTAAGCTCGTGAAAACGGGCATTGACCCCGTATACAAACTGACATGTCACGTGATGATTTGCAATGAGGAGTCAATGCATGTACGCACTGTGATGCCAGCTAAGAAGAGCATCACCCCCTTTCTTTCCAATGGGTGTCGTAGGCGACTAATGTTAAATTTTTTGTGTAAATATCCGATTGTTACGGCCGTTTATGCTCTGCCTACCCCGCAAGGAATATAGGCGTGATTGTACCTTTTTCAGGAGATTAAATAAAAATAGTAGGATTCAATAAATAAAACAAACGCATACAACTCAAGGTTTAATATTGTCCCTAACCCACTTGACATAAGAGTACACTCTCGTATACACTGCGGGTCTGCCCTCGGTGCCGCACACGTATTTGTTCAGGCCGGTGCTGACCATGCCGAGCGCGTAATGTACGCCGTCGTCGTCGTACACTAGGGGGCCGCCGGAGTCGCCGCTGCAGGAGTCCTTGCCCTTCTCGCCGCCAGCGCAGATGTGGCCGGGTGATAGGAATCTGTAGGTATCTGCGCATGTCTGTAAAAAGAGATGAGTAAGTTAGTTCCACAGACTAAAGAACTCTACAGCGCTTGACGTTTCGGTGCTCTGTGCTTAGTTCAATCTTCATCATCATAATTTACATTGTTTTGTCTCGCCGGGGCTTGAACCCGGGACCGTGGGGTACCGTCCCACTGCTCTACCAACTGAGCTGCCGGCGCATCTACTGACACTTCCAAGTCTTCAATCTCTTGGTACTCGTCTCAATGCGACTATAGATTAATAAAAGATTATGCAGGATTGCACATTCGCTCTTCAGATTCTAGAATGCGCAGACTCCTTTGGTTGTCAGTTCTATGAAATATGTGACTCGCTTTTCATACAGATATAGTGATCATCAGAGTTGTTTGCTAAACAAAAGACAACTAAGCAAATTAGCTGACGGCCGATGTGGCGCAGTGGTAGTGCAACTGCCTGCGATGCAAAGGTTCCGGGGACACTCACAAAGTTGCTATTTATCACTTTGTGAATTTGTTTCCAGTCTAATTCGGACATTGCAGGCTGAACCACCTGATTGTCCGTAAGAAATATGGTTCCGTGATTCGGAAGGCACATTTAGCCGTTGGTCCCAGGTGTCTACAAGTAGTAGTAGGCGGTTGAAAATCTCTGACACCAGGGTTCATCGGCTCGTTGGACGACTCAGTGTCCCACACGAAAAGAAGAATAAAATGCTTGCTGGTTTAGCCACAAAAATGTACCATCTGATCCACAAACGGCAAGTCGACCTGCCGCTTCACACCGTCATATTCATATTCGTGCTTCTTGAAGTACGTTTGCCCCAGCGCCGAGGAGACGATCAGCTGATCTTTGACGGCTCCCCACCCAGTGGCGAGGAAGCGAAGGTTCGTTGAAGGGGAGACGGTTATGTCTGTTGTCGGCAAACAGATTGGGCGGATGAAACCTGAAAAGGATTAAAATCACTGCATAAAATCACTATGCTCTTTGCGAGGTTAATAGAGTCAACGGTACAACGGTAAAGATAGATAAAGGTCTGAAAAACTTTGACACTCATTAGAGAACTTCGGTATAATTGACTAGTTCTCAGGCCTAATTATACCCAAAAGCAAGCCTTCGCGCGCACGTTTCGTTAAAATATTAAGATGGCTTGATATACTTCTTTAACGAAACGTGAAGAAGAATATCAAGAAGTAAGTATATCATACGAAGAAGTATATCAAGATGGCTTGATATACTTCTTTAACGAAACGTGTGATAGACCCGGCATCACAAGCGATCGTTTATTCATTCATATCGTGTAGTTCATTGTCCAGGGTTAAATGTGTCGCTGGACCACTCGGTGTCCCACACGAAAAGAGAGAGATCGTGTAGTATACCGAGTCGACGAACCACCCGATTAACCGTGAAAGACTTTTTCAACCACCTACGAGGTAACCTCAATTCAATTTATTTATATCAGATATAAAATCCATTAACTAGAAAATAGGTAATAATCATGTCATAATCACAAATAATCAATTAGAATAAATAAAAAACAATCATAGTAACCTTACAGTCTAGTGTTAGTAACTGGCAGCTGAGGCGCCTACTTTAAACAATGGACCGAGATCCGTGAAGGGAGAATCCCACCGATGCATGAGTACTACTAATCAGCCTCTGACTGAATTGAGCAACTTACTTGTAAACTCAACAGTCCTGTTCAACCTGACAAGCGCCACATCATTGTATATCCTCATTTTATCAAACAAGTACTTGGGATGCACCAAGTATTGCTCTATCGGAACGGTGATAGCTCCGTCGGTGCATATCGTTGCTCCGTTTGCGGTATTAACGCAATCTGGACCTTCATTCTTCGTGTCGTATTCGCCGAGAATCACGTTCACTCTGGAAATAAATAAATTTACCAGAGACTTTTCAAAAGATTCTTGTTTTTTTTCTGGTATCTCTTTGCTGCCTTTGTCTATGCGCTTAGTTTGGAGAGTCGACGGCATTTTTAGTCGTCATTGCCCACAAGGCTCTTGAAATTACCCATGCTAGTTTTCAAGCCTGCTAATGGCAGTATGCCATCATTGCTAATGTGGGCCGACTGCGTCCAACGAACGGCTCATCGATCTACTTCTACGATGCTTCTAGTTGCATGTCCAGATATCACACCTTCTTTCAGGTATACAAAAGCACTACCAATACTTACATACATACATCAGCCTATTGCAATCCACTGCTGGAGGTACGCTTCCCCCAGAGTACGCTATAGGGCACGATCTCTCGTTTTCGCCATCCAGTCGTTACCAGCCGCCTTTTTTCAGTCATCCGTTCATCTGGACGACCTCAATCCGTCAATCAAGAGGCGTATCAAAACTTACGGCAGTCCAACTCTCAGCACATCTCCTGCAAAGCAATGCGCAGCAGACAATACATATCTGCCACTAATCAGGAAGCCACCGCACAGTCTCTTGAAGCGATTCTGCGTGGAGTTGTAGTACTCGATGCGTACCAACCAGGGGTGGTTCTCGATTAGGACTGGATCACCTCCTGAAAATACAGAATAATATATTACTCTTATTGCCCCCACAATAACTCCTTCTTCGCCTTCCTCCTCTATCATTCCTTTTTCTTTTTGATATTTGTTTCAAGTAAAGGAGAAAGTAATATTCATGTCGTACTACAAAAAGGTCAATGAGAAGGGGGAAGATAGACAGAACTGGTCTCTAACTGTTACTAGACCAACAAGAAAAATGAGCTCTTAAATTTAAGATGTAGATGCATGCATTCAGATTCCCTGTATAAGGGTGTCATCTAGTGACACGAAAAATAACACTCAAACCACATGTGTGGACCGAAATAAATGTGTTTTCTTTTCTTTCTTTCTTCTTTCTAGATGACAGATATTTTAAGTGATTCAAGTAGTAAGTAGAGCAGTGGGACGGTACTCCACGGTCCCGGGTTCAAGTCCCGGCGGGCGCTGTCATTTTTTCAATTTCTTATTTTCATTTAAGATTCAAGTGCAAACTCCTGCTGCGGAAATCGAAGTCGGAACCACTCCTTTCTTTCAGTAGAAAGCAATGTATTAAATTAAATAGCTAAAGTAAATATTGCGCCATATTTTGTCGAAAAAGTCAAGAGCTTCAAGGGATTAAATTTTATATCATGAAGCTGGACATAAAGTATAATTTTCTTGTAATTCTGGATTTTTAGGTGGCTTATGGGCAAAAAAGAGAATAGTCAATAAGACCTAAATGTCAACAAGACGAGTCTGCACTCAAGAACTTGAATGACCAGTTCATCTTCATTTTATGTTGCTACTGGCTTTTTAGTTTTTTTTGTTGCCGTTTTGTCGTGTGATGCCGGCTTAGAATAGAATCACCCCATTTCTTTCCCGCGGGTGTCTTTAGAGGTTACCAAGAGATTTGATGGTGTCTGTAGTATATTGCATGTTTTTGTAATATAATAATTATTACAATTATTCTATATCTATTATTTATGAGTACGGTTGCTTATGAGTACAGACGTTTCATAAGGTCATGAGTATGGACTGTAACTTTAATATTGTAGTCTTATACTGTAGCCCCACTTCTTGTAGTCAATATATACCCCGACACTCGGGTGGGGAAGTCAGTTGTACGAAGGTTGTCAATACGGAATATTGTGTACAGTGCGTGCTTAAGTGAATATACGTGTAAGTGATACAAGTGAGTGTGTTTCATTACTCTATAAACTGGCGACGAGGAGAAAAACTGTAAGTACATTTAAAATTTTCAATATATTAGAAAAAGAGAAGATTACTTGTACCCATACCGTTATTTTTTTGGAAAATGTTTTTATAAATCAAGATTATGTTTAAAAATGTTGTTTAGTGAGCCGAAAAACTGCTGAAATTGCATTTAGTCAAGGCTACTCCTTGGAAATGTTATTTCAGAAACGCGAGGTTAGCGCACATACAACTTTTCTAAGGTTGTCTTGCGATAATCTAGCATTGAAATGTTATTTTAACGGTTTACAACAACGACTCGAAATAAAAGAAATGTGATATCATACTTTAATAATTAAAGGAAATAACGGTATTACTGGTTAATTTTCTTGGACAGGACTTGTTTTAAATGATTGAATAAAAGTGTGACGCATAAAATTTATAATTTTTCATGAGTACGGGTAACATAATTATATTGGCGTTGTCCAGTGCTAGAACGGTCTGGCTTCACACTGTGATGTCCAGAAGAGATTTAAAGTTATATATTGTGGTAGTATGTGCACACGTTGTGTTACACGGTCTTCGCATTACGAAAGACGGTAATCGTTCTGCAATTAAAATACAAGTGGTTATATGCGCACACGTTGTGACGCATGGTCTTCACAAATGTGATGGACAGTGTAAAGAGTATGTCATAAATTATGTGCTATGTACCGTACTAGCTATTTCGTGTCACTGACATGAAATAAAAAATAGTAGTAGTATGTGCCTCGTATTCTCGATACGTTAATTTAATAAAATGCGTCTCACAGGTATTCATTCATATAATTAATAAAGTTAGTGCAAAGGTAATTTTATAAAATATTACAAAAAATGAACGTAGTAAATTTCCCCTAACAGTTTAAAATAATAAAGGAATAATTTTATATCCTATTGCCTAGAACAAAGTACGCTGATAACTTTGTAACTATCCTTTTTATATGGCATTACAAATGATTAATTTAATTATATTCAGTATCACTACTACTTGAAATACAGTCGGTTTTATTCTAGTTTCGAAATATGAGCTGAAACATTCATAGCAGTATGGTAATACTAAATTTATCTTTTCTATGAATCAAACAGTTATTATAACAATCGTATACTTACTTATTTGCAGCGATAATGTCAGACGTGAAAAATCTTCCACCTTTGGAGAACTTTGTGTGCGAAGGGGACGATGTCGGATTAAGATGGGACAAATGGAAACGAGGGCTACAAATATATCTCGATGCGGCAGAAATCGAGGAACCTACGAAGAAGCGAGCGACTCTTCTGCATATGGGAGGTTTGAATTTACAAGAGGTTTATTTTAATATTCCAGGAGCTCATGTTGATGAAACTTCAGATGACGAAGATGTCGATGTGTACGACGTTGCGGTGAAGAAATTGGATGAGTATTTCTCACCAAAGCAGAGCTGTATTTACAATAGACACGTCTTTCGTCTTTTGAAGCAGGAAGCTGGTGAGCTTTTTGCAAAATTTTTGCTTAGACTACGAAAACAAGCTGAGAAATGTAACTTCAATGATAAAGAAGGGAGTATAATTGATCAGATCGTAGAAAAAAGTTCTTCTGTAGAGTTAAGGAAGAAAATATTAAAAACAGGAGATTCAGTCACTCTGGATGATATCATTCGTGAAGCAAGTATTCTTGAAAGCGTATCTCAACAGTTAAAGGATTTTGGTAGGAACGGTACGTCATCACTTCCTGAAAATTCAATTAATAAAATTGATTTCAAAAAACGACGCAGTGCTCCACCATCAACATTGTGCTCCAGATGTGGTAATAAGACTCATCGCAATATAACAGAGTGTCCTGCTTGGAAAATCAAATGCCACAAATGTGGTAGGTTGGGTCATTTTCAGAAACACTGCAGGACTGTACAGAAACGAACACATCAGCCTGAGCGTCCAGCATCGGTTAAGAAACCTAGACCTGATCTTCAAAAGAAAGGTGAGCCAGTGTCAAATGTTAACAATAATGACTCGGACACAGAGTATGTTTTCCACATCGATGATGATGAGTTAATCAACTGCAACATTGGTGGTATAAATACAGAACTACTTATTGATTCTGGGAGTAAATGCAACCTTTTGACGCAACAGACATGGGAACACTTGAGAAAATCTAAAGTAAAAGCATTCGATCAGGTAAAATCACCTGACAAGACGTTTCTTCCATACGGTAGCACCAAGCCCTTGGTAGTACTGGGATCATTTAAAGCAGTTACCAAGATTCAAAATAAAGAAATCACTGCGACATACTATGTTATCAAAGATGGTACTCGCAATCTTCTTGGCAAAGAAAGTGCACGTGCTCTTGGGGTTCTACACATTGGTTTAGGTATTGAAGTTAATGCGCTAGAGACTTTCCCGAAATTCAAAGATGTATTAATAGAGATACCAATAGAAGCAGAAGTTACTCCAGTTTGTCAACCATATAGAAGAGTGCCGATTCCGCTGGAGTCTAAAGTTAACCAGAAGCTGGATGAACTTATGGATGCTGACATAATCGAAAAAGTTGAGGAGCCTTCAAGGTGGGTATCTCCGATAGTTCCTATTTTAAAAGAAACCGGGGATGTTCGCATATGTGTAGACATGAGAAGAGCTAATGCTGCCATCATTAGAGAAAACCATCCTCTGCCAACAATGGATCAGCTGCTGCCCAAATTCAAAAAGGCTAAGTTTTTCTCACGTCTAGACATAAAGGATGCATTCCATCAATTAGAAATCCACCCCGATTCGAGACACATTACGACATTCATCACAAGCAAAGGCATGTATCGGTATAAAAGATTGATGTTCGGCATTTCCTGCGCACCGGAGATTTTCCAGAAAACTTTGGAGAGAATCCTTTTACAGTGCGAAGGTACGGTAAATTTTATAGATGATATTGTTGTCTACGGTGCAAGTGAGGCAGAACATGACCAAAGGCTTGAGCACACTCTCAAAATCTTAAAAGAGAATAATGTGCTACTCAATCCAAGTAAATGTGTTTACAAAATACAAAAAATCAATTTCCTTGGTCATGAACTGTCTCCGGAAGGCATAAAGCCCCTAGACAAGTATTTAAAATCCATACAAAGTTTTCGAGCACCAACAACAACTGAAGAACTGCAAAGCTTTTTGGGTCTGGTTAACTATGTGGGTAAGTGGATACCGAATCTCGCTACGCTCACAGAGCCACTGCGTAAGATTTTAAGATCAAAATCTGGAAAACATTGCTCTTTGACTTCTTCCTGGTCGTGTGAACAACAAGAATCTTTTGAAAAGCTAAAAGATTCGCTGTCTCATATCAAAACTTTGGGTTATTACGATCCAGACGACAGAACGCAAGTGATCGCAGATGCCAGTCCAGTAGGTTTGGGAGGTATTCTCATACAAATAGACTCTGACGGACCTCGAGTTGTAGCTTATGGGAGTAAAAGCCTGACAGAATGTGAACGGAGATACTGTCAGACAGAGAAGGAGGCGTTGGCTCTTGTGTGGGCAGTAGAGCATTTCCATATATTTCTATATGGAAAGGAATTTGAATTAATCAGTGACCACAAGCCTTTGGAAACTATTTTTGGCCGTTCTTCTAAACCATGCGCACGAATAGAAAGGTGGGTGCTTCGTTTGCAATCCTATAGGTACAAAGTGGTGTACAAACCTGGAAAAACAAATATTGCTGATTCATTGTCTAGACTGTGTCCAGAAGCTCACTCTCAGAAGGTAAGTAATTATATAAATCAAATAATTGATTATGCCAGGCCAGTCGCAATCCCATTAATTGAAATCGATCAATGCTCAGCACAAGATGAAGAAATCTCGAAAGTTAAAAAAGGTCTGTACGAACATGATTGGGATCCAAGTATTAATAACTACAAAATATTCAATACAGAGTTATGTTTTCAAGACAATGTATTGTTACGAGGTACCAGAATTGTGATCCCAGAAGAATTACGACAAAGAGTTCTAGACGCTGCGCATGAAGGACATCCTGGAATTGTAGCCATGAAATCAAGGCTTCGGACTAAGGTATGGTGGCCTAAAATTGATAAAGACGCTGAGACATTAGTAAAAAAGTGTAAGAGCTGCACATTGGTATCTGCCCCTAACCCACCTAATCCGATGAAGCGAAGAGATCTTCCTACTGCACCTTGGACTGACGTAGCGATGGATCTTCTTGGCCCACTACCATCTGGTGATTATATTTTGGTCGTCATTGATTACTATAGTCGTTATAAGGAGATCAAAATTACAAAACAAATAACTACATCAGAAATTATAAAACTTTTGAAAGAAATATTTTCTCGTTTGGGTTTCCCTGTTTCTGTTACAGCTGACAATGGACGTCAATTTTCCAGTGAAGAACTAAAAAAATATTTTAATGAATGTGGTATCAGACTTTACAGCACTATTCCTTATTGGCCGCAACAAAATGGTGAAGTTGAGCGCCAAAATCGAAGCATACTAAAGAGGTTGCGAATTAGCCAAATCGAAAAAGGCGATTGGAAAGAAGATCTTCTCTATTATTTAATGATGTATAATAGTACACCGCATTCAACTACTGGAAAAACCCCTTCTGAGTTGTTTTATAGACGTCAGTTTCGTGATAAGATACCATTTTTTAAAGATATAGAGAACAAAGACATAGACATGGAAGTAAGAGACAAGGACAAAATTCAAAAGGAAAAGGGGAAGGAGTATAGTGACAGGAAACGAAAAGCTGTAGATCATAACTTGGAAGAAGGTGATAAAGTATTTGTTAAAAACTTAACAAAAGATAATAAACTTACTTCTACTTTTTCAGATACCCCGCATGTTGTTACTAAGGCAAAATCTAGTTCAGGCGATGTAATGGTGCAAAACGAGCAAACTGGTCAAGAATATCGAAGAAATGTAGTACATTTGAAAAAGATTGGTGGAGAGTGGAAAGTAGCTACAGAATCTAACACTGACCAATGTGAGGAAACAGTCGATTCAAATTAGAATTGCGTCTTCAATCATTGTGTAAAAGTATTGATTGTTGTTTATGCTGTATTGTAATAATAAATGATAAAAGTAGTAATTATAGGAGTAAGCAACTTTTCATTATATTTAAGATGCATTTTGTAACTAAGGTTGTTGATCTTATTTCTACTTAGTTTTTAAAATTCTGCTCAGATTATAAGATTTGAGAATTGTTAGCATACAATTAAATTTTGCTGCTTGTATAGTTTATTATGATTTAGCTAGGATTTAAAACTCAAAATTATACTGTTTTGTTTTCAATTATAAGAAGGAAGGGATGTAGTATATTGCATGTTTTTGTAATATAATAATTATTACAATTATTCTATATCTATTATTTATGAGTACGGTTGCTTATGAGTACAGACGTTTCATAAGGTCATGAGTATGGACTGTAACTTTAATATTGTAGTCTTATACTGTAGCCCCACTTCTTGTAGTCAATATATACCCCGACACTCGGGTGGGGAAGTCAGTTGTACGAAGGTTGTCAATACGGAATATTGTGTACAGTGCGTGCTTAAGTGAATATACGTGTAAGTGATACAAGTGAGTGTGTTTCATTACTCTATAGTGTCATGTGTGTTACGATTTTAAATCGCTATAGTGATACAAGATTTTCTCTAAAACAACCCTCAAAAAATGACGTAAGTAGATATAGCGGCCGTATTTTTCCCGCGGGTATCGTACGAGGCGACTAAAAGACTCGAGGGTTACATTTTAAGCGATGGGCTGACAACCTGTCACTATGGTGTAACACTATTTTGATGACCTTCAAATGTTTGTCAGACGTAGCGTAAATGTCCGTTAACACTCTGCCTAACCCGCAAGGGATAAAGGTGTGATATGTGTGTATGTTTTGCTTACATTTTAATGTATCTTGTTAAAATACAAGATGCATCCTTATAGCATTGAATGTATAACTACTATGAGGTAATGTATAGACTAAATAAGCTATCCTACTCGCTATTGCTATCGTTTATAAATAAAAAACCAAGGTTATTTCGGTTTTATCAAAACTTATGGTACTGGTACCCAATAAAGTAGGAGATATTGCTAATAGCTTGGAGAAACCAGATAGGTCTTCCTGCGGCGCTAACAAGTTGCTGTGAAGTTATTGAGGAAAATCCGTGAGGTCTTAAAATGTCCAGTTATCCAGTATGCGACCGTTTCACCTTTTACTAGAAAACCAGACTGTTTCCTTTACGGAGACTACTGATCCGATAAAAATACAACAGAAGAGGGAAATGCCTAAAACCAAGACTCGTTTTAGAAACAAGGCACCAGCTCATTTGGTGACCGAATTTAAGTTATGATACGAGTAACAATTATTTTATTAACTATCAATCGAAATAAATTATTTTACGTAGGTACGTAGCTTTGCAGTGCAAAATTTGTGTCAAAATCGTAGGTGTCAGTTGGCAATATTCTTTTTATCATTTTTATTTTGACATACATAGATGTGGTGGTTAAAACACAAGTCTTTAGTCATCATCATATAAAGGTTTACAATTTCCATCTAAAGTAAGGTTCATTAAAGATTGCTAACCAAATCTTGTTAATAGTAGATCAACTCCACAGAAAAAATAGTCTAGAGTCAGGGGGTTGGCAGACATGATACAGTCATCATGAAATGGTTTAGAATTACCATCTTAAGTACGGTTGATAAAATATTACTTACCAACAATCCTGTCAATAGTAGGAGCATCCACACCACAGCAAAAAGAGTCTGAATCAGGGGGATTGGCAGACTAGATACTGTCATCATGAAATGGTTTACAATTACCATCTAGAGTACGGTTCATTAAAGATCACTTACCTACAATCCTGTCAATAGTAGAAGCATCCACACCACAGCAAAAAGAGTCTGAGTCAGGGGGGTTGGCAGACAAGATACTGTCATTTATTTATTTATTTTATTTATTAAACTTTATTGCACAGAAAGTACAAAGGGCGGGCCTAATGCCACGCGGCATTCTCTACCGGCCAACCAAAAGATAAACAGAAAGAGTAAAAGCGGGTCATCATGAAATGGTTTACAATTACCATCTAAAGTACGGTTCATTAAAGATCGCTTACCTACAATCCTGTCAATAGTAGAAGCATCCACACCACAGCAAAAAGAGTCTGAATCAGGAGGATTGGCAGATATGATACTGTCATCATGAAATGGTTTACAATTACCATCTAAAGAAGGTTTTATTAAAGATTGCTTACCAACAATCCTGCCAATAGTAGAAGCATCAACTCCACAGCAAAAAGAGTCTGAGTCAGGGGGATTGGCAGACAAGATACTGTCATTTATTTATTTATTTTATTTATTAAACTTTATTGCACAGAAAGTACAAAGGGCGGGCCTAATGCCACGCGGCATTCTCTACCGGCCAACCAAAAGATAAACAGAAAGAGTAAAAGCGGGTCATCATGAAATGGTTTACAATTACCATCTAAAGTACGGTTCATTAAAGATCATAATCATCACCATCATATCAGCCCACAGCTACCCACTGCTGAGTATAGGCCTCTTCTTTTTCTCGCCATCTGCGCCGGTCCTGTGCCTCCCGCATCCACTGTTTGCCAGCAATGGTCGCTAAAATCGCTTACCTACAATCCTGTCAGTAGTAGAAGCATCCACACCACAGCAAAGAGACTCTGGATCAGGAGGATTCGCGTTCAGGGCACAATCTCCTTCATCATTGTCTTCTTTTACGTAGTTCCCTTTCAATTGGTTTACAGTAGTAGTACTGATTGTAGTCTGGGCCCATACCGGTCTGTAGGTTGGCCCCGGGAAGATTATCTGTAATTTTGTACTCTTGTTTCAAATCCACGTTACTCACTAAAACGGCTTATTAAAAATAGCACTGTCACTTTCCGTTAAAAAAAATAGACAAGGATAGTTGATGTCATAGACTATTTTAATGTCTTAATTAGGTTCAAAGATATTTATTTTCTCATTAAAAATACAAAGTCACTTACATGAGAATAAACAAATACATAAATTAAAAAAATAGAAGAATGTCGTTCAATTCGTCACATACAGTCCAGACTCTCAACACAAAACATTTATAAGGAACTACTATTATATATTCCGTTAATTTCCGCGCCATTTCGCAAATTTCCTTGTGTATGTCACTATATTTTTTTCATTGTTGCAATATTTTTAATCGCCGCTTTATTTTGAAAGATACCGCATAAAATGCTTAAAATCATAGACAATTTAAGAGGCGATCATCTTCTATCCTTGTTTAAGCATGTTGACCTGAAAGTGACAGTGCTATTTTTAGTTAGAGATCATCATCATCATCTGCCTGCCCTTATTCCAATTTATTTGAGGTCGGCGCAACATTATTTTTTCTTCCATTCTTCTCTATCAGCTGTCAAATCTTCGTTTACACCCTTTTGCTTCATATCATCTTTTATACAATCCATCCAAACCTTTTTTAGGCCTTCCTTCCTTCTGCATCCATCCACATTCATATTCAATACTCTTTTTGTCACATGATTTTCATCCCTCCTCATAACATGCCCATACCACGAGAGAGTTAGAGATATTAGTATGATACCCTGGGGTTATGGTGGGACTAGTTCATTTTAAAATTATGATCTCATTAATCCTCGAACTAAACTTACTTCTCCGTCCCTATTGATCAACTTTCGGTCGTCTTCGGCTGAAATAGAAAATATTACTTGTATTTTTGACCCTTGAGTAATATATGGTGTAAGGGGCGGTGTACCGATAACTTTGCAGGCATGATCAGACCATGAAACTGAACTTTTACTATGGAGCCTATGTTGGGAATCGATTTAATTTTTAAGTTTCCATAGAGGTCAGCTGGTTGGAAATTTGTATGGACGGTCGAAAAAAAAACTCGCTTACGAATAATACTCCATACAAAAATTTGTTCAATTTCATGGTCTGATCATGCCTGCAAAGTTTTCGGTACACCGTCCTTTACATCCGTATTATCAAGTATAAAGTTAATGAATTAGAACTTACATCTGGATCCTTGACTTGACACTTTGATAGCCACAAAAACCATAAGACACAACACCAAAAGCTTCAATTTTCTCAACATTTTGTTTGTTTCTTTGTTAGGTTTTTTTCATTAAGGGCACACAACCACTTCTGAATGCTTCTTGATTACAACTAAACTGCTCCTGATATTTATAAATCCATAAACTTCTTGTGGGAACATGGAGAAACAGGTCTGTAGATCAATTTAGAGATCCTTACGTCTCGTTTTACTGATAATGTTTTGTATGTTCAATATGACTATATCGGAAACGATCAAAATAAATAAAATGAAAATCCTGGACAAATTACACAGCGCCATCTAGCCCCAAACCAAGCAAAGCTTGTGCTAGGTATGGGAACTACACAGCTAATATTTATTTTTTGAAAATCAATTCTTATTATGCATAGAAAACACCCAGGCTAAACACAAATACTTGAAAATGGACTTGACAAATATTTGTGTCTTGTGGGGATCGAACCCACGGCCCTTGGACGCAGCAGGGGGTACTATCCGCTACGCCATCGGGCCGGTCTAATTTCAAAATATTCCCTTCTTTTTCTAAAGATATAAAATTCATCACATGATTCAAAATGTTACTCGTAAGTAGATACTAACCTAGCTGTTGATAAGCTTCAACAATGTTGCAACTACTACGGAACATGTAAAAAGTATTTCTGTTCCTTCTTGGTTGTCTCACGACTGGTTTGAGTTTGAGCGCATCTTCGACTGCAAATTGCAAATTTATTGCAATACAGACATTGCTGTTATAAATTCAAAATGTTATTAGAAACAGATTTGTTGCATTATGGATATTATCATTTGTTAGAATCAAAGATGTCATCCAAGTAAGGGGTATTTATTGGAATACAATTTTTAAACTTTCGCGGTTGTTTACAGTATTTATAGTTATGATTTAAACAGGTTCTTACCGACGAATTATTATTATTATACATACATACATAAATCACGCCTATAGCTCTTACGGGGTAGGCAGAGCCTTAACGGCCGTAAAACGGATATTAACACTACGTCTGACAAAAGTTTGAGGGTCAATCAGTTAACTGTGTATCTCTATAGTGATAGGTTGTCAGCCCATCGCCTTAAATTGCAATACACATCTAACCCTCGAGTCCCTTATTCGCCTCTTAAGACACCCATGGGTAAGAAGTGGGGTGATGCCATTCTAAGCCGGCATCACACGGCCTTTATTATTTTATTTATATTATTATGAGCTCCGATATTTTGACGCTGTTGCAAGCATCATGATTGTGGGTGATTACCCACAATGGTGGAATTGCTGGTGGCTGCTAGGGGCAAACATATCTGTCTTTTGGAATAGCCTGATTTTGAGATGCGAATTTTTAATTTGTAGAAATGGCGCACTGTATAATTTTGTCAAACGAATACCAAAGTAAATAATTGTGACGAGATCGAGGTCATTGCCATTGGTCTTTAGTATTTTCCTTGTGTCATGCATAAATTGTTAGATTTTGGAATTTCGATATTTCGTGGATATTCCAGAGTCGCTTTAATATAATCTTTTCACTATGCTGTTAGTAAACCTTTCATTGTGCTGCAATCATTTAAACAAAAGAGTTCAGTCGTCACCTTCTTAGCTCCAATCCAGAGCAAACACGGAAAGACTTGTCGTCAAGATGCACTACAAATCAACTGCAGTTTATCCGGACGATATTTATTGAAACTGGTCTCGCTAACAAAAGGCAAAAACGTCATTTATACATGCATGTGCCAGTCTCAAATTCCACCTTTACTTGTAGAGCGTGCGGAAAATTATGCCGCTCCCGTATCGGCTTATACAGCCATGAAAAGTCTTGCGTCAGACACTGATTAAATCGTCTGTCACAGACGTGTGAGGTCAATGATGATGATGATGATTTATTTAAATTATACTAATGTGATATTGGTATTGTTTCAGGAGCGACAAAGGACATCGGCACAGCCCTGACGAGGGTGTGCCTGCGTCACCGCGCCATCGAGACCAGGATGAAGACTTTCATCAGGTAAACATGTTCTCTGATACATAAATACATACATATAATAACGCCTCTTTCCCATAGGGGTAGGCAGAGACTAAATCTTTCGACTTGCTACGATCCTGACGCACCTCTTTCGCTTCTTCAACATGCATCAATCTTTTCATACATGCTCGACTGTTTAGGGTACTCTTGACCTGACCTTTCTTTAGAACGTCCCCGTTCTGATCCAAGTACGTGCGTCTACTAGTTTTTGATGCAGGATACCTGAGTTATCGTTGCTGCCAATGCGAGCAGGTCTCAGCAGGTCTGGTAAAAAGTGAACTACAATAAGCTCCCTGTTATTTCCGATTTAGAGAATGTATTCTACAACATAAGTTTTCTTGTAAGGGATAAGACACTTATCTTGAGTAGCTTTTTCCTCGTACCCTCACTAGGATAGCGATTACATGAAAGCATCTTCTATTCCGTGCTATTGTAGGTTTTGATCTATAGATCACCTATAGCATTCTTTACATATAAGTAGTTGTAGATAGTATTTTTAATATATTTATCGACTATTCTATTTCGACCAAAATAACAAGTGAGTGACCGGTTTATCATATTTGATATTTACAACATGTCTTTAGTTTTTGCGCAGTTGGATAAACCTTGAATATTACCTCCTTCCAGCGCCCTAACAGACACCCTGATCACGCCTCTATCGGAGCGTGCGGAAGAATGGCGTCGCGGGGGCTGCGCGACCGGTGCGCTGAGCCGCGAGCACGCGCGCGAGTGCAAACGCGCCCGCACCGAGCTCCGTCGACGAGTGCAGGAGTCCCAGAAGAGTGCGAGGAAGGCGAGGAGGCAGCCGGCTGATAATAAGAGGAGGGATAGCAGCCAGAGTCAAGTCAGTCAGGTAAGAAGCAGCCTCTAGATGATATAGAGCTCAGGATAAGCGTGCATGAGTCCTAGAGGTATGCGAATAACTAGGATGGTGAGAAGGCAACCCGCTGATAATAAGAGAAGGTATAGCAGCCAGAGTCAAGTCAGTCTGTTAAGGATCAGCGTCTGTTAAAGCTGAGATGTACAAACATACATACATCAGCCTATTGCAGTCCAAGGACATCTGAAGATGAGAAGTATAGTAGAATTACCAAAGGGTATAGGCCGCACGCTACAAAGGTTAGAAGAAGCCAACCAAGGCCCATCTGATACGATTTCTATGGCCATGATGCAGCCAGAGCAGAAGTGATAGCAGCCAAAGTCAAGTTAGTTATAAAATTATTGTTGTAGAAGTAGTATCATCTCAAAGAGTTCAGAGGATGTATGCGTAAAGAAAGATTGATGATAAAACAAGCTGTTAAAAATCTGCTCTTAATTTTGACTTTGCTGCTCATGCATAAATTAGCATATCCATAAATAACTTTTACTCCTTATCTGTTTCGTTAAGGAACTTTACAACTTATGTAGTAATTCGTTATTTCATCTGCAGCAAGACCTTCAGGAGCGCAAACAGCAATTGGAGGAGATGGAAGAGAAAGCCGTGAAGGCAGCACTTATTGAAGAACGCAGCCGCTTCTGCCACTTCGTGTCGCTACTCAACCCCGTCGTGGTATGTTCATATAACACTGCCTATGTTATGAAACTAAACGCTACAATTCTACAGGTGAAATTTTTAGTACATTGCGTAGCCGGTTTATATTCCCGGTATCATAATGTCTAACCTACTACGCAATGAACATCAAATTTCACCTGTAAAATTGTAGCCTGTAGTTTGTTAATACTGGTGACCCGAATAGTGACGTCCAAAGACAAAACTAAAATGCCTTACACTAAGGTGTATCCGAATCACTCCAATGTATGTTCCGCGATTTTTTGTTGTTTCCGGGTTATTCAACTTAAAAAGTTGTATGGGGAAAAATTCAACGGGGATGCATTTTTTTTTGTACACTTAGAAAGTACAAGTCATGAAGATTATGCTACAGAAACATCCGCTCGAAAAACCCTATCAGGGAAATAAAAAAAGAAGAAAAATGCTTGTCAGTCGAAATTATGCATACAACTATAGAAGTTGATTGACTCGGAAACTACAAAAATCGCGGAATGCGGTATGTAAAAAACATGCGGGTGATTCGGATACCTCTTAATTTATCCTAAAATTTGAATATGGTAAGTATACAAATTTTGACTTGACGTCACTATTCGGGCCATTCGGTTATAAGAGACGGTGCACCGAAAACTTTGCTGGCATGATTTGTCCATATAGTATAGGCTCCGAAGCTTTTCAGACAAGTTTAACCAATGTTGTCTCGGCCCTACCGACAACCGGTATGTACTTATTCAGTACGTTTTCTTGAACATGGAAAGTGCGGTTGTAGCATCAAAAGTGGAAGTGGGGGGGAGTTATGACGTAACAAAGATGGCGGCCGGACCAACTCTACTAAGCGGTTTTTCTAGATAATTACTGGGCCGATATACATAAATGAGGTGTCAAATGAGAGAGCATACAATGCCCATTATTTTATTTCATACATTTATGTACGTGAAACTAATAGCAAATGAAATTTTTCAAAAACATCGCATTTTATAAAATTTCAGTTTTTTTTTCTTGCCTATATCTCGGTATCCGTCAGAGTTATCAAACTTTTGACAGATACAAAACATTTTGCAATTTTAATCAACTCTCTAATGAACACCCAGTTATTGAGATCAGAAAAGAAACAACGGAGATACATCAGTTTGAGTGGTCGGAGTCGTAGGTACAAGTGATCTAAAATTGACGGAGCTTGGCTGCATGTTCATTTAAAATAATAATATAGTTTAAAATATAATGATAATCTTATATTGAACACGGGTCTTCTCCAATGGGGGGTACTATGTGTAGTATGGGTTGGCAAGTGCAGTAGGTACAGGGTGTTAATTTACTTATTTTCACTGTGTTGAGGTTAACATCGGCTTTAAACCACTTGATGATGAAATGAGAAAAACACTGTGGTATTTGAATAAATAAAACTAGAAAGTCAATAACAAAGTGCGATTGTAATCATTTTTACATTAATTAAAATAAAATAAAATAATCAAGAAAAATAAACTAATTATGATCATCATCATTCTGGATCAGTATCATCTAGATATTCATGGCATATCCCCCCCAAGCATTTCTGTTTTTTGACACTACACCCACAACGGGATGAACGACATCCAGCTTTGCATTGACAGGATATCAATTCAAGAACTTTTAATGAAATCAAATTCACGGATGATGTAATTGGCACTAGGCATCCCGTTTCTTCAATCTTCCAGCCGCTGTCCGTGGGTGCAGGTAAAATAGGCTCTGCCACGTCAGCATGCAGCCAACAAAACGTCTGGTAAATAGCTCTTAAGGCATGTTGGTTTTAAACTGTCTGAGGATTATTTTTTAACAGATCGTGTTATTGAAAAACAGACAGATTTTTACAGCCCTTTAAAAAAAGTTAAACCAAAAACATTTAAACACTTGCACGTTGTAAACGTAGCTGGTAAATCTGAAAATATAGTAAACACTGTTGACACAAATATGTTAGTCCGTAACATGTTTTCTGCAAGTAGTGGACATCAAATAGATCTCAAAATTATTTTAAAGAATGAGTTACGTGATCCTCCACCATCTCTTTTTGACACTAATGGCCTTATCAGATCCACACCAAAAGCAGTTCTCGGTAATTTGGTAGCAGGCGAATCCATATCTGAAACTATAAACAATGAAACAGATATGAAAACTGCCACTCTAATTGATGGTCAAGCTTTGGTGCAGAGTAGTGGAAAACCTATAGTGTTTTCGACCGATACGATGACTTCCATCAAGTCTAGTACTCGTGACCAGAGACGACATACTATCACTCCAATAGTACATCAAATAGCAGGACGTGAGACAGTTTTTCCTGCAAAATGGAACAGATTCATACACTTTTCTGAAAACAAAGCCCGTCTGTCTGATTTTGTTTCAAAAGAAATTGCAATGCATGCATCGATGCTCCCAGCTGGACATGAACTTTTGACCTCTGGTGGTTACTTGGACTCGAAAGAAGTCAGCACAAATGCTCTGAGAAACGTGGATCATTTACGAAGTACTTAAGAAGAAGCGGATACCAGATTCGTTTTACATGGTATTGACATCAAACAATCCGGTTATGAGAGTTAATAGTCGCGATACTAACGTGTTACTACTCATTTTGCATTTTTATGAACGTTTACCAAATGTTGTCTGGATTAAATCAGGCACTACCAAAAAACAAAAAATCATTGACGGAAAACATATAAAAGCAAACAATGATTTATTAGCGTCAGAGAAAGGAAGAAAAGCTTTGTTGGCTTATCACAGCATAACTAGGTGTGATACCACAAGTGCACTGTCTGGGCACACAAAAAATCAAGCTGGCCTATTTTTCAACGGCACATTAATCTATTATCCGATTTTAGTACAAGCCCACACCCTACGGAAGTGCAGCTCTGAAATGCTGAGAGATTTGTGATTTTTATGTACACAAATAAGAAGCCGGGCCCTCAAGACTCAAATAATTTAGACGATCTGAGAGCTGCGATATTCCAAAATATAAGGGAGCTTGACAAATTACCGCCAACACGAGAAGCATTTCGCCAACATGCCTTAAGAGCCAATTACCAGACGTTTTGTTGGCTGCATGCTGACGTGGCAGAGCCTATTTTACCTGCACCCACGGACAGCGGCTGGAAGATTGAAGAAACGGGATGCCTAGTGCCAATTACATCATCCGTGAATTTGATTTCATTAAAGTTCTTGAATTGATATCTTGTCAATGCAAAGCTGGATGTCGTTCATCCCGTTGTGGGTGTAGTGTCAAAAAACAGGATGCTTGGGATATGCCATGTTGGATTCAAATGTTTTAACCATTTTAATTCTCTAGATGATACTGATCCAGAATGATGATGATCATAATTAAGTAATTTATTTTTCTTGATTATTTTATTTTATTTTAATTAATGTAAAAATTATTACAATCGCACTTTGTTATTGACTTTCTAGTTTTATTTATTCAAGTACCACAGTGTTTTTCTCATTTCATATTAGGGGGTGGTTTAAAGCCGATGTTAATCTCAAACCAGCGAAAATAAGTAAATTAACACCCTGTACCTACTGCACTTGCCAACCCGCCTGTCAAGCTTAGTGAGTATAGCATACTACACATAGTACCCCCCATTGGAGAAGACCCGTGTTCAATATAAAATTATCATTATATTTTAAACTATATTATTATTTTAAATGAACACACAGCCAAGCTTCGTCAATTTTAGATCACTTGTACCTACGACTCCGACCACTCAAACTGATGTATCTCCGTTGTTTCTTTTCTGATCTCAATAACTGGGGGTTCATTAGAGAGTTGATTAAAATTGCAAAATGTTTTGTATCTGTCAAAAGTTTGATAACTCTGACGGATACCGAGATATAGGCAAGAAAAAAAAACTGAAATTTTATAAAATGCGATGTTTTTGAAAAATTTCATTTGCTATTAGTTTCACGTACATAAATGTATGAAATAAAATAATGGGCATTGTATGCTCTCTCATTTGACACCTCATTTATGTATATCGGCCCAGTAATTATCTAGAAAAACCGCTTAGTAGAGTTGGTCCGGCCGCCATCTTTGTTACGTCATAACTCCCCCCCACTTCCACTTTTGATGCTACAACCGCACTTTCCATGTTCAAGAAAACGTACTGAATAAGTACATACCGGTTGTCGGTAGGGCCGAGCTAACATTGGTTAAAATCGTTTAGAGACGTGTAATCGAACATTGGATACCACACTAATAGAACGTGCCTCGTGAATAGTTTTCAGTTAGCAAAGTTTTTGGTACACCATCCTTTACACCTCATATGTAGACGACACTCTAGACAACGTAAAAAGGAAATGACTGCTCATCCCTGTGATTACATTCAGAGAGTAAGAATTCGGAAGGTTCTAGAGAGAGTGCGACAGCCGGTTTGTGGGTTGTTCTTGGATGCGACTGTCGAGTTTTGGCTCGAAATCGTGGACGCGTGTGGGTGAGGAAGGTTACAGTTCATCAGTGGATGAACGTCTAATATTGTATCAAACGTCTTTCTTTCTTAATTATTTCTAAAGAGCTCCCAAAAGCTCACAAACTTCCATGGTCAACCTGGAAAACTCTAAATCGGCTGCGAACACAAGTTGGCCGTTGCAGGTTTAATCTAAATAAGTGGGGATATAGCTCTAACCCATTTTGCGACTGTGGTGCCTTACAGACTATGCCACGCTTGATGTCTTGCAGTCACGCTCCTACGCCCTACGCACCTTGTCAGACTTGTATGACGCCACCGACAGCGCCGTAGCCGTGGCTAATTTCTGGTCGAAATATATTTGAGTCATCGTCACGAAAGAAGAAGAAGAATTGTTTCTTCACTGTGTAGTTGGTTTAATAAATATTGCAAAATTTCTGACGTGTTTTCTATAATATTTCAGGAGTGTGAAGTGGCAATGCTAGCGGAGGTGGGTCACCTACAGGAAGGCACGGAGCAGCTCGCGCGGCATTCCGCCGAGCCGAGGACACTACCACCCGCCAGTTTGCAGGTATTATATATCGCTTTAGATTTATTTGAAGCGTCTGACTAAGTTTCCATCCCTTGACACATAATTTAACTAAGAATACTACGTTTATTTGCAGTAATGTAATAACTGGAATCTATAATTGTCGAGAAACAAGCTATTCTTTCTAGCCTAGTTAGGGTTTAGCAAAAATTCCATAATAGATTGATAAGTACCTCAAGGCAATATCTTAGGACCCACACTTTTCAAAAACTACACTCATTAAATTTGGAATGTTGATTACAGATCTAGCAGTAAATTTGTATCATGGGTTGTTTACCTATGTTTTTGTTACTCCAGGTGATCTGCGACATAAAGTCTTCATACAACCTATGGGCCGACACATCGGTCGCGGTGTCACCGCCCTCGTCAAGACTCGGCAGTCGCAAGTCTTCGTTGACATCTATATCGAGTCTCAATAGTCAATGCTCTGATCAACATCACGGTATGTAACACTGTTCTTCTTAGATCGGACAACTGTTTGTTATCCAAATAAATGAATATTAGATTACCCTTCTCAACCTTATTATAATTTTCTTATCATACTTTTATTCCATTTTTCGTTCCTCTTTCTATCCTCTCTCGACTCGATCTTTTTACACTTATTGTTTTTTTGTTCCTTCTATTTATTCTTTTCTTTTTTCCCACTTTCTTATTTTCAGTATTTTAATTGTTCGAAGTCAAATCAAATCGAAACACCTTAATGAGTTCGAAGATTTTCTTATTAAAATATACATTGAGTCACTACACTCAATCTACGAAAAGGCTTCATCTTGTCTGAAATATACAATAAACGATTGAAATTGAAGTGTATTGAGAAGTATCCCAAATAGGGGGAGGATATTTCAATA
Organism: Tuta absoluta; assembly: GCA_027580185.1. NCBI lineage: Eukaryota > Metazoa > Arthropoda > Insecta > Lepidoptera > Gelechiidae > Tuta > Tuta absoluta. The sequence goes on along the minus strand of JAQAHW010000066.1, from coordinate 140,255 downwards.
CTGGACTATTATCGCTGTTTGTTGATGATATCCTCAAGCTATCTATGTTGTTCGTCTTATGTATGTCTTATGTTGGTCTGTATCTTTGCAGTGTCGAGTTCCACAGTAAGTTGTTCGACTCCAATATCAAATGCATCATCAACTGGAACCCTGCCAGCACCGCACGACTCACACTTATCACAGGTATTGTTCAAGGTTTTCAATACATTAGCTTTTCTTCTAGTATATTAGTTTCTTAGAAATGTAAATGAGAAATAGATTTAACTTCCACTATGGCCAGGACTTGTACTTGAAGCTATAGAATACCGTTCTACTGCTCTACCAATGCAGCAATCTTTTAGATTTTTGTTTTCTATTTTTTCCCCATGCTATAGTATTTTTATGCTACAGCATATTATACATTACATTCTTGGCTACTGGCCCGCTTAGTACTAATTTAAGGGATCAAGTTGAAACTATTTCCTCATACAGCCATTGTGCTATTATTTAGCCTAGATATTACATTTGTAATTTTACACACGCTTTTTTAATTTCGTGTATTTGAACTTTGAAGTATTTAGCTGATTATTAGTTAGTTCTTTTGTTTTGGCTATTGTAACCGTGTGTTTAATTATATTTGTTCTTATATTTTCTTTATTGTATATGTTGTTATGTTTACGATTTATGATTATTAGTTAGTTCTTTTGTTTTGGTTATTGTAACCGTGTATTTAGATATTTTAGCTCTTATATTTCCTTTATTGTACTGTGTGTTTTAATATGTTTACGATTTATGATTAATAGTTGGTTCTTTAGTTTTGGTTATTGTAACCGTTTGTTTTGATATTTCTTTTATTGTACTGTGTGGTTTAATATGTTGTTATGTTTACGATTTATGATTATTAGTTAGTTCTTTTGTTTTGGTTATTGTAACCGTGTATTTTAATAGTTTAAATTTTATTTCCTTTATTGTACTGTGTGTTTTAATATTTACGATTTATGATTATTAGTTAGTTCTTTTATTTTGGTTATTGTAACTGTTTGTATTGATATTTCTTTTATTGTTCTGTGTGTTTTAATATGTTGTTATGTTTACGATTTATGATTATTAGTTAGTTCTTTTATTTTGGTTATTGTAACCGTTTGTTTTGATAGTTTTAGTTCTTATATTTCCTTTATTGTATTGTGTGTTTTAATATGTTGTTATGTTGACGCCCAGCCGGCGCGCATGTCCTCCGTGTGCAGCGCAGACTCTGGTTTCCGTTCGCAAGACGCGCTCTTGCGGCGATCGCTCTACGTTGATCATGTAATTGCGCTTCATTTTTGTTTACGCTTTTTTATTTTGCTTTTTTATCTTTATTTGTATTTTGTTTTATTTTTATTAGCACTTAGTTTTTATATACTGTTATATTCGGGTCTGAGTTGGTAGTCAGAGCACTTGTCACTCGAAAATAAGAAGAAGAATAGAGAAAAGATTGTGATAGGCCCGAATGCAAATTTTGATATTTTGAAAAATGTTTGAGCTTTACTGAAAATAAAAAATAATAATAATTAAAAATACATACATACCTACATCACGCCTTTATTCATTGCGAGGTAGGCAGAGCGTTAACGGTCGTTATCGCCACGTCTGACAAATATTTGAGGGCCGTTTCAGAAAAATTGTGTATCATTATAGTGCCAGGTTGTCAGCCTGTCAAAATTTTAATACACTTGAAACATTGGAGTTCCTTAGTCACTTACGATATCCACTGGAAATAAATGGGGTGATGCTATTGTAAGCCGGCATCACAAGGCAATAAAAAAAGGGCAATATCAATGATCGTGCCATAAGGCGTACACTAGGGGAGGCCTACGTCTAGCAGTGGACTGCGATAGGCTGATGTATGTATGTATCATGGACCTAATTAAGGCTAAAGTATAATATAACAAAAGTTGAATGCACAATTCCAGGGTTCAGACAACCAAAGCATCAACAGTGAATCTATAACTCCGGGGCTCACTCCGCGCGGGAACGATGATGATGATGACGATCAAGATGGCTGCGGCAACGCAGGTATGTATACTCAACATATTTATGAAAATACAGGCTAAATCAGGCTAAATATTAACAGTGATTAGTGATCGGTTTTCCCGAGCCGGTTTTCTATTGGGACAATACAAAATTGTTTTAAAAAGAAAATTGTGTTTAATTTCTTTTTTGTTTATAATGACCAATCATGACGTCAATATGATAACACTATCCTACATTTTATTTTCATTTGATAAGGTATAAATATAAAAAAATACTCCCTACTAAACTGCCAATCAACTGATTTGGATTACCTTGAGCGGTCAAATATTTTCGACGACAATTCAGTTTTTTATGAATTCCTATGACATATTCACACCCTGTATTACAGGGTGTAAGGAACAACCCTCCAAATTCTGACAGGATGCATTCAGACCATGTAACTGAACAACTACTTTTATGGAAGATTATGAATTTCATGGTCTGCATGCACCCTATCAGTATTCGAAGGGCTGTCACTTACACCCAGTATAGGCCTCAATACTGGATATAAATTCTCTTAACTTACCTTAAATTAGTGCTGTCACTTTTTCGTCAATTGGTTTAAAATAGGATAGGAGATATTTTAGTTATGTCATGTCTTATAATTTACCGCAAAATATGTGTTATCTGTCAAAATATTGCGACGATGAAATCAATGGCAACTAATTTGACTAGAAATTGCCAAAAACCCATTGACATTTTTAAAACATGAGAGTACTTAAATTTAACCTATTTGACAGAAAGTGACAGCACTTATTTGTGGTAACCCGAATTGAGGGCATAACACGCAAAAGTTGCACAAATTGCAACCTAAACGTTCTAATAGTTGTTGCCGTGTTGTGTCGTCCAATGGAAATTCTGTATCTTAATTAGTCTTTTTGATTTAACATACATACATACACATATCACGCCTAATATCCCTTGCGGGATAGCCAGAGCGTAAACAGTCGCAAAAACTGTCACTTACTCCACGTCTAACATATATTTGAGGGTCATTCGGAAAATTGTGTATCGCCATAGTGACAGGTTGTCAGCCCATCGCCTAAAATTGCAATACACACCCTCGATTCCCTTAGTCGCCTCTTACGACTCCCACGGGAAAGAAACGGCACGGCATATTTTTATTTTTACTGAATGCAATATTTCTATAATTATTTTGTATATGTACACCTGTATAAGTAAGTTTATTGAATAAAGAATTATCTTATCTTATTTCAGCGAGTGCTACATGGCCGGATCTAAAAGACACGGCTCAGTTCGAACGCGCCGCTTCCGCCATAATGGGGGGAAGGCCGCATACCATATCAGCTGGTAACGTTCTTGTGTTTGTCTTAAGCAAAAAAGTCTTGTAAAGTAGTCTTATCGTTCCAAAAAGGGCAATAAATACTTCATCCCTTATGTATTGATATAACGTATTCTTACTGTTGGTATTGTGATTCTAACATTATTTTATAAATAAATAAACATAAGATACTTACTTCTTTTCTTTCTATCGTGTCTTTGGCAGGCAACTCAAATGTCATTAATTAGCTAAGTAACTAAACCTAAATTTTGAAGGTATGCATATGTCGTATCACAATGCCAAATATTTAAAAATGCTTGATGTGACAATTGATACAGTGGATAGATACTTGAATTTGCGCCTCGCCTTGTAAAAAGATGAATATTGTTCTTTTTTAATATTCGATGTCCTTCCGCAGCATACGAAAGGGGTCACCCTCGTCCAGCGCTCAGTGTCCACACGTTCACTTCAGAGCAGGAGATGTGTTCAGGACAGTCCACGCCGAGGGAAGGAATTTATGCTCGCCCTCCATTGCCTACGGTGAGTGTGGTCACCCTACCTAATCCTCCATTGCCAGCGGTGAGTGTGGTCACCCTACCTAATCCTCCATTGCAAGCGGTGAGTGTGGTCACCCTACCTAATCCTCCATTGCCTACGGTGAGTGTGGTCACCCTACCTAATCCTCCATTGCCAGCGGTGAGTGTGGTCACCCTACCTAATCCTCCATTGCCTACGGTGAGTGTGGTCACCCTACCTAATCCTCCATTGCCAGCGGTGAGTGTGGTCACCCTACCTAATCCTCCATTGCCAGCGGTGAGTGTGGTCACCCTACCTAATCCTCCATTGCCTACGGTGAGTGTGGTCACCCTACCTAATCCTCCATTGCCTACGGTGAGTGTGGTCACCCTACCTAATCCTCCATTGCCTACGGTGAGTGTGGTCACCCTACCTAATCCTCCATTGCCTACGGTGAGTGTGGTCACCCTACCTAATAGTTTCCACTTTATAACAACACTAGCTGTTACCCGCAGCGTTGCCCGCATAAGTTGTGATAAAAACTATCCTGTGTTAATCCATGTTACCTTCTATATGTGTGCCATGTTTCATTACAATCGGTTCAGTAGTTTTTGCGTGAAGAAGTTACAAACGAACAAACAAAGATACAAAATTTCGCATTTATAATATTAGTAGGATTTGAAATCCATTATAGTAAAGATTTATTGCAAGAAATCGCTTTAAGCGATAAGCTCGCCTTGACTTGCTTCAACTTTCAATATATATTTTTTTTTAATCTTTCTGTATTGTGTTGTTACCAGTACGGTTTACTTTAGTACATAGGTACTACAGTGGAACCGGTTAGTTAAGATCGATTTAAAAGCTATAATTTGTTGCCATCTCTTCTTATGTAAGGTCCTATTAAATTCAGTGCAAATATTTCAGAGTAAAATCTACCCTCAAAACAGACAAACTTTTCTCAATAAAAAAGGTCGAACTCCCATTCAAAGTGTATTTTTTTTTTACATTCTTGTATTTGTCCATGTTTCTTCATATTTTGATCTATGTTCCTTGGAGATAGTTGGTCAGTTTCAAGAGTAAAACTCACCCTAAAATATTCGCACTGAAATTTAATAGTAACTTACATACATATAGGTGGACAACTGTCAAATCGAGCTGGCTATGGCCTAACTGTATTAAAGATTTTTCCTTTGTTATTCCACAGAGATGTTCATCACTCGAACGACCCATCGTTCCAGCGAAGTCGGGTAACAACGCGAACATAACCCAACATGAGTTTAAAGCGAGCAAACCTTCCTCACTGCCGCCGCATGTCACTAAAGGTACACAACCCTCCCTCTGAGCCAGTCGGTTAATGTAATTATTTTGCCTTAATTTAATAGTTTCTGTCAGTAAAAACTATTACGTAAGAACCACTTCTATGGTACTCTTAGATTTTTGTAAGGCGTTTGACTGACTAAATATTCATTCAAAGTTGACGTTATCGTTACAAAACCACTTTAATTATGCAAAGAGATTAAAGAACCTTAAATTCCATTATGTGTATGTTAACTTCGACTTGAAAATTTATCATGTGACTTATTAATTCATTTAATAACTCGCGGAGTTCCGCAAGGTCTCCCACTAAGGCCCTTTCTTTATATATTGTACTCTGCAATAGTGTTACTTACCTTAATGTATTTTATTTCAAACATAGCATATTAATATTGTATTTTCATGCAATTTTTATTATCAAAAATGGCCAGAAGCTAGTAAATAAATGCTGTTTCAAAAATAGAATGAATATGGTTTGTGTTTCAGAGATGCCACAAGCTTTGTACGTGAACATGTCTGAGCTGGCCACACTCGCCGCTTCTAGAGCTCAGCAACAACAACAACAACATAACAACCAGGACCCACCGCAACAAGAGAAAGTAAGTCTTTAATACACACTATTGTTATGCTTTTTCAAAGGTTTTGAACTTTAAGTGACGGTAGTATACATGCTGGTACCGGGGTATATGAGACCTTAAGTACTAACGACATTATGTTTTTGATAGAAGTACTTGTATTTTTTTGTTCATGTTTTTTTTTTGGTTCCGATCGGTTTTGCTTACGCTCACATTCTTTATTATACATGGTCCTATTAAATTTAATGCAAATATTTTGAAGGCGATTTCTTATCGAGAAACTGAACAACTTTTACTACAAACGTTTTTGAAAATAAAAGGTGTAAAACAGTTTCAGTTTGTACGTGAGGTCCAAATTTTTTTGTCATATCAAAAAAACTGATAAAAGTGGATTTTAACGAATAGAACTCACCCTAAAAATATTTGCACTGAATTTAACAGGACCTTATATAGTAATCATGTTATAGTGATATAACAACAAAATGTTTCACCTAGTAGGATATTCTTCCATTGTGCGATATGTTACTGTTACCGATGTGGACTTCTTTGTTAAATAGCGTTTTTGAATTTAAAACATAAGAAGAACTAAGATTGGTAGATTAATTATTTACTGAAAAAAAACTGATCCACAAGTGTGGGTGTCAAACGACACCATACACTTTACCGGATTTGCTGTCAAATTTAGTCATTTATTCCGATCTAGTCTTTGACAGCGTACGACGCCATCTTGCAGAGAAGTTTCTTCAAAAACCTCCCATTGACTAGCAATTTTAAAATATGAAGACTAAAAATATTAATACTTTACTCCATGAAAATTGCATCGAAATGAAACATACATAAAACTACTAATACACAGTTTATTTAAAAATGCGTTCAGTACCTTCTTCACACTTAATTCTTAAGAATTCTTAAGACGCCTCATTAGGCTAGGTGCTGCCCTCTTTCACTTAAAAAATCATAACTCGAAAAAATGTAATTTAACAAAAATTCCGCGAGCCAAGTACAGACTAAAGCTTATTAATTTATTTTATTTTTATACTTTATTGCACGTGGTACAAAAGGTGCCCAAATGCGTATTCTCTATAGAATATACGAGTATACCTGTGATAAACTTCAGTATCTGCACTGCAATTTCAGCTCGCAGATTTTCATTAAACTACTTTTTCATTAAGTTATGGATTTTTAAATGTTGAGGGCAGCACCTAGCCTTGGGATACGTCTTTAGTAATAAATATTATACTCTAGATTTTAAACCTTTTATATGACCAGTCAAAACAGCTGTTTTCTTTAAATAAGTCTCTTCCATTTTAAACATAGGGTGAAAGTTTATAAGTGATTGATTCTGAGAACTCAAAATGGGCTGGTGAATAGGAACAACTTTCCCCAAAGAACATAGGCCAAAAGATAGGATAAAGAATTTGGCCTATACAAAGCCGGCCCAGTCAATTTGTTTGGCAGGTCCATTTTTTTTCATGGCGAGCCGAGCCGGTTTTCTATTAGGACATTACAAAATTGTTATAAGAAAAAGAAAATTGTGTGATACAAATTTCTTTTTTTTACAATGACGGTTCATGACGTCAATAAGTGATATGATAATACTATCCTACATTGAATAAAGAATTTCAATTTCAAAATTTCAATTTCATATTTCAACCTATGTTCCTTAAGGAAAGTTGTTTCTTACCACCAGCTCGTCTCGAGTTTTCGCTATCGGTCACTAGTAACATTTCACCCTAAATTCATACATACATCAGCCTATTGCAGTCCACTGCTGGACGTAGGCCTCCCCTAGGGTACGCCATAGGGCACGATCTCTCGTTTTCGCCATCCAGTCGCTACCAGCCGCCATTTTTAAGTCATCGGTCCATCTGGCCGGAGGGCGTTAACGCTACGCTTGCCGAGGCGCGGCCCCACTCGAGAACCCTCTTACTCCACCCTATATTCAAAATGTTGTAAAATCTAAACCTAGAAGTGTCACGTCGGAATCTAAATCATTCTTATTCTTAAAGCAGTATTACATTAAGTTTTTAAGTCTGGCATTGTTCTATTGTATTTGAATATACGTCCTGCCGTTATATTGGTACTGCGTCGGGCTTAGCCTTTTCTGACGAGTGGATCTGTGAAAAGTAAATTATTATTAATATTTCTCTAAGGCCGTGTGATGCCGGCTTAGAATAGTATCACCCCATTTCTTGCCCGTGGGAGTCGTGAGAGGCGACTAAGGGACTCGAGGGTGTTTATTGCAATATTAGGCGATGGGCTGACAACCTGTCACTATGGCGATACACAATTTTCCAAATGACCCTCAAATGTTTGTCGGACGTGGCGTGAATGTCCGTTTTTTGCGGCCGGTTACGCTCTGCCTACCCCGTAAGGGATATAGGCGTGATTTATGTATGTATGTATGTATGTATGCTATCCAAAAAGTTACCATTAAACTCGATGAAGAAGAAGAAAAGTTTTGTTACTTTACCAGGGGATGTATTCGGCTATTTGAAAAGCGTCTCAGCTGTGTCTCAATATAGTGTAAGTTGCATGGTTTTGGCCTTTTCGTAATCCGTTAACAAGTTGAAGTATAAGTGTCGATGGCATTACATCACGCCTGTATCCCTTGCAGGGTAGACAGAGCGTAAACAGCCCTAAAAACGAACATTCACGTCACGTCTGACAAACGTTTGAAGATCGTTCCGGAAATTGGGTATCGCTATGGTGACATGTTGTTAGCGCATCGCCAGATATTTAAATACACATGTAGATAAATCTCGAGTCTCTTAATCACCTCCTAAGACACCAACGGGAAATGGATTGATGCTATTCTAAGCTGACATTACACGGCATTAAAATGGCAAAAAATTTGATAATCGAAGCCCAAATTACTTGAGTTTCATTGAGTTTTATTTTACCCAATGCCACTTTTTGTCGTGATGAAAGGTTATTCGAGGACAATGCAAGTTTTGAAGGAATTCATTGAGTTTTTTGATAGAAAAGATCAATATTAAATACCTTATTATTTCTGAAATCATTAAGAATGTATAGTAATTGAGTATTTTACATGAGTATTAGGCTAAATTGTTTTTAAATTAATAGCAAATGATTGGTCCAGCCATGAATCTAACGGCATTTCAAGGTCTTAGGTTCATGTACTGGTCTGGACTTAATATTTTGATTACTTATTCTAGCGCAGTCTCATATCTTCTCATTTCTACTCTACTCACATATTCTTCCACTCGAACTTGTTTCTACTCACATATTCTCTATATGAACTTGTTTCTACTCACATATTCTCCATATGAACATGATTCTACTCACATATTCTCAATATGTTCAGTCGGTTATAGCACATAAGGTACCAGGGGTACTCCAAAAGAGCTGAATTATTTTTGTCCGTAGCAATGTTTTTTTCTTGACATGAATATGTTTTAGTAGAAAATTACTTCTTTTATGAGAATAAGTTTAAATTTTGATTATGTATTAACTGGGGATAAAAATAATACAGTTCTTTTGGAGTACCCCTGGTATCTTATGTGCTATAATCGACTACATGTTTTCTACTCACATATTCTCCCACTTGAATATGTTTCTACTCACATATTCTTCATATGAACTTGTTTCTACTCGCATATTCTCCATATGAACTTGTTTCTAGTCACATATTCTTCTACTTCAACTTATTTCTACTCACATATTTTCCCACTTGAACATGTTTCTACTCACATATTCTCCCACTTGAACTTGTTTCTACTTACATATTCTCCATATGAACATGTTTCTACTCACATATTCTCCATATGTACAGTCTGTTATAGCACATAAGGTACCAGGGGTACTCCAAAAGAGCTGAATTATTTTTGTCCTTAGCAATGTTTTTTCCTTGACATGAATATGTTTTAGAAGAAAATTACTTCTTTTATGAGAATAAGTTTAAATTTTGCATACATACACATATCACGCCTATAATCCCTTGTGGGTTAAGCAGAGCGCAAACAGCCGCAAAAACGGACATTTACGCCACGTCCGACAAACACTTGAGGGTCATTCGGAAAATTTTGTATCGCCATAGTGACAGGTTGTCAGCCCATCGCCTAAAATTGCTATACACACCCTCGAGTCCCTTAGTCGCCTCTTACGACACCCACGGGAAAGAAATGGGGTGATGCTATTCTAAGCCGGCATCACACGGCAAATTCTAAGCCGGCATCACACGGCAAATTTTGATTATGTATTAACTGGGAATAAAAATAATACAGTTCTTTTGGAGTACCCCTGGTACCTTATGTGCTATAATCGACTGTACATGTTTTCTACTCACATATTCTCCATATAAATATGTTTTCTACTCACATATTCTCCATATAAACATGTTTTCTACTCACATATTCTCCCACTTGAACTTGGCCGCCAGCCCCTCTGACAACTGGCCCTCTTTGAATTGCTTCTTGACCGCTCGCTCGACGATACGCAACGATCCGAACATGTTTTGTACGTTTTGCGGTTGGCGCGAGCGAGATGTCAACTGAAAATAACGTTGGAAGATATAAATCTCTCTTTTCGTGTGGGACACCGAGTCATCCAACGACCCGATGATCCCTGGTGTCAGAGTTTTTTAACCGCCTACTACCACTAGTAGGCCTCTGACATGGTTGTGTTACGACCGCTGTCTAAGTTATCATAGACAGCAACCGGGACCGACGGCTTTACGTGCCCTCAGAAGCACGGAACCATTTCTTTTCGGACAATCAGGTGGTTCACCCTGCAATGTCCTAACCAGACCGGGAACAAATTCACAAAGAGATAAATATTATTATTATTATTATTATTATTTATTGAAACATAATTTGACAGCATAACAGCATTAAGCCAAATATCAACTTTTGTGAGTGTCCCACCGAGAATCGAACCCGGAACCTTTGCGTCGCAGGCAGTCGTACTACCACTGCGCCACATCGGTCGTCGATATAAATAATAACGAGTGTAAAGGACAGCTCTCCGAATACCGAATACTGAGAATAGGGTGCATGCAGACTATGAAACTGAACAACTTTCCTCTAGAAACATATGACTAGAAACGCAAAAATAAACATTTACTATGGGAAGTCAAAATCTTTAGACGTCCCCTAAAATATTTTCTCATGGAAAGTTTTTTAGTTACATGGTCTCAATGCACCCTATCAGTATTCGGAGAGCTGTCCCTTACACTCTGTATAAAACACAAAAAAAACTTTTCTAAACTATTAAAGCCACGTCTGACCAATATTTGAGGGTCATTCGGAAAATTGTGTATCGCCATAGTGATAGGTTGTCAGCCCATCGCCTAAAATTGCAATACATACCCTCGAGTCCCTTAGTCGCCCCTTACGACACCCGTGGGAAAGAAATGGGGGATGCTATTCTAAGCCGGCATCACGCGGCTATACATACATCAGCCTATTGCAGTCCACTGCTGGACGTTGGCCTCCGTGGCTATAATAAGAGCAAATTACCTATGATTGTTCAACACTTTTCCCAACTTTGCGGTTCGAAATATCTTGTAACGTCCACCGCTTTAAACCATTAAACGCCATTTTAAGAATGTTGAACGTCAAACTGATAGATTTTCTAAACTGCGGGCAAGTCAGAGATTTTATTTTAAATAAAGCGATTAATAAAGTGTGAGTCCAGAACTTTGGGTTAAAAAGTAACTATTTCAGAGGCTACACAACACTAGACTAATCACTACACACAACAGAAGAAACACGTGTTAATTTTCTATGACAATTTTGTATTTTTCTAATAGAAAACCGTCTCAGGAGGGATAAAATAAAGAAAAATAATGGCACTGCCTCAGGGCTAGCTAGGTTAATCACACGGCATGTAACTTTACGCCACCACCACGAGTAAACGATAGTTGTTTCAAATTGAAATCATGATTTTCAATAGGTGTTATTTACATGCGTATAATTAATAAAAACTAGATGTAAGGAATATGGCGTTAAAGCTCATCGAATTGTTAGGCTGTTATGACTCCATAAAATGATGTTTATAAAAGTGCAAAAATAAAAAGTCTACCTATAAAATTGAACAACATTTTTTCCACCAACTAATTCGGTTCGAAATCATTTCTAAAGGCGCCCACCGTTTCAGACTATGTTTCAGACGCAAGAACGCAATTTTGAAAATATTGTAGGCCCTACAGGCTGACTTTACAATCTGAGGGCAAAGTGAATGACAACCTGTTAAATAAAATGACATAAGGATAGCGCGCGAGCAAGATTTTGAAACCGGTTTTATCTAGAAAATAAAATTTTGAAAAATTAATGCTATTGTCGAAGATCTAACAAATAACAGATACACAATTTGACTAACTTTAATTTTGTCTACAATTTTAAAGTTATTACAAAACAAAAAAATCGCCGTAATTTTGATACATACCTTTTCTAATAAGAATGGCTAAATTAGATATTGAAACGGTAAAACTTCGCAAATAATTGAGCGCAAAATATTTGACGCAGCGCTAATGAAAGGGACCAACTTTTCAGATACAACTAAGCCTCACCTGAACCCTAACTTATATGTAAAATACTATTCCAGATTAAGGTTTTGTCTTTAAACTTAAAGGATGTTTATTTCAAAGTTATATTGCAGACTCGAAAAACAGCTCAAATCATTTAGGCAAAGTCAAAATTCCCGCCATATAAATTGTTTGAAGATGAGAGGTGAAAAACTGTGCCGATTCCGAATGAATAAAGATAAATGTCCTTACCATAATCTCGACTCCCTCAAACAGCTTGTTCAACTCCTTCCTCTCTCTGTTGGTCAAAGCGGGATCGTTCACGTCAATGACTCCGCTGTCATTCAGTTTCTTCTTGATGGTAGCGATCGTGATGGGGGTCTGTTGGTCCATTATTTCGCCGGATTTGTAAGCAGCTTTCTGCATATCTTCTTCGAATGGGCTGGAAATCAAAAATGAAAATACTGGATTTCTTTTTTCGTACACCGAAAAGGCGCCAACTAGTCGGCCATTTTTTTAACCTCCTCGGAGCCCAAGCTCAAAAACACCATATAATGTTTCCGCCCATTGTCCTGGAAGACGGACAACATATTTTTTGGCCTTGCAGCCCAAAACTTTCGGAAGAGTTTTGTACTGGTTGTAGTGAAGTTGGGTTTTTCAAATAATTTTTCCTATGTATTATGGACATTACTTAACCACTCCGTGCCATATTTGACATGATATTTTTAGTTTTTTTCTAAAGGACACTGGGCTGGTAATGCAAAGTCAGCAAATAAATGTCTTGGACATTTCACACAGTGCCATCTCGCCCCAAACTAAGCAAATGATTATGAATAAATACATAATGTACATGGAAACACCCAGACATAACACGAATATCTGAAAATGACGTAACAAATATTTATGTCTTGTGGGGATCGAACCCACGACCCTCGGCACAGCAGGCAGGGGCACTATCCGCTTCGCCATCCGGACAGTCCGATTAGTCCGGAATAGTAATGACTATCAGATTTATCAATTCACGATGTTATCGCTTATATGTGTGAAAGTTCCACGTGAGTGCTTAAAAAGTTATATTCTCTTTTGGTGTCGGAGATGGAGTTATTTTGACTGATCCTGTTCCCACTGGGTCATTCGTCTGAGTTGACGAATGGGGTACCAGGGTACGTTCAATCGACCATAAATAATATATCTTTCGTAGCTCTTTTATACTAAAAAGTTCAGAGCAACGAATGATATAATATTATTTATTGTCGATTGAACGTACCCCAATGTCTCAAATGACATAAAAAGAAGGAACTACGACGTACGAGCTCCAACATTGTTCATGGTTTAAAAAACTTGCAAAATATTCAAGCGTGGGCAGGATTTGAACCTGTAACTTTCGCCATCTTTAAAGTAAGGCCATTCCAATTAGCCATATTCGACAGGTGTCAATTCCATACTAAAAGAGATGTCAACCAAAGAAAATAGACCCTCTGCTGTAGCATTAGCAAGAATCTGACAGCTGTCAAATATGGTTTATTAGGATGGCCGTACTGTAGTAGCGACGCGTCTTCTATCTGGGCTACTGCGGCTCGTCCCTTGCCCGCGAATTTTGCAAGATTTCTAAAATTGCTTAACACGGGCAGTGTTTTAAAAATTTGGTATTCAATGGTTCATTGTGTCGTTTGTCGACTCGCTGTCCCACACGATATGATTAAGTGGATGAACTTACCTTTGTATGCTTCTGTGTATGCTGACAACGACGCTGAAACAAAAATAAAAGCATTATCATCATATCATTTTGTACCTACTACAAGTCAGTCAAGCAAGAACATCATTTTATAATTGGACTTGCTTAATTACGTAAACAAATGCAACATACTCGTATATACGGGGTGTAAGGGACAGCCTTCCCAACCCAATACTGATACACCCTGCATGCCGACCATGAAACTGAACAATTTTCTCCTAGGAAGTCAGGAAACGACAAAAAATATTCGACCTCTCATACAAAATCACTATCAGCTGACTGCAATTACTATGGAAAGTCATTTTTTTTTACGTTTCCTGAAATATTTTCTCATGAAAAGTTGTTCAGTTTCATGTCTGAATGCACCCTATAAGTATGCGGAGGGCTGTCCCTTACACCCTGTATACTTTTTTGTAAATAAATACATGGGGGATTGAACCCACGACCCTCGCATGAAACCCTCGAGTTCAGTCAGTCAACCCGCGACCACAATACATGAAACTGTGTTGAAACGTCGGGACACAGGTAAATTACTAATATTTACCTAAATACTATCACGATTGACCCGGTCTAATACTAAAAATGAGTGAAAATGAAAAATGCAATGAATTTGCGTAACCAGAACCAAATTATGAATCACAAACATAACTTGTCCTTGCAATGTGAATCACTGTATACTTACAATCGTAGTTTTTGTAATAAAAGGCACAGGTAGCAAAGTTTTATATAGAGTGAAATTTTACTAGTGACCAAAGATAAGACGGGGTGTTGATAAGGAACAACTTTCCCCAAGGAAAATAGGTTGAAATATGACAGAAATATTTTGAGTTACCATAGTAACTCAAATCACACATCGTAGATTTTGTATGGGAGGTCCAATTTTTATTTGTTTTGGCCTTTGTTCCTTTGGGAAAGTTGTTCCTTATCACCAGCCCGTCTTGAGTTTTCACTATATGTCACTAGTAAAATTTCACTATGTATATATACTACAACAAAACAAACTTACTATAGAATGGTGATAAACGAAGTTTCAGTATGCCTAAGGAATTTTATCGTCAAACATTGCGCCTTATTCTAATGTTTTATACGTTTTACATTGGAGATTTATTGTTAAAACAAAAATGCTGGAAAATATAACAATTTCATAATAGCAAGGTTGACCTTTGTAATTGAATTAATATTGTCATTTTGGGATGCCGTGTGGTGCCGGCTTAGAATATCATTACCCCAATTCTTTTCCGCGGGTGTCGTAAGAGGCGACTTAGGGACTCTAGGGTTTCAGGCGTATTAAAATTTTTGGCGACAGACTAACAATCTGTCACTTTAATGATACACGTTTTGAAACGGTCTCAAATATTTGTCAGACGTGGCAATAGCGACCGTATGATACGGCTGTTACCGCTCTGCCTACCCCGCAAGGGATAAAGGCGAGATATGTGTATGTATGTATATTAGGGACCATCAAAGTATACCGTTCATCCGGTTGCTATAAAGTTGTAAAGATAAATAAGTGGCTAGTTTGAGGTGCTTTTGGTAGTACCTACACCTATTAATTTCGTTAATTATAAATTACGTGCGGTCCGTTTGCACCCGTTGCAAACCGTTTATCTGTAAGTCTTTTTTCTGGCATGGATTATTCCTAAAAACATTCCTCTTGGAAAACTCCATCGATTAAAAAAACTGCATACAAATTCCATATATTGTATCCTGGACAATCCAATCAGCGCCAATTAGCCACAGACTAAGCAAAGATTTACTATAGGAACTAGATAGCAGATAATTATATACTTTTCTTTTTAAATAAATACAATAATTTTTGGAAAATTTACTAAACAAATACTTGTGTCTTATGGGGTTCGAACCCACGACCCTACTGTGTAGTTTTAAAGCTCAGGACACGGGAAGCGACTTTATTTTATACTATGTAGTAATTACTGTTGGGAATGTAGTGACGTCAAATGTTTTGTTATTGTTTGTGATTATTTGTTATTTCCAACAGTGGACTGTTATAGCTATTAATGTATACAGGGTGAAATTTCACTAGTGACCGATACTGAAAACAGAGGACGGGTTGGCGATAAGAACATCTATTTTATTTTATTTTATTCGGTAAATACAACAGGTAACAATCAAAATGACCTATGAACATAGGTCGAAGTATGACAAAAATATTTTCGTATTTCGACCATGTTCCTTGGGGAAAGTTGTTCCTTATCACCAGCCCGTCTAGAGTTTTCACTATCGGTTACTAGAAAATGTTCACCCTGTATATATATATTTGTATGTGCGTATGTTTGTATGTATGTATTTTTTATTTATGCACGCTTACTCTTAGTACTTAGCACAGTACGTTTCCTTTTTTGTGGTCCAGTTATTAAATAACAGGCCGCTAGGGCCTGCCCAGCGGTTGCACCCGCTGCTAACCGTTTTCCCGCGGGAATGAGACATTTTAATATAGCCTATGTTCATCAGGAATAATGTAGGATTCCAATGGTAAAATAATATTTTAAATCAATGTAGTAGTTTCGGGGCCTATTCAAACAATCAAATCTTTCCTCTTTATAGAAAAGGAAATTGAATTATTATGGTAACATTTTAGGTAAATACATTATTTTATTGAGACGCGGTTTTTAAAATATTTTCAATACACTTACACAATAAAGAACATCAACAACCTGTCGCACTTCACTCCCATTTTGAGCCGACACCGCGAAACTGAAAGAAGGTAACAACAATCTCCGCAGTTGAAGATCAACTGAAATCTGCGAGGGATTGGAGCGCTACTCGTTATATCGGTTCATTCAGATTGCGAGTGTGGTTGGACGGACGCCGGTTGATACTTTGAGATTATTAAACTTACTAGCGACTGTTGTGGCGCTGTGGTAGTGCGACCCCCTGCGATGCTAAGATTCTTGGTGGGTCACTCACCAAGTTGATATTTATCACTTTGTGAATTTGTTCCCATTCTGGTTAGGACATTGTAGGCTGAAAGATGTTTCAGTGCTTCGGAGGGCATGTAAAGCCGTCGGTCCTGGTTGCTGTCTATGATTACTTTGATGGAGAGACCTACTTCTAGTAGTAGGCGGTGGAATATTTCTGACACCAAGGTTCATCTGATCGTTGGATGACTCGGTGACCCACAGAAAAAACAACTAGCGACCCGCCCAGCTTTCCTGAAGGAACAAAGTTTAGAGCCGTAATAGCTAAGGTTAAGGATCACTCTTTCTATTTAAAAAAACCGTATCAAAATCCGTTATGTTTTAAAGATAGAAGCATATATAGGGACCCGGAAAGCAACTTTATTTTATACCATGTAGTGATGCATATTGTGGTTAGAATAGCATCGCCCCCATTGCTACCCGTATGTGAAGTGAAGGGTACATTGTTAAGGGAATACGTGTAACCGTGGTCTCATGATATGGCGTTAGTCTCAGAATTCGAAGGTCCTGGATAGATACTGTCTTGTGAAGGAACACAATCACAATATAGTTATTAGTTTTCCAGATGGAAGAGGCGTCGCCGCTAGTGATGGCGAAGGTCGCAGGTTCAAATCCGGCCTGCGGTAGAAAATTAATTTTGTCAATTTATCAGTTTAGAAAATTTCAATTTACATCTAGACAGTATGACAAATACGATTTAAAAAATGCACGCTGAATAAAAAAAAAAGTACTTATCGTAAAGATAGTTTCGTTTAACTCTATGCGGGGAAAATCAAAAGAGGTTTCTAAGAATTTTCTCCTTCAAGCATCAAAATGTGTTGATCTGCCTACTTACTACATACATATTATATACATTCAAAGCTTGCGATTGTTCAAACTGTAATACAAAATTATAACAAGAAGCGATAGTCAAAATACACTCCAACCAAAATAAAATTGTTTAATAACAATATCCACATTGCAACAATTGATGAATCGACGTGTTATGTCATGTTTGTGATCATATTCGGGAAGGATTTGAGGATAATAATATTATCACATTTTTATAGGTTGACTGGAAGAGATCCCTTTGTGGGATAGGTCTGCCTTTGTGCTTTTTGTTTTATTCCATCCTTTACTGCTGTTGTAATTTTGTTTTGTGGTACAGTGAAATTAATACATACATAGTTAAGTACTCGTAAGTTTCCTTTAAAAAATACATTGGGTGTGAAGAGTCTTTGGCAGTGATAGGTGAGTCAAATGTCATTTAAAAAGTACATTGGGCGTGGCGATTAATCATATTATCACACTATTATAATAAAGTTAGAATTAAAGTTATTATAGTTAGTGTTATAAATAGTTATGTAAGTTTGGGGCTAGATGGCGCTGTGTAAATGACGAGGATATTTTTTTAATAATTTTTTTATTATAACAAAGAGTAAAGATTTAATCTCCGAAACTACTAAAACGCCACATATCATTTTATTTGCACTGCAAATATTGCCAAATTACAACTTTGTGAGTTCGGATATAATTTAAGTTTGAATATGACTAAGAAGAATTTCTTATCGTGTTGACAAATAACAGAGCTAATTTCCTTAAAGAATTTATATTAATTTATATTTATATTATATTAGCCTACAAAGGCAGCACATCTCAAGTGGGATTGGGCTGGACATGTTGCCAGAATGCCTGCTGCACTATGGGCAAAGATAACAACTACTTGGGTCCCACCCAACGCAAAACGGGCACGTGGTCGTCCAAGGAAAAGGTGGAAAGACGAGTACACGCTTACGCCCAAAACTGGATGGAGGCGGACCAGGATAGGGATAAATGGAAGAAACAGACGGAGGCCTTTGCCCTGCAGTGGGACTTGTCTGGCTTAAAATAATAGTACATTGTTGTCGAGGTATGGAAAATAAGACTTTGCTGGACGAGTATAGTTTGAAGTCCGAGCCGCAGGCGAGGACTTCAATTATACAAGTCAAGCAAAGTAATTTTCCCCGAGGCTTACATAGTGCTTTTCTCAAAAAAAGGCTAGGAAATGAAAGATTGAACTTCTTATAAAAGTTAGCTAGCGACCACAACACAACGAAACAAATAAAAATTTACAATTTTCCCACCAATTGTAATTTTTTTAAATAAATTCGCCTGTAAGGCACAGTATTACGTAATATTGAGCCATACTAAATGTTTAGTTCATTCTTTTCTTTTTTAATTCTGGACAGGCAAGGGTCTTCACATCATACAGCCTCGTCTTTAGTTACCTGTTTCATACAAAATTACGTTCCGTTTCTATGATAGTCATCGAGATAATTTTGAAATCAAATTATGTGGGTTTAGCGTATAACGAATTTATCTTAATGGACACCAGCAAAGGATTTCCATACAACTTTGCTGGCGTGATCTGAGACGTGACAAACAATGTGAAACTTCGCGGTTTCTTTTTTTGAAAGAAATTAACACATTTCCTAGCATGTTTGAGAAAACATACATTATTTATATTATATTAGCCTACAGTGTCCCATTCTTGGGCAAAGGCTTCCCCTCTCTCTTTCATGGCTTTCCGGACCAGTTGGGGTCAGACCATTTTCTTTAGAGATATCTAACAATAATTTCTTCCCTGATTCCAGGTATGTTCGGAAAGCAGCGCATCTGAATCTTCCTTAGAATCGTCCAGCGGTTACGGAAGTCAAGGAGCATTCGCGCAAGAGGAACATCAACATATACAGCTCACACAACAGCAGGATGGTAAGAGATAATCAAACATGAGCCTATTGCAGTCCACTGCTGGACGTAGGCCTCCCCCAGGGTACGCCATAGGGCACGATCTCTAGTTTTCTGTGTTTCCAAACGCATACAACCCTAATCTCTTCAAAGTAAGAGTGAACAGACTTCTTCTGGGTGAGCTCGCTCCATCTTAGACTCTTTCTCTGTCCTATGACCTAGACTAGAGTCAAGAGCAAACCCATCATTAATAAAAATAATAAAAATACCAGCCGCTACCAGCCGCCTCTTTTAAGTCATCGGTCCATCTGACCAGAGGTCGTCAAACGCTACGCTTGCTTGCCGCGGCCTCCACTCGAAAACGTCCGTCGGTTCTACGACAGATGTGCCCAGCCAACTTTCACTTCAGTTTGCTACACTTCCAGACTTCAGAGATAACAAAATTTTAAAATTAACTGGAATATATTTAAGTTGTGTGGGGATCGAACCTCTGACCTTTGACGTGACAGGCAGATATACGATATTGGGGCAAGACTTTCATGCTATTCCTACAATTGCCGTGTGGTGCTGAGTAAGAACAGCATCACCCCGATAATACCTGCCAGTGTCGTAAAAAGCGACCAAGGAATACATTTATCTAGGGAGTAGGCAGCAGTGATCCCAGTGAAAGCAATATCTCGCCAATCCGTTTGCCAAGCGTGGTGAGTATGGCAAATACCTGCCAATAGGGGGAGGCCCATGTCCAGCAGTGGTCTGTTATTCCTGCTTTTTACTATTCACCTTAAAAAGTTGTCACATGTGGGATAATAGTATTCCAGTCGTGATACGATACGAATGAGCCGTTTTGAAATTAATTGTTCATACACATTACATGGTTTGTCCGAGTAGGCATTTTCAAATAGCTGAATGGACTACTTGGAATGATTAGTTCTGCTAATTAACTTCTCATAGTGATATATATTATGTACTCTTGCCTATAGTTTTATCAATAGTTAGCGCAATGTCGTTTATAATAGAAGCATGGTTGTTGTTTCTTTGATTTTGCACAACTATAGCTTAGCCATCACAATTAAATTACATATTACAATTAGGTTCAATTGTGATTATAAGCATGGATGTTTTGATGTGTTTTTTTATGTTTTACTTTTTTGGCTGATGTTGAAAGCAAAAGTTTTATGTTTTGTTAATTTATGACACTACATTTTTATATGTATTACATGTATCAATATTGCCTAAAATGGTAAAGTTTCGAATTGATTTCACAGTCTTTTTCTTTCAACCTCATTCCGAACTTAAAATTTTTATTCTGCGTTTTATGTGATTATATAATCGGTCTAATTGTAATAAATAAGTACTGCTTAGTTAGTAGTAGGCAGCAAGAAAAAAACTTCTTTGCACTTGTTATTAAATAGTTGTCATTTTGGAATAATGAAAAATATTTTTATTTATTTGAGGGTGCGTTTAGAAATATCACAAATGTCTCAATATTAAAAAATGACAGATATTTATTAGAACAAAACGCTTCTTATACAAAAGAAATGTATAACTGGTTGATATAATATTCAGAACGCACCAACGCCATTGTTATGATAAGCTTTGACAAAATGAGATGTTTGAAATTCGAATCACTTTTATCCATCCAGTAGATGGATTTACTGTTCTTTTCAAGACTTATTGTTTTTATCTATTTTTTCCTCATTCTTAATTAAAAACGATTCGCATTACAATTAGACCGATAAAATTTTATTTTCCATTACGTTTCTTTTTGTGTTCATAACCGCTTCTGCATGCCGATCGTTTGCCCAGTATTGTCTGAGATCGTGACCCTGCGCCGAGACACGGACGCGTCAGTGCAAGCGGCGCGAGACAGCTTGTCGATATCGTTAGGGAGTCTCGAAGAGGCCGTGAGGAGTTTGGACGAGGCTTGCGATGTGCCGCCGTTTGCGACTATTGGGAAGAAACCCGCTGTGCCCAAGCGGAGACCGCTGTCGATGACCGGTGAGTCAATTGTCCTTTAAAAAGTACATTGGGCGTTGAGAAGTTACTTAAATGTCCTTTAAAAAGGACACTGGGTGTGTTGAGTCAATGGCAATTGAGTCAAATGTCCTTTAAAATGTACATTGGGCATTAGGAAGTAATTAAATATTGGGCGTTAATGTCCATTTAAAAGTACATTACGCGTTAAGAAGTAACTTAAATGTTCTTTAAAAAGGACATTAGGAGCGATTAGTCCGTGACAGGTGAGTCAAATGTCAAGTTAAGTACATTGGGCGTTAGGAAGTAAGTTAAATGTCCTCTTAAAAGTACACAGGTAGGTTCAGAGCGTATAATTGTGTCAGTATAATGTTATAATTAGCGCGGGACAGCTTGTCGATATCGTTAGGGAGTCTCGAAGAGGCCGTGAGGAGTTTGGACGAGGCTTGCGATGTGCCGCCGTTTGCGACTATTGGGAAGAAACCCGCTGTGCCCAAGCGGAGACCACTTTCTATGACCGGTGAGTCATTGTCATTTATAAAGGACATTGGGTTCAAAGAGTCTATGGCAGGTGAGTCAAATGTCCTTTAAAAATTACATTGGGCGTGGCGAAGTATTTTAATAAGTACATTGGGCGTTAACAAGTCACATAAATGTCATTTATAAAGGACATTGAGTTCAAAGAGTCTATGCCAGGTGAGTCAAATATCCTTTAAAAAGAACATTGGGTGCGATGAGTCCGTGACAGGTGAGTAAAATATCCTTCAAAATGTACATAGGACATTGAGAAGTAAGTTAAATGTCCCCTTAAAAGTACTGGGTAGGTTTGGAGCGTATAATTGTGTCAGTATAATGTTATAATGAGCGCGCGACAGCTTGTCGATATCGTTAGGGAGTCTCAAAGAGGCCGTGAGGAGTTTGGACGAGGCTTGCGATGTGCCGCCGTTTGCGACTATTGGGAAGAAACCCGCTGTGCCCAAGCGGAGACCGCTTTCTATGACCGGTGAGTCATTGTAATTTAAAAAGGACATTGGGTGTAAAAAGTCTATGGCAGTTGAGTCAAATGTCCTTTAAAAATTACATTGGGCGTGGCGAAGTATTTTAATAAGTACATTGGGCGTTAACAAGTCACATAAATGTCATTTATAAAGGACATTGAGTTCAAAGAGTCTATGCCAGGTGAGTCAAACATCCTTTAAAAAGGACATTGGGTGCGATGAGTCCGTGACAGGTGAGTAAAATATCCTTCAAAATGTACATAGGACATTGAGAAGTAAGTTAAATGTCCCCTTAAAAGTACACAGGTAGGTTCAGAGCGTATAATTGTGTCAGTATAATGTTATAATTAGCGCGCGACAGCTTGTCGATATCGTTAGGGAGTCTCGAAGAGGCTGTGAGGAGTTTGGACGAGGCTTGCGATGTGCCGCCGTTTGCGACTATTGGGAAGAAACCCGCTGTGCCCAAGCGGAGACCGCTGTCGATGACCGGTGAGTCAATTGTCCTTTAAAAAGTACATTGGGCGTTGAGAAGTAACTTAAATGTCTTTTATAAAGGACATTAAGAGTGAAGTCTATGACAGGTGAGTCAAATGTCCTTTAAAAAGTACCCAAATGTCCCGAACCCGCTGTGCCCAAGAGGACACCGCTATCTATGACCGGTGAGTCAAATGTCTTTTAAAAAGAACATTGGGCGCGTGGGGTTTACGACAGGTTGCTGTGCCCAAGAGAGAACCTTTATCTATGACAGGAGCGTCGAATTCCTTAAGGCGAGTGTAGTCGTCAACGGCCTCGACAGTGGCGCCACATCACATCACATAAAAATATTTTCTCTTTACACAAACAATTTATCAGAATGTCCGTTGCTCAAGTTTTTTGTATTATCCTTAATTGAAGTAAAATTAGAACCTGCAAACTCAGTGAAATATTGCTATGGCGTTACGCACTTTTCCGAATGACCCTCAAATATTTGTCCGACGTGGCCTGCCTACCCCGCAAGGGATTATAGGCGTGATATGTTTGTGTGTATGTGTATTCCCTACGGGTCATTAACGAAATTAAACTTTTAACTAAATAACGATATCTTTTTAAAACTTTTTGTTTTTGCCATTTATTAGTACAATAATAACTTAATGATTAAACTATAAAAAAGGAAAGCTCTGTGATTAAACGAGTAATTGCTTAGAAACTAAATTAATAGCTCAATTTACCTGTTAGATAATATATAACCGCAAATATACAATAATTGTATGTAATATGTTGTAATAGTATTACCCGCGGGACATCACGTATACGTCATCAATATAAACTCATTGTAATGCTGCGGAAATACCTCGGTTTTATACGATTGAGACATGTTGTTATACTGAAAACCTAAACAAACATACTGGATCATCGATTTGAGAAAGATATCCTTGCAAAATTCGCGGGCAAGGGACGAGCCACGGTTTCCCAGATTCCCATCTGGCATCGTCACTTGTAATTGCGAATATCGCAGGTTCAAATCCTGCCCCCGGTTGAAAATTTTGCAAGTTTTATAAAATTCGTTAAGTTGCCGTGTGATGCCGGCATAGAATAGCATCACCTCATTTCTTACCCATAGGTGACGTAAGAGGCGGCTAAGGGACTCGAGGGTTAGATGTGTATTGCAATTTTAGGCGATAGCCTGACAACCTGTCACTATGGCTATACACAATTTTCCGAATGACCTTCAAATGTTTGTCAGGTGTGGCGTAAATCCGTATTTTGCGGCCTTTTGCGCTCTGCCTACCCCCCAAGGGATTATAGGCGTGATGTGTGTATGTATGTATGTGTATGTTTGAAAAAAATATATATTTAAATAACGTGTTAAAAACAGATTGGATATTAGGTTCACAATAACTGCGATGGACTGTAATTTATTTGATACAATCTTGTCCAAAGTTACATTTGGATGAGATTTTAGTCTTTGACGTTCTGCCTACCACCTTAAGTACCTACTGTCATATTCAGGCTGGGTTAGACACTCAAACCGCCAATGTAAGTCTTATGTGCGCGATATAAGAACGGTCCAAAGTCCAAACTGTCTAACCCAGTCTGATCTTGACTGTACAACAGGTTTGACTACGTATGAACATTTTGCATGCTTAGATCATATATGTAATTTGTGTTTTTATTGTTATTTTTATAGTTTTTAACTAGTGCATGGATTTAAAAACTATTTTCATGAAACGAAAATGTCTGATGATGTTGATCAACATAAATCTACCTGTTTTTATAAAGAAATATTACGCTGGACCACTATTAAAAAGTGTTTCCTTATCATCATCATCAGCCCACATCCACCTACTGCAGGGCAAAGGCCTCTGGGTTATTTTTTATTCACCCCGGAAATTTTACAGGGCGACTTTACTCATGATTCTGAACAACTTTTATTATGGGGTCACCTGCGAAATCGCGAAAAATAAACCAGCTGTTCCATACATTTTGTTCCAGTAGGTATGAATTTTTCTATGGAGCAGCTGTTTTTTTTTTCGTGATTTCGAAGGTGACCCCATAATAAAAGTTGTTCAGAATCATGAGTAGAATCCCCCTGTAAAATTTCCGGGGTGAATAAAAAAATATCCTGTATTGCGCCATTCTTCATGGTCCTGTGCTAAACTCATCCATAGAGATACCGTCTTGTTGAACATATAGTAATGTGCAATGTTTATTCCAGCAACGGCCACAGTGTGGTCGCGTCGCGGTTCGTCTAGTTCGCTTGGCAAACCTCCGCCACCTGTGAGACGGTGCTCTTCCATATCACGACCACAGAGACCTAACATACAGGTGAGATTCGTGTCCTGCGTCTTACAGCAACGTGTGGTTATCTTACTTAATTAAAAATTTCAAGAATTTTTCTGTTAATTTGTTTTTGCAATTACTTGCAAATCTTTTCTATTTGTCTGGTTTTAATGTAAAGGCTGTTTGGAACATATCGCTGCAAGCAATGAGGCCGCCTTTTCTGTATTGTTTTTTTTTCTGTTGTAAGCAATAAAGTGTTTATTTATCTACGAGTATCTTACATAAACCTTTTTACTTACAATATACACTAAAATGTACTTAACGGTTGATTAAGGTTCTGTACCCTAATATGATCGCTTTGTCGTCCGTCTTATAATTTGTTATTTGACAGGTTGGTCCTCAAAGTCCGCAAGTGTCAACGGATGCTGACAACCTGCCGCCGCCGCCGGCATTCTTACTACAACCGGATAACGAATCCAATCTGGGTGAGTTTACGCTCTGCCTACCCTCTAAAGGGATGAAGACGTGATTTTGTAGCCGCTTCTGTTTACCCCTAAAGGGATAAAGACGTTATTTTGTAGCTGCTTCTGTTTACCACTAAAGGGATAGAGGCGTGACTTTGTAGCTGCTTCTGTTTACCACTAAAGGGATAGAGGCGTGACTTTGTAGCTGCTTCTGTTTACCCCTAAAGGTAGAAAGACGTGATTTTGTAGCTGCTTCTGTTTACCCCTAAAGGTAGAAAGACGTGATTTTGTAGCTGCTTCTGTTTACCCCTAAAGGTAGAAAGACGTGATTTTGTAGCTGCTTCTGTTTACCCCTAAAGGTAGAAAGACGTGATTTTGTAGCTGCTTCTGTTTACCCCTAAAGGTAGAAAGACGTGATTTTGTAGCTGCTTCTGTTTACCCCTAAAGGTAGAAAGACGTGATTTTGTAGCTGCTTCTGTTTACCCCTAAAGGTAGAAAGACGTGATTTTGTAGCTGCTTCTGTTTACCCCTAAAGGTAGAAAGACGTGATTTTGTAGCTGCTTCTGTTTACCCCTAAAGGTAGAAAGACGTGATTTTGAAGCTGCTTCTGTTTACCCCTAAAGGGATAAAGGCTTGATTTTGTAACTGCCTCTGTCTACCCCTACTACCTCTGCCTACCCCTCAAGGGATTGATCATGTCACCATATCTTGTGTTATTTTCCCCGTATGATGTTATATCCTTAATTTGAGCACATCAAATTGGCAGGTCTCCAAACATCAGTCGCTGAGACTGTGAAACAACTGACGGAACTAAAACACATGCCCGCCTCACCCGGTATCGTGCGACGCTCGTTACAAGTAAGTCATATGCATAAGTGCCATGTGATGCCGGCTTAGAATAGCATCACCCCATATCTTTCCCGCGTCTTAAGAGGCGACTAAGGGACTTGAGCGTATCATGTGTATTTCAATTTTAGGCGACCGGCTGACAACCTGTTACAATTTTTCCGATTTGCGAAATATTTGTCAGACGTGCCGATAGCGACCGTATTTTACGGCCGTTAACGCACTGTCTACCCCGCAAGGGTCAAGGTGTTATATAAATGTAAATGTGTGTAAGATGAAGATATTTGAAGGTTTGATTTATCACACAAAAACGAAACATAAATTAAATTTTCAATAATCACAAAACGTAAATTAATAAGATTATTATTTTTAGGGAACAATATTTTCTGTCACCGACATTTATATTTGTCATCACGTAGTATCACCAAATAATGAGATCTATCGCCACGAAATATTTTCGTTCTCAGATAAACAAATGTGTTCCCAGGTATGCATCACCAAATTAATTTTATATAATGTGTAACATAAGAGATGGATTACCAAAGAATTTGTGGTGCATTGATTTAATTTATACTTCGTTCTCATAATAATAGTTTTGTTACTTATATAATAGATTAGTACTCAAAATGGTAGATCTGTCACCAAATAAATCAATTTTCGTTCCCAGACAGCGATTCCCTTAAATTTGCTATTTTGTCACCAATACAGTGGTAACATTTAATTTCAGTATGTTATCAAAATAATATTGTTCGCTACCAAATTAATACATCAATTGTCAATTTGAACGAAAAAATATTCAAATAGACGGAGCCAAATTGACGCGCTTTAAAAACTTACCAATCAGACCTCAGCAATGGGTCCAATGGGTCGTAGGATCATACGATGCGTGGCGCGGGCAGCGAGGTGCAACTTTACTTCATTCGCGACAATTTCATTGCTGAGGGTGCATTATCTTTTTTTTGTGGTATAGGCTTACGCTTGACCACAATCGCACCTGATGGAAAGTGACGATGAGGTCTAAGATGATTCGCGTTTGCCTAGAAAATGCCTTTTTTAATTAATAGGATGTTGACTATTTCACGAGAACTATTTGTTTTGCTATCCTACCAGAAATTTTATCGAAATACTGCTTTTACCTGAGGGAGTTAAGCTCCTTGGGGGAGGCATAATATGTCCAGTAAAGTAGTAAGTAGACTGTTTTCGTTGAAACGATGATGGTGATAAATCCTAATTTTATTGAAACTTTTTGAAATTTTGGTGATCACTTTAAATTAATTTTCTTCAATACTTCTTAGGACAAACCTATTTAAATACATTCAAAAATATTAATTTGGTACTAGACCTTATATCTCCATGATTTTAGGTAATTTTTCGTGGAACTGATTTTATATTGTTTGATGACTAGATTTTGGTGACAAATCTATTATTTTGGGGGCAAACTCTATTATTAAGGAAACAGAAAACTACTTAAATTGACGACAGCTTAAATCATACCCTTATTTTTATGCTGAGTAAATCAAACCCACTATTAGGGTTTGATTATTTTCTTAACATCCTTTAGGCTTTTTTCTAGAAATAATACAAAATGTTATATAAACTGTAATTTTTCTCAATGCACCCGATTTCTTACAAAAAAAATGCATGTACTCTCGTATAATTTATATACGAGAGTACATGCATGCATTGCCGTGTGGTGCCGGCTTAGAATAGCATCACCCCATTTCTTTCCCGTGGGAGTTGTAAGAGGCAACTGAGGGACTTGAGGGTGTGTATTGCAATTTTAGGCGATGGGCTGACAACCTGTTACTATGGCGATACACAATTTTTCGAATGACCCTCAAATATTTGTCAGACGTGGCGTAAATGTCCGTTTTTGCGGCCGTTTACGCTCTGCCTACCCCGCAAGGGATAATAGGCGTGATATATGTATGTATAATTTATATAATAACAATATTTCCAGCAACTACAGAACAACTCAAACGCGAACCAAACCCCGCCCACTACTCCGTTGTCCACCTTCCAACAAGCGAAGAGCAACTTCAGTTCAACGACCAGCCTGAATAGCGCCAACACGGGCAATCTCAACCCGATATACGGACAAACTGGACACAGGTAATGTTTTTTCAATTCAATTCAATTCAATTAATCCTTTATTGCGATTAATTCAATTCAATTAATCCTTTATTGCGATTAATTCAATTCAATTAATCCTTTATTGAGATTAATTCAATTCAATTAATCCTTTATTGCGATTAATTCAATTCAATTAATCCTTTATTGCGATTAAGTGTACAGTGGTCTTAAATGATAACAACATAGCTCTTAAAAACTTAATCGTCCTTTTCGGACGTAGCAATTAGGATGGGTTCAAGTAATAATTTTTACCTACATGCATATTATATTACATTACATTAAATTTTACATAATATATTAAATTGCATTATTTTATGTTATATGTGTTCATGATTTGAATTGTTTATGGTTATCGTATGTCGTTAATGTATTTATGAAATTGTATGAATAATTATTAATGATCAGCAAATTTTGTAATTACCAGTAGTTTTAAGTTAACTGAGCCTATTTTGTCACACCTTATACTTGTACATGAAAAAAATATGAAATATGAAATGTTATAACATAAACTTTTGAACCACGATTTTATCTGTGAACAGAGCTCGATAATATCAAAGTACCGGCTGTAATTTTACAGGTGAAATTCGATGTTAATTGCGTATTTAGTCAGGCATTATTATTCCAGGAATATTACCCGGCAACGCAATGTACTAAGAATTCCACATGTAGACTTTGTAGCCTGTAGTTTAATGGCAGTTTTATTATCTCAATAATATGTGTTTGTATCTGAGCTTTTGTCCCTATTTAGCAGTTTCTGCAATGTAACATATTCAAGTTAAAAGTAGAAGAAAATATTTTACAGAGAACTGTACAAAAATTCCGAGTAAGGCCATAAAAAATCACCACCATCGGACAGTAAAATGCATATATGGGGTGTAACGGACAGCCCTCCGAATACTGATAGAATGCATGCAGACCATGAAACTGAATAACTTTCCCCTAGGAACATATGCCTAGGAAACAACAAAAAATATGCGACCTCCTATACAAAATTACGATCAGTGGCGTGCACAGGGTTTCACGACTGGGTAGGCAGTACAAACAAAGGCGGTTCTCACACGAACCTCGTATTTTTCAGTGTTTTGTCGTATCCGGTTTTTAGGGGAAAATAGTTTACGAGATCCCATACAAAATTTGTATAGGTATCATTAGTACACGTTACCGCATCAAATTGCGGCTGTCACAAGATGCCATGTGTGCGGGGGCTGTCACCAAAGATGTAAAGAACCACAGTATTATCCGGTGGTGGTGGTCCAATGCGTGCGATTCACGAAGATGATTGTTCATCTCTTTCAATGTTTGCACACAACAATCTGACAAAATACAATTTTCAAGTATGACCTATTGTTACCTTTTATTTGCGTAATTTCCAATTGTTGATCTGCATTTTATCACACATAATATCAACTTAGGTATTGAAAGCAGTACTTTAACTTTTGTAAACACACAACACAAATCTTATTACAGTTGTTTATCGCGCACATTAGAAGGTATGATAGAAGTTCTGTAATTTTTCATTCTATTCTATCACAGAACACCCACCGAACTACATTTTCACTATTAAACTTTAAAGCTTTACTTGAAAAACCTAACCTAAAATAAACAACACGGGTAAACAACAATGGAGGAATTTGCAATGTCTTCTAAAGTAAAATACTATCAAGCAAAATTGCACCTCATTAATATGCAAATAGTTCAAAAGAAAGGTGTCACAAATTGGTCGGATTATACGCACCGCCCCCTCTCACACCTCAACCCGCGCGCTTTTTTCTATAGTTTTTGCGTTTGTTTACTAGATTTTTGACCAACCATCACTGCACGACGTTGATTATGCACAACACGATTGCGCCGGACAACGTTTTGTATAACAGGATCGTCTTCAAGGGGCTTTAGGGGGCGAAGCCCATTAAAACTAAACATTTTTGACACAGATTCAATACAGTAGGTTAGGGTAGAATTGTGACCCCCTGGAGCAAATGAAGCGAGCGATCAAGCCACAATTGCCACTGTCGTGCAGGCTTGGGACATGCAATGCTGCATGCAAGGCTGTGTCGGCCATGATTTTGCTGTGCAAAACACTGTTATGCAGTATAGGGACTCGCCGTGTGTATGCAGTCGTTTTTTTTTTAATAAGCAGCACCTTTGGAGGATGATGTTGGGCCCTGTTAGCGCTACTAGTTTGAACCGGTTTGAACACGTAGTAATAGTCTATTTCATTCATAAAAGCAGGCAGCGGTCGAGGCGCCTAGGCTCGATTGACAGTGGTAATGTTCGAGTTCACTAGGGGCGCGAAAGTTTTGAAAATGACGTTCCTTTTTACGAATGGGTATCGTTCTTCAAATAATAATTTTATTAAATATTTATAATTTTGTGTGGATCAAAATATCAGGGTAGGCAGTGCTTTTGTGCCTATATGGACTGCACGCCCCTGATTACGATCAGCCGACTGCATTTACTATAGGAAGTCGTTTTCTTTTGACGTTTGTAGAAACATTTTTTATGGAATGTTGTTAATATTTATGGTCTGAATCCCTATCAGTATTCGGAGAGCTGTCCCTTACACCCTGTATATAATTTTATGCACAGATTGATTATTATTTTATACACAGATTGATATACAGAGAATTTGCATATGCTTGATAGTTAAAATATGCTCGCTAAAAGTCTGCAAATACATTTATTTCAGGATACTCGCGTACGTCGAGAACAATATGTACGTGCGCAAGAACAGCCTCAACGCATCCAATTCGGATCTCTTCCGAGAGGCCACAGCCGGTGAGTTATTGTTTTAGAGAACGAAATGTTTTACTTGTAGGAAAACTGGTCATTATTTTGTAATTTGCTGCATTAAACAAAATGTTGCGACTGTAACGCTGCCGCACAAACTATAAGTGCAGTATGGAACATTTTAGTACTTTCGAGTAAAACGCTCTAAAAAAATCGATTTTTAATCTTATAATAATATAATATTTGAAATCACAAAGGAGATGTATAATACAGGACAGTTACCAATAGATTTCAAAATTAGTAAAACAGTAACATTGCCTAAAAAACTAAATACACTGAAATGTGAGGAGCATAGGACACTTAGTTTAATTTCGCAAGCATCCAAGATACTTTTAAAAATTATTCAAAATCGCATAAGAACAATTGCAGAAAACACCGTCGGACCAGATCAATATGGATTTAGGCAGAATAAAGGCACCAGAGAGGCAATTTTAGCGCTTAGACTAGTCGTAGACAGAAGGATGGAACTGAGCCTTGATACCCACATCGCTTTTATCGATCTAGAAAAAGCGTTCGACAAAGTGGATTGGAGGATAATGATGAGAGTGCTGAAGGAAGCTGGACTAGATTACAGGGACAGACGAATAATTTTTGAACTATATAGAGAACAGGAAACAATAGTAGAAGTAGGGGACGAAAAGGGTACAGCAAAGATAAGACAAGGCGTCAGACAAGGATGTCCACTCTCACCCTTAATATTTAATATATTTATAGAATGTGCCATCAGACAGATATCAGCTGCAGATAAAGGGGGGATCAAAATGAATGGGGAAAAAATCCAATTTATCCGATTTGCGGATGATATAGCGGCATTCGCAGAAACAAGTTCACAACTACAAGAATTAATTGAGTCAATGGATAACATATTTAAACAAATTGGACTAAAAATAAATATAGCTAAAACAAAAACAATGGTAACTTCAAAAAAAGCCACTCTTCCCAATAGCCAAATTCACTTAAACAATACTCCAATAGAAAATGTAACTAGTTTCAGATATTTGGGTAGTCTGATAACAAACGACTCAAGGTGCACGCCGGATATTGTCTCAAGAATTGTAATGGCCAAAAGAGCCTTCCATAATAAAAAACACCTTTTTATCGCAAAAATAGCCAAACGAGTTAGGAAACGTCTTATAAAGACATACATTTGGAGCATAGCGTTATATGGGTGTGAGACGTGGACGATGACGCAAAGAGATAGAGAGAGGTTGGAAGCGTTTGAGATGTGGTGTTGGAGAAGGATGGAAAAGATCAGTTGGACAGAGAAGAAGACAAACGTAGAAGTGCTGGCACTGGTAGCGGAAGAGCGTTGTCTTCTGAAGACCATAGAAAACAGGAGAGGGAAGATGATTGGCCACTTGCTACGACACGACAGCTTCATTAAGAACATTATTGAAGGGAAGGTGGAAGGAAAGAGAGGCAGAGGTAGACCTAGACGCACTTACTTTACCCAGATAAAGGAAAAAGTCAATGTCGTGTCGTATCAAGAGGTCAAGTCACTGGCGGAGAGGAGAGAAGATTGGAAGTTACTCCACCGACAAGAGTTTGACTCTTAAATTTGAAGAGAGAGAAGAAGAGAATAATATAATATTACGAATAGTTTTAGAACATATCAACTAGTGTTTTATATGGATACGAGGGCGGGGAATTCAAATTTACCGTAAAAAGAATTCAAATATTTTAATAAAGTGGCCTAAAGTTTAAGAAACATGTTATGACTAGGACTTCTCTAAATTTTATAGTCACAGTTTTCACATAAACGCAGTATAACTGTACCTTACTGCGCTTTTGAATTCTCATTTCTGGTATTTGCTGCGTTAATAATAACAACATAGTTTTCTTGATATAAACTGAATATCGTAAATATTTTATCATGACTCAGTTTTATTGTGTAGGTAGGCTAGGTAGTTGATAATTATGAGGCAAAATAAAAGAACCATAGAAAAAATATAGGAGAGAAACATTTATTGAACTTAAACAATTCTAATCTACGATCAAACTATTTTCGTCACTATCTTTATCATTATTGGTTGGCAGATTCAACCAAAACGTTTTTCTGTTTCCTGGCATGAGCGGTTACTATTTTTTTTTAATATTCTCCTTTCTGCTTTCAGTGATTACATTTAATGATTTTTGTTATTTATTTCGGGAAAGTTGCAAGATTTAACAATTTTTGGGGAAGAAAATCCAAAGTGGTTTGAATCTGCTCACCAGAGCTATATTTTAGGGCAAAACGGCCTCTCTGTGCTTCAATGCACATTATATTTTTAAATAACATCGAGGAACTATTTTGCAGACTTTTGCTTGCGAACTAAAGTCTTAGTATTCATAGAAATCATCAATTGAAATAATTTTTACGACGTTATTCTTAGAATTGGACTGCTGAACAGCAGACACAAAATCATCAAAGTCATAAACTTTGTTTTTGCGTTTCAGGGACAGTTCCACCTGGTGATGGAAACTGTCAGCACTCATGAACGAGTGTCCAGGCTCGAAATATTTTA
Source organism: Tuta absoluta (assembly GCA_027580185.1). NCBI lineage: Eukaryota > Metazoa > Arthropoda > Insecta > Lepidoptera > Gelechiidae > Tuta > Tuta absoluta. The sequence goes on along the minus strand of JAQAHW010000066.1, from coordinate 106,204 downwards.
TCGTTATTGTTTTAGCTGCAATTAAATCACTGTTAATGATATTAACGAGAAATGAAAAAAATGCTTAGTTTTTATTTTGCGATGAGCAATTATCAGCCCAAATAACAAAATCTTTAGCGTCTCGATTATGAACAAAGAATGCCCTAAATGTAGATATAATATCCTCTTGGTTTCGACCGGCGATTGTTTCTGGCGAAACTGCTGCAAATGGAAGATTTTTTCCTGAAATTGTTCCCAATGGGACAAATGTTTCATTAAAGACGATCACGCGTGGGCAGAATATGGCAGCTTTGAATTGATCCATACGTGGCAGCATGATCACGCCACGCATTAGGCATTTTTTTCATTTCTCGTTAATATCATTAACAGTGATTTAATTGCAGCTAAAACAATAACGATAAAATATTTCGAGCCTGGACACTCGTTCATGAGTGCTGACAGTTTCCATCACCAGGTGGAACTGTCCCTGAAACGCAAAAACAAAGTTTATGACTTTGATGATTTTGTGTCTGCTGTTCAGCAGTCCAATTCTAAGAATAACGTCGTAAAATTATGACAATTGATGATTTCTATGAATACTAAGACTTTAGTTCGCAAGCAAAAGTCCGCAAAATAGTCCTCGATGTTATTTAAAAAAATATAATTGAAGCACAGAGAGGCCGTTTTGCCCTAAAATATAGCTCTGGTGAGCAGATTCAAACCACTTTGGATTTTCTTCCCCAAAAAATTGTTAAATCTTGCAACTTTCCCGAAATAAATAACAAAAAAACATTAAATGGAATCACTGAAAGCAGAAAGGAGAATATTTAAAAAAAAATAGTAGGTACCGCTCATGCCAGAAGGTATAGCGCGCATAATTACGCATTGCAATCAGTGTGTCACATCGCAGCCGGTGTACTCTGCCCTTTAAGGTGGTGGATATAGACGGACAGACAGACAGTTTAAGAAATGATAAGGGTTCCTAAAAAACACTCGTTGTGTTTACCTTAATAGTTTATTTCTCGGCCAAACAGTAATCTTCTTCTTCTTTTTCTTTTCGTGTGGGACACCGAGTTGTCCTATGACCCGATGAACTCTGTTTTCAGAGTTTTTCAACCGCCTTATACTAATAGTAGGCCTCTGACATGGTTGAGTTACGACCGCATGTCTAAGTAATCATAGAAAGCAGCCGGGACCGACGGCTTAACGTGCCCTCCGAAGCACGGGACCGTCTTACTTACGGACAATTTATTTATTTAACTTTATGCACAGAAATGTACACGGGCGGACTTAGGCGTTATCTCCCAGTCTACCTTAGGGCATGTGGAAAGGGTCGAGGCAGGTGGTTCAGCCTGGAATGTCCTAACCAGACTAAAAACAAATTCACAAAGTGATAAACAAATACTAATTTTGTGAGTTGCACTATCACTGCGCCACACGGTCGTCAGACAGTATAAAGAAGTCGAAAGACGGGCCGAAAATGCCTGGAAAGCTATTGGGCTCTGAAAGACCAATGAGAAATCTTCCAAACATTGAAACGGAAACTCAAGGACATTTTACCTACTCCTATTAGATTTAAGTTACTTACCTTTAGAATCCTAGCTTTCACTAAGCGATTGAAGTAGTTTATTCTGACGCAATCTTCTTTTGGCATTAGCTGCTTGTTGCATTAAGGCATTTCTGAACTGCGTTCTAGTACCTAAAGTTTGTTTTCTCTCCTCCATATTATTTAACTCATGCATATAGGTATCACAATTAATGTATGCACCAGGTCAAACAAATAAAAAGAAACAAGTATAAATAACAATTACAGAGAACTGTGTCAAGGTCAAAGGATAGTAAGCAACTGTACTCATGTAGTACTGACTGACAACTGCAAAAAAGTAAACAACCTGGAGTAGCTGATCCGCGTCATTCATCTCACTTTAACTAGAAATTAACTTTAATTACCTTTCCTTCTCGCACACGCGCACCCACACATTCACACACTAAAAACCTAAAATCAACCAAAACATGTCATGTCTAATTCCTAGCTAAACTCCTGCAGTGGAAGCGATTTACACAGGTAAATATTGAGTAAAATACCAGGAGTTCAACTGAAGGCAGACAATGGCCGCGTTACGCAGCGCTAAATAGCATACGCAGCACAATATAGCAGCGCATACTATGAATTAAACGTGAACCTAAATCTATTTAACTTAATTAACTAAGTTGAGTAAAAGTGGCAAATGATGTGTTCTGACCTTTACATAACTCAAGTCTGTAGTAAATACCGTCTGCCGATCTGGCGTTACGTCACACGTATAAGCACTAGATTAGAATAGTAAGTACCTCCAAATTATATCACTCCACGAATTCCGCAATTCGTACTAAGGAATCACAATGATATGGTACAACAAATATGACTAAAGGGAACACACCATTAACAAGAAGAAACAGTTTTATACCCAAGCAAATAGGTTTAGCACTTACAGTCAATGTCGCCGGCACAATGCGTAAAATACCCAACGGAGATAGGAAGTTCAGGGAATGGATCACATTAGGAGCCGTGGGTACTTACGGGGCTGGGTGGAAAAGGTATCGACACCCAGCATTTCTCTACACAGCCTTGGCGCGCCATTCACGTCAAACCACACACGACTTCTGTTCGTATTCCACTTTAATATTAGTCATTACGCGTGACCCAATACGAATTTGAGCCGTACAAAACGCGAGCCAATATGGCCACTTGATGCCTTTTCAACGCGACGCTCACGTTGAGGACGTCGGGACATCCAACAATCACTAAGCCTGGTATTCTGGTATAACCCAGGAGAAACGTAATAATACAATGCATCAACACGCGCGATCTCACAAATTGTATCGTCTATTAACGCGGCATGAAAGCACGTGGCAGAAATCTGCACAAAACACGATACGCTCCGTCCGTAGCGAGACTTCGTGGGTGACTGGCAGTGCGGCGCGGAAACAACCGAGCGCCAGTCGGGCGGTCTGCGCGCACGGCGGCGCCGCATTCCTGACCTTCATTAATACCTAACTTACCCTAGCTTAGCAACGCTAAATATTAAACATTCACCCGCCCTAGGCCGAATCCCTTAGGCCTATTCACTACTGGGGAGACGAGATAGCGTTGCTATTGCTCGCTTAAGAACTGAATCCCCTACCTGAACTGTCGCGACTCGAGGAGTGCCATCACTACCTGGGAACAAGTTGAGAATGCGCCCTCTGCGCCATCGCAGTGGCGGCAGGTTGGCATCCTTAACCAGAACGAGATCTCCGATGCGAGGGGGTTCAGTTCTGTCCGTCCACTTAAGGCGTTGCTGCAGAATGTGCAGATACTCAAGCGACCATCGCTTCCAAAAATTCTGAGACATTTGCTGCAACAACTCATAACGCGTCAAACGATTGCTACTGACCTCTGTGTAGGGGTATTCTGGCAAGGCGTTAAGTGGTCGGCCAATTAAGAAATGCCCTGGTGTCAGGGCCTCCAGATCATTCGGATCCGAGCTAAGCGGACACAAAGGACGCGAATTGAGAACGGCCTCAATTTTACAAAACACAGTCGCTAGCTCCTCAAAGGTTAATATCGTTAAACCTATAACGCGCATCAAATGCGTCTTAGCGGACTTTACAACCGCTTCAAATATACCACCCCAGTGGGGGCATCCTGGTGGATCGAACACCCAGTTAATGCCCTGACGGGAGAGGCTCGTGCCGATAGCTTCCTCGTTTTCCGATAAAAACGTTATAATTTCTTTCATACATCGATCAGCGCCCTTAAAGTTGGTACCACAGTCCGACCTGATCAGCGCTGGTCGCCCTCTTCGCGACACAAATCTATCTAAAGCTGCTAAGAAAGCCTCCGTAGTGAGGTCGGCCACGAATAACTGCAGAATAGCCAAAAGTGCATTGCAGCCCGCATGCGAGTTTTTCTCATGACGATACCTAACTATAAGTTCTACCAAGGGTCCCTTCTTTGGGAGTAACAGCGGATGCCGTGCTGAAAAGGACAGGTTAGCGTTCCGAAGTCTACCTCCAACCCGGAGCATTCCAAGCTCGTCCACGAACGGGTTGAGGCGCACAAGACCTCCCTTCAGCTTTCCACGGCCATCCCTGAGCAGCCTGACCTCCTCCTCAAAATGTTCCGCCTGGACGACCCTAACCAATAAACTTAGAGCCGCATTCCGCTCCGCAGGCGAGAGGACAGGTGTCAAGTTCCGTTCTGCTTGAGGTTTTCTACAGTTGTTCACGAACCGTTTGATCCAACCTGTCACCCCTAGAAGTTTGTCGAGGGAGCTGTATCGTTCCAGCAAGAAAGTCGCACTAGGCTTAGGTACGATCTGCCCTACGTTCACTCGCAAACCTCGATCAGGTGGCCCAAGCGGCGTCCCGCACTCATTGTATGGCCATCTCTCAGGTGACTCAGTCAGCCACTGAGGTCCCCACCACAGTGAGTGATCTACCAAATCAGGGGCCCTACATCCCCGTGAGGCGCAGTCCGCTGGGTTCTGTTCTCCCGGTACGTGTCTCCATACCAACGGAGTTTCCGATCCTTTAATCTGTGACACCCGATTTGCCACGAAAACCTCAAGAGTATGTACCGACGTCTGTAACCAGCACAGAACTATCCCACTGCCCTTGCTACATCCCGCCGATGGGAGCAACTTGCGAGGCATGGCGATGCGTACGATCCCTGGTAAGGTGGTCACAAACTTGGTCCAATCATTCAACAACTCTCCGGAGAGCTGGTCGTCCCAACCCAAGTTTGCTAGCCACAACCTTTGCAAGAAGCACTTCGCCATGAACGTCACCGGTGCAATCCACCCGTTAGGATCGAAAGTTCTGGCGATCGTCGATAATACCGAACGCTTCGTCCAAGTCTTCTGCAAAAGGTCTGGCTCGATCTGATACGTAAAGACATCATGCGTTGGCCTATATTGCACCCCTAGGATGCTCAACGTATTTGGATTGTCTGGGTTCTCGAAAAGGTGCGGGTCCTGCTGGAACTCACCTGGCAAACCGGCCAGGAGCTCTGGACAGCTGGACAGCCATTTCCGCAACTCATAACCTCCTGATTCCATGATCGCGATCAGCTCGTCTCGTAGGAGCAGTGCCTGTTGCACGCTATCTGCACCCGTGCAGACGTCATCCACGTAGACGTCGCGATCCAGTACTGCTGCGGCTCGAGGGAATCTTACCCTTTTTTATTTTTATTTATTTACTAGCTTTTACCCGCGACTTCGTCCGCGTTAGATAGTTTTTTTAGGCAGAAGTTCTAAAATAGGTATGTGTATTCATAGTGTGACAGTGATATTAGAACAGTTCTTATCTGTACTGTTTAAAGATGAATTGCTTGCTACTGTTGTTCAAGGGACAATTCTAAATTTGCTATCCGGCCTGAGAGACAAAATTTTTAAACACTGAATACAAAAGTCAGTAGATAACAGAGTACTTACTCCAGAGGTGCCGATTTGAGCACACTTAAATGGTCAGCATAAGTGGATAAGACAGATAAATCTTAAGTTACTGTAATACATTTTTATATACCACATCTTCTGCTTTTCTGTCCTTAACTTATTCCCATCATATTGAACAACTTTTGTTTTAGAATCATGCCTGTATCTCTAATAGTTTAAATGGGCACCTGATAATAGACCTGGAAGTCAACATAAGGTACTACAGATCCTAAATGTCCTTGTGAAAAGAAGCGGCCTATCATACTGAACAACTTCTGTTCTGGAACCATTTCTGTATCTCCAATAGTTTACGTGGGCTCCTGATGGTAGACCTGGTGGTCTATATAAGGTACTCTAGATCCTCAATGTCCTTGTGCAAAGAAGCGGCTCATCATACTGAACAACTTTTGTTTAATAACCATGCCTGTACCTATCTCTAATAGTTTTGCTGGGCTCCTGATGGTACACCTGGTGGTCTACATAAGGTACTTCAGAGCCCCAATGTCCTTGTGAAAGAAGCGGCCCATCATACTGAACAACTTTTGTTTTGGAACCTTGCCTGTATCTCTAATAGTTTAGCTGGGCTCCTGGTGGTACACCTGGTGGTCTACATTAGGTACTGCAGAGCCCCAATGTCCTTGTGAAAAGAAGCGGCCCATCATACTGAACAACTTTTGTTTTGGAACCATGCCCATATCTCTAATAGTTTAGCTGGGCTCCTGGTGGTACACCTGGTGGTCTACATAAGGTACTCCAGATCCCCAATGCCCTTGTAAAAAAAAGCGGCCCATCATACTGAACAACTTTTGTTTTGGAACCATTTCTGTATCTCCAATAGTTTAGGTGGGCTCCTGATGGTACACCTGGTGGTCTACATAAGGTACTCCAGAGCCCCAATGTCCCTGTGAAAAGAAGCGGCCCATCATACTGAACAACTTTTGTTCTGGCACCTTGCCTGTATCTCTAATAGTTTAGCTGGGCTCCTGGTGGTACACCTGGTGGTCTACATAAGGTACTCCAGAGCCCTTATATGCTTGTGAAAAGAAGCGGCCCATCATACTGAACAACTTTTGTTTTGGAACCTTGCCTGTATCTCTAATAGTTTAGCTGGGCTCCTGGTGGTACACCTGGTGGTCTACATTAGGTACTGCAGAGTCCCAATGTCCTTGTGAAAAGAAGCGGCCCATCATACTGAACAACTTTTGTTTTGGAACCATGCCCATATCTCTAATAGTTTAGCTGGGCTCCTGGTGGTACACCTGGTGGTCTACATAAGGTACTCCAGATCCCCAATGCCCTTGTAAAAAAAAGCGGCCCATCATACTGAACAACTTTTGTTTTGGAACCATTTCTGTATCTCCAATAGTTTAGGTGGGCTCCTGATGGTACACCTGGTGGTCTACATAAGGAACTCCAGAGCCCCAATGTCCCTGTGAAAAGAAGCGGCCCATCATACTGAACAACTTTTGTTCTGGCACCTTGCCTGTATCTCTAATAGTTTAGCTGGGCTCCTGGTGGTACACCTGGTGGTCTACATAAGGTACTCCAGAGCCCTTATATGCTTGTGAAAAGAAGCGGCCCATCATACTGAACAACTTTTGTTTTGGAACCATGCCTGTATCTCTAATAGTTTAGCTGGGCCCCTGGTGGTACACCTGGTGGTCTACATAAAGTATTTCAGATCCCCAATGTCCTTGTGAAAAGAAGCGGCCCATCATACTGAACAACTTTTGTTTTGGAACCATGCCTGTATCTCTAATAGTTTAGCTGGGCTCCTGGTGGTACACCTGGTGGTCTACATAAGGTACTCCAGACCCTCAATGTCCTTGTGAAAAGAAGCGGCCCATCATACTGAACAACTTTTGTTTTGGAACCATTTCTGTATCTCCAATAGTTTAGGTGGGCTCCTGATGGTAGACCTGGTGGTCTACATAAGGTACTCCAGATCCCCAATGTCCATGTGAAAAGATTCGGCCCTTCATACTGAACAACTTTTGTTTTGGAACCATGCCTGTATCTCTAATAGTTTAGCTGGGCTCCTGGTGGTACACCTGGTGGTCTACATCTATACTCCAGACCCTCGAATGGTTATATAAAGTAGCCTATTTCCGTTCTCGGTAGGCTAGCAATCTCTGTGCCAAGTTTCATGAAGATCGGTTCAGCGGTTTGGCCGTGAAAGCGTAGCAGACAGACAGACAGACAGACAGACAGACAGAGTTACTACCTGGTGGTCTATATAAGGTACTCTAGATCCTCAATGTCCTTGTGCAAAGAAGCGGCTCATCATACTGAACAACTTTTGTTTAATAACCATGCCTGTACCTATCTCTAATAGTTTTGCTGGGCTCCTGATGGTACACCTGGTGGTCTACATAAGGTACTTCAGAGCCCCAATGTCCTTGTGAAAGAAGCGGCCCATCATACTGAACAACTTTTGTTTTGCAACCTTGCCTGTATCTCTAATAGTTTAGCTGGGCTCCTGGTGGTACACCTGGTGGTCTACATTAGGTACTGCAGAGCCCCAATGTCCTTGTGAAAAGAAGCGGCCCATCATACTGAACAACTTTTGTTTTGGAACCATACCCATATCTCTAATAGTTTAGCTGGGCTCCTGGTGGTACACCTGGTGGTCTACATAAGGTACTCCAGATCCCCAATGCCCTTGTAAAAAAAAGCGGCCCATCATACTGAACAACTTTTGTTTTGGAACCATTTCTGTATCTCCAATAGTTTAGGTGGGCTCCTGATGGTACACCTGGTGGTCTACATAAGGTACTCCAGAGCCCCAATGTCCCTGTGAAAAGAAGCGGCCCATCATACTGAACAACTTTTGTTCTGGCACCTTGCCTGTATCTCTAATAGTTTAGCTGGGCTCCTGGTGGTACACCTGGTGGTCTACATAAGGTACTCCAGAGCCCTTATATGCTTGTGAAAAGAAGCGGCCCATCATACTGAACAACTTTTGTTTTGGAACCTTGCCTGTATCTCTAATAGTTTAGCTGGGCTCCTGGTGGTACACCTGGTGGTCTACATTAGGTACTGCAGAGCCCCAATGTCCTTGTGAAAAGAAGCGGCCCATCATACTGAACAACTTTTGTTTTGGAACCATGCCCATATCTCTAATAGTTTAGCTGGGCTCCTGGTGGTACACCTGGTGGTCTACATAAGGTACTCCAGATCCCCAATGCCCTTGTAAAAAAAAGCGGCCCATCATACTGAACAACTTTTGTTTTGGAACCATTTCTGTATCTCCAATAGTTTAGGTGGGCTCCTGATGGTACACCTGGTGGTCTACATAAGGTACTCCAGAGCCCCAATGTCCCTGTGAAAAGAAGCGGCCCATCATACTGAACAACTTTTGTTCTGGCACCTTGCCTGTATCTCTAATAGTTTAGCTGGGCTCCTGGTGGTACACCTGGTGGTCTACATAAGGTACTCCAGAGCCCTTATATGCTTGTGAAAAGAAGCGGCCCATCATACTGAACAACTTTTGTTTTGGAACCATGCCTGTATCTCTAATAGTTTAGCTGGGCCCCTGGTGGTACACCTGGTGGTCTACATAAAGTATTTCAGATCCCCAATGTCCTTGTGAAAAGAAGCGGCCCATCATACTGAACAACTTTTGTTTTGGAACCATGCCTGTATCTCTAATAGTTTAGCTGGGCTCCTGGTGGTACACCTGGTGGTCTACATAAGGTACTCCAGACCCTCAATGTCCTTGTGAAAAGAAGCGGCCCATCATACTGAACAACTTTTGTTTTGGAACCATTTCTGTATCTCCAATAGTTTAGGTGGGCTCCTGATGGTAGACCTGGTGGTCTACATAAGGTACTCCAGATCCCCAATGTCCATGTGAAAAGATTCGGCCCTTCATACTGAACAACTTTTGTTTTGGAACCATGCCTGTATCTCTAATAGTTTAGCTGGGCTCCTGGTGGTACACCTGGTGGTCTACATCTATACTCCAGACCCTCGAATGGTGATATAAAGTAGCCTATGTCCGTTCTCGGTAGGCTAGCAATCTCTGTGCCAAGTTTCATGAAGATCGGTTCAGCGGTTTGGCCGTGAAAGCGTAGCAGACAGACAGACAGACAGACAGACAGACAGAGTTACTTTCGCATTTATAATATTAGTGTGGATTTATTAAACTTTATTGCACAGAAAGTACAAAGGGCGGGCCTAATGCCACGCGGCATTCTCTACCGGCCAACCAAAAGATAAACAGAAAGAGTAAAAGCGGTACCCTTTCCTGTGCGGCCAACTCTCACAGCGTGCGTACTGCCAAAAACGGACTTGGCTTCAGACCATACGTTACCGTGTTGAGCTCATAAGTGACCATCGGCTCGTCAGGGCTCTCACGCCACAAAATCAGCTGATACCGACGGTCATCCGGGTGTATGATTGTTTGGCGAAACATCATTTTGACGTCTGCGACGAACGCTACTTGGTGCAACCGAAAATCTGTGAGGATGTCCACAATGTCCCGGTTCAACTTGGGACCCGCGTGCAGACACTGGTTCACAGACACACCGTTCGATGTAGGAGCAGAACCGTCAAACACTACCCGTATCTTCGCCTCCGGTGACTTCAAAACAGCCAGGTGTGGTATATAGTAATGCTCGACACACCTCCAATCTATGCTGGACACCGACATGTGGCCTAACTCTAGGTACTCCCTCATGAATTCGATATACTTCTGCCGAAGTGCTGCATCTCGCTTCATCTTTCTCTCCATAGCCAGTAGTCTCCGTTCCGCTATCTGTCGCGAGCTACCTAAGGAGGGGCGGTTTGGGAGAAATGGCAACCTGGTAACAAACCTACCTGACGAACTTCGTGCAGTGTTGTACTGATAGAACAGCTCGCACTCGTCATCCTCTGGCTTCCGTCTATCCGCTGTGGGTGGCTCCTCAGACTCCCAAAACCTCTGCAGCACCTCCGACAACACACTACCATAGAGCACCGTATCGCCCTCTGGTAGGTCCTGAGGTCTCCAAACTGGGCCAAAAATAACATACCCCCCTGTGGTATCAACGGCCACTAAACCAGTTTGCTGAAGTACTCGTTTTCTGCCACACCAGAATCTCCCGAGGACGTCTGACCCGAGGAGAACGTCCACCGTACCAGGAGTATCAAAGTCAGGATCAGCTAACTCTAAGCCTGTGGTTAATCCTCGTACCGTTGACGGTAACCGAACCTGAGGAAGTTTCCCTACCACTTCATCCAGCACCACTGCTGAGGCATGATAGCTGACCCCTGTACCTGTATTACCTAATGTGAACTCGAAGTTCACCTGACCCCGAACGTCAGGCACATCTACACCTCCAATACCTACAGCCCCATCCGTTGTGGGCCTTATATTTAAGCGTAGCCTACTCACCAGCTTACTAGACACAATACAACCCTGAGCCCCTGTATCTAGCAAGGCTCTTACCTGTATGCTGCGGCCACCGTATCCCCATACCCAAATCCTTGCCGTAGGCAACAATACCGTAATTGGCCGGGGGGCCGAAGCTGGCGTGTAGGCGGCGATTACCTAGCAGGAATCTAAGCGCGGAGTGTCCGCGTCCTGCGGGGGGGTCCCCTCTCTCCGTACACCTTCGAGTGGGTCCCACTCCTGCTGATAGGGACCTCTGGTCCTGTACGCCATGGCTGGCAGCCTATAGTAACCCTGCGGCAGGCGCGCGTACCGTAGATGCGCCTGTAGCCGCGGGTGCTCAGCCAAGGGGAGAGGCATGCGTGGGTCATGAGACCTCACCATGTTGTTCAGTCCCGCCGAGTACTGCATGTACTGGCCCTGGTATTGGCACCCGCCCGTAGCATCACGTACCTGTGATGGGTGCCCCTGACCTTGGACCTGTGACCAACTACCCCGTTCCGGCACCTGCTGCCGAGGTGGTGACTGTCTCGCGCGTGGTGAAGGGGGCATCACCTGCTGATGTCCCTGGCCTCGTCCCTGGAACCTTGGTGGAAGAGGACTCCTCCTTAGAGGGGGTGGGGAGCGTTGCTCCCGTCTAGGTAAGGCAGACTCCGTCCGCTGACCCGCGTCAGCTCTGCCTCCGTAATCTCCGCTGCGGTTCATGCATAGGAGCTGATGGTGGGCACCCTGGCAGTACCTGCAGTTGGTGCTTGATGGGCACTCTCGCACCTGATGCGGCCCCATACATCTAAAGCACCAACGCCGTTGCTGCACCACACCACGACGTTTCTGCACCCGCTGTGCAGTGAACTCCTCACACGCAGTCACCTGATGCCCCGCCTCTCTGCAGTAGGCACACCTCGTTTCCAAATTAGCGACATTGTATCGCCTGGGTGGCCTACTCTTACCATCTCGCGCCTGTGCACCCGGCCGTTCCGGGCGGCGAGCGGCCGCAGACTCCGCGTGAGGCGACTCTCCAAATTGGGCATCCACCCGTCTGCACTCGGCCTCGAGGAAGGACTTGAGCTCCTCGAAGGTCGGGAGGTAATCAGATGTCTTACCTCCGTGCGACTGTTCAAAACGAGCGGCCATATCACTCGGCAGGCGGCGCAACAACGTGTGGACCAGGATATAATCATAGCCTGACACCGGCATCCCCTGTCTCTCAAGAGCGTTCACTGCAACGCAGACAGGGTTAAGGACCTTGGCCCTGAGGTCCGTCCCTCGTGTGATGGTCGGCACGGTGAGCCACTGTTCCAAGAGTTGGTCAATCATGAGACGTTTGTTGCTGTATCTCTCGATCAGCAAGCCGCGAGCCGTCTCGTAACTTGCATCATCGACTGGTAGATGCTTTACCAGCTCATGGGGCTCACCTTGCAGCTTGGCCATCAATTGTGCCATTTTATATGCCGGCTGCAAGTCAGTGCGGTTATGAATCACACTGTCAAACAGATCCTGGAATCGGGTCCAATCCGTGTAGTCCCCGTGGAAGACCGGAATCGCCACAGCCGGCAGGGGCACTTGCACCCCCGGTCCCCGCGGACCATGGGGTGGGTCCGGCTCCCCAGCTCTACGCCTGGTGATCACAGCAGCCGCCTGCTGGATCTCCTGCCCCATCTCCAGGCACTGGGTCACATTCGCCCAGACCGTAAGCATAGAGTAGAAATCACATAGAGATGACACTCCCGCTCCAGACGCGCTCAAGGTCAATCCGTCTGGCTGTCTCTTAGAGAACAATTCAGTCGGGAGTGCGCTTCGCCGCGGAAACGTTCGTCGTGCGGGTCAAATTTTCATTTTTTGTGAAAAATTTTGCAATGCCGAATTATTGTGGTGTGTATGGCTGCAAAAGTGATGCGAGGAAGACTCCGCATCTAAGTTTTTTTAATTTGCCTAAAGATGAGCCAAGGTAAGTGATGATTTTACAGTAAATACCTAGGTACCTATCATTCGTTATTATACGTAATTGTTGTGTGTACTCCTATTTTTACTTACGTAGGTACCTAGTTTCCATTTTCTAATTTAAACTACCTAGGTGCCTAAGTCATTGTTAGCTGATAATGATAAATAAGCGCATTCGTATCGTAGGTATGTTTTTAACGTAGGTAAGTAGGTACCTACTTATCACCGCTCGACTGCAACAAAAAGTTCATTTGATAAAAAATCCTTGAATAGATATAACAAACAATTAATATTCATCGCAAATCTTTTAAAATGATTGCATTTTGGTCAATCGGCGAGGCGGCGAATAGGTAGGTATCAAACGGAGGCGGCGGCGGCGTGGTGGCGGTGTGCTTTGTGCCGTGTGCCGAGCGAGAATAACCTAGATCGTCCGTCAATACCACGCAGTAGGTAGATAGTTTGGTTAGGTAAGGTATTTAAATACATACTTATAAGCCAGTACAAGAGTAGGCTGTAATATATTACCTACCTATTAACAATAAAATGGTAAGGTAAGACTTTAAAACGGGTAAATATTTTGTTCCCACGGGAAAACTGTTAGCAGCGGTCGCAACCGCTTGACTGGCCGCTAGTCTGGAATAAAATTATTGGCACGTGACAGCCCCGACTTAAAGCGCGGGAGAGTGCGGGGCGTTACGGGCTGCGGGGGGAAGTAGGTATTTAAAGCGCGGCTTTTGGGGCCCAGACAAAGGAGTTTCGCTTCTATACGCCAGTATTATTATCTATTCTTATGCCGTAAGTTTGACCTGGTCATCAGGCGTCCCATCAAGTAACTCCTCGCATCCAGTGAAGCAATCCAACACCTCCGCGACCCGTTCGTCAATCCGTTGCGCACCAGCGATGAGTGCGTCCTCTCGGTCCCCGCGACCGACCATCGCCTGCTTAGTCGCGAACCACATTAGGTGCGTTCTAATTTTTGCCTGAAGCTGTGTAATTGTGGGAGCCATGGTACCAACTCAAAGTAACACCGAACCTTACAATAAAAAACAATAATAAACAATCGGCCCTGATCCTACCGTTAGGATATCCGCACAGGGCAAACACAACGATAATAACAAACAAAATATTTTTTTTTTGTAGGTAGATTAAAAAACTTATACTAAAATAATCTTAAACCTAGTGGTTTTCTTAACCACGCTCTGCTACCAAAAATTGTCTAATTCCTAGCTAAACTCCTGCAGTGGAAGCGATTTACACAGGTAAATATTGAGTAAAATACCAGGAGTTCAACTGAAGGCAGACAATGGCCGCGTTACGCAGCGCTAAATAGCATACGCAGCACAATATAGCAGCGCATACTATGAATTAAACGTGAACCTAAATCTATTTAACTTAATTAACTAAGTTGAGTAAAAGTGGCAAATGATGTGTTCTGACCTTTACATAACTCAAGTCTGTAGTAAATACCGTCTGCCGATCTGGCGTTACGTCACACGTATAAGCACTAGATTAGAATAGTAAGTACCTCCAAATTATATCACTCCACGAATTCCGCAATTCGTACTAAGGAATCACAATGATATGGTACAACAAATATGACTAAAGGGAACACACCATTAACAAGAAGAAACAGTTTTATACCCAAGCAAATAGGTTTAGCACTTACAGTCAATGTCGCCGGCACAATGCGTAAAATACCCAACGGAGATAGGAAGTTCAGGGAATGGATCACATTAGGAGCCGTGGGTACTTACGGGGCTGGGTGGAAAAGGTATCGACACCCAGCATTTCTCTACACAGCCTTGGCGCGCCATTCACGTCAAACCACACACGACTTCTGTTCGTATTCCACTTTAATATTAGTCATTACGCGTGACCCAATACGAATTTGAGCCGTACAAAACGCGAGCCAATATGGCCACTTGATGCCTTTTCAACGCGACGCTCACGTTGAGGACGTCGGGACATCCAACAATCACTAAGCCTGGTATTCTAGTATAACCCAGGAGAAACGTAATAATACAATGCATCAACACGCGCGATCTCACAAATTGTATCGTCTATTAACGCGGCATGAAAGCACGTGGCAGAAATCTGCACAAAACACGATACGCTCCGTCCGTAGCGAGGCTTCGTGGGTGACTGACAGTGCGGCGCGGAAACAACCGAGCGCCAGTCGGGCGGTCTGCGCGCACGGCGGCGCCGCATTCCTGACCTTCATTAATACCTAACTTACCCTAGCTTAGCAACGCTAAATATTAAACATGTCAATTACTTCGCGCGCGCGGGAGGCGCGATACCCGCAACTTAAAAATAATAATGATTTATGACAGGTAGGTTGTGTTATCAGATAATACTGTGTTAATATTATAATCCTTCCTACTTAACTTTTGATAAATCTCAAGAATAAGCGCCGTAAGTGTATTTACTTCAAATATGATACGCAAATCTATTGCAATATCTCTACGTATTCATTGTTATCAATGCAGTAAAGTTCTATACTGCACTTATGTTATACATCGCGAGGTTCTTTTTAGAGCTGTTTAATAAAAATTTGCAGCAAGTACACTTACTGCTGTTATATTAACTTGTCGTAAAAAAAACTTAAGCCATACTGCGGTTATGATTTTAAAATTTCACCTTTATTCTGTAGATATAAAAAAACGGATCTTTGATTTATATTGGCCATACTGCAAGCATTTCGCGCCTATACTTAACTGTTTTGGCGCGAAAATGCGACTTACTGCGTTTATGATTTGTGCGGCAGAACGGGAGTCACAATTTTTCTCATTGCCTTTTTCATGGCTTATATTAGTTAAAACGTTTTTTAAGTATAAATTTCTCATTTTTAGGTGGTGTTTATGATAAGGGTTCCCCGCACGGCTCGAGCCCCTCAACACCGAGTTACGGAGAGAATAACTCCTTCTCCAGCTTCGGCCCGAGGGACAACTCTTCGCATTATGGACAAGCAGGTACTAATACTAATAGGCTTTTGTCCTACTAATCAAACGAGCTACTTTAAAATCGATTTTTGTATGAAAAACTGCTGTTGTGACCGTCACTATTTACTATTTAGGATAGACTGAAAAATAAAACTTCAGTTCAATTAATTTTATGTTGAGATGCTGGCTTAGAATAGCATCACTCCATTTCTTGCCCGTGGGAGTCGTAAGAGGCGACTAAGGGACTCGAGGATGTGTATTGCAATTTTAGGCGATGGGCTGACAACCTGTCACTATGGCGATACACAATTTTCCGAATGACCCTCAAATGTTTGTCGGACGTGGCGTGAATGTTCGTATATTGCGGCCATTTACGCTCTGCCTACCCCGAAAAGAATTATAGGCGTGATATGTGTGTGTGTGAGTATTTAAAAAAAAAAATGAATACAAACTATTCTATTTTTGGAAACTGATTTAAAAAATCCAAGTCTCGTTTCTTATTAATTGCCCAGGACCCAACCCTATTACCAAGAAGGCCTTAATTTTTACATGACCCTTTCGTAGCTGTTTCTTTATATTTTTATACATATAAGCCAAAGAAAATCTGCAACTGTTTAGTTTCCTTAATGTGACTTTCAATTTAATATCCCACCCACAAAAGACTATTTAGACCACGTCTTTAATTGTCATGGAAATTTTGAATCATAAAGTTTTTCTTACCATCCCACTTCTGATAACAAAGTGCAGTCTTTTACTATTCAATCATTTTATTACCTAGTTCATTGTAAATGCAATATTGATCGCAAATATTTAAGTTTTGTATATTCTCTATATTTTATACATATGCCGTGTGATGCCGGTTTAGAATAGCATCACCCCATTTCTTTCCCGTGGGTGTCGTGAAAGGCGACGAAGGGACTCGAGAATGTGTATTGCAAGTTTAGGCGATGGGCTGACAACATGTCCCTATGATGATACACATTTCCGCATGACCCTCAAATGTTTGTCAGACGTGGCGTAAATGTCCGTTTTTTGCGGCCGTTTACGCTCTGCGTACCCCGCAAGGGACAATAGGCGTGATATGTGTATGTATGTATGTATATTCCCTGTTGTTCGCAGGCTACAAACTGCAAGAGAAGAAATACGGCCAAAGCAACACGATCTACGCCCAACCGTCGCAAATAATCGCCGGATTCAACAACATGGCGGTCTCCAGACACGACGCGCTCAGCCCTCTCGCGCTCAGGAAGAACATTGCAGCCAGGTCGCACAGCGCCGACAGACACGCCGACCGTAAGTTATTAGAATTAAACCGTTCATTCTAATACAACCTGTCACTATAGCGATGCACAATAATCCGAATGACCCTCAAACATTTGTCGGCCGTTTTTTGCGGCTGTTTGCGCTCTGCCTACCCCGCAAGGGATTATAGGCGTGATATGTGTATGTATGTTTATTCTAATGATGCCGTGTGATGCCGGCTTAGAATAGCATCACCCCATTGCTTTCCCGTGGAAGTCGTAAGAGGCGACTAAGGACTCGAGGGTGTGTATTACAATTTTAGGCGATGGGCTGACAACCTGTCGCTAGCGATACACAATTTTACGAATGAACATCAAACATTTGTCAGACGTGGTGTAAATGGCCGTTTTTTGTGGCTGTTTACGCTCTGCCTACTCCGCAAGGGATTATAGGCGTGATATGTGTATGTAGCGACCTCTTGGAGTCACTACAAGAAGCTCACTCAAGCGGTTCGCAAGCAAGACACAACAGAAGTTCCAATATATCTGTAAGATGGCGCCACGTGACAGATGCGCAGAGAAACAAAGACCCTGAATCGCGGTATCGAAGTGTTTCACCACGCAACGCATATATACAACTTCCAATTCTATCCAGGAGGACCAGTCGGTCCCCTGGCCACAACACCCGGCCAGGCGGGTAGCTACCCTTTTCCCGACACCACCTGGAACCCTCCATTCTACTTAATAGCATTCTCCCTGCCACTCGCCATACATATATGTAACAATTTACAACAGAACTACTTACTTATTTCTAAAAAGAAATATCTTCCATCAGGCAATGGGTAGTGGGATCGCATAAAATGAGTGAATGAATGAGATAAATGCGTTCAACAATATAAAGGTCCTGTTAAATTCAGTGCAAATATGTTTAGGGTGAGTCCTATTCGTGAATCTGAACAAGTTTCCCCAAGGAACATAGGTCGAAATATGAAGAAAATTTTACTCCTCGATCAATAATTTTAAAAAGTATGGGAAGTCAATTTTTCTCACTTAAAATTTATCTTTTAACTTATTTTTATTAGGAAAAGTTTAGTTTTACAAACAGAACTCACCCTAGAAATATTTGCACTAAATTTAATAGGACCAGAGGGTCTGTTTCTGTCCTATGACCTAGACTAGAGTCAAGAGCAAACACATCATTAATAAAAAAAAAAAAAAAAAAAAAGAAGACCTTACATATTAATCAATTTTCTCATAAAAATATCAGTTGAATAAATTAAATATTATGATCCGTTAAAATATTTTTAATTCTTTCACGGCTGTTTCTCCCCTGAATTGAATTTATATAGTTTTAACATAATAATGTGTATTTGTTGTCGTTGTCAGAGGGTCTGATAGCGAGCCTGAGCGCTAAGCTCGCGCCGCAGTTGTCTCCGCGCGGCGCGAGACGAGCTATATCCACCATCACTGCTGCCGACCAGCCGGGCAAAGGGAAAGGTACGTATCATATCATAGAGTAATGTGTATTTGTTGTCAGAGGGTCTGATAGCGAGCCTCAGCGCTAAGAGACGAGCTATATCCACCATTACTGCTGCCGACCAGCCGGGCAAAGGGAAAGGTACGTATCATATCATAGAGTAATGTGTATTTGTTGTCAGAGGGTCTGATAGCGAGCCTCAGCGCTAAGAGACGAGCTATATCCACCATTACTGCTGCCGACCAGCCGGGCAAAGGGAAAGGTACGTATCATATCATAGAGTAATGTGTATTTGTTGTCAGAGGGTCTGATAGCGAGCCTCAGCGCTAAGAGACGAGCTATATCCACCATTACTGCTGCCGACCAGCCGGGCAAAGGGAAAGGTACGTATCATATCATAGAGTAATGTGTATTTGTTGTCAGAGGGTCTGATAGCGAGCCTCAGCGCTAAGAGACGAGCTATATCCACCATTACTGCTGCCGACCAGCCGGGCAAAGGGAAAGGTACGTATCATATCATAGAGTAATGTGTATTTGTTGTCAGAGGGTCTGATAGCGAGCCTCAGCGCTAAGAGACGAGCTATATCCACCATTACTGCTGCCGACCAGCCGGGCAAAGGGAAAGGTACGTATCATATCATAGAGTAATGTGTATTTGTTGTCAGAGGGTCTGATAGCGAGCCTCAGCGCTAAGAGACGAGCTATATCCACCATTACTGCTGCCGACCAGCCGGGCAAAGGGAAAGGTACGTATCATATCATAGAGTAATGTGTATTTGTTGTCAGAGGGTCTGATAGCGAGCCTCAGCGCTAAGAGACGAGCTATATCCACCATTACTGCTGCCGACCAGCCGGGCAAAGGGAAAGGTACGTATCATATCATAGAGTAATGTGTATTTGTTGTCAGAGGGTCTGATAGCGAGCCTCAGCGCTAAGAGACGAGCTATATCCACCATTACTGCTGCCGACCAGCCGGGCAAAGGGAAAGGTACTTATCATATCATAGAGTAATGTGTATTTGTTGTCAGAGGGTCTGATAGCGAGCCTCAGCGCTAAGAGACGAGCTATATCCACCATCACTGCTGCCGACCAGCCGGGCAAAGGGAAAGGTACGTATCATATCATAGAGTAATGTGTATTTGTTGTCAGAGGGTCTGATAGCGAGCCTCAGCGCTAAGAGACGAGCTATATCCACCATCACTGCTGCCGACCAGCCGGGCAAAGGGAAAGGTACGTATCATATCATAGAGTAATGTGTATTTGTTGTCAGAGGGTCTGATAGCGAGCCTCAGCGCTAAGAGACGAGCTATATCCACCATTACTGCTGCCGACCAGCCGGGCAAAGGGAAAGGTACGTATCATATCATAGAGTAATGTGTATTTGTTGTCAGAGGGTCTGATAGCGAGCCTCAGCGCTAAGAGACGAGCTATATCCACCATTACTGCTGCCGACCAGCCGGGCAAAGGGAAAGGTACGTATCATATCATAGAGTAATGTGTATTTGTTGTCAGAGGGTCTGATAGCGAGCCTCAGCGCTAAGAGACGAGCTATATCCACCATCACTGCTGCCGACCAGCCGGGCAAAGGGAAAGGTACGTATCATATCATAGAGTAATGTGTATTTGTTGTCAGAGGGTCTGATAGCGAGCCTCAGCGCTAAGAGATGAGCTATATCCACCATCACTGCTGCCGACCAGCCGGGCAAAGGGAAAGGTACGTATCATATCATAGAGTAATGTGTATTTGTTGTCAGAGGGTCTGATAGCGAGCCTCAGCGCTAAGAGACGAGCTATATCCACCATTACTGCTGCCGACCAGCCGGCCAAAGGGAAAGGTACGTATCATATCATAGAGTAATGTGTATTTGTTGTCAGAGGGTCTGATAGCGAGCCTCAGCGCTAAGAGACGAGCTATATCCACCATCACTGCTGCCGACCAGCCGGGCAAAGGGAAAGGTACGTATCATATCATAGAGTAATGTGTATTTGTTGTCAGAGGGTCTGATAGCGAGCCTCAGCGCTAAGAGACGAGCTATATCCACCATTACTGCTGCCGACCAGCCGGGCAAAGGGAAAGGTACGTATCATATCATAGAGTAATGTGTATTTGTTGTCAGAGGGTCTGATAGCGAGCCTCAGCGCTAAGAGACGAGCTATATCCACCATTACTGCTGCCGACCAGCCGGGCAAAGGGAAAGGTACGTATCATATCATAGAGTAATGTGTATTTGTTGTCAGAGGGTCTGATAGCGAGCCTCAGCGCTAAGAGACGAGCTATATCCACCATCACTGCTGCCGACCAGCCGGGCAAAGGGAAAGGTACGTATCATATCATAGAGTAATGTGTATTTGTTGTCAGAGGGTCTGATAGCGAGCCTCAGCGCTAAGAGACGAGCTATATCCACCATTACTGCTGCCGACCAGCCGGGCAAAGGGAAAGGTACGTATCATATCATAGAGTAATGTGTATTTGTTGTCAGAGGGTCTGATAGCGAGCCTCAGCGCTAAGAGACGAGCTATATCCACCATTACTGCTGCCGACCAGCCGGGCAAAGGGAAAGGTACGTATCATATCATAGAGTAATGTGTATTTGTTGTCAGAGGGTCTGATAGCGAGCCTCAGCGCTAAGAGACGAGCTATATCCACCATTACTGCTGCCGACCAGCCGGGCAAAGGGAAAGGTACGTATCATATCATAGAGTAATGTGTATTTGTTGTCAGAGGGTCTGATAGCGAGCCTCAGCGCTAAGAGACGAGCTATATCCACCATTACTGCTGCCGACCAGCCGGGCAAAGGGAAAGGTACGTATCATATCATAGAGTAATGTGTATTTGTTGTCAGAGGGTCTGATAGCGAGCCTCAGCGCTAAGAGACGAGCTATATCCACCATTACTGCTGCCGACCAGCCGGGCAAAGGGAAAGGTACGTATCATATCATAGAGTAATGTGTATTTGTTGTCAGAGGGTCTGATAGCGAGCCTCAGCGCTAAGAGACGAGCTATATCCACCATCACTGCTGCCGACCAGCCGGGCAAAGGGAAAGGTACGTATCATATCATAGAGTAATGTGTATTTGTTGTCAGAGGGTCTGATAGCGAGCCTCAGCGCTAAGAGACGAGCTATATCCACCATTACTGCTGCCGACCAGCCGGGCAAAGGGAAAGGTACGTATCATATCATAGAGTAATGTGTATTTGTTGTCAGAGGGTCTGATAGCGAGCCTCAGCGCTAAGAGACGAGCTATATCCACCATTACTGCTGCCGACCAGCCGGGCAAAGGGAAAGGTACGTATCATATCATAGAGTAATGTGTATTTGTTGTCAGAGGGTCTGATAGCGAGCCTCAGCGCTAAGAGACGAGCTATATCCACCATCACTGCTGCCGACCAGCCGGGCAAAGGGAAAGGTACGTATCATATCATAGAGTAATGTGTATTTGTTGTCAGAGGGTCTGATAGCGAGCCTCAGCGCTAAGAGACGAGCTATATCCACCATCACTGCTGCCGACCAGCCGGGCAAAGGGAAAGGTACGTATCATATCATAGAGTAATGTGTATTTGTTGTCAGAGGGTCTGATAGCGAGCCTCAGCGCTAAGAGACGAGCTATATCCACCATCACTGCTGCCGACCAGCCGGGCAAAGGGAAAGGTACGTATCATATCATAGAGTAATGTGTATTTGTTGTCAGAGGGTCTGATAGCGAGCCTCAGCGCTAAGAGACGAGCTATATCCACCATTACTGCTGCCGACCAGCCGGGCAAAGGGAAAGGTACGTATCATATCATAGAGTAATGTGTATTTGTTGTCAGAGGGTCTGATAGCGAGCCTCAGCGCTAAGAGACGAGCTATATCCACCATTACTGCTGCCGACCAGCCGGGCAAAGGGAAAGGTACGTATCATATCATAGAGTAATGTGTATTTGTTGTCAGAGGGTCTGATAGCGAGCCTCAGCGCTAAGAGACGAGCTATATCCACCATTACTGCTGCCGACCAGCCGGGCAAAGGGAAAGGTACGTATCATATCATAGAGTAATGTGTATTTGTTGTCAGAGGGTCTGATAGCGAGCCTCAGCGCTAAGAGACGAGCTATATCCACCATCACTGCTGCCGACCAGCCGGGCAAAGGGAAAGGTACGTATCATATCATAGAGTAATGTGTATTTGTTGTCAGAGGGTCTGATAGCGAGCCTCAGCACTAAGAGACGAGCTATATCCACCATCACTGCTGCCGACCAGCCGGGCAAAGGGAAAGGTACGTATCATATCATAGAGTAATGTGTATTTGTTGTCAGAGGGTCTGATAGCGAGCCTCAGCGCTAAGAGACGAGCTATATCCACCATCACTGCTGCCGACCAGCCGGGCAAAGGGAAAGGTACGTATCATATCATAGAGTAATGTGTATTTGTTGTCAGAGGGTCTGATAGCGAGCCTCAGCGCTAAGAGACGAGCTATATCCACCATTATTGTGCCGACCAGCCGGGCAAAGGGAAAGGTACGTATCATATCATAGAGTAATGTGTATTTGTTGTCAGAGGGTCTGATAGCGAGCCTCAGCGCTAAGAGACGAGCTATATCCACCATCACTGCTGCCGACCAGCCGGGCAAAGGGAAAGGTACGTATCATATCATAGAGTAATGTGTATTTGTTGTCAGAGGGTCTGATAGCGAGCCTCAGCGCTAAGAGACGAGCTATATCCACCATTACTGCTGCCGACCAGCCGGGCAAAGGGAAAGGTACGTATCATATCATAGAGTAATGTGTATTTGTTGTCAGAGGGTCTGATAGCGAGCCTCAGCGCTAAGAGACGAGCTATATCCACCATTACTGCTGCCGACCAGCCGGGCAAAGGGAAAGGTACGTATCATATCATAGAGTAATGTGTATTTGTTGTCAGAGGGTCTGATAGCGAGCCTCAGCGCTAAGAGACGAGCTATATCCACCATTACTGCTGCCGACCAGCCGGGCAAAGGGAAAGGTACGTATCATATCATAGAGTAATGTGTATTTGTTGTCAGAGGGTCTGATAGCGAGCCTCAGCGCTAAGAGACGAGCTATATCCACCATTACTGCTGCCGACCAGCCGGGCAAAGGGAAAGGTACGTATCATATCATAGAGTAATGTGTATTTGTTGTCAGAGGGTCTGATAGCGAGCCTCAGCGCTAAGAGACAAGCTATATCCACCATTACTGCTGCCGACCAGCCGGGCAAAGGGAAAGGTACGTATCATATCATAGAGTAATGTGTATTTGTTGTCAGAGGGTCTGATAGCGAGCCTCAGCGCTAAGAGACGAGCTATATCCACCATCACTGCTGCCGACCAGCCGGGCAAAGGGAAAGGTACGTATCATATCATAGAGTAATGTGTATTTGTTGTCAGAGGGTCTGATAGCGAGCCTCAGCGCTAAGAGACGAGCTATATCCACCATCACTGCTGCCGACCAGCCGGGCAGAGGGAAAGGTACGTATCATATCATAGAGTAATGTGTATTTGTTGTCAGAGGGTCTGATAGCGAGCCTCAGCGCTAAGAGACGAGCTATATCCACCATTACTGCTGCCGACCAGCCGGGCAAAGGGAAAGGTACGTATCATATCATAGAGTAATGTGTATTTGTTGTCAGAGGGTCTGATAGCGAGCCTCAGCGCTAAGAGACGAGCTATATCCACCATCACTGCTGCCGACCAGCCGGGCAAAGGGAAAGGTACGTATCATATCATAGAGTAATGTGTATTTGTTGTCAGAGGGTCTGATAGCGAGCCTCAGCGCTAAGAGACGAGCTATATCCACCATTACTGCTGCCGACCAGCCGGGCAAAGGGAAAGGTACGTATCATATCATAGAGTAATGTGTATTTGTTGTCAGAGGGTCTGATAGCGAGCCTCAGCGCTAAGAGACGAGCTATATCCACCATTACTGCTGCCGACCAGCCGGGCAAAGGGAAAGGTACGTATCATATCATAGAGTAATGTGTATTTGTTGTCAGAGGGTCTGATAGCGAGCCTCAGCGCTAAGAGACGAGCTATATCCACCATCACTGCTGCCGACCAGCCGGGCAAAGGGAAAGGTACGTATCATATCATAGAGTAATGTGTATTTGTTGTCAGAGGGTCTGATAGCGAGCCTCAGCGCTAAGAGATGAGCTATATCCACCATCACTGCTGCCGACCAGCCGGGCAAAGGGAAAGGTACGTATCATATCATAGAGTAATGTGTATTTGTTGTCAGAGGGTCTGATAGCGAGCCTCAGCGCTAAGAGACGAGCTATATCCACCATTACTGCTGCCGACCAGCCGGCCAAAGGGAAAGGTACGTATCATATCATAGAGTAATGTGTATTTGTTGTCAGAGGGTCTGATAGCGAGCCTCAGCGCTAAGAGACGAGCTATATCCACCATCACTGCTGCCGACCAGCCGGGCAAAGGGAAAGGTACGTATCATATCATAGAGTAATGTGTATTTGTTGTCAGAGGGTCTGATAGCGAGCCTCAGCGCTAAGAGACGAGCTATATCCACCATTACTGCTGCCGACCAGCCGGGCAAAGGGAAAGGTACGTATCATATCATAGAGTAATGTGTATTTGTTGTCAGAGGGTCTGATAGCGAGCCTCAGCGCTAAGAGACGAGCTATATCCACCATTACTGCTGCCGACCAGCCGGGCAAAGGGAAAGGTACGTATCATATCATAGAGTAATGTGTATTTGTTGTCAGAGGGTCTGATAGCGAGCCTCAGCGCTAAGAGACGAGCTATATCCACCATCACTGCTGCCGACCAGCCGGGCAAAGGGAAAGGTACGTATCATATCATAGAGTAATGTGTATTTGTTGTCAGAGGGTCTGATAGCGAGCCTCAGCGCTAAGAGACGAGCTATATCCACCATTACTGCTGCCGACCAGCCGGGCAAAGGGAAAGGTACGTATCATATCATAGAGTAATGTGTATTTGTTGTCAGAGGGTCTGATAGCGAGCCTCAGCGCTAAGCCGACTAATCAACTATTCAGCCGACTAGTCGCCGACTATTTACCGACTACAAAACGACTCGTCTGTGCATTTGTAGTAATAATTATACAAATAATAATTTTATTATTAAGGCGTTATTATATAAATGATAATCATAATTATAATAATATACTTTTATTGCACAAAAAAATAACATTGAGAAAATAAAATTAAACAAAGACAAACCACAGTACAATAAGGCGGCCTTAATGCTAAAGCAGCATTCTCTTCCAGGCAACCTTTGGGTGATATGGAAAATGCAAACATATAGCGGGATAGTGCAAACACCTACATATACTACTTATACTATAATACACTCTAATACATAAATAGACATTTTTTTTTTTTTTTATTAATGATGGGTTTGCTCTTGACTCTAGTCTAGGTCATAGGACAGAGACAGAGTCTAAGATGGAGCGAGCTCACCCAGAAGAAGCCTGTTCACTCTTACTTTGAAGAGATTAGGGTTGTATGCTTTTGGAAACACAGACGCAGGAAGTGAGTTCCACTCTTTAGCAGTGCGCATTATAAATGATGACTGGAAGCGCTTAGTCCGAATTGGTGGAATGGCTACCAGGTACGGATGGTATCCGGCGGTGCGTCTGGATGTCCGATGGTAGAAGGGAGCTGGTGGAACAAGGTCGTGAAGCTCTTGAGCACACTCTCCGAAGTACAATCTATAAAATACCGACAAGCAGGCAACCTTGCGGCGATGTGCCAGGCTATGTAGCTTGGTGTCCACCAGTTTTATGTCGCCTATGAGCCTCCTGGCCCTGCGTTCCACCGAGTCAAGAGCGGCAAGTTGGTATTTGGCTGAGCCATCCCAAAGGTGACTGCAATACTCCATGCAGGATCGGACTTGTGCTTTGTAAAGAGTTAAAAGCTGTCCAGGCGTAAAGTATCGCTTCACTCTATTCAGGACGCCCAGCTTTTTAGCCGCCGTCTGAGCCTTGTACTCGATGGTCGCGCCGAAGTTTAGATTTGATGTCAACTCCATGCCTAGAAGCTCAAGCCTGTCAGTGACTGGGACAGATGTACCCCGAAAAGTAGGTGTCCAGTCGAAAGGACTCCTTTTTGCAGTGAAAAGACACGCCTATGTTTTGGTGGCATTGAATGAGACCAGATTGTCGTCGCCCCATTGGGAGACAAGACTTAAGGTCAGATCTGTTCGCTCTACCATGGCCTTTCTTAACGAACGTATTTCATCCCCACTGGTCCCTGCACCTGTCAAGTATCTCTCTGAAACGGTACTATCATCTGCGTATCCAACAATACCATGCCGAAGGAGGTCATTGATGTGCAGCAGGAAAAGAGTTGCAGAGAGAACAGACCCCTGAGGAACTCCGGCATCAATGGCCATTAGGTCAGAGAAGCAGCCGTCAACGACTACTCTGATGGACCGTTCACTAAGGAAGTCTGAAATCCAAGTACAAAAATCAGCTGGGATGCCATAAGCAGGAAGCTTGCTGAGCAGACTTGCATGCCAGACCCTGTCAAAGGCCTTCGAGATATCGAGTGAAACGGCAAGTGCTTCGCCGTTTTTCTCGATGGCTTCGCCCCAGCAGTGCGTGACATACACAAGAAGATCACCAGTAGACCGCCCCCGGCGAAAGCCATATTGACGGTCACTGAGAAGATCATTGTCTTCAAGGTAGGTCAGCAACTTACTGTTAAGTACCCTCTCCATGACCTTGCATAGGATGGAGGTAATGGCAATTGGACGGTAATGAGCAGGGTCGGCACGGTCGCCCTTTTTGGGAACTGGTTGCACATTAGCAAGCTTCCAGGCCCCCGGCACCGTTCTTTCTTTAAGAGAGAGGCGGAACAAGCGTGTCAGCACAGGAGACAGTTCAGGCGCACATAGTCTTAATACTCTCGCTGGTATGCCATCAGGTCCGCTGGCCTTGTTCACGTCTAGACTGCACAATACTCTTCGAACCTCTTTAATGTGTACTGCGATCTCCGACATCGAAGAATCGCAACGAGGTACAGTAGGTGGTTGTTTGGAGCCAGCGTCCAGACGTGAGTTGCTTGCAAACAAGGAAGCAAACAAATTTGCTTTCTCACTTGCAGAGTGAGCCAGCGATCCATCAGGTTTCAGCATTGGAGGTAAGGTTGGACGACAGAAATTAGTTTCAACCGCTTTGGACAGGGACCAAAACTTTTTACTACCCGGAGGGTGTGATGCTATACAATATAATAAACTTAATAGATACCTGTATAATATTGATAAACTAATACATAATAAAATAATACTTAAACTATACTATGGAAGCGTGGATAATGCGAAATACTCCGAGGGGAAAAATAGATATAAATGGAATATACTTAAATATATTATACTATAGATTTACTATTACAGTTAAAAAAAAAAAAATTCCTTGTACGTTTTGAACACGATCAGGTCCTCATACGGGCGCGGTGCAGCCGGGCTTCCTTGACAAGCTGTCAGCCACCATACAGCTGCAGAAGAGACAGCTGGAGTCCCCGCGGGCAACCTCAGTGAGGGACATGATCAATGCACACGCACAGGTACGAGTTATTGCAAACATTGTTATACAACTTTTATTTTATTAAGTTCTTTATGACTTGTGTTTTATTTCTGTATTTGAAGTTTTACCATACATATAGCGATTATGGTACCGGCAAGTGTTAAAATGTATATATATACGGGGTGTAAGGGACAGCCCTCCGAATACTGATACAGTGCATGCAGACCATGAAAATGATCAATTTTCCCCTAGAAGGAAACCACAAAAATATCGATGTCCCATACAAAATTGCAATCAGCTGACTGAATTTACTATGGAGAGTAAAAAAAAATACGTTTCCTGTTTTTTTATGGGAGGTTGTTCAGTTTCATGGTCTGTATGCACCCTATCAGTTTTCGGAGGGCTATCCCTTACACCCTGTATTAATTATTCATAGTAATAATATTAGGCCCGAGATTCGAAAATATAGGGTGAAATTTTACTAGTGACCGATAGCGAAAACTCAAGACGGACTATCGGTCGGTCGGAATATCAAAAAAGTTGGAGCTCCCATACAAAATTACTGCTGATTTGAGTTACTATTATGGAAGCTTACAATATTTTCGTCATATTTCGACCTATGTTGCTCGAGCAAAGTTGTTCCTTATCACCAGCCCATCCTGTTTTCAGTATCGGTCACTAGTAAAATTTCACCTGATATACCAACATAATTGTATATTTTTTACAATTTAATGTTTTATAAATAAGTAAGTTAATAATAAATGATCTTATAATATCATATCTTATCTTAATTCAAACTGTATTAGAAGCCTAAAAAAACCCTTCTAAAAGCCATCAACTGGCAACCTTTGACGCTAAACATTTTCAGCAGTAGACTAGAAAATATTTTGGTAAAATTATAAATTTATTTTAATTTTGTAGATTGATCCTCCACAAAAACAAAATGCCCGTCAAATGTGGGAGCAACGCGCGCACAAATAATTGGTGATCAAATAAATAATCCCTACTAATTATCGAAAATATCCCACTTCTGGTTTGAGTTTGGTTTTTTAATTTAACTTACTAAGCTTAACCAAGTGCGTTCGATGCGTTTTTTTATAATTTGTTACTAATGCTATAACTAAAAAAACTACTGTTACCAATAATTTCAGTGATTTATGAGTGGTATTTGAACTAATAAATCAATCAAATGAAAATATATGTAACTACGGCCCTTTAACATGTTTTTCGCGTGCAACGTAGTTTTAAACCTTCATATTCATAAAAATTACAGGTCAAATCTGTGTGCAAAATGTTGGTTTATATCGGCCTCAATTCGGAATAACAGTTCTCTTAACTTACCTTATATAAGCGCTGTCACATTCTGTCAGATGGTTTTAGAAAAGACTAGAAGATATCTAAGTCCTGTCATGTCTTATTATTTGACGCAAAATGCGCGTAATCTGTTAAAATAAGGCGACGATTAAAATAATCGTGACTAGAAATGGCGAAAAAACCCCTGTCATTTATCATGACCGGACTTAGATATCTTCTATCGTTTTCTAATCCTATTGAACTTAAAGTGACGGCGGCGCTTATTTAAGGAAAGAGAATTGTTATCCTGAATTGCGGCCACTGTTTCGTGTGTTGTTTAGTTTTATTATAAGTGCCAAAAATGTAAAAAATGTGCCATACTGACTAGTTATCATATGATTTCTTTCGTAGCCGGACCCTCGAGTCTGCCACACGTCACTCATGGAGCAGATCAAGCGCGGCGCCACTCTCAAGCGAAACAAACATGTCAACGACAGATCCGCGCCTAAAATACGATAAATAACAAATTCAATTCAATTTACTACATAACAACAATAAATTCAATTCGCCGAAAAGTATACTCTATTTGGCGAAGATTATACTGTATTCTTCGAATAGTATACTGTATTTGCCGTAGAGTATACTCTATTTGTCGAAGATATACTTTATTCGCCGAACAGTATACTTTATTCGTCGAAGAGTATACTGTATTCGTTGAAGAGTATACTGTATTCGTCGAAGAGTATACTTTATTCGTTGAAGAGTATACTGTATTCGTCGAAGAGTATACTTTATTCGTCGAAGAGTATACTCTATTTGCCGAACAGTGTAAATAAATCTCTCTTAAACGCACTGTTGTATGTAAGTGAAAGTGGTAAACAACAAGTATACCGGATGTTAGGGAAATGGCTTGAAAGTTTCGTGATTTTACTCGGCCCATCAAACTGAACAACTTTTAATGTACCACCATTGAAAGTTGCAAATAAGGCTGGCTATTTGTATGGAGAATATATTTGCTTGTTGTCATCCAAAATAGTAACAAAACATTTTCAGTTTTATTGTCTGAGTCTACCCATGTTAGTTTTTGATTGCCCTGTTTCCTTGCATAACGTGAAATTATACGAGTAAAGTGACTCGAAAATAAGGTGAACACGCGATACTCGCTAATGAAGAAATACCAACAGATGACTAATTGCAGATTCGGTAAGTTTAAGTTAGTCCATAATTTTACTGGAATCACATAGCTGTTTGGCGGATGAAATATAAAGATCTGTAAAAATTATATGTAACCTACTTTGCGTGTAAAATAATTGACATATCTTTAGTTTTGGGCTTTCGATGAACAGTTTACATAAGAGTGTGTGTAAAATATTATTATTTAAAAAGTTTAGTTTTTAACTCTGGTTTGAAATTACAACTTTCTTACGAAAGTAATTTCTTTGGGGTAATTAAATAGAACTTATCCAGTACCTTAACATCTTCAGTACATATCTTAACATATCAATCAACAAACATATACATATGTAACACTTTTGACGTTGTGAATTTTTGAAACTAACTTTTTAAGTCAACTGACAATGACATACCAAAAATAAGTCTTTAATAGTTCAATAGTTACCATATTGGATTTCTATGGTCATAAATTAGATTTTCGACTGTATCACGGTATAGTATAAAATAAAGTTGCTTCCCGGTTGCTTAAGATCGTCAAAACAATACTCTTTTTCATAGATGGAATGATTTAAAAGAAAAGTTTTTATGTATAATACATGCAGAGAAAAGTTCTTATTCCCACGGGAAAACGGTTAGCAGCGTTTAAATTTTGCAGTATCTTTTTATTTCTCTACATAAAGTTCTGTTTAGCAACAGTTATATTTTGCGGTTTGAAATACTTACGTCATTATGATATTTAGTGATAAAGTTCGGTTCAGTAATTAAGTAATGTATCCTCATAGACGTGTCATAACTAGTGATTCGTGTGAAGCAAATGACGTAGGTTCACGTAACAGTGTTGGATTGTCGGTGAGATTAGGAACCTAATATACTTATGATGAAACAATGATGACATGGAAATTATTCAATTTGTTGTTACTTTCAGGAAAAGATTGGTATTATCAAATTAGTCAAGACTTTCACTGTTGCTAAGTTATTTATTCGCTATTGCAATACGCACCCTCGAGTCCCTTAGTCGCCTCTTTCGACTCCCGCGGGAAAGAAATGGGGTGATGCTA
Source organism: Tuta absoluta (assembly GCA_027580185.1). Taxonomy (NCBI): domain Eukaryota; kingdom Metazoa; phylum Arthropoda; class Insecta; order Lepidoptera; family Gelechiidae; genus Tuta; species Tuta absoluta. The sequence continues at coordinate 74,775 of JAQAHW010000066.1, read as the reverse complement.
TTCTAATCCGGCATCACTCGTAGGTTGTTTGACACACTTAATTAAACTTTTTTATAAATCTTTTTACTACCAAGGTACCCAAAAGAGACAGTTGTAACTCGGTTTTATGTATGTTATAGTTACTATGTATTTATTTATCGACACTATGTTTGTTTTGATACCTCGTGGCGCCGGGAAGACCCAAATACATTGTGATGAAACGGAAAACTAATAACTAATAAGGGTTGACAGAATGAGATAAAATGTTAACAATATTTCAATACTCGATCTCTTTTCGTGTGGGACACCGAGTCGTCCAACGACACGATGAAACCGATGAGAAAACTCGATAAAACCATGACTAAGTAAATGAGATCTTTTCCGAATAACAGTTCAATGAGAAAAGAAAAATTGGTTCAATACTATGTCTATGATTCATAATTTTTGGGGCTACTTTTAGTGTTTTTGTATTGCTTTTAACAATCCCGGCCCCAAAGAGAGTGGTGCAAGTATTCCTTATGCGGTTTTATACATGGGCATTACTCATTTTTAAACAGCTATCGAATTAGAGGGTTTTCCGTGATGATTTTAAGATCACTTTTACATTTACTTTCAATGATGTTAGATTAGTCATGTTCGTGTCAGACGTACTAGGTATATGTTATGCATATTTTTGGGTGTTCTTTCCTATCTACCTTCATCAGTTTGATAAATTTACCTAATAGTCTAAATTCATTTAACATTATATAGGGGTGTAAGGAACAGCCCTCAGAATTCTTGTGGGGTGCATGCAGACCATGAATCTGAACAAAGTTTCGTTTTCAAAAGTTTTGTTATGCTAGGAAACGTAAAAAAACGACCTCCCATAGTAGGTAAATGCAGTCAGCTGATCGTGATTTTGTATGGGAGGTCAATTTTTTTTGTCGTTTCCTGAAATATGTTGGGAAAGTTGTTCACTTTCATGGTCTGCACGCACCCTACAGAGGGCTGTCCCTTACACCCTGTATATGTTAGCTGAATTTAAAATCAATATAGTAACAACCCTAGCCGTAATAATATTATTACAGTATTCTGGGAGTAGTTTCATGGTATTTCATCATTACTGTGGAAAATACAAGAATACAAAAACATCACCTAATTAAATAAGTGAATTGCAACATTATATTATTGTTTTGTAATAATATTTATATTATTATCATGTTCAATTCCAGACTAAAATTTGCAAATGCAATTTGTAAAATAAACAGAGTTCTTTTCCTTGAAATCATAAAAAAAAAAAACATAAAATACGTGCAATACCTATTAAAATGATCATAAAAGAATATAATTAATTAATGAAAGTTTAAACATATGTTGTCTACAGGACTTTTAATTGTATAACGAGATAATTGCAATTTTTATCAAGACAATTATTTACTTTTCAAAATTTTACGGGGTGCAAGGAACATCCCTCCGAATACTGATGCAGACCATGAAACTGAACAACTTTCCCCTAGAAACATATGTCAGGAAAAGAGAAAAAAAATTATTTCCCGTACAAAATCACGTTCAGCTGACTGCATTTACTATGGAAAGTCAAAAAAGAATTGTGTCCTATGATATTTTTTACATGAAGTTGTTCAATTTCATGGTCTGAATGCACCCTATGAGTGTTCGGAGGGATGTTCCTTACACCCTGTATTATGTATGACTCGCCAGAAATCAAACTTTTGACCAAAGTTTTTCCCAGGATTCCTAAAAAATATTCCCTTATTACCAAAAATAGTTCCCGTGCACTTTATTTCTAACTTGTCAGCTGATTCAAACAAAGATCCACGACGCCATAAGTGTAACTATGAGCCTACCAGACTATGAAATCACAGGGGTTTCCTCAAATGATACCTCTTAATGGGAAATAAAACTTCAAAATTTGAGGTGTTCTGGTAATTTTAAGGAAATCCTCAGTTTGGTCATTTTTAGTAGTTTACATTAAAATGGTGTGACTAAAAGAAATGGAAAGAATATTTTAAACTTTTTTATAATGCGCTTTCTTATTGAAACTAATTTGTATTTCTTTGGGGAATAAAGTTATTGTAATTTTTACTATTTCTAGCTTGTTTAGTTTACATTTTATTAACACCTGTTTCTGATAAGAAAGTAAAATATACAAATTAGGTACACTAAAAACGATTTTGAAAGAAGCGATTTATATGCGAACAAAGATATACGTCGATAATATCAAGGATTTTGGACAATAGCTTGTAGGTTGCTTTCTAAAGTTTATAAAATAGCGGTTAAGAGAATATACCATGTTGTTACTCCGTTTTTAATACAAGTTTCTATGAAATTTCCTGTTCAAAAGCTGTCCTGTTTCTATACTGTTTATCATTATACATTTATAGAAATATTTGATAAGAAGGCAAACTTATACGACCTTGTTTTTTTTTAGAATTATTGTAATAAATCTAAAATATCACATAATTAAGGCGTTTAAATATACAAGGTTTTTAGTATGTTTTAACAATGATATCTTTTAGCAGTTGAGAAGAATAATAATAAAGTGCAGGATTTACAGCTTGAATCTACACAGGTTATTATTTATTTTTCAAACTACAATGAAAAAAATATATTGATTTAAATGGAAAACATCCGCCCAATGTAGTTAAATAAAACAAATTAATATATTTTGCATTTGGGTGAAATTTGATGTTTGAAAATTCATTTATGATTTCATTTCACACCAATAATTATAAATTGAGTTGTCACCTCTACTAAATAAGATCTTTCTTATATTTAGTGTGATGGTTTATTCGGTTGATTAATCAAATATTTGTATATCATAACGTGACGAACAATTTGATGCTAGGAGTTTTGTATTAAATAATTCATATTTTATTCAATAATGGTCAATAGTTTAATACTTGTCGTCGCGGTATTGTCTTTTGTTGTTTTGTGTTTGCAAATCTACACACTAAGCTTGTGTTCTGTTATATTCGCAAACATATTTATAGTGATTTGAGTAGATTAATATATCTACCAACATTAAGTCATGTATTTGAAAAACTAGATAAGCAATACATTGAAGATACTTTGTATTATAATAATTTAATATGAATGTATATCTTCGACATATCGGATTGAGATCTTATATAACTTTGTCGCGGATAATTTTAGAGATTGCTGATGTTTTGACAGAGTTTTATCCACTATTTAATTTAGTATTGTTTTCTTTTTGTGGAATATATGTACGTATGAGTGTCAAAAATGTGTTTTTTTGTTGAAAATGTAACTACTAAAAAGACATAAGACTTTGACGCTCATAATTTTCGTATGATTATATTTATAAACAATGTCCGATAGTTAATATGATTATACTTTTATGTGTATAATATATACTTATAATTAATTATAGCATTTTATAGATAACATCTGATCTTTTTTAAGAGTGAATATAGTTTTTAGTAGTTAGAAACAATGTGGCTATATTCGAGGCTAACTAACTTATTATTTTTATTACGTGCAAGTAAAGTATATAATATAATAATATAGTCAATATATATAGCAATTATTTTCAGTAAATAGATACGCTCGGCCCTATATTTTTCTATGTCTAACGCGCATCTTAGTTTTCATACTTTTAAATATATAAATGTATTATTTACTATAATTTATGTAATAAAACGGGCAGTACTGATTGTTAGTTTACTAATATAGCTTGTAATACTTAGTGTGTTTATAATTAATCGAAAAAAACATATAATAATAGGTGTGTAGAGTAGTCGTTCAACATATCTCGTATCAAAACCTTTAAACGCCCAAAAATGTCGTTCTCAAATTTATATAACACTCGCTTTGCGTTGGTATATAATTATATACATGTCTTATCACGTTCGGAATAGTATTTTCAGGCCCTAGTTGTCTCGCATTGTATGTCGTTTCAAAGTGTAATAGTTTACGGAGAGGTTGCATGTAATTGATATCAAAATAAATTAATATTATGTCTAAATGGTTGTTTTATTTTTAAATCACTTTCCTTTCGACCTTTCATAATTATTGCATAACTTATGTAACATTCAATTTAATTATGCCCATAAAGAGAAGTTGTTTTTTGCCGTGTGATGCCGGCTTAGAATAGCAAGACCCCATATCTTTCCCGTGGGAGTCGTAAGATGCGACTAAGGGACTCGAGGGTGTGTATTGCAATTTTAGGCGATAGGCTGACAACCTGTCACTATAGCGATACACAATATTCCGAATAACCCTCAAAAATTTGTCAGACGTGGTGTAAATGGCCGTTTTTTGCGGCTGTTTACGCTCTGCCTACCCCGCAAGGGATTATAGGCGTGATATGTGTATGTATGTTTTTTGGTACAAATTTCAATTTAATAAATTTCCTTTCTCGTTCAGAAGTAAAGCTACAAATGTTAAATTAATTACTGGCTAAACAAAACATGTTTGAACACGACTGAAAATGGCAAAAACTATCATATTTTTCATAGTGAAAGTTGTAAGAATTATAATTCTTAACAACTTGTTTTTTTTTTTCATTAATAGGGTCCCAAAACAAATCGATAACAGGCTATCATATTCATTATACAATATCATTATTTTAAAAATCCAACTTTCTTTATTAGCACGTTTTCCAGACAATAATTTAATAAACTAGATTTGAATAAAACATAAGTAGGTAATAAAAACTTTACAAAAAATCAGAAAATGTTGCGTTTTGATTTTAAAAAGCGTGGTTCCCGTGAGATTGCCACGTAACGAAATACCCAGCGGTCGTTACGTCGCGAGTCACGGTAAACTGAGGATTATTCAGTGACGTAATATTGGCCATTTCAATACCTCTTCCTTTTATTAAGCTATAGAGGTATTTGGCTTTGCTTGAAACTTTCGCAATTTAATTAAATTTCATTAAAATCTCTTGCTATGACATTTTTTTTTATCTTGTTATTGTAACCAATAAAAGAACACCGTACTTATCTGTCTCATAAACAGAAATAGAAAAAATAATCTGTTTATTAATAAAATTAAGAAATTAAATAATAAATAAAAATCCTGGACAACTCAAAAGCGCCATTTAGCCCCTAACAAAGCAAAGCTAGTAGTATCGGAACTCGACAGTTGATATTAATATTTTTATATCTTTTGAAATAAATACATATTATACATATATCTGAAAATAGCTAAACAATTTTTGTCTTGTGAGGATCGAACCCACGACCCTGGGCGTAGCAGGCAGGCGTACTATCGGATACACCAAAGGCGTAGAATTATACATTTTCTCACGGGACAACAGGACAAACAAACTTTCGCACAACTAAAGGAAAAATAAGGATGTGTGCGTGCATTCAGTTAATAATATACAACACATAAATAACTTGGAAGTTCAATATATACAACAAGGTAACTGAATGAAATGAAATCAGTTGGTGGTAGGCACCATTCAGGTTCGGGTCACATAGTAGGCACTGCCTATTGGCCTGGCCTATATAACTCCTATAGCCTTATTCAAGGGGCCAGGAATGTTCGGTGTTTCAGAAAATGTGGACCATCAAGATGCAGCTACTGTTTGTGATTTGTGTTTGTGTTGTTTGTGTGGAGTGTTTGCCCGTCGGAGGAAAGGATGCTGAATATAATGACGGTAGGTACCTCACTTTTTAATACTTTTTACTTGGGTTGACCAAATTTTGTTAAAATGGCTTATCAGACGCTGACAGAAGTTTCACTCTCATAAGGATTAATGTATAAGATCCTATTAAATTCGTGAAACTGAACAACTTCCCTCAAAGAACATAGGTCGGAATATGTAAAGAAAAATTGGAACACCCATACAAAGTGACACCTTTTTAAAAAAACGAGTCACTATATGTCCAAATTTATTTCTCATTTTCGTCCTATGTTCCTTGAAGAAAGTTCAATTTCACGATTAGAACTCATCCTCGAAATATTTGCACTGAATTTATTAATATAAAAAGAAACTAGTAATATTTAACAAATGAACCACCACATAAAACTGAAACACTGTTTAACGGACCTCTAAAAATATGTGTTTAGTTATATCTTTGCACGGAAGGTCCAACTTTTTATTATATTTTAACAAGGTATGATCAGGAAATTAGTTTAGTAAATCTTTTGGGCTGGTCACGTGAAATATTGTCAAATGAAATAAGCTGAATATAATTACGTCCAGCATAATGTACCTATTTATCTCAATGTTTTTGGTACCTATAACAATTATATTTAAAAAATTTTACTTAATAGATATAGATAATAAAAAAAATATAATTAAGTTAACAATTTAAGTTTCATTTCTGTACATTATTTGAATTGATTTTTTTTTTGTACTCGTTGAACCAAAGTGGTACGAATTTTTTCAAGGTTGTACAATTTCTGTAATTTTTTTGTAACACTGAAAAACTACCAATATCAGACATCGTCCTGCTGGGGAGCACGGCTTAAAGTAGCTACTATCAAGCTAGATAATAAAAACGTACCTCCCTTTTAAATAAATAGTGTGGAGCTTTTAAGTAATCTTATGTATATATAAGGTGTAAAAATATTAGCTAAGAATATTTTAAGGGGTGAACCAGTACGTGAAACTGAACAACTTTCCCCAAGGAACATAGGTCGAAATATGAAAAAAAAATTACCCTCCCATACTTAGTGTGTTACTTGGCCGGGATAATTTGTATGGGAGGGTAAATTTTTTTTTTCATATTTTGACCTATGTTCCTTGGGGAAAGTTGTTCAGTTTCACGTACTTGTTCACCCCTTAAAATATGCTTAGCTAATATTTTTACACCATGTATAATTGTCTTTTGTCAAATAGTTATATTTTTTTTATTTAATGCCGATGTCCCCTGCCTAACACTCTGTATATTAATGTGGGGAAAGCATAGTCCGGGATTCTCATAAAAAGTCCCAGACTGAGTCACATCGGAAAGGGAAGTCCAATGATTTCCCCAAACTTCACACAGGAAATTATACCACCATAATTTTTGTATTGAGGAAACTTGAACATTATTACCGTTATATTATTTGAAATAATAAATAATTTCATTATTGATAACACGCAGTTTAAGTAATAAATCACATCCAGTTTTTAAGTGAAATATTAAATTCAGTTTAAAATATTATAACATACATTTAAACTGTACAAGTAAAATAGTGTACTTACCTGCTTTTGTTTTACTTGTTCAGACAAGATGTAAGTATAACTTCTGCTTGAATTTATTTTAAAATTTAATGAATAGTATGTTAAATTTTATTTAAAATTAGCTTGGCAAAATAATAAATAATATTCACAATGATTTAAATTTCTGACGTATTTATAACTTTATTACGGGATAGGCAGGGTATAAACGGCCGTAAAAACGAACATTTACGCCACATCTGACAAACATTTGAGGGTCATTCAGAAAATTGTGTATCGCCATAGCGACAGGTTGTCAGCACATCGCCTTAAATTGCAATGCACCATGTAACCTTGGAGTCACTACGAAACCTTCATAAAAAAATTATACAGGGTTATTTTTTATTTAACACGGAAATTTTACATGATGATTCTACTCATGATTCCGAACAACTTTTATTATGGGGTCACCTGCGAAATCGCGAAAAAAACAGCTATTCGATAGAAAAATTCACACCTACTCGAACAAAATGTATGGAACATTATTTCGTGATTTCGCAGGTGACCCCATAATAAAAGTTGTTTTGAACCATGAGTAGAATCTCCCTGTAAAATTTCCGGGCTGAACAAAAAATAACCTTGTATAGGTAATTTAAATGACAATTATTTGACTATGCCTATAGCCCAGCCCTGTGGCGTGGAAGCGGGCCCCAGCCTGATCCACCGCAACCCTTGGGTGATCCACCTGGAGTACTACCGCGACGGGTTCCGCAACGCGCGCTGCGCGGCCACCCTCGTCGGCCGCAGGCAAGCTGTCACCGCCGCGCATTGCGTCCGCAAGGGACAGTATACTAGGTAACTTATGAAATGAAAAAGGAAAATATATATTTGCAAGCACACACGGTAAAATTACATAGATCAAAAAATTGCATTATATAAGAACTTGCGTGGTGCACCAACAAATGTTAACAATACGCATACGCAAACATTAGAGTTATCAAATAATATTGCAATAAAATACCAGTGAAACAGAAAAAATATTAATAAATAATACATACATACATACATGAATCACGCCTATATCTCTTACGGGGTAGGCAGAGCGTTAACGGCCGTAAAACGGATATTATCACCACGTCTGACAAAAGCTTGAGGGTCAATCTGATAACTGTGTAGGTATGACAATAGTGACAGGTTGTCAGCCCATCGCCTAAAATTGCAATACACATCCCTCGAGTCCCTTAGTCGGCTCTTACGACACCCATGGGTAAGAAATGGGGTGATGGTATTCTAAGCCGGCATCACACGACAATAATAAATAATAATAATATATAAATAATAATAAATGTGATAAAATAATAATAATATAATTTTATAACACGCTCATAGACAGCTTGCGATAGGATGCATAGAAACAGTGGCCGATGTAGAAACTCACGGCCGATGCGGCGCAGTGGTAGTGCGACTGCCTGCGACGCAAAGGTTCCGGGTTCGATTCTCGGTGCGACACTCACAAAGTTGATCATTTAATTATGAAATAATATGCAATTAGTGATTGATATAATTTTCTATCATCATTATCATGTACGTCGGATAGAAGTTACTAAGATGTCTGTATTGTAGTCGGCTTCAGCACAGACTAAATCCTGACCTCACTCTCACCGTACACGCAACTTTTTGAAAAAGTACCACGCTTACCTGAATATCTTAACGTACCTTGCTATACATGGATGACATACTAAGTTACATATACTATGTCATCCATGTAAGGCAATAAATAATGAACAAAAGTAACTTTTCTTTACATAGTTATGCACTCTATTACCTTTTCAATAATTGTTATGTATATTTCAGGCTAGTGGCTCGTCTCGGCGAGTATGACTTGCAGACTGAACAGGATGCCTTGGACGGTATCGTCGCAGATCCCGTGGTCAGGATCGACGTGGTAGATGTGATCATCCACGAGGGTTACGACGGGTTTTATGATCACGACATCGCCGTGTTGGTGTTGAAGGAAGACACCCCTTATACTGGTCAGCATTTATTTCATTACTAGAGCTTTCTGTCCCGCAGCTTAGTGAGCCTTCATTTACCGTGGGATTGATTTTCCTGCGGTAAAAAGTAGCCTATGTCCTTTCTTAGGTTCCTGTCTATGCTTATGCCAAATTGTATCAAAATCGGTTCAGTGGTTTAGGCGTGAAAACGTAACAGTCAGACAGAGTTACTTTCGAATTTATAATATTAAGTATCTATGGATTTTACAATATACACATAAGAAAGATCTCCATAAATAATCCACACAGTAGGTACATAATAATAATATAATTATGTTAGGGATTAATGAGAAAAGAACTAAAAAACTACTTAATTGTCACAATAAAACAATTTAAACGGATTTAAGTTGTGTTTATTTTGGAATTTACAATTCCTACGTTTCGAGCTCTTTACATAGCCCGTGGTCACGGATGACTAAGGTGTTAGACGTCATTATTTAGAATATAAATTATTTTTGTTCTACCGCCATCTATTTCTTAATTGCCAAGGGTTCCACACAAAATGCTGAAACCGTATCTTGTGTAGTAGGTCTTACAGTATGTTGGATCTGGTAATTGTATTAACCATTTACGTATCTATTGGATCAGACTTCATCCGTCCAATATGTCTGCCGGCCGGGCGCGGCCAAGTGTCAGCGGGCGCCGTGTTCACCGCGGCGGGGTGGGGCGAGGTGGGGCGGACTCACCTCTACTCGCACGTCAAGAAGACTGTCCCGCTGCCGTACTGGACGAGCGAGGACTGTCGCCAGGTTGGTCACTACACCTTGTTATAATAGCATGGTATTCTTCTTAGCGAATCGATTCTGGCGGTTACTAAATGTGTTTGGACCAGTACTCAGCCACGCGCACAGCGCTGTTTGTGGCTTCATAAAGGTCTTCGCGTGTCCGGGATTATGGCAAGACAATATATGTGCCATTGACTGCGGGGAAACACCGCACACACAGTCACTCCCCTAGCTAAAGCCCCATTGGCATATTTTCCTTACTGCGGCCGACTTGTGTCCGGAGTCTGTTAAGAGACTTCCACGTCGGCTAAATAAGGTTGTGTCCAGGAGGCAGTTGCTCTGAGAGTGAGGCTATGGTTTCTTATATATTCTTATGGCGATAGTTGGGCGATGGCATGGTATTGATTGGATCAGACTTCATCCGTCAAATATGTCTGCCAACCGGCATAGTGCTAACGTAAGGCCAACTCAATAAGACATTTGACAGCCGCCAGTTTCAGTTATTATTGTCAGTTAAGGAAAATGGATCATATGCCTTGTGTGGGACACCGAGCCATCCAACGACCCGATGAACCCTGGTGTCAGAGTTTTTCAACCGCCTACTACCACTAGTAGGCCTCTGACATGGTTGTGTTTCGACCGCCGTCTAAGTAATCATAGACAGCAACCGGGACCGACGGCTTAACGTGCCTTCCGAAGCACGGAACCATTTCTTTTCGGACAATCAGTTGGTTCACCCTGCAATGTCCTAACCAGATCGGGAACAAATTCACAAATTGATAAATATCAACTTTGTGAGTGTCCCACCGAGAATCGAACCCGGAACCTTTGCGTAGCAGGCAGTCGCACTATCACTGCGCTACATCGGTCGTCACGTAATGGTAACATGGTATCTATTGGATCAGACTTCATCCGTCCAATCTGCTGCCAACAACAGTGCTAAAGCACAAAGTAAGTATTGGTGGCGGCGCGCCGGCTAAAGTAAGGTCCCAATTCGTCGTCCCTTAGGTTACCATTACCATTGACCTAAGGGACGACGAAGATATAGAGAGGGAATGCAGTGCGCTGGCGGTGAGGAGTAATATGCTCGCACGCAGATTCACTCGATGTACTAGCGAAGTCAAAGAGACATTATGCCAGTCGTTTTACTCGAGTGGACTGTGGGTGAGTTACACGCAACGAGCTTACAGCGCCCTGCGAGTGCAGTACAACAACGCTTTCAGAATGCTGCTGGGACTGCCATGGCGCTGCAGCGCCTCTGGCATGTTTGCTAAAGCGCACGTTGATTATTTCTATGCGATAATTCGCAAAAAAGCAGCATCGCTAATGCAGCGCCTATGGAACAGTGACAACAGCATTCTGAAAATAATTGCAAGTCGTTTTGATGGACCATTTCAGAACCACAGATGGCCATCTCTATTGGCATCATTAAATAATCTCACTAACATAGTATAAGTTTAGTTACCTAAGTTACAAGTTTATTTTACTAACCCAATTATGGAATTATGTTCTGAAATAATTGTTTAAATAAATAAATAAAATAAATTAGACATATTTGAGAACTGTCAGTTTCATACAAAATAGATAAAAAAGGAAAATCTGTCAAATATGGCTTGCGGGTGCCGTAATCACGGGGAGTGCCATTATAATCACGTCTACTCGCACGTTTTTTTGTACAGAGTTTTTTTAAGCCGATAAATCGTTCTAGGTTACATTTTCCAAAAAAAGCCGAGCATAACTCAATCAACCTGTTACTTATTCGCTTATTAAGCTACCCAAAATATTCAAGAAACTTGAAGATGTGTAAAAAGTTAGCTGTATAGGGTAGTGGTTCTAATAGGTGGTTGTAGTGGTCCTAGGGGTAAAATACTGATTTGTCCCGCGAGAACGTCGACGCAGAGGGCGACCTAGGAAAAGATGGCGGGATGAGCTGGCAAATAGCGATGGACCGCAAAGTTTGGAAAGAGAGAACCTTTGCCCGGCAGTGGGGACAGTTTAGGATAACATACACATACATACATACATACACATATCACGCCTATTATCCCTGGCGGGGTAGGCAGAGCTTAAACGGCCGCAAAAAGCGACCATTTTTACCACGTCTGACAAATACTTGAGGGTAATTCGTAAAATTGTGTATCGCCATAGTGACAGGTTGTCAGCCCATCGCTTAAAATTGCAATACACACCCTCAAGTTCCTTAGTCGCTTCTTACGACACCCACGGGAAAGAAATGGGGTGATGCTGTTCTAAGCCGGCATTACACGGCAGTTTAGGCTCACATAATAAATAATATTATTAATCAATTTCCAGGTGTACAAGCACCTGTACCTGCCCGAGAGCGTGTTGTGCGCGGGCGGAGAAGCCGGGTTGGACACGTGTCGCGGCGACTCCGGGGGACCCCTGACCTACATCACGGACAGGTAAGATAAACAAGCAATCTGGTCCACTGTATTGAGTAGTGTCTAGCCACCAGTGTCCGATATTATTAAACTACAGGCTACAATTTTACAGGTGAAATTCGATGTTCATTGCGTAGTCGGTTAGCAATTATGATACCAGGAATATTAACCGGCTACGCAATATACTACGAATTTCACCTGTAGACTTGTAGCCTGTAGTTTCATAACTTAGGCCACTGATTTCTCTCTGGCCTTACTAAGCTATAGAGCTCACCCCACCTTTAATTTTGTAGTAAGTTAATTGAAATTGAAATGCTTTATTCAATGTAGAATAGTATTATCACTTTATTGACGTCATGATCCGTCATGGTTTGGAATAGCATCTTTCCATTTCTTTCCTTTGGGTGTCGTAAGAAGCGACTAAGGGAGTCGAGGGTGTGCATTGCAAATTAAGGCGACACGGGCTGACAACCTGTCACTATGGTGATACACAATATTCCAAACGACCCTCGAATGTTTGAAAGACGTAGCGTAATTTTCCGTTTTTTACAGCCGTTTACGCTCAGCCTACCCCGTAAGGGATTACATGCATGCTATATATGTATGTAATGTACATACATACATAAATCACGCCTATATCCCTTACGGGGTAGGCAGAGCGTTAACGGCCGTAAAACGGATATTAACACCACGTCTGACAAAAGTTTGAGGGTCAATCAGATAACTGTGTATCACTATAGTGACAGGTTGTCAGCCCATCGCCTTAATTTGCAATACAAATCTAACCTTCGAGTCCCTTAGTCGCCTCTTACTACACCCATGGGTAAGAAATGGGGTGATGCTATTCTAGGCCGGCATCACACGGCATAGTATTATCACATATTAAATTTGAGCTTGTTTTATCTAACAGGGTAGAGTTATGGGGAGTCACATCCTCCGGGAACGTCCACTGCGGCACGCGCGGCTCCCCCGGGATATACACCTCCGTACAACACCACTTGCAGTGGATACGCAGAGTTATAGACAACAGTACAGTACGGACATCGCTATAAGCCTTGACTGCTGTCAAATTTAGCTTATTGGCAAGGCCTTACTAGAGGTCTACTGCTGCGACTCCCCCGGGATAGACACATTGGCGGGCAAGGAATGAGCTGCGGTAGCCCAGATGGAAGAGGCGTCGCCACTAGTAATGCGAAAGTCGCAGGTTCAAATCCTGCCCGCTCTTGAAAATTTTGCAACGTTAAAAAAAAAAGATTATAATATTACGGTCTAAGACGAGTTCTATTAAAACAAAAAAGTACAAAACCTAAAATATGAAAAATAATAATTAATTAGTAGGTAACGTATTGATGTAACTTAGTTATGCTTTTAATAAAATTTAAAATTATAATTAAAAAAAGTATGACGAAAAAGTAAATAGCAAATATATTCATATAAAACTAACAAAGAAAGAAATAAAATTGATTCTACATACATACATAAATCACGCCTTTATCCCTTACGGGGTAGGCAGAGCGTTAATGGCCGTAAAACGGATATTAACACCACTTCTGACAAAAGTTTGAGGGTCAATCAGATAACTGTGTATCACAATAGGGACAGGTTGTCAGCCCATCGCCTAAAATTGTAATACACACCCTCAAGTCCCTTAGTCGCCCCTTACGACACCCATGGGTAAGAAATGGGGTGATGCTATTCTAAGCCGGCATCACACGGCGAAAATTGATTCTATTTGTTATTAAACGTAGTTAACTGTTGTATTTATGTAATTAGTTATATAAGTCACTATATAGTGTTAAATAATCTGTGATTCTCGAAGGCTGATGCAATGAGCATTTACTTATTTATTTTAATTTTAGTTCGATGTAAAAATAAGAATGCCGAAGATAAATAAATGAAGAAAGATTGAATCAAATTGTTTTATTTGAGTATTATAATTGACACTTACATAAATTGACAGCCACAAAAGTCCACTGCTGGTCATGGGCGTTATAAGAAGTTATTTTTATTTGATAATAGGTACATGTGCAAATTTCCACCAAAATACTTTGAATCGAGATCAATATAGGGTGAAATATTACTAAAGTACCGCCGTTCCAATAAGTCGTATTTAACAGCTGTCAGATTCGTGATAATACAATGGCAGAATGTCCATTTTCCTTTGTTGACATCTTTTTTGTATGGTGATGACAGGTGTCAATTACGACTGATGGGAACGGCGGTACTTTAGTGACCGATAGCGTAAACTCAAATCGGGCTTCTGATAAGGAACAATTTTCCCCAAGTACCTAACTTAGCCCGAAACATAATTTAAAATATTTGCTTCCTTACAAAATTGTCGATCAACTGATTTAGGTTAGTATGGCAGCTCAAGATATATAGTATTTTTCATTTTACGACTTATGTTTGTTGGATAAAGTTGTTCCCTATCACCAGCCCGTCTTGAGTTTTCGCTGTCGGTCACCAGTAAAATTTCACCCTATACTTATAAATATCAAATTCAGATTTCAGTATGCAAAATATTGAATATTATACCTATTCATCTTAATAATTGTAAATAACATAGAATGAAGGGTGTCCAATGTCGAACAGCAGTCAGGTAATAGACATGAAATTATGCAAACAATTGTTTTATGTTCATTATTCGCTCATATTGTGACTAGTTACGGTTCGTGACTTTGCCTGTAGGAAGTTATCTATTTATTTATATACTTTATTGCACATAGTACAAAAGGGGGGCCTAATGCCACGCGACATTATCCTCCGGCTAACCAGAGGGTAAACAGAGAATAATATATTCTTTCCAAATTATAATATTGATGTTATCAATTACAAGAATTATCCTAAAGCTTCGACACGTTTTTCAAAATCTAGTGTTTTGTAGTCGTATGTTTACCACACATTCCGTCTTCTGTCCCTATTCGTCTGTATATGAGTAGGTCTACTACATGGCGCAGCGGTAGTGCGACTGCCTGCGACGCAAAGGTTCCGGGTTCGATTCTCAGTGGGGCACTTACTAAGTTGATATTTACACTTTGTGAATTTGCTGGAAGACTTGATTGTCCGAAAAAAGATGGTTCCGTGCTTTGGAGGACACTTGGACACGTGTCTTCGGTACCGGTTGCTGTCTATGATTGCTTAGACGACGGTCACTTAATCATGTCTGAAGCCTAGTCTGGCGGTTGAAAAACTCAGACACCAGGTCGTTGGACAACTCGGTGTCCCACACGAAAAATAAGAATATAAAACTACCCTACCGCAGGACCCGATTTGGCATACATTGCTGATTATTATATAGGCGTTATTAGAAAAAACTGAAGATCACCAGTAATGTATGTCGAATCCGGCCCTGCCGTATGCCGGTAGGGTAAGATTAATAGCCGTTTATGCCCTGCCTATATAACTCTTACCTTTTGCACCTATTGATATCATCATCTGCCTCCCAATTTGGTCCCCAAATGGTCGGCGCAACATGTTTTTTTCTTCCATTCATCTCTATCAGCTGTCCCCTATTGATATAACATTGTGTAAGTATGTACTTACGTACGCTCTGTCCGTGCGTCCAAATTAATTCTCATTTTGACGAAGTAAAATTAATTTGTCTGTTCTTTTCTTTCGTTCTTTAGCAGACGATACTTCTGCCGAGCGTGTCGAAAGCCTTTATTGTTCAACGGCCATCTTGATGTTCGGTGTAAATAATAAACTAAGTAGATAATTATATTCAGCGCCTTTTCTCAAGTTTTGTGTCTAGTTTCGCAAACGTTTCGTTGTTCAAAACATGACGGGGTTCATTAAATTGTTTATTTTATTCGCTGTAATCGAATTAAGTTGCCAAGTGCTACCGAATTGCACGCGGTTTGGACTACCTAGGCCTTATGAGTCGAAGTTGCGATCCATTGCGCGGGAAGTACAGAAGAAAATGGTCCATGTTCCACTGCTGGCCGACTACGGCGACGGAGACCAAGGTGTCAACGAGGACCTCACGCGATACATTCAAGGAATGTACAAGAAAGATGCCCGTCTGACTATCGCCCAAATCGCCGAAGAGTATGGCTTCAAATTCGAACAATACATCAACGTCAAGACTTCTGATGGTTACTTTTTAACACTGCACAGGATCCCAAGTAACGGCAAAGTAGTGTTCTTGAATCATGGCTTCTACGGATCATCTGTCGACTGGTTGATGGCGGGCAATGAGAGTCTACCGTTCATGCTGTCGAGACTTGGCTACGACGTATGGCTCGGCAACTTCCGAGGCAACCGCTACTCCGATACTCACGAGAGTTTAGCGCCGGAATGCGCGCAGTATTGGGACTTCAGTTGGGACGAGTTTGGAAACTACGACCTGCCCGCGTCCATCGACTACATCCTACAGAAGACTGGACAAAGCAAACTCACCTATATCGGCTATTCTGTCAGCTCTACAGCGTTCTTCGTCATGGCGTCTCTCTTGCCGGAGTACAACGACAAGATTCAGTCAATGATCGCTCTGTCCCCGATGGCCTGGAACACCCACGTTAAAAGCCCTCTTTTAAGATTATTTGCTTCAAGTCACGACTTAGAAAGACAGTTGAAAAGTGCTATAGGACATTACGAGTTCAGACCGAGCGATCTGCTAACGAACACCATTCGAAGAGTCGTATGCGGTGACAACTTGATGTCCCCAGTGTTATGCCACAGCTTACCTTTCCTCATCACAGGGTTCAACTATAAACTCTTGGACAGCAACAACTTCTACACGATATCACAGCACTACCCAGCAGGAGGCTCCACAAAGACTCTTCTCCATTCCTCCCAAAACGTAGTGTCGCGTCGCTTCCGCAGATTCGACTATCCGGATTCTATCAGCAACATAGACAAGTATAACTCCGTGAATCCTCCCGAGTACCCGGTCGAGAACATTCGAGTGAACGTGTCCCTGATAGTGAGCGACAACGACTGGTTATCGAACATCACGGACGTGGTGCGGCTGCGCGGGATGCTCCCTCGAGTCGGCGAGGTGGTGTTCGTCGGAGACTACAGCGCGGGCGACTACCTGTGGGCGCGCGACGTCGCAGAACAGGTCTACGATACTGTTGTTAGGCTCATAGAAAAATATTCCGCATAGATTTTGATTAATGCTTTCAGCATCGAATAAAGCGTTTTAACAACATTTTTGTATTCTTTTCCTAGAATATAGGGTGAAATTACACTAGTGACCGATAGCGAAAAGCTCAAGACGGGCTGGTGATGAGGAAACGAAATACGAAACAAAATTTGGACCTCCCATACAAAGTTTCCGATCGGCTGATTTATGTTACTATGGTAGCTAAAATTTTTTTGAGTCATTTTTCGACCTATGTTACTTTGGGAAAGTTGTTCCTTATCAACAGCCCGTTTTCAGTTTTCAATATCGGCCACTAGTAACATAACATTTCATCCTATCCTATATAATAAACTTCACATGAAAACACCTCAGAATTCAGAATACGGTGATCCTCGTTACACTCGGGCAAATTCATAGGTATTCCTGTCCAGCTTTCTGATGATGTCAGAGGTCACTCACTACGGGGCCTGGTAAAAAAATAGGTCATATAATAAATTTAAAGCTTTATTATTGAAATTAAACAGGTAGAATTAATTAAATTAAAGAGGTTCTACATGCTATGGCAAATGAAACTAAATATTTTACACGTAACTAAAGTTTTTAGTATTTAACAAAGTTGAAATAAATTTGATAAGATACAGTAACAAATAAAAAAGGCCTTTCTAACCACAAATAAGTTAGACATACGTTGGACTTGTGTATAACGTTTTTTTTGTTAAATGCGCTTTCAACTCATGTCGCAACTTTTTTGTGGTATTGCTCTATATATTTACTGAAAATACTGATGACAACCTTGGACAAATAATAGATGAGGTGATGCCGGCCTTGAATACTGGCATCACACGAGACTAGTAATATAATAAATATAACCTGTATCACCAGCTGTACTCCAACAGCCCGCGCGGCAGTGCTGTGTCTCCGCCGTCAACTGCTCCGAGGGTCCAGGTTTGATGTCCAGCTCCGAATGGAGGCCCAGCACAGTCGCTGGAAACATTGACACAAAAATATTACACAGGGTGTAAGGGACAGCCCTCCGAATACTGACTGATAGGTGCATGCAAACCATGAATATGAACAACGTTTCTTTAGGAACATATGTCAGGAAACTACAAAAAAAAAAACAACCTCCCATACAAAATCACAATTAGCTGACTGGATTTACTATGGAAAGTCGAAAAATTGATGCTTCCTGAAATATTTAGGTATTTATGGGCAGTTGTTCAGTCTGAGAATTCACCCTATCAGTATGAAATTTTAATAGTGACTGATAGCGAAAATTCAAGACAGGCTACTGATAAGGAACAACTTTTCCCAAGGAAGATAGGCCAAAGTAGGTATGACAAAAATATTATGAGTTTTAATAGTAATTCAATTGATGCAATTTTGAATACCCAATAGTAGGCAACAAATTTGAACATACGGCACACCGGGTGGGCACTGGTTAAGGTTTATTAATTATCCTTTAAATAGGAGGCCTAAACCTAAAAACTTGGATTTAAATAACCTATAAGACTAAAATTTGTTTTGTTTACGATTTTTGCCCTATATTGCACGACAGTGTTTTGTACAGCACATAACAATGGCCGACACTGGAATGTACAACATAGGCATGCACAACAATGGAAATTGAATAAAAAAAAAATCGCCAAGTAGTGTTCCAGTGCATGCTCTAAGTACAAATGATTTAATGGTGGATTTAGTTGACCTGGTTTTTATCCGATTCACCTACCGATATTAAGTAGTCATTTAAAAGGTTAAGCTAAGATAAGATAATTCTTTATTAATAAAATTAGTTTCAAATAGGTACCTAAAAAAAGGCTGTGCCTCCGCTGCCGGTACCGGTTTCCAAAAAAAGCAGGACGGGAACCGAGACGAAACAAAAAGTGGGCTCTATGACGAGATTAAAAAAAAGGATAATCTATGGACGGGTACTTTTGTTGTTTGGGGGGAAACGGTGTGATTACGATGATAGTTGTATAATTGGTTTTGATCATAAAGTTTTGGTTTAATCGTTAATTGTAAATGTGAAATAGTGAAAGATGTCAAGTCAAATCAAGTCGGGGACCAATTTAAGTCCTATAAAGATTTCAATGAGTCGTTAGAAATACATAAAAAAGAATCATCTAATGAATATTACATTAGGGATGCTAAAACGATAGAAGCACATAAAATAAACGATAGAACCCCATAAAATAAATAAAAGAAAAAGCAAATTACGCATATTTAGAAGAGGAGTATTTATATGACAGGGAAGAAAATGTGGAAAATGAATTCTCAAATCAAAATACTATCACTATGGAAGAATACATTGAAGAAAGTGAAGGTAATTTAGCAGAGAATTAATTAAATGATAGTGATATTAATATGGAAGAAGAGTATTTAGATTACAGTGGTGAAAATAGTGAAGAAGACTAACTTTAAATTATATAAGACAAACTTTGATATAATAAAGTATTTTGTTAATTATTAACATTAAAACATGAAAGTATTATTCTTGTAAGTTTAATACACTATAGTAGTAGGTTCTAATAAAACATTTGTGTTGTGATTCAAATATTTGGTTTGAATTTATTTACCATCCTCATTTTAGTTTTAAAAAAATACCTACATACATACTACCTGCATCTGCTTTGCATCTAAAAATTTAACTAAAATATACAATAATAACCATACATGTATAATTAATTATAAAATATTTAACAAAGAAAATAAATGATTTGTAATGAAAATCATTTTATGAAACTTTACTTCCTCATTAATCTACTTTACTACCTAATTTATTGCATAAACTTTCTTCTTTCCAGTTACTATTATTTTATTATGTACCGTTTTTACTATTTGCTATGCACATTTATAAATATACACGTACTAGCGGCCCGCCCAGCGGTTTCACCCGCTGCTAACTGATTTCCCACAAATGCTGAAACAGAAACGGGGATCACACTTAAGACAACGAACTTTCATACAAACTTTTTTCAAACGTGATTAAAAAACCGGAATTTAATCAGCAAGTTTTCACGCAGCAAGTTTTCCGTCCTATCACACGACGAAAATGGAAATAGTTACGCTAATTCCTCTGAATATTTTGCGAAAATGTCCCTACTGCATATTTATGGCGGTTTGTGTGAGTTAGCTGCAAAAAAAATTCCTTGTGTCTTTGAGGTTTACAACAATGGAGAGTTGTATGCGAAATTCGGTGAAGGCGGAAATCCCGTTTATAGGCTGATAAAATTCCGGTTTTTTAATCACGTTTGAAAAAAGTTTGTATGAAAGTTCGTTGTTTTAAATGTGATCCCCGTTTCTGTTTCACCATTTGTGGGAAATCAGTTAGCAGCGGGTGAAACCGCTGAGCGGGTCGCTAGTTATAGATAAAATTCCGTTTTTTTAAATCCCCCTAGGGATGAAAGGGGGTTAAAGTCTTAAGTGTGATCCGTGTCAAAATCAGTGATAAGACTTATGACTTAAAATAATTAAACACGTGTTTCAGCATATTTGAAATTTTAACCCATATTTGGGTCAAAAGGGGGTTAAAAGTTTGTATGAAAGTTCGTTTTTTGAAATGAATGTGATCTGTTTCAAAATTGGTGATTAGACTAATAACTTAAAATAATTAAACACGTGTTTCAGCATTTTTGAAATTTTAACCCTTAAATGGGTGAAAAGGGGGTCAAAAGTTTGTATGAAAGTTTTTTATCTTAAATGTGATCTGTTTCAAAATTTCTGATTAGACTTATAACTTAAAATAATTAAATACGTGTTTCAGCATTTTTGAAATTTTAATCCTTAAAGGTGTCAAAAGGGGGTCAAAAGTTTACTACCAGTTGGGATACCCGTTTTCCCATGGGAATGTGACAATTTCCCGGAATAATTTATTCTTATAAACCTTCCTCTCAAGTTACTCTATCTAATAAAAAAAACTGCATCAAAATCCGTTGGGTAATTCTAAAGATATAAGGAGACACCAAACGGGAAGCGACTTTATTTTATACTATGTAGTGATGATGTAGTGATAGTGATTATAATCTAAAGTAAGCATACATGCATATTGAACATGCTAACTGCAGTACTACCTAAGACGTATGTACCTACTAACTACAGCAACTGTAGTATTGTACCTTAGTACCGGGTTCCGGCAGCCGTCACTTCAACCGGTACTGGGAGCTCCCAGGACAGTTGCTGGGACCGGCAGCGGAGGCACAGCCAAAAAAAAAACCAACCAATGTCAGGCATAATCGTGTTGTACAGAATCAATGTCATGTCATGCCATGGTGGTTTCTATTTTGACATTGACATTGTTTTGTTTGTTTGTTTGCAAGAGATAATTGTCCTCTAATATCTTTGTTGCAAAATTCGACCCGCGCGAAGAGGTTAACAACAATTAGAATTAAGTAGAATGAAAATTTAAACGCTAAAATTGATTTATTCTTTAGTGACCAGGTTGGTGAGTATTTTACCTACGATTGACTATCGGCTTTTGGAGCAAGATTGTTTGGGGTTGCTTTGGTAATTCGCATCCTGATTTAAGCTGGAAACATACTAACGGACTACAGCATCCGAGATTCATCCGAAGCAGTTGTGAGTTTGTCTGCAACACCAACCATGCCTCCTGGGGCTGTCAAAAATGTAAGCACACTTTCCATTTTAATATTGTAAATAAGTTATTGTGAATGAGAAAAAACTCTACTTTTGCTATTATTTACAGAGAGATGATGATTCCGAAGGCAGGATTGACCTAGGCACAAGCATTGGACCTGAAATCAACATAAATGAAGAATCTGTGCTGTGTCCAAGGCATTTACAAGTGAAGTTGAAAAGTCTCCCGGAATCTGTACTGAAGTTGTTTATGAAAGACAAAGACGCTTATGGCAGCAAATCTTTCAATACAGAAGCGGGTAATTATCAGATGCATTTGTAGGAGGACTCACATGACTTAGGCACAAGTGGGGCTAAAGAATCACATGAAATGTACTAGAACAGAACTAAATTCTAGACTTCTTATACTTACTAAAAAATTATTAAATATTTGAAGAACAAAATTGACTACGCTCTATCAGTCAGCATAACTAATAAGGGAGCTCCAATTTTTCTTATCAAATAAAATATAAAAATTTGCTGGATATGTAGTTTAGGACTTAGAATGTCCAGAATCTATAATAGATTGTTACTTTGGACCACTTAAAGAGGGTCACCCTGTATAGACATTTTGACAGTTCTTAGTCAGCCAGCACCTTAATTTGTTGCTACATATAGGTGTAGTTATTTTTTTTACATTATGCCATCCTAACAGCAAAAAACCATATGGCATTTCCAGGGACGTTATGGCTGATGTGTGTATATTATTGCACTTGTGTCTTAATTTCTTGATTGTTTAGTTTATAATAAATACTGCCTGCACTGACAGGAATGAACTACACAGGTGAACTCCAAAAGGATTGAAATATTTTGATTTCCAATGAAAATATAAGAATTGTGGTAAGTAATGGATTCTCGTAGACAAAGTAATTTTATATCAAAATTAATTTTAAGAATTTTAATATTTTTACTGAAAATAAAATCATTTTATTTCGTTTACAGAACCCTTGTGTAGCTTATTCATATTCAGGCTGTACCAGAGATCTACAACACGATTAGGCAACGAGTGTTTCCTTGGATTGCTAGCAGTTTTGGTCTCCTGTAACTTCATAGAGTGCCCTCTTACACATGTGTAATTGTGCGAAATATACTTGAAATGTGTTGTATGTTACGCACATTATAATATCCATTTAATATTTTGTGAGTTTCAATCAGATGTTGTATTGATGATGTGATGTTGTGTTTTTGTAGACTTGGGCCTCTCTTCGGAACTGGATATCAAGTTTGAACCTGAACAAGAGCTGAACGAGCATTCTCCGAACCATAGCGAGGAACAGAACCATTATGTTGAAGAGAAAGATGATGAGCAAAATGAAGCTATTGTCAACCAGACCGTGAGTACTTAGAACCGGCCAAGTGCGAGTCGGACTTGTGCACAGAGGGTTCCGTAACATTTACATCAAGCTCTTTCATATGACTCCCCACTTGATGACTGCTACTACTAACTACTAACATCCATATTAAAATGTTGCTCATTTTAGGTTTCCTTAAATAAATATAAACTATTACAAAAATTTAAATTTTTGAACTTTTTCTAGATGTGTGCTTCAAAACGAAACTACTGGCTTTTCATAGTTCTAGGTCCATGGGAAGTTCCCTATGAATTTGAATTCCCTTGAGAGAGTTTAAAACACGAGCATTGAGGCGAGTGTACCCGTGAAATACCTCTAAAGTGGCGCCACTTCACAAAAAATAATATTTTCTTTTTATACAAACAATCTATCAGAATATGCGGTGTCCAAGTTTTTAGTACTATCCTTAAATAAAAATTACCTCTAGAACCTGCAAACTCAATGAAATATTCGCTGTTACTCAAGTTATGGCAATTAATACCAAAAGTGGCCGTGTTTGGGTACTTTTTTTCATAACTTTAATTGCAGCTAATATTTCATTGAGTTTGCAGGTTCTAATAGTACTAAAAACTTGGGCACTGCATATTCTGATAGATTGTATGTAAAAAGAGATTTTTTTTGTGAAGTGGCGCCACTGTCGAGGTCGCTAAATCTATTTTTGACATTTATTTAGGAGAATAACTTTTTAAGGGACTCGAGGGTGTGTATTGCAATTTTAGGCGATGGGCTGACAACCTGTCACTATGGCAATACACAATTTTCAGAATGTCCCTCAAATATCTGTCAGACGTGGCGTAAATGTCCGTTTTTGCGGCCGTTTACGCTCTGCCTACCCCGCAAGGGATTAAAGGCGTGATATATGTATGTATGTAATAACTTTTTAAAGAAAACCGCAAGCGGCCGTAAACCTGAGCATATCGTCGGTCGAATCACAAAAGGGCGTAACCAACAAAATGGCGATTTTTAGTTTTATACACCACGGCTTTGAAAAATATGCATATTTTAATGTCACGAGAGGACTTATCTGAATTCCTGTCCTAGAAGACTGCACGAACAATCACGAAGAGACTTAACTACTGTTTCATACTTCAATAATTTTTCACGAATAGGCGAATGCAGTTCATGCACTCTTTGGGTGTGACCTGTCCATCTTCATTTCATCTGAAGTACATGCTTGCCAACATTCTTGGCTAGCTTCCTTCTATACCTCTTTGACACACTCTTATTTGGTTCAACGTTATTTGTGTTAATGGCCATAGTTGGCAAGCGTAAGTGAGGCAAGGTGTTAAACAAATTTCCATGTCTTTTGTTTTTAGCTCTAGTAGTAGTAACTATAACTCATAACTACCTCGAATGGTGTAACTGTCACATCCAGAGATTCTCGCTGAAATTGAGGACTTCTACGGAAATCTGTATGCCTCGCATGCGCAGAAACCGCCACCTGACGCGACCACAGTACCCAGAGCTCCACTATCTCGCCACTTTACAGACGATCTCCTGGACGTGGGTGTAGCCGAAATCGGGGCAGCGCTTAAACAGCTTAAGAATGGGAAGGCTCCCGGTGCAGACGGAGTGGCCTCTGAGCTACTTAAAGCTGGTGGAAAAACTGTTCTGGAGGAGCTGTAAAGGCTATTCTGTTAACTCTGGCATCTTTGTTATAGCCAATGAGACCCCGAAGGCGTAAAGCAGAATTGTTGTGGCATTGTTTTTCAAGAAAGGAGACAAAACCCTTCTCAAAAACTACAGTCCGATCACACTTCTAAGCCACGTCTATAAGCTGTTCTCGAGAGTCGTTACGAATCGTTTGACTCCATCGAAGCCTGGGCTGTTTTGAAGTCCTTGCAGCGGTGCCATTAAGATTTGGCGCCTTCCAGCCACCGGAACAGGCCGGGTTTCGTAAAGGCTTCAGCGCCGTGGACCACATCCATACTGTACGGCAGGTTATACAGAAGTCAGAAGAGTATAACCAACCGCTGTGTAAGGCCTTTGTGGACTACAAAAAAGCCTTCGACTCCATCGAAACCTGGGCTGTTTTGGAGTCTTTACAGCGGTGCCAGGCAGATTGGCGATATGTGGAGGGGCTAAGAACCCTCTATCAAATGGCAACAATGTCCGTCCAAGTACAAAATCACAAAACAGGATCCTTCAAACTACTCCAAGGTGTAAGACAGGGTGAAGTTATATCCCCGAAACATTTCATCAATTCGCTGGAGGATATCTTTAAAACTTTGCAGTGGGATGGACTAGGCATCAACGTCAACGGCAAATATCTCGCACATCTCCGCTTTGCCGACGATATAATAATAATGGCCGAATCGCTGCAGGATCTGCAAAAAATGCTGACCAGTCTGAACGTCGACTCGAGACGTGTTGGACTCGGGATGAACTTGGACAAAACGAAAGTCATGTTCAATCAACACATCATCCCCGAGCCGGTCTCCGTCAAAGGTATAGCCCTTGAAGTTGTCCAGAAGTATGTGTACCTTGGGCAAACTTTGCAGCTGGGTAGATAACTTTGAGGCTGAAATCACCAGAAGAGTGCAGCTGGGCTGGGCAGCATTTAGGAAGTTGCGTCATATTTTGGAATCACCCTTGTCATTGCCACAATGCCTCAAGACCAAGGTGTTCGATCAGTGCGTCCTGCCAGTCATGATCTATGGCGCCGAGACGTGGAACCTGACATTAAAACTGGCCTACCGGTTACATGTCACTCAGAGAGCTATGGAAATGTCTATGCTCGGTATCTCTATAATGGATAAAATGAGAATCGAAATTAGACTATCCGCAAAAAGATCAAAGTTACGGACAAAGTCTGAAGTGTAGCAAACTGAAGTGGCAGTGGGCTGGGCACATTTGTCGTGGAACTGACGGACGGTGGAGTAAATGGGTTCTCGAGTGGAGGCCACGCCTCAGCAAGCGTAGCGTTGGACGACATCCGGCCAGATGGACCGAGGCCTTAAAAATAGGGGCTGGTAGCGACTGGATGGCGAAAACGGGAGATCGTGCCCTATGGAGTACCCTGGGGGAGGCCTACGTCCAGCAGTGGACTGTAATAGGCTGATGTATGTATCTAATAAAGAATATATGCATATCTCTTTGAGAGATGTTCAGACTGATTTATTTGATTATAAGTGTCTAACTGTACGTTAAAATATATAATAATCCATACATTTTATTTTTATGTTTTTTTAGACTGATTTATTTGATAACCTATAACTGTATGCATACATATCTCTTTGAGAGATGTTCAGACTGATTCATTTGATTATAAGTGTCTAATTGTTTATTCAAATATATAATATTTCATACATTATGTTCAAATTTACTTTAATATAAATGGACACAAGTGATAATTATAACAAAATGTTACATCACGAATAGGCGTAAGTGGATCTTCAGTGAAAAAAAGTAAAATATCTCATTAATTTATAAAGTTATCGGAAATCTATTAATAACTGGCTATAAAGGATTAAATTTGCTATCAAATAATTTAATTACCTTCTAAATAAATATTAAGATAACTTTTGTATGACCGTCAAACTGGTCGCTGATTTCTTTAATTTGCTCTCCTGTAAAGTTATAAAAAAGCAGTTACGCCCTTTTATGATTCAACCGACGATATTATAGTTTTAATTTCAGATGTAGAATAACTTCTTCCATAATCTCCGTTTGGCATTGCACGAAACATAACAATTCGTTACCTAACCTTACCTTACAAGGTTACGCGGCACCGTGGGCTGATACCAAGACACACATTTGATAAAATAAAAATAAACGAGTGACAAGGAACCTGTTATATAATAAATATCCTGAACAATTCACATCACACAGTGCCACCTAAACCACAAAAACACTCAGACTAAACACAAATATCTGAAAATGACTTAACAAATATTTGTGTCTTGTGGGGATCGAACCCACGACCCTCGGCGTAGCAGGCAAGGGCACTATCCGTCACGCCAGCTCAAGACAGGCTTTTAATGAGGATCAATTTCCCTAAGGAACATACGTCGAAATATGAACAAAAATTTAACCTACCGTACAAAATTGCCAATTAGCTGATTTGGTTTACTGTAACTACGGAAGCCTAAAATATATTTGTCTTATTTCGACCAATGTTACTCAGGGAAACTTGTTCCTTATCACCAGCCTGTACTCTGGGTTCAGTATTGGTCACTAGTAAAATAAAAAAAATATACATACATACATAAATCACGCCTAAATCCCTTACGGGGTATGCAGAGCGTTAACAGCAGTAAAACGGATATTAACACCCCATCTGACAAAAGCTTGAGGGTCAATCAGATAACTGTGTATCACTATAGTGACAGGTTGTCAGCCCATCGCCTAAAATTGCAATACACATCCCTCGAGTCCCTTAAAAAAATATGTATATAAAGTAAAATTTCACGTAATAGGGTGTAAGGAAAAGTTGTGCTTTCCTTTTAAAAAAATGAACCAGCCTATTAAACTGAAAAACTTTCCCCAAGAAACATAGGTCGAAATATGAAAAAAAAAATTGACCTCCTATACAAAATGTAGCAGGCGACCAAATGTGGTTGTATGAGAGGTCTAAATATAAAAATGCCATGCATGCCATTAAGTATCATTAGGATACTATGACAAACATATTGGTTTTAGTGTGTGACTGATGTATACTATTTTGGTGACCTATTAAATAAATTTAACTTTTGCTTAAAATGTTTTTGTTAAGTCCTAAAATGTAGTCGCTGACTAATTAATTCAGAAGATAACTTAATTTATTTCATATCGCATTTGACATTTAAAAGAAGCTGCATTTATTACAACTCTGTTATTTTATGGATATATTTTTGACATAGCAGTTATTTATTAAAAGTAAACACCATCAATATGGATAGCCGTCTCGAGGTAAGCCGCCCAAGGCATAGATGATGCATTTATATAGTAACTACTAAAATACAAGTACCCTTTGCGCATAAAGTTGAATCATACTGATTCAAAGTTAGGATAACATTATGTAAATTATTTCTTTAGTTTATTTTTTATTTGTACAGAATGCAGACACCACATCCGCCGATTTGAAATTGAAGACGACAATAACAGCTGACACACGAGTAGAAGGTGAACGCAAAGCAACCGCCGTGGACAGTGCGAGCGACGAGAACAGCTCAGACAACAATACTCCGAGAAAGCAGAAAACAGTAATGAAATATGGACCCAAGCAAATCAACAAAATTAACATAGGTTCAGATACTTTTAAAGTATCAGCTAATATTTCATTATGTTGCAACTTCAATAAATGCGTAGCAAGTGTAGAGCGAGATACAAATTATAATTCAGGTTTAAGTTTAAAAAACGAATATATATGTACTTTGTGTGATTATAAATCCAATGAAGCAGGTGCGTCTGAATATCACTCAAAATTACACTCGGCTTTTACCAAATATATTTGTGACACGTGTTCGTACATAACTGAAGATAAAAAAGCATTAATACGACATATAAGGGTACATACAGAGCACTCGCCCTTGCTCCGCAAAGTCTGCACCAAAAAAACAAACGTCAAAATACACACTGATGAAAACCAATTTGTTTGTAAGATATGTGATAAGAACTTTGCTCTGAAAGGTATGTTAAGAGATCATGTCAGAATTCACACTGCAGAAAAGCTGTTTGCTTGTAAGATTTGTGACAAAAAGTTTGATGGAAGAGGAAGTTTAATAAAACATAAAAGAAAACATACTGAAGATAAAATCCACGTCTGTAAGATATGTGATAAGAAGTTTTCTCTAAGAGCTACTTTAACTGAACATGTCAAAATACATACTGGTGAAAAGGCTTTTACTTGTAAGATTTGTGATAAAAAGTTTATTCACAGCAGTACTTTAACAAATCACATTAAAACACACACTGGTCAAAAGCCCTTTTCTTGTAAGATTTGTGACAAAAAGTTTGCTCGAAACGATAATTTAACTACACATGTCCGAATACATACGGGAGAAAAGCCCTTCACTTGTAAGACTTGTGATAAAAAGTTTATCTACAACAGTGCTTTAACAAAGCACATTAGAACACACACAGGTGAAAAGCCCTTTTCTTGTAAAATTTGTGATAAAAAGTTTTCTCAAAGTGGTAGTTTAACAACACATAACAGGATACATTTTGGTGATAAACCTTATATCTGTGAGGTATGTGATAGAAAATTTGTTCACAGTTCGACGTTGAAAGATCATGTCAGAACACACACTAGGGAACCATATGTATGTCAGATATGTGATAAAAAATATGCTGACAGAGGTTCATTAAGATATCATATAAAAACACATACAGGTGATAAACCTTATGTCTGTCAGATATGCAATAAGAAGTTTGATCGCAGTCGTGATTTAAAAATTCATATCAGAACACACACACGTGCAAAAAACTTTGTTTGTGAAATTTGCAATAAGAAGTTTTCTCAGAGTAGTAGTTTAAATAAGCATGTCAAAACACACAAAGGTGTCAAACCATACAACTGTAACATTTGCGATAAAAAGTTTACTCAAAGTTGTACACTTAAAATTCATGCTACAACACACACAGGTGAAAAACGCTTTGCTTGTAAGTTTTGCAATAAGATGTTTACTAAAAGTTGTCATTTAACTAACCATATCAGAACACACACAGGTGTAAAACCTTACGCTTGTAAAATTTGCGATAAAATGTTTGCTGTTAATTATGTATTAAAAAACCATGTCAGAACACACACTGGAGATAAACCTCATGTCTGTGTGATATGTGATAAGAAATTTGCTCAGAGTAGCAGTTTAAAAAATCATATCACTACACACACTGGTGTAAAGCGCTTTTGTTGTGAAATTTGTGATAAAAGTTTTTCTCAAAGTTGGCATTTAAAACAGCATATCACAATACACACAGGTGTCAAACCATGACGTGCCATATGCCATATGCCATAAGAAGATATGTGATACTAGCTTTTGCCCGCGGCTTTGCACGTAGTAAATCAATTCCCCTGGTGTGAAGATTTCCTACTTTTTATGGAATATCTTAATTCATACTACATCAAATGTTGAAAATTAAATGCATAATTTATTTTGCATTAATTTAAATTAATTTAATTTGTATTATGTACTTAATAAGATAAGGATTAATACTGTATCGCTTAAAATCTGTTTATTAATAAGCCATTATATTTCGTAAAAGTAAAGGATATTTTTGTGGGTCATCCGTAAGAACATATACCATCGCGGACTTTTTGGTGGACCTTTTCAAGGTATACTTAGTACATTATTTTGGCCTACCTTCTGAGTTAGAATATATTATACGTAGGCTATGTAATTTGCTCTTAAGTTTCAAATCAACAGTGTGCTTGATTACTTAATGTTTGCTACCAGTTATGTCAATTTAAATAAAAATAATAGCTCATTTACCATACATATTCACTGGTTTAAGATTGTAATATATGTCGGAGCGTGAGGTATTAAACCTGAGGAATGAAGTAAAGTGCACTTTTTGATGTATTTTATGGAAAGAGCATTAATTGAGTACCTATGCGTTGGCGTCGGTCGAAGCATGTAGTAGACATATTGTGTCAAGTGGTTTGG
Organism: Tuta absoluta; assembly: GCA_027580185.1. Lineage (NCBI taxonomy): Eukaryota > Metazoa > Arthropoda > Insecta > Lepidoptera > Gelechiidae > Tuta > Tuta absoluta. The sequence continues at coordinate 43,842 of JAQAHW010000066.1, read as the reverse complement.
CTAAAGGCATTTTTGGGAACAGAGAGATTCCGAGTTAGTGTTGTTTGAGCGATCGGGCGTAGCGCAAGGCTCAAATGACCTTTCATCGTTCCTTGGTTTTGGTACTTCGCGTCCTGATCGTAATGTTAAAATTAATTATATCTGCTAGCCTACTATCTGATTTTCGGCCGTTACGACATCAGAAGTGGGATTGAGACCTATAAACTTTCTAAATGCAGTGCTATTGTGATAGACTTGAGGACCCAGTGATCGTGAGTAAAATGACTTTCGTGGTGATACCAGTTGTAAGCGGGAATGCAGATTGCAGAGAATGCTCTTGGACCACAAATAGTTCAGGCCAGTTCTTTCCATACTAATATTTTCTTGTGATCTGATGTTATTGGTTGCTGATGATTTTTATTTACTGCGTATTAGTAATGTTCATTTGCAACTGATGGCAATTTTTAGTTTGTGTCATAATTATTATTTTAGTACAGTAATGATTTCCACACGTTAATCTACTGAATTTGTTTATAAACGTGGACCTAAGTTGGACTGGAGTCAATTTTACCGAATTTAAATTGGCATTATTGTTTGATGAAAAATCACTCGATAAAATAATTATTTTGGATAATGAATTACATTCACAAAAACATAAAGATTAGTTCATTTTCTGTCAATGGGTGACGTTGTTATGATTGGAAGATGTCTCTGGAATCGGAAATAATCAAATAAAAAGAAACATGTTTTAGTTTTGTTGTGTACAGTTAGTTGTCCACGTATTTCGTTTTCGTTGGCACAGTTGGTAGACTGTTGCATGCAAGGAACATGAAGGTTCAGGTTCAGTTCTTGGCCTAGTTTGGAAGTTTTGATTTCGTATTTTATTGTGTAAAGAAGGATTTCTGATCTTTTGCAATTATTGCATTGCATTATTGTTCGCATCGTATAAAGTGACGCATGTATCGTTACAGTAAAATATTATTTAGCGTGTTTTCAAACTTTTGGAAATGGATAAATCGATAAATCAGTCTATTTTTAGAACTAAGTTTAATAAACCTAAAGTCAAACTATGGGTCGGCTATTTGATATCGGCGGAAACAAAAAAAAAAAGGGTCTTTTCAAGTACCTATGAGAACCAAGGCGTTGTGTTTTGGTTTGGGAATAGCGACTGTTTCTCAATCTTTACTGAAATTGATATAGAATTTTACCTGGTACAGATTTGCATTTATGCGAAACTATTGAAATAAAAGCTTTTGCAGAGTTGGTACCTATATAGACAGAACAATTGTCGGAAATATAAAAAAAATTGGGTTAGTAATTTTCAATCAACGTATTTTGAATTTTAACAAAGATATTGTATGAGAGGTGTACTTATTTTTTTATTTTTTTCCATTAGAATATGTTTTTTTTTAAACTGAACAATTCGTTGCTGGTTTAGAACCCAGGGGAATGCTGCTGTATGTGTACCTAAAGCCAGAAGACATACTTACAGTTTGAGAATCACTCTCGCGTTGGATTTGTTATTTAGTTTGGGAGAAACACACTTGAGGTTTAAAACTAATAAATAATGATAATCGTTATGGCATTTCCTTATAGTGCCGAAAACATTTTAAAGCATTGCTGTAGCTCTATTATGTTATCTGATAAAATAGCTTTGTTCTAAAAGGGACATTGATGTAGAAAATTAAATGACTAAGGGTCGTAGCGACGCCTATTATCTATTACTAGTCAGAGGCAGGGTGGCTGGGTTTACTGATACCCGTGGTGCAGCACGTGTTGCCATACATAGTATATTTGGAGAAATGAACGAGATCTTTGTATTGTTTTCATAATGCAAGGATAGCAAAAACTCTTTTGTTAATTAACTTTTACCATAAGGGATTTAGAAAAGTAACCTGAAGTTGTGACGGTTAAGCATAACTATGACTGTCACTTATGAAGATTAACTTAAATGCGTATAGCGTTAATCAATTTAGGAGAAATAATTTTTAAATCAGGAACGTAGTGCTTTGCCGTGGTGGTGATAAATAGAGCATTTGAATGGGATCGTTGTGTAAATTTCACCGTGAACCGCATTAATATTTTGTCTCGGTAAAAATAAAAACTGAGTATTGTTGGATATAATGGGTTGATGTTGTTAAAGCTAAGATTACGTGGCTATGTTGTGCAAGTAATTTAGAATTTTATAGCACTGACTTCGACGAAAGATGTAAATAGTGAATTGCATATTGAGTGCAATTGATATTTGAGTATTGGTACGTGATATGAATTAGGTACCTATCATTTAAACAAAATAGATTTCATTAAGTTATTCTGTCAACATGGAAGATTAATTGAGAGATATTAAATCACCTACTCGATGAAGCAATTCATGAAAATTAAGCTCTCAAAGCAGTGCTTAGTTCAAATAAATACATGCTTTGTAAAGGTGGAATAAAATAAGAATTATTTTTAATCTGATAAGCATTGAATGGATCTAATGTGATAATAGAAACGGTTGTCAAAAGTTACATTTTGATATAAACTTGTTTTAATTTTGGAAGTACTGAATCGTATGACTATAGTGATTTGCTTTGCTATCTTGAGCAGGAAAACGTAATCTAGCTATCTTCATATAGCTGTTATGTGCCTTGCTGGGATAGAAAGCTAAAATGCCTGAAAGTAAAGTACCCATAAAATTGAATAAGTTAAGTAGCAGTTAAAGTTTTTGTTGCTGGCAATGATGGACGTGTTTGTCCTCCCGACCCCTCACGACGATATACTATGACTGTGATCACCGTACCTACTTATTGACTCTGACTTAAGACCTCAGCGGGAGGAGCGCGTGCCATGGTGGAGACAGTGTGGTCTCAAATTGTGGAGACAGTGTGGTCTCATGTTGTGTTGGGTCAGATATAGCCCGGGGAACTATGATCTGATCGGGTGAGTGGCCAGCTGCAGTGGCTCATTCACCATCCGCTTTGCTGATCTGTGTGATCAGATGGTGTCTTTGATGGACGCATGGTTTTGTTGAGGGCATCATACTTGACCAAGTAGGTGATTACTGTGGTCATTACTGTTATGTATGATGTCGCTCCAGGTAACCGGTGTTACCAATAGGCGTGCCACAAGGTGGTGGTGTCGGCCTGAGATCCGTGGCGGGGATCTGTGACTGTGATTGACAGTGTTGAGTGACCCATGGTGGGGAAGCTCTGTGACCGTTGCGACGGTGGCCAGATGCAACAAAAGACTTTATTGCGGTACTCGTATCAATTATTGTATTGTTTTCAAGTTAGAATATTGTTTTATGGGCACTTGTCTTTCAATAAGTAGTAAAGTGATTTAAGTTAACAGAAAGCGACGAAAAGGGCTGGTTCAAGTGGGTTTAAAATTTATGGTTCACACTCAATTTGTAGTCTGTCACATAATAAACTCGTAACCTTAACCGTAACCTTGTCAAAGTTGAAACAATAATGGGTGTAAATGGTATTTCCTTAACTGTTAAGTTTGACAGCACAGTAAAAGAGTGCATAGTTAGTTACTAATCATGTAAGGGTAAAAACGTTTTGGATGGCTTATGAGAGTATTTGAAGTGCAAACGAAAATGGGCCTGTATATTTATTTAGCAAATAATAACACAAACGTGAAAAATACTTGAACGATTTGGAGATAATAGATTTGTTGTTATGAATACCAAGTCAAATTTAACAAACAAGTATTAGGAAGTAAGTAAGTAAGTACCAAACAGGATGGCTAACTTAGCAAGTACTTTGGATCAAAGATACTTAAAACCGCAATGAATACTGAGCTGCATTCGGTTCATGCAGTTCACCGATAAAGACCTGTTCACATGTTCAAATGAACGAAGCGAACTATTGTGATCAACTAGATCTTTGTTCAGTTCAGGAGTCTAGCCAGATTATTATGGTTTTATGGGCTATAAGCTAGAGTATGTCTGTCAGGATAACCGAACGATATTGTGAAATGGCTAGTTGTGACCACACGAGGACGTGTGTAAGTCAGGAAGGCCGTGTCGGAGCGTGAGGTATTAAACCTGAGGAATGAAGTAAAGTGCACTTTTTGATGTATTTTATGGAAAGAGCATTAATTGAGTACCTATGCGTTGGCGTCGGTCGAAGCATGTAGTAGACATATTGTGTCAAGTGGTTTGGCTAAAGGCATTTTTGGGAACAGAGAGATTCCGAGTCAGTGTTGTTTGAGCGATCGGGCGAAGCGCAAGGCTCAAATGACCTTTCAACGTTCCTTGGTTTTGGTACTTCGCGTCCTGATCGTAATGTTAAAATTAATTATATCTGCTAGCCTACTATCTGATTTTCGGCCGTTACGACATATATATTTTTTATCAAGACAACTGTAGCAAATGTCGCGCTGTTTATAAATTATTGTAAATTATGGAGAAGGACAGGCTGAAAATCAGTGCTGTGACCTCGTTGTCAGCGTACACTGAGACCTGGGCCCTCGCCACATTGACTTGTCATTGTCAGCACGAAATTGATTATTTATTTGATTACTCTTTATCAATATTTCTAAGAAATTTTCTCTCGAAGTTGGTATTTCTCTAGACTTATTTCATAAATTACAGGCTGTTTAACATAAGTACTGATATATATATAACTAAACATTATAAGTAATATAACACTGTGTACCCACTGTATGTATTTCTGTCAAAATAAATGGTTTACGTTTTTTATGGTTGATGAATTATAATAATTAAGTCCCATCATATGTTGGAGGGTATCTAGTTCTTCATCTTCAGGAGTCTGTTTATTGGACGACATGTTGTCCGGACGTCACCGACACTAAGATTTTTAACTGGGTAGTCCACTTGCTGACGACAAGTCGTCAACCAAACGCACTGTTGTCCACAAGTTGACCGCCTGTTGTCAACTTGTCACCGCCACTGAGTTTATGTACACTGAGTCGTCCACTTGCTGACGACAAGTCACCGATGAAGTTTTCAGCGTGAACTTGCAAACACGGCAAGAAGTCTCTGAACAATGGAAGAAGAGCATCTCATTCAAAACAGTCACTTCATCCCGCTACTACAATGCTATAAATGCTTGCAGTATGGACACACACAAAAGCATTGCTCTGCCGAACTCAATGCATGCTCACACTGTGCAGCGGACAGCCACCGGTTTTCTATGTGCCCAGTGAAAAGTGAAAATGATAAGGTCTCGTGCTATCACTGTTCGTTTAGAAACACTAAATTCCGTCTCAAAACAGACACTAACCAACAACATCAGGGAACTGTCCGTACCGAAAGTACATGTTATCTCAACAAATAGAAAAAAAATATTATGGATCGCCATAAAAAAGTTGAAAAACCGTATCATCTATGTTAATTCTTAATTCGATCTTCAACTCTTCAAGAATAGTCTTTGAAGGTTAGGTTAGGTTAGGTTAGGTTAGGTTATTTTTTTATGTTGTCTCCCATGAGTTACTTCCATTCACAAGAGGAATTTATTGTTGTTACATTTTTTACAAACATTAAAAGCGCTAATGGAATACACTAAAAGATAAATGTCCTACTTATAGCAGATGATTTGATTACATTTGTTTCATTTTTGTGTTTTTTATATAACAAATAAATTTAAAGCCAACTTATAACTAAATCTTAAGTCCTCAAAGTAATCTTATCATAAATGTCTCAGGAGAAATTGTTGTCACGGGGGTCATGAATGTCACGATTGTCATAATTTGACAGATGTCACCATAGTCGCGTATTAACTAAGTCAGCTGATAGGATGCAGTTGTTCTTTATCGTCATTAATGTTGCCAAAGTCACATGTCATTGAAGTCACCGAGTTGTCACTTGTGGCGCGTGTCACCGACGTCCCCGGATGCAAGTCCGGAGATCCATGGACCGGAGTCGCTGGAGTCAAATCTGTCGCCGGAGTCGTTACTGTCACCGGAGTCGATTCCGTCACCGGAGTCGTTTCTGTCGCCGGAGTCGTTACTGTCACCGGAGTCGATTCCGTCACCGGAGTCGTTTCTGTCGCCGGAGTCGTTACTGTCACCGGAGTCGTTTTTGTCACCGGAGTCGTTTTTGTCACCGGAGTCGTCTTCGTCACCGGAGTCGTTTTCTGTCACCGGAGTCACTCTTGTTACCGGAGTCGTTTCTGTCACAGGGGTCGTTTTTTGTCGTCGGAGTCGTTTTTGTCACCGGAGTCGTTTTTTGTCGTCGGAGTCGTTTTTGTCACCGGAGTCGTTTTCGTCACCGGAGTCGATTTTGTGACATAAGTCACCGATGTCACAGGCGAAGAGAACATAATTGTTTGCATAATATACATTAAACTTAAAGTATTTTACAGAGTAGGAGAAACTTATATATGTCGGAGATCGATCACACTTTGGTGGGTATTGGCCGAAATTATTTGACAGTTCGCGTTTTATTATTTTCTTCCGTTTGATTGCTATTTGATTCTTGCAGAAACGAAACGCATAATCGATGGCAACACTCAAATAGGCGATGCGCTTTATTTGCGCACAGTTAGCTATCGACTGTAAGATAGACTGGAGTGACGTTAGAGGCGTTGTAGTGTGTTCTCACAATTCATTGTTGGCTGCGTTCGTGATGGAGAAACGGAACTCAAATGGGCTATGGAGTAAACAACTTTGACAGTTCCGGTTGGTCTATCGTTCGATGTGGTCGTTTTGGAGTTGGGTTTAGAATCTGGTAAAATCTTGGGAATCCTGGAGTGTTTGCTGAAACTGTGGTCGTCTCTTGATGGCGGAGCCCTAGATTCGTATTGCCAGTGGAATATTTGTGGAGATCATGAAGTGTGTGTTGGTTATTGTCGTATTTCCCCGAGGTTGTAGCCGAGGTTGGTGAAATGCAGAGATTATACGAGGTTAGTGACAGTTGCTGCTGTGGTCTCTTTGTAATCCTGCAGGCTGTGGATTTCAATAGTGTTCGGTGTTGAAGGTTAGTGTCAAACGGTATCTTTGGTGTTGTGAAGACACGTTGATGTTGATCAGCGTGTGTCTTAAGAGTCTTAGGTTGGTTGGGTAGACAGGTCGGTTGTAGTACGGTTACACCGTGCCTGACGATGACCTGCCAGGTCGAAACAACCTCACCGTGGAAATTGACTGCGTAATGATATCGACGTTGTGGCTTATCATTTCAGTGGCTGGAGATAGCATTTGACGATGCAGTATTCTACAGGGTTCGATGATTATACGCCCACGACGTGTTGTTCTGTATCCTGACGTAAGTTTGATTATGATGTGATTTTTTTGTATCATCCAGACTTGCTGGTTCATTAGTTTTGGGGTCCATTCTTTATTGTTTAGCGGACCTTATGCAGTGTCTTCCTGATTTAGCTGCATCCTGATATTCATGGCGTGTGTGCTTGTATGCATCCAGGTCTCTCTTTTTTCATTGTGTTCTCTTCTTCTCTTCTCTCTTTTCTTTTCTTTTTCGACATCAGAAGCGGGATAGTGAACCATTATTTGGACTAGCGTTAGAGGTTTTCTAATGAGACGGTGGACCACTGTTTTGTCGGTTGTGATTGTGAGTTAGGGAGTTTTCTTGAACGGTTGTGAGAAGTATTCCAGCGAGATGGTGTACTATCGTTTTGGGCGGATGTGAAAGGTATTCTATAGTGACGATAGTAAACTTTTATTTGAACGTGTGAAAGAGGTGTTGTAATGTGATGGTGTTCCATTGTTTTATTGGTTGAAACCTCCATGTGTTACAGTTTTCTTATGGGATGGTGGACCATTATTTGGACGTGCTCAAAAGGTGTTGTAATGGGATAGTAGACCATTATTTCGATTGGCGCAAGAGGTTTTCCTGGTGGACCATTATTTGTTTTTTTGTTATGATTGTAACTTGATTGTGAGTTTTCTGATGAGATAGTGGACTTTTATTTGGACGGCTATGAGAAGTATTCTAGCTTGATAGTGTACCATTATTTTGAGTGGTCGTGAGAGGTATTCTAGTGTGACAATTGTGGACTATTATTTGGACTTGTGTGAAGAGGTAATCGACTGGGATAGTGTACCTACCATTGTTTTGTTAGTTGTGACATAATGAGTTTTCTAATGAGAATGTGGTTCATTATTTGGACGGAGACAGGTACTTGGTAAAATCTCTAAATTCAAACAGACCGTGTACGAAGGGTGTCAAATCAAAAGGTTCTAGTTGAGTTAAACCTAGTCGTGTAATGATGATTCTGACGTTGCAAAGTAATTTTAAAATTTAGCCTCACTGATGGGGTTAGCGGGTAGCCTGTTTGAGATAATTTGGTGGGTAGCTAGATTATCTCAAAAATATGGTATCCTTTTTGAAATAATTTGGTGGGTAGCCAGATTATTTCTAAAATGTCTGTGACGCCTGATAACTTGGTGGTTAGCCAAGTTGTTAAACCTTTGGTGGGTAGCCAAGTTGTTATTCCTTTGGTAATTATCCAAATGGAATTATGAGTTAGCCTAAATTGGTTTTAATTGTGAATTCTAAAATCATGAATTGAGTACACTTTTGATTATTCATTTGAGTACACTTTTGACCATTGAACACTTTTGATTTGACTACCTTTAAGATTATTGATTTTATCGATTTAATTTTTACTGATTCCAGCAAACAAGTGAGATTTTGATAGTTCGTACGCTTTGACAAGTCTGCGTGTAGATTTTGGTAGTGTTGTTGGAACTCAATAGTTTTGTTCGATCAGGTTTCGATGAAATGGAGACAGCCGTCTCTGTATTTTAAGTTGGAGCGAGGTTCATTGTGTGACCGGTGCTTCATAGGCTGCGATGGATATCCTTACGGGATTGTGGAGCTGGTGCAGGGACTTCAGACTGTACAGACATGGCTTAAGAGACTATCAATTTAGGTTATGAAATTGTGACATTTTTGGTTGGTTAGTGTTTTCGGTCAAGTGAGTTGATTCAGTTCGTTATAGTCAGGATGGACGAGCGGTATGTCTAGGCTTAGTTAGTTTCTTTCGATACACGTCAGCCGAGGACGTCTGACTTGTCAGAATGGCCGTGTCGGAGATCGATCACACTTTGGTGGGTATTGGCCGAAATTATTTGACAGTTCGCGTTTTATTATTTTCTTCCGTTTGATTGCTATTTGATTCTTGCAGAAACGAAACGCATAATCGATGGCAACACTCAAATAGGCGATGCGCTTTATAGGTTAGGTTAGGTTAGGTTAGGTTAGGTTAGGTTAGGTTAGGTTAGGTTAGGTTAGGTTAGGTTTTTTTTTTTTTTTTTGTTTTCGTGGAAGGAGGTAATCTTCATAGATACCATAGGCCCGGGCGTTATGGCATGCCCGATTCCACTGGGAAGGTGCCCAGCAGCCTACGGACTAAACCCTCCTCCCTTGCAAATTATCGTTAGTATTGATCCAACGGTTAGGTCTAGGGAACACAATTTTATCATATAAAGCTTTACAACTATTCTTATTCTAAGTTAAAACTACCAATTTTTAACTATGCTTATTTGTATATATTACTTTTTTTTTTTGTGAGTTTTTTTTTTTTTTCCCCTTATATCTATTGATAATTTAGAAGCATTCTATTTCTTATTAAATCTTATTTTACAGTTTTTGAGCCGTTCTCGATGCCAATACTGGCAAGAATTTTCTGCGCGTATTCGAGGAAGAGCTCACGAGAATTGGCGTCATTGACAATGGATGGTAAGTTTTCTACGGTAATATTGGTATCCATTCTGCACTCGTAGTCGTAGCGCATTGCTCCAAATCTCGGGCACTCAAGAAACATGTGTCTTGTGTCTTGAATGCTATCATTATCGCAAGTGCAAAATGGATTATCTAGCAGTTTGAAGCGGTGCAGATATTGTCGGAAGGCTCCGTGCCCCGTGAATATTTGTGCTAAAGAATTGGTAATTTTGAGTTTACGTAGCACCTTGTAAGCCTGCTTTACTTCAGGGAAGTACATTTTTGTCACTGCTCCCTGTGTTGATTCAGCATATCTAGTCTGCCAGGTAGAAAGAGTATTTTCTCTTATTAGCCGCTTTGGCAGGGATAAAGGAAACCTATCGTAAACTGGTCTTGTCTTGCTTTTCAACGCTGCTTGTTTTGCTAGTTCATCAGCTCTTTCATTTCCAGAAATGCCAGCATGCGCTTTGATCCAGAATAGCCTGATTTCGCCACCAAGGAGCAGGATTTCACCAATCAAGGTATGTATTTCGGAGACAATAGGATGCACTGAATTGGGATCACATATACAGTCTAGCGCTGATCTTGAATCGCTTATTATGTTGCACTTTCTGTATTTCTGCGATTTGGTCATGTGACTTACTGCCTTGGCTATGGCCACCAATTCCGCCTGAAAAACTGAGCAGAAACTGTCCAGTTTCATTTTAAACGATAAAACCTCCATCTCATTGCTCCAGCAAGACAAAGCAGCACCCACCTTACCCTCTATTTTGCTCCCATCTGTAAATAGTTTTGGCCAGTCATTATTTATGCCCATTACGTCGGCCTCTGAGTTAATATGCTCATAAGTAAGCATTATTCTTTTTGCCGGATGCGGTAGTATCGACGGGCTTTTACGTTTTTCCAGTTGACGATCTACAAGTTCTTCCATAGGTTTTCCTCTTTTAACTTCATACAGTGCGGCTTGTTCTTTAGCTCTCAGGTCAAGCGGGATTATTTGTGCTAGAAGGGCACTAGATGATAGGGAGACCGTCCTGTGCGCTTTGCTTATTTTAATGCTGAACAACCGTGTTAGTCTGTTAAGCATTTTTTGCAGGAATTTTTTCTCGGCGGCTTTTGCCCATATGCTGGCGGAGTAAAGGATGGTAGGTTCCACTACGGCTAAATAAATCGTACGCACTACTTCTGAGTTCAGCCCCCATTGCGCCCGGGCAGCCTTTGAGACCATTTTATATAAGTTGAGAGCCTTGCCACACACTCCCTCCAAGTGGAGCTTAAAATTCAGGTTCCTGTCGATATTAAGACCAAGAATTTTAAGGTTATCGGTGAATTCAATTGTGGTCCCTTGCATTTTTAGTTTGGGAGCGACGTATTTAACCTTTTTTGTGACAAGGATAGCTTGTGTCTTGTGAGGTGCAAATGTCATCTTATGAGTCTTTCCCCATTCAGCGACTATTTCTAGGGTCTTGTTTATCTTGCTCTCCACTTCTTCTCCAGTGCTTCCTATGCCGATAATCAAAATATCGTCAGCAAAAGCCTGAATGTGTGCCGGCATTTGCGACGAGCGTTGGAGCAAAGGATCCAACTGGACATTCCACAAGATAGGACCGCAGGTTGAACCCTGCACACAGCCCTTGTTTGTTGGTTTGTCAACTGAGACTCCCGCGTAGTTAAGGTGAATCTCCCGATCTGACAGATAACTCGCTATTAACTTCAGAATGAATCTGTCCACTTGCTTATTCTGGAGTTCACGAATGATGACAGGCCACCAAGCATTGTCAAATGCACCCTCAATGTCGAGGGATACTAAAACGACTATTTTCTTGCTCGCAAGGCCGCAGTAGACTGTGGTCATCGCGTCGTATAGGGCATCCTCTGTGCTGCGCTGAGGCGTAAAACCATATTGCAGACCATTCAATTTATTCTATCGTCCTAGCTGCCATTGGAGTCTGTTAACGAAAAGTTTCTCAAGAACTTTCCCCATCACAGGAAGAAGTCCGATAGGGCGGTATGATTTGGGTTTTGCGTAGTCGTCTTTACCCGGTTTTGGTATGACTTTTATAACTGCCCTCTTCCATATACCGGGAAAATACCCTACCCCAAAGCACTTATTACAGATGGCTATGAAAACAGTCTTATCCGCATTATAAGCTCTTTGGCATATATCCGACGTAAACCCATCACTCCCCGGGGCTTTTTTCGGATTCATGTTGCAGAAAATTTGCGAAATTTCTTGACTAGTAAAAGGTTCAAACTCCGCAGGCAGGGTGTTAAGCTGCTCTAAACTATGTATTATTTTGAGATACTCTTCTCTTATTTGTCTTTGTTCCTGTGAGTCTGTGTCTTCTGTGTCTTCCGGGTAAAATGTATCCGCCAATAATTTAGCAGACTCTTCCGGGGATAACATGTCACCATTGTCACTGGATCGTAGCAATTTATCATGACTCTTTCTTGAACAGTGTTTAAGTATCCGATATGAGCATTGCCAAACATTCTCTCTTTCCTGCCTTGAGCAGAAGTCCATCCAACTTTGAGTGATAGCTTTTTCAATGCTGGTTTTGTAGTCGTCCTTTGCCTTATTGTATTGTTCTATCACATACTTTTTTCTTCTAGGGTTCGCTTTACGGATTCTCTTTCTGATTCTGATAACTTCTTTATTCCTTTGAGTGAGTTCCGGAGTCCACCAATGACTTTTCTTCTGAGCTTGAGCCCCATTGGATATTGCTGGAATGCTCATCTCACAGGCTGTATTTACTGCTTGCGTGTACTCTATAGCTAGGTTTTCTATGTCCTCTTTGCTAGTCATACCAATTATGTTTTCCTCAGTGATCTGTCTTTTCTTGATTTCTTCTTTTAGGATTTGAGAGAACTTTGGCCAGTCAGCTTTCGTAGTATTAAATCTCCTTGTTGAAATTTTGTTTGGATTGTTCTTTCCCATACCAAAGTCCACTATAAATTCAATACCATTATGATCTGAGAGAGTACAAAGTTGTTCATTAACTCTCCATGTTGGGATCTTACCGAGTATGCTTGTAGAGCATGCGGTTACATCTACAATGCTTGTGCACCATATACCCTGTCGGAGCATTCTAAATGTAGGTATGTTTCCTTCGTTAAGGACATTTAAGTCTAATTCTGCTAGAGTTTCTGCTAGATCTGTACCTCGTGTATCCTCTATATCGCTGCCCCACCAGAAGCTTTTTGCGTTCACATCGCCTGCTATAATTATGTCTGGTGTTTTAAGTTTTTGGATGGTATCACGTATCTTACGCAGGTCAATGTTTATGTCTCCATCCCCATGCAGATAGACGTTTATTAATCCTAACTGACGTTCTCCAATTTTGATGGTTGTTCCAACGATATCCTCACTAACCAGGTCGGGATTGTCATTAAAGTGAATATTTGGATCAATTACGACTATGGCTGCTCGTACGGGTTTGTCGGTGTCGCTAGTGGCCCTTTGTATAACTCTGAAGTGGTTACCAATGGTAACGTGAGCTTTAGATCCGACGTAAGGTTCTTGTACGAGTAGAAGTGAGTATTTCTGGGTCACCGCCTCAGTTAGGCATTCCTTCATTGCTGCGAATCCTCGACCTAGATTTATTTGACCTATTTTGAGTTTGTGCCTTATTGTATCTTTATTTTCTCCCACAGAGTCTGATTTTAACAATATTGCACTGTTGATCTAGCCACCCTGTCCCATTTTTGCCAAATAGGGCATTCAGGAGAGTAGGCTGGGTGGAAATTGTTTCCTTCGGTGCAATTTGCACAGAGTGGTGCTTTGTTCCTGTTTTGGCATTGGCGAGTGTCGTGCTCACCCGCACAATATCCGCAAGCAGGTGCTTCACCACCACACTCCCTAGCTCTGTGGCCAAATCCTAGGCATTTATAACATTGCAGTATTGGTGACTGATCCGCAGTAGCAATGATCTGGTAGCCAATGCGCAGCTTTTGGTCTTTTAGTGATTTCCACAGTGCTGGAGTCACTTCAATTACAACATTGTTTACACTAGTATTGCGCCCTTTTACTTTCCTTAATACCTTCACTTTCTTTTGACTGGTTTCAAGGTGTTTAAGGATCCCCTCATTCTGTTTTACTACCGCCTCCTCAATATTTTTATCACTTAGGTCTTGAGCCACCCCTATCAGTCTCAAGAGGGGATTTTTTGCTGGCGGCTGTGTGACAGTCAGCTTGTCACCATTGGTTTTTATCACGGAATAGAAAAAACTAGTGGAAGTGCAAAGTAGGCGGGGCGCGCGTGCCACAAATATGCGACGCAAAGCTAACTTGATTGCAGTCTGTGTTCGAGCGGCGTTGTGACTTCACGTCAGTTGTCAAACTCAGAGATTTCAAATTTTTTCGATATTATGCCGTTTTGTAGCATTTTGGAGTGTAAAAATAACAGTAGAAGAATAAATATTAAGAATGGAGGTGTTTCGTATCATCGGTAAGTAAGATTTTTCGTATTATCATTAAAAATACGAAATTATTTTAAAACAAATTAATTTCATTTCAAAGTAAACCGTATCCCCTTTTAATACAGTCTACTTTATATTGACTGCGTGAACCATTTTGTTCTAGAAAGTTTCGCTACTCAATTAGTGATGTACCGCCTAGTAGGTTGGTCGACAGATTTATCGATACGGGTAGTCATAGTTGTAGGATTGCCAGGATACTTTCTGGAAATTATATGAATAGGTTTTTATCACGTTTTTATTTTCTACCAACGTTTTTAATAAAAACAACACATTCCAGTTGAACAGTTGACTTTTTATTTATATTATTTTAGGTTTCCCAAAGATGGTACTGTCAAAGAAACATGGATAAATGCAACGGGAAGAGTTAACTGGATGCCAACAAAATTTAGCACCATATGTTCTGAACATTTTGTAGAGGGCGATTTTTTAATATCGCAAAAAGGCTATAAATACGTAAGGCCTACAGCGTTTCCAACTTTAAAAATAGTCAAGTTTTTTAATCAAGTAAGCTCCTATGTATATTTAACTTTCACATTATATGAACGAATATTTAGAGTTAGTGTTTCAAAAATGTTATTTTGGTTTCAGCTTCAAAATTTGGAGAAAAGACAAGGTGATCCCGAGAGTTCAGGCATACCAAAAACAACTACTAGATTTTGTGAAGCGGAAAAACAGAAAAAAACATTGAAGAGATTTTATGAAGTGAGTTACTATTGTTTCTAATAAGTGTTATTATATTGTAGAGGTATAAGTCCTTTGTGTATAAATCTTCTCCATCGTGTGGGTTATATTATAAGATCGACACTGTGTCGCCAGCCGACCTGACCTGATGAGTTTTTGTCAGTTTTTTGGTGATATTTTTACAGTTTTAACTTGGTTGCAGCAAGAACATTGTGATGACGCCACTACAAGTTGTTTAAAAACACAAAGTTATTCCGAGACATCTGATGTATCAAAAAAAATACTTCCAGAAGAGCCTCGTTCTGAAGTTGGTGCCAGTCATTTTGAAACTGAACAGATTAGAAATATAGAGGATATAAAATTAGATACTCCAAGTGGATCTTTAAGCTCAACACCGAGAAAAAAGAAATTAAAAGGTCAACTAAGATTTTGCCAGGAAAAAATTAAAAAACAAGGTCTAAAAATAAAACGATTGCAAACGACAAATCGAAGGCTAAAAAAGAAAATCAATAATATGGATGAAATATTAACCAAACTAGAGGAAAAGTTTTCCATGTCAAAGGAGAATTTGGATTGTTTAAAAAACACCAATTTAGAGGTTTGTTTTTATATATCATTATTTATATGTAACTTTATTCCAGAATAGCATTGTTAAATCAAGTAGATTACAATTCTAATAAAATAATATTTTTGTAGGTACAAGAATTAGTTGCTCGAGACGTTAGTAATACGGAATCCGGAGTCATATCAAGGAAAAAATATTCACCAGCACTTCGCAGCTTTGCTTTGACTTTGCATTATTATTCACCCAAAGCTTATGAGTACGTGCGCAAGACTTTTCACACAAGCTTACCACATACACGCACTTTAAAAAGTTGGTACTCTAAAGTCGGTGGTGAGCCCGGATTTACAAAGGAGTCATTGGATACTTTAAAACAAAAAGCTGGGATTTCCAATCAGCCCATTTTAGCCACCTTAGTGCTCGATGAGATGAGTATTCGCCGTCGTGTGGAATGGGACGGGCGTAAATTTCACGGATACGTGGATATGGGTACGGGCATAGAAGGTGACCACTTAGCTGAGGCAAAGGAAGCGTTAGTTTTTTTAGTTACTGCCGTAAACTGTAATTTTAAAGTTCCTGTAGGTTTTTTTCTTGTAGATGGTGTAAGTGGGCAACAGCGCGCCGACCTTGTGAAAATTTGCTTAGAATTAATTCACAATGCTGGCATTAGGACGGTGGCTCTTACTTTTGATGGTTGTGCGGCCAATATTTCCATGGCTAAACATTTGGGTTGCTCTTTTGAAGACCAAAATGTTAAGTTTGAACATCCTATAACCAAAGATCCCATAGTTGCAATTCTAGATCCCTGTCACATGATCAAATTATTGCGAAACACGTTCGAGATGTACAAAATTTTAGTAGACAAGGATGGGAAAAAAATTAAATGGCAACATCTTGTTGAACTTAACAAATTACAATATAGTGAAACTTTTCATTTAGCAAATAAATTACGGGACCGCCATATTAATTTCCAAAATGAACGAATGAAAGTTAAGTTAGCTACTCAACTTTTCAGCGAGAGTGTCGCGCAAGCTATTCAATTTTGTAGGCAGTCAGGAATAGAATCTTTTCGTGATAGTGAGGCCACAGAATATTTCCTTGTGCTTTGCAACAATCTGTTTGATGTCTTTAATTCAAGAAACTTACATTTATTCGGATTTAAAAAAGCTTTAAATGAGAAAAACGCTAACCAAATTTTCGTATTCTTGAGTGAAGCATCCAATTATTTAAAAAAATTGAAAATGGAAAACGGCACTGTTTTAATTAACAGTCGAAGAAAAACTGGGTTCTTAGGTTTTTTGGGATGTATTAAGGCACTAGAGCATTTATACTCAACCTTGGTAGAAACTAAAATACTAATATATGTACCATTTTACAAGTTCAGTCAAGATCATTTGGAGCTATTTTTTTGCAATATTAGGGCCCATGGTGGCTCTAATAATAATCCCACTGCAAGACAATTCATATCTGCGTACAAGAAAATGTTGATTCACGTGCAACTGAATGATACAAACAGAGGAAACTGTGTAGCGTTAGAACACATTTCTATTCTAAACTGCTCGTCGGCAGTTGACAGAATAAATAAAAGTATAACTCAGGGTGTGTCGCTAAATGACCAAATTGAAAATGACTCGGAAATTGAAGATGACTCGGAAATTGAAGAATTAGGGGGGCAATTTTCCGATTTTAGTAACCAAGCAATAGGCCACATCGCGGGTTACATTATCCGAGTATTAATAAAAAAGATAAAATGTGATATTTGTGCTGGCGCATTAGTGACACATCATTTTCAACCATTCCATAGGTTTATTATTGCAAAAGATCACGGTCGCTTATTGTACCCTTCACCAGATGTTGTCAAAATATGTCAAACGGCGGAAACATTTTTGAAGAATTATGATGTCGGGGTTCTTAGCAAAGAAGTGGCAATGCAACAAATAATGCGAAAATTTGTAGGCACTCTTTTATTTAATGATATTGCTTTTCATCAATTAGGTGAATTTCCTGCCTCCAATCACGTTACTGATTTGATGAAAGCAATAACCGAAAAATATATAAATGTTCGCATCCATCATTTGCTTAAATTAAAGGTAAGGCTGTCTAAACGCCAGTTTTTAAACAAATATGTTCTGTTTCAAGGTCAATAAATCATGCCAAAATTTCTTACTTGTTCTTTATTTCTTAACCTTATGATGTCGAATAAAGACTATAAAAAGACTCTGTAAAAAAGAACCAACCGCCCCCACCAACTCGACCGATATTATAAACACCAGTTTTTGAACAAGTAACTATAAGGCAATTTTTTAACTACTCCGCTCGTAAAAGCACACATGTGTGTGTCCCTCAAGCTGTAATCCTCACCTATGAAAACTAAACGAAAAGCAATTTTGGTTTTGTCAAAAAATAGTGCTGAAATAGTGACAAATAGTGACATATGCAAGAAAATTAGTGACTTCATATTTCCCAAGATATGGCTATCGTTTGGTGAGGATTACAGATCGAGGCTCACGCTGTAATCCCAACTCTCGTGTGAGCAAACGGTGGGGTATTTTCACTTGGTCTACATTCCAAAAAATAGTGCCTAATTAGTGACTAATAGAGACAAAAGATGAGAAATTGTCGCTTTATAATTCCGAAGTTATAAAGGCATCTTGGTGAGGATTATACCTATAGCAATTTTTGCTGTAATCCTCACCTCATTTCTGCTAAACGCTTAGGTTTTTTGACTCAAATTTAGTATCAAAAAATAGTGCTGAAATAGTGTTCTTAAACTGCATTGATATTTATTTAGTTTATGTAGTAGAAGCAATTAAAAAAACCGTAAGAACTTCTTCATACAAAATGGTCAGGTACAGTCGCGAACAATACTTCGTATTGTCGTACTTGAAGCTCAATACTGGTTTGTTATGTCGGTAGGAACGTAATCAAACAAATTTATTTCCTTCAAGTATTTTGTTTATATCTGACAGTACACAATATTTCTCAATCAGTCAGACGTGGCGATGATAACGACCGTATTTTTTGCGGCTGTTAACGCTCTGCCTAACCCGTAAGGGATAAAAGTGTGATATATGTTTGTATCTATGTAGTACATAAATAAATACAGGTACCTAACTTGTTTGGCAAAAATGGAACAAAAAACATATTTATGTGGTAAAATTCATTTAACTCATAAATAAATGAAAGTAGGTAGGTGAAATCTAATCAGTGACCGATAGCGAAAACCCAAGACGGGCTGGTGATAAGGAACAACTTTTCCCAAGGAACATAGGTCGAAACATGAAAAAAAATTAGACCTCCCGTACAAATTGCCGATCAGCTGATTTGGGTTATTCATGTTAAAAGTTGTTCCTTATCACCAGCCCGTCCTGGGTTTTTGCTATCGGTCACTAAATAGATTTAACCCTATATAGTTAACGATGTTCGAGGCGAGGACTAATACTATAAGTACCTAATTATACCTAAATAATAATTTTTGTTATTTTCAAAACGTGCGTTTTAATTTTAATTTTTCATAATAATCGTAAGTGGCGTATTTGTTATTTAAGAAATTTTATATTTGAGTTGTCATAATACTCAATAACGCGTAACGTGATGAAACCAAAAAATACCACGCAGGCGAAGTGCATGCAATAATTTCACCATTGTCTACCCTCTCGCTCACACGCGCGGCGGTCAGTTTTCGAGGCTCGACCAAACCGGTTTTGTTTAGCGGTGGCTAGAGCGGTGGCGCGACCAAACAGGGCTTTCAGAGTTAAGAGAATACGATGTGATAAATTAATGCGATGTGTTGATCTGAAAGATATTAGCATAAGTACATATAAATACTTTATTGTTATAAAACCGTTAAAAAGTTCAAGGCGTTGAAAAATATTCAACCAAAATACCTACTCATAAAATATACCAAAATAATGTCAGTGGCTCAACTTATGTTATAGTTAACACCTACATATATTGGCAGAAATGACATTACCTAAATTAAAGCAAAAATCAAGTCTGTATTCTACGAAGTATTGTTCGCGACTGTACCTGTACCATTTTGTATGGAGAAGTTCTTACGGTTTTTTTAATTGCTTCTACTACATAAACTAAATAAATATCAATGCAGTTTAAGAACACTATTTCAGCACTATTTTTTGATACTAAATTTGAGTCAAAAGACCTAAGCGTTTAGCAGAAATGAGGTGAGGATTACAGCAAAAATTGCTATAGGTATAATCCTCACCAAGATGCCTTTATAACTTCGGAATTATAAAGCGACAATTTCTCATCTTTTGTCACTATTAGTCACTAATTAGGCACTATTTTTTGGAATGTAGACCAAGTGAAAATACCCCACCGTTTGCTCACACGAGAGTTGGGATTACAGCGTGAGCCTCGATCTGTAATCCTCACCAAACGATAGCCGTATCTTGGGAAATATGAAGTCACTAATTTTCTTGCATATGTCACTATTTGTCACTATTTCAGTACTATTTTTTGACAAAACCAAAATTGCTTTTCGGTAAGTTTTCATAGGTGAGGATTACAGCTTGAGGGACACACATGTGTGCTTGAAGAACAATACAAATCTATTGTTGCAAAATAAGACCTGAGCGAAGTGGTTAAAGAAAGGATCCCGAATTGGCAACATTACTGTTTGTCTCTCTATCAAAATGTATGGCATTCGAGAAAGATGTTAACAATAATGTTGAACTTTCGGGATCCTTTCTATAACAAATCATGAAATACATACATCATTATCGATAGTTATATTCGTCACGAAGTCACTGCACTAGTCGAGTAGCGTCGAGTAGCGGTAGATTATACGAACGTGAACCTTACTGCTCATAGATATTTGTCATAATTGCGTGCATCTAAAATACCGCCATCTATGGTGAAGAAGCGGAACTTTCTTGTCAATGATAGATCAGAATCAGATCAGATCAGAAATATATTCTATCTTATTGTGCGAAGGTATAGTTTTCAATAAAGAACGTACGACTAATGAAATCATTTGTTTATTAGTAGTTCAATGTACAATTACCCATTTATT
The DNA here is from genome assembly GCA_027580185.1 of Tuta absoluta. Taxonomy (NCBI): domain Eukaryota; kingdom Metazoa; phylum Arthropoda; class Insecta; order Lepidoptera; family Gelechiidae; genus Tuta; species Tuta absoluta. Next base: position 23,475 of record JAQAHW010000066.1, on the reverse strand, counting down.
AGTGTGAGTGTGGCGACAGCGGTTCCGGTACTAATTTCATTGTATCGCACTTCCACTAGTTTTTTCTATTCCGTGGTTTTTATAGCCTTGGACAGAGTATTTCTGTCTTTTTCTGTGTCGCAACTTATTAAGACTTTTTGGTGCCTCATCTTTCTAATAGCGTTCACTCCTACGCCCAATTGGATCACATCAACGCTTTTTTTTATGTTTTGTACTACATCTGCACTGGTGTGACGTGGGTCCGAAGACTCGATCACTATGTTGTATCGTGGTTTGACCAGCGCATCTACATACGAGCGGCGTGTGTCCACTCTTGTAGTTGTTGGTACCTTTCCTGAGGCTTCCCCCAGCTGTACAAAATTTTCAGAAGGAGATTGGTGGTATTGTAGGTCTGCCGGTGAGATCTCGCTGTTTTCTCCCTCTTTTCCATGGTATTCCTCGATCTGTGTGTCATGGTACTCATATAATGCTTTGAGAATTTCTTCTTTAAGCTGGATTGGGTTTGAATTCAAATTCAGATTAACGTCCCTGCGCAGTTCCTCAAGTACAGTTCGTGTCGGTGCATTGACCTCAGCCATAGTATCTTTGAGGTTGCCTACTTCGTCTCGTAGCTTGTCGATACTCGCTTTTTGAGGTTTAGCAGCCTTGGTTACCTCCTGTTCTATGATGGATGGTAGTTTTTTATCCAAGTCAGCAGTAAGTGCAATGTTCTTCAGCCCCAGGGAGATTAGTGGTTAGGTTAGGTTAGGTTAGGTTAGGTTAGGTTAGGTTAGGTTAGGTTAGGTTAGGTTAGGTTAGGTTAGGTTAGGTTAGGTTAGGTTAGGTTAGGTTAGGTTAGGTTAGGTTAGGTTAGGTTAGGTTAGGTTAGGTTAGGTTAGGTTAGGTTAGGTTAGGTTAGGTTAGGTTAGGTTAGGTTAGGTTAGGTTAGGTTAGGTTAGGTTAGGTTAGGTTAGGTTAGGTTAGGTTAGGTTAGGTTAGGTTAGGTTAGGTTAGGTTAGGTTAGGTTAGGTTAGGTTAGGTTAGGTTAGGTTAGGTTAGGTTAGGTTAGGTTAGGTTAGGTTAGGTTAGGTTAGGTTAGGTTAGGTTAGGTTAGGTTAGGTTAGGTTAGGTTAGGTTAGGTTAGGTTAGGTTAGGTTAGGTTAGGTTAGGTTAGGTTAGGTTAGGTTAGGTTAGGTTAGGTTAGGTTAGGTTAGGTTAGGTTAGGTTAGGTTAGGTTAGGTTAGGTTAGGTTAGGTTAGGTTAGGTTAGGTTAGGTTAGGTTAGGTTAGGTTAGGTTAGGTTAGGTTAGGTTAGGTTAGGTTAGGTTAGGTTAGGTTAGGTTAGGTTAGGTTAGGTTAGGTTAGGTTAGGTTAGGTTAGGTTAGGTTAGGTTAGGTTAGGTTAGGTTAGGTTAGGTTAGGTTAGGTTAGGTTAGGTTAGGTTAGGTTAGGTTAGGTTAGGTTAGGTTAGGTTAGGTTAGGTTAGGTTAGGTTAGGTTAGGTTAGGTTAGGTTAGGTTAGGTTAGGTTAGGTTAGGTTAGGTTAGGTTAGGTTAGGTTAGGTTAGGTTAGGTTAGGTTAGGTTAGGTTAGGTTAGGTTAGGTTAGGTTAGGTTAGGTTAGGTTAGGTTAGGTTAGGTTAGGTTAGGTTAGGTTAGGTTAGGTTAGGTTAGGTTAGGTTAGGTTAGGTTAGGTTAGGTTAGGTTAGGTTAGGTTAGGTTAGGTTAGGTTAGGTTAGGTTAGGTTAGGTTAGGTTAGGTTAGGTTAGGTTAGGTTAGGTTAGGTTAGGTTAGGTTAGGTTAGGTTAGGTTAGGTTAGGTTAGGTTAGGTTAGGTTAGGTTAGGTTTTTTTTTTTTTTTTTTTTTTTTTTGTATGTTTGCCCTTTTTTCCCCTGACATGGTGGTCAGAGACATTTTAAGCCAACACGGACTACGAAGCGGTTTTTTATTTTATTTAACAGTCCTTAATCGGAAATCATCGGTACAGAACTCCGGATTTTCGTACGGGAATCCTGCATCCATCTGTGTTTATCGTGCTTTGTTAGTTACAACAAGTTGTGGGTTAGTTTTAAATTTCTATTTTACAACAATTAATCTATGTTACTAATTTTAATATATATTCTAGGATTTTCAATACATATCACTCATATACAATTATATGTGTTTATGTATTTGTTTCTTACAGTCTATTGTTTTACTTTATTTAATTTAACTTTAATTTACATTATGCATATTATCATTATGTATAGTGTACATTATTGCTTGGTTTTATTTCTTTTTATTGCTATATTTGCCACTGTTTTGCAGTAAGAGAGAAAATGAGACCTATGTTTTTTTGATGACAGGATTTCTGGTATTGTTGTTTTATTGATATTTATTTTTATTTTTATTTCTAATTCATTCCTCTGCCGTAGGTGTTGTGGGCAGTCCGTCAGTAAATGGACGACTGTTTCCTCCTCTTCTGGGTCGCAGATGCAGGATGGATTATCCTTGCACTTATACTTGTGTAGGTACGCGGCAAATCCTCCGTGACCCGTCATCACCTGTACAAGCACCGGGTCTAAGGTTATCTTAGGTAAGATCCTGTACGCGGTGACAACGCAGGGCCAGAATAATTTCGTTCCAGCCGCAGTCTCCCCTGAAACGTACATATCGTTCCAAACGCTGACTGATCTGGATCGAAGCTCTCGCTTAATATATGAGACTGGGCAACAGTCGTATATCGGCTTGACTTTCATTTTTGCCGCCTGCTTGGCAAGCTGGTCGGCTCTTTCGTTGCCCTCTACTCCAACATGAGCTCTGATCCAGAACAGTCTAATCGTCTGGTTCCGCGTCTGGAGGTCCTTTATGTTTTTTCGGATCTGAAACGAGAGAGGGTGGAAGGATTGGCTGTTGCGAAGAAGTTCCAGTGAGGACCTGGAATCGCTCATAACGTTTGTGGTCTCCGCACCGGTTTCGAGAGCCAGTTCAGTGGCCTTCAGTAGGGCGAAGAGTTCCGCCTGGAATACAGTGCAGTATCCTTCAAGCTTGTACTTTTTGCCGATAAGCTCCCGATCACCCTCCCATATGGTCACGGCCGCGCCCACGCCCCCGTCAATCTTACTTCCGTCCGTGTACATGGTTTGTCCCAAGATGTTGTGCTCTTTTTTGGTGTTCTCAGACAAATCCTCTAGGCAGAGAAAGTCCAGACTCATTTCTGCCGCTGGGTGTGGTGCGTGCATGAAACATATCCTTTCCTCTACCTCACGATCACCGATCAGCTCGCGCTGTGGTTTACCTCTCCGGGCTTCGTACAGGTGGGCCGCTTCGTTGATTCTCAGCTCGAGAGGAAGGATGCGAGCTAGCAAAAGTGCTGCATGCAGGGACACAGTGCGGTAGCTCTTGCACATCTTTTGAGCGAAACCCCTCTGCATGGCGTGCAGCAGCTTTTGTGTTGTTATTTTGTCGGCTGCCTTGACCCATACACTCGCGGCGTACAGTACAATCGGTTCAATCACGGCGGTGTATATAGTGCGGATTATAGAAGTATTCAACCCCCATGAGATCTTTGCGGCTCTAGATAGCTGCTTATAGATGTTCAGCGCTTTCCTGGTAATATGTGCCGTGTGTTGGTTGTAGGTAAGTTTTTTATCCACTATCAGCCCCAAAATCTTTATTTTGTCAACCAGTACTATATCTGACCCGCCCATGCTCAGGCGTGGGGAGTCAAATTTTAGTTTTTTTGTGATGACCATTGCGTGAGTTTTATGGGCTGCAAACTTGAGCTTGTTTCTGGTCCCCCACTCATGCACGTGTCTAAGCGCCGGGTTGGCTTTGTTTTCTATTTCCAAAGCCGTGTGGCCAGAAAACACCATCACTACGTCGTCCGCAAACGCTTGTACATACACTCCCATTTCCTCTAGACCATTCAGCAGAGGATCCAAAAGGAGATTCCAGAACAGGGGACCCCCAATGGAACCCTGGACGCATCCTTTGTTGGTGCTCTTCCGGTGCTGTTCTCCTGCGTATCTGACCTCCACATATCTTTTGTCAAAGTAACTACAGACCAATCGGCGTAGATTCTGCGGGCATCTTTTTTCCACCAGCTGGCATTTTATGGCGGGCCACCATGCGCTATCAAAGGCTCCCTCTATGTCCAGTGATATAATAACACTTAGTAATTTGTTGTTCATGTTTTTATTAACGTGTTGCATTAGGTCATATAGGGAGTCCTCGGTGCTGCGTTGTGGCACGAATCCGTACTGCCTTGGGTTTAATTTGGGTAAAGTGTACCATCTGACCCTTTTGATCATCAGCTTCTCAAAGATTTTCCCCAAGATAGACAGGAGACCGATTGGTCTATAGGACTTAGGGACAGTATAATCTTGTTTACAGGGCTTCCGCAGTACCACCACCGCAGCTTCTTTCCAGGGCATTGGGAAAACTGATAACTCCAAGCATTTGTTGAGTAAGGCTAGGAAAAAGGGTTTGTCCGCATTGATAGCAGCAGCACAGATATCCGCCGTAAAGCCATCGGGGCCGGGGGCTTTCTTCGGATTGAAACTGGACATGGCCTGAGTTAGCTCTGTTATAGTGATGGGTGGGTCCACCTTGTCGTTGGGTATTGGATCGCCAATTTGTTCTGCTCTTTGCCTTACAGCTAGGTGGTCAGCGGTGTCATTTTCACTCGTGTCATCTGGAAAGAAGGTTTGTGCAAGCCACTGGGCCGATTCAATCGGTTCCAAAGTCTTGCCCTCCTTTACCAGGGGAAGGTCTTCAGTTTTTCTTGCAGTGCATCCAATGACTCGGTAGATCCCATCCCACATACTTTCCCTATCCTGAGTAGAGCAAAACTCCTTCCAACTCTGGGTTTGTGCTAGTAGAGCCTCCTCTTCGTATGCCATTTTGGCTTTAGTATATTCGTTAACCACATGGGGTCGACGGCGTAGCGCGGCACAGCGTATCCTTCTTTTCTTCGTGAACATTTCGTGCTTCAGCGCTTGGAGTTTGTCGGTCCACCATGGAAAGTTTTTTCTTGATTTCTTTGTTATTTTAGGAATAAGCTGGTCGCAGGTCCTAGTAACACATTCAGTGTATTCTCTGACTGTGTTTTCCAGATCGGCAGTTGAAGATATGTTCCGGATTTGGTCAGTGTTCAGGTTTTTCTCCGCCATGTTTTTCCTCATTTCGTTTCCAAAATCTATCCATTTTGCTTTTTTAGTACTGTATCGTCTGGTTGACTGGTTAGGCCGAGGATTGGAAGCGATCTGAAGTGTGATGTCCATGGTGATGGCATTATGATCGGAACTTATAAGTGATTGGTCCACCCGCCATTCCCCAACAAGGTTAATCATTGTTGGAGTGCAGACTGTCAAGTCCACATGACTGCTTATCATTTTGTCACCACGAGTTGTTTCAAATGTTGGGACTGTACCTTGGTTCAAGATGTGCAGTCCCATTTCTTCTATTGCTCCTGACAACTCGGCGCCTCGATGGTTTTCGGTGATTCCACCCCACCAAGTACTCCAGGCGTTACCGTCACCGCCGATCAGGATGTTGGTCATGTTTAGTGACTGGTGTATATTTTTCAGAAGCCGTATGTAGGGTTCAATCGGTTCACTGGGTTCAAAATAAAAACTGATGACTCCTATTTCCCATTTTGGTGTTTTGAGGACAGCCACTGCGATGTTTTCGGTTGTGAGTGTGGGTTTCTCTCTAACCTCTATTTGATCGTCGAAAACAATGATGGCCGCCTTAACCGGAGCTTCGCCTCTCTGTATTTTTTGCACTATACGGGTCCCTTGGTATTGTTTGACCTCGCCTATGTTCCCCACATACGGTTCCTGAACCAAGGCCCAGCTTACTTTGTTGTTTTGGCCCTCTAGGATAAGTTCCTGTTGTGCCAGCTTCTTCCTTTGCAGGTTTGCTTGAATCATCTTATGTTTCTTACTATTTCCCAGTGGCACCACCTTAGCAATATGCTACGCTCGTTCGAGCCAAACTGTCCCATCGTTTGCGTACTGGACATTCTTTGTCGAATGTGTTGTGGTCCGTCCGCTCGTTTTTCGCTCGGGCACAGTTAAGGCATTTTGGAGTCTCGGCCAGTGCTGGGCAGTCGGCTTTCATGTGCAAGTCACCGCAGTGGCTACACTTAGGCTGAGTTTCCGTGCATATTTTACGGCCGTGCCCGTATCCGAGGCACATCGAACACTGAATAAGAGGCGTTTGATCCTGCACCACCACTCTCTGAAAGTCTATGTGAATTCTTGCCACCGATGTAAGTTTCTGCCACATTTTCGGGGAAACCTGTGCGACAATGTGACAGAGATGGGGATTTCTTGTTCTACGTCTGAATTTTATTGTAATCTCCTTGTCCTCATCTGGAATGTCACCAATGATATGTTTGTTTTGATTTCCGATTGATAGCTTTAATTCATCGTCCGTGATGGATGCCACCACGTCCTTGATTATAACTAAGGGGTTCTTATTCTTTGCGTCCTCAATATTAAGATTTGTTTGAGTCCTTGCAATCTTTTCTTTGATTTTGTCTATGCTTGCTTTCTCTTGACAACTGATGATGACTTTCTGGTCCCGAGCTTTCCTCATCCTGTCAACCCTGATTCCACTAGTCTTAGCGTCCACTGCGTGTCTCAGTTTGTTTATGACTTCTTCGGATGTGTCATTGTCGTCAAGGGATGACACGATGATTGAATGCACCGGAGCCTTAGGGGCCGCCACCATTTGCGCGTAAGTAAGTTGCTTAGGCGTAGTTGACGCGATTTCCTGAAGCTCTAATTTTACCTCCGCTAAAGCTTGCTTGAGTTCCGGTATCATTGCTGCCTGATCTCGGTTGTCTTCTATGGATTTGCCCATTTTCGGTAGGCATAATGTGGACTCTTTTATTTCAAGGACTTCTGCGACTATTGCTTCTCTTGTGGCTCGTAATTCTCCCAAGATATTGTCGAATTTTTTGTCAATTTGATCTGGGCTTCCCCCTTGTGATGTCCCAGTAGCTTTTAGAATATTTAACTGTTCTTGCAGCTGCTTTTTTTCCGTTTGGAGTTTACCTATGATTGCGTAGAGGCTATTGAGGCTATTGGTCACCGTGGCTTTGATGGTTGTTTTAATGTTCCCGGACTGCTCTAACTGTTGTATGGCGTCCTTAAAGAGTTTTGTCGCGTTGGATGTCACGGGAACAAAGCTAGATGGAGGCGTGTCTTTCTTTTCCGGAGGTGTTGTACCGGATTTGCTAGTTTTGGACGTTGTGCCACCAAATTTCTCCACGTTTTCTTTTACGCTTGGCGTGGTTTTCGCTTCCATTGGCGCTTTAGGGGGTGTCCTGATAGGTTTCATTTTCTTTGACTTAGCGCACTGTTTTAGGGTGTCGCAAGAATTTTATTTGGAGAAAAAGGCAATAAAGTAACTATAGTCTATAAAATAATAAAGTATGTAAAAAATATATTTAACCACGCTTATTGTAAAGTGTCCTGTCTGTATAGGGCAGGGCAGTCTTAAAATTAAATATAACTAATTAGAAAAGGTCGTTGCTCTATTTAGAGTCTTATCTTATAAAAATATATAAATGTATATTGGCACTGCCAATGGTCATAAACAAAAAAGAAAAACAGAGATGTGACTCTACGTAGAGTTTTTGTTTAGATATATTTATATATGTATTTATATTTTTAATAAGAGAGCTTAAAATTCTAAGCTACAAGTCAAAAATATTTTCTTGAAATCTCTACACTGTAGAAAGTTACAGTAATTTTCTTGATATGCTCTATGTAGAGCCTATATCTATTAAAATTATGATAGATCTCAACAGCCCCTTTAATTTGACACCAATCTCGTGTTTGTAGCTCAAACCGTTTGGAAACTACGTTGGTTTTAGTTCTAGTAACAAACTGGTAACAGTTTTGTTACTCCGTCCCTACTCTGGCTATAGTTGTCCGATTTTCACGAGACTGGGCTCAAATTTCAAGGCTCGCTGAACACTACAATATTTGTGAATTCCAGCAATTTCCAAGACCTGAAAATTTCAGTTCCTGAAATTATCTAATTTGTTAGGGACTCTACAGAGAGGAGTGAGCTTATGAGAATACTGGAAAAACCACTGTTCTACGACCTCTGGTTCAGGCGCAATCGGTGTTTAAACTTTTCCAAGATGGCCGCCCGAAATGTCAAACTTGATGTTTGATAGCAAATTGCGCCCGGTACAGTGGTCGCAGAACCTTGTGCTTGGGCTTGTTTAATTCAGCCTGAGCTCCTCTTCCCGTCTGAGGTCTTTTCAAGGACCTGAAAATTTTCAGCGCAGATTTGCCTGAAAATTGCAGATAATGGAGAACTTGCGTCTCCGAGGGCAAAACCAAAAGCGCAACTCGATGGGACCACGGGTTGTGAAATGGCAGAGGTTTGAAAGAAAACAAGATGGCCGCCCAAATGTCAAAATCAAACTTTAAGTGCGAATTATACCAAAAGTACAGGTCCGACAGCTCTGTGAGAGGTGTCTGGTTAAAGGGCTTCACCGTCTTGTTCTTCCTAAATGGCTTTCAGCACTGAAAATTTTCAGGCCCTGAAAACTCCTGAAAATAATTAAATCAGATTCCTTGAAAGATGCGCAACAAAGCACCGTGAGAATTTTTCTTCTAGCCCCTATGGTTCCAGAGCCATACCGTGTCAAAGTTTGGTACCAAAAAATTATTTTGGTAACAAAGTGTCAAAATCTCTGATTCTTAAGCTATCAAGCCAGTGTTTGGGCTTGTATGAACTGTAAATATGCCAAGGAACTCGAATACGGTGGCAGATTATTTTTAAAAGTAATATTTTGTAATTAATTGCAATAAATAGGTTAAAAATCGATAGCTCCGAAACCAAGGCGCTGAAAATTATGAAAAATTACTTAAAATTTAGGTATTCTTGTTATGTACAATATAAGGGATATATTTTTTAGAAATATTATATATTTGAAGGAAAATTGTTGAAAATTCTGAAAATGTCGTTTTTTATTTTTTCCAGTAGGATTTTCGTAATTGAAAAATCTGAAATTTTTTATATCAGTGACAAATTTTAGCGCGCAAACAATAGCAGTTGCGAAATTTTGATAAAATATCTGGATTTGATGTTATGAAGGCTGAAATTTCAGATATTAAAGTATTATTAATAATTAAACTAAAATTTCTACAGCGTTGCTGAAAACTTCATGAGGCTTGAAAAGATGTGGAGACTATACTGGCCAATTTTCAAATGTCTATGATGTTCCGTTTCAGTTTTCAGTAGGGTTAAAAGCACATGTATTTTTCATTGTACCTTGAATAACTTCCAAGGGCACGGCGTCCGGCTGATTTTGATGGTGGGGGAAGGTGCAATCCTTGATTCCCTTCCTGGTTGAGGTAGAAAAGTGAGGGGGTACAGCGCTTATTCTGGCAGCGTAGCTGTTTGAAAGTGTAATTTCGTAGATATTTTACACAAAATTTGAGTTTTCCGGATATTTCACCAACTTTCACTGCAATCCGGGTTTATCACTTTACGTCACTGTGTGGCACACACTTTTCTCTATCTTTCAACACTAATTTTGTCAATATCTGACAACTATAAGCTAGATTTTCCGATTTTTTAGTGCGGAGCGACTTGAATTTGTATGCTTTCGCGACGGTGGTCAGAGCGCAACTGGGTTAGGTTAGGTTAGGTTAGGTTAGGTTAGGTTAGGTTAGGTTAGGTTAGGTTAGGTTAGGTTAGGTTAGGTTAGGTTAGGTTAGGTTAGGTTAGGTTAGGTTAGGTTAGGTTAGGTTAGGTTAGGTTAGGTTAGGTTAGGTTAGGTTAGGTTAGGTTAGGTTAGGTTAGGTTAGGTTAGGTTAGGTTAGGTTAGGTTAGGTTAGGTTAGGTTAGGTTAGGTTAGGTTAGGTTAGGTTAGGTTAGGTTAGGTTAGGTTAGGTTAGGTTAGGTTAGGTTAGGTTAGGTTAGGTTAGGTTAGGTTAGGTTAGGTTAGGTTAGGTTAGGTTAGGTTAGGTTAGGTTAGGTTAGGTTAGGTTAGGTTAGGTTAGGTTAGGTTAGGTTAGGTTAGGTTAGGTTAGGTTAGGTTAGGTTAGGTTAGGTTAGGTTAGGTTAGGTTAGGTTAGGTTAGGTTAGGTTAGGTTAGGTTAGGTTAGGTTAGGTTAGGTTAGGTTAGGTTAGGTTAGGTTAGGTTAGGTTAGGTTAGGTTAGGTTAGGTTAGGTTAGGTTAGGTTAGGTTAGGTTAGGTTAGGTTAGGTTAGGTTAGGTTAGGTTAGGTTAGGTTAGGTTAGGTTAGGTTAGGTTAGGTTAGGTTAGGTTAGGTTAGGTTAGGTTAGGTTAGGTTAGGTTAGGTTAGGTTAGGTTAGGTTAGGTTAGGTTAGGTTAGGTTAGGTTAGGTTAGGTTAGGTTAGGTTAGGTTAGGTTAGGTTAGGTTAGGTTAGGTTAGGTTAGGTTAGGTTAGGTTAGGTTAGGTTAGGTTAGGTTAGGTTAGGTTAGGTTAGGTTAGGTTAGGTTAGGTTAGGTTAGGTTAGGTTAGGTTAGGTTAGGTTAGGTTAGGTTAGGTTAGGTTAGGTTAGGTTAGGTTAGGTTAGGTTAGGTTAGGTTAGGTTAGGTTAGGTTAGGTTAGGTTAGGTTAGGTTAGGTTAGGTTAGGTTAGGTTAGGTTAGGTTAGGTTAGGTTAGGTTAGGTTAGGTTAGGTTAGGTTAGGTTAGGTTAGGTTAGGTTAGGTTAGGTTAGGTTAGGTTAGGTTAGGTTAGGTTAGGTTAGGTTAGGTTAGGTTAGGTTAGGTTAGGTTAGGTTAGGTTAGGTTAGGTTAGGTTAGGTTAGGTTAGGTTAGGTTAGGTTAGGTTAGGTTAGGTTAGGTTAGGTTAGGTTAGGTTAGGTTAGGTTAGGTTAGGTTAGGTTAGGTTAGGTTAGGTTAGGTTAGGTTAGGTTAGGTTAGGTTAGGTTAGGTTAGGTTAGGTTAGGTTAGGTTAGGTTAGGTTAGGTTAGGTTAGGTTAGGTTAGGTTAGGTTAGGTTAGGTTAGGTTAGGTTAGGTTAGGTTAGGTTAGGTTAGGTTAGGTTAGGTTAGGTTAGGTTAGGTTAGGTTAGGTTAGGTTAGGTTAGGTTAGGTTAGGTTAGGTTAGGTTAGGTTAGGTTAGGTTAGGTTAGGTTAGGTTAGGTTAGGTTAGGTTAGGTTAGGTTAGGTTAGGTTAGGTTAGGTTAGGTTAGGTTAGGTTAGGTTAGGTTAGGTTAGGTTAGGTTAGGTTAGGTTAGGTTAGGTTAGGTTAGGTTAGGTTAGGTTAGGTTAGGTTAGGTTAGGTTAGGTTAGGTTAGGTTAGGTTAGGTTAGGTTAGGTTAGGTTAGGTTAGGTTAGGTTAGGTTAGGTTAGGTTAGGTTAGGTTAGGTTAGGTTAGGTTAGGTTAGGTTAGGTTAGGTTAGGTTAGGTTAGGTTAGGTTAGGTTAGGTTAGGTTAGGTTAGGTTAGGTTAGGTTAGGTTAGGTTAGGTTAGGTTAGGTTAGGTTAGGTTAGGTTAGGTTAGGTTAGGTTAGGTTAGGTTAGGTTAGGTTAGGTTAGGTTAGGTTAGGTTAGGTTAGGTTAGGTTAGGTTAGGTTAGGTTAGGTTAGGTTAGGTTAGGTTAGGTTAGGTTAGGTTAGGTTAGGTTAGGTTAGGTTAGGTTAGGTTAGGTTAGGTTAGGTTAGGTTAGGTTAGGTTAGGTTAGGTTAGGTTAGGTTAGGTTAGGTTAGGTTAGGTTAGGTTAGGTTAGGTTAGGTTAGGTTAGGTTAGGTTAGGTTAGGTTAGGTTAGGTTAGGTTAGGTTAGGTTAGGTTAGGTTAGGTTAGGTTAGGTTAGGTTAGGTTAGGTTAGGTTAGGTTAGGTTAGGTTAGGTTAGGTTAGGTTAGGTTAGGTTAGGTTAGGTTAGGTTAGGTTAGGTTAGGTTAGGTTAGGTTAGGTTAGGTTAGGTTAGGTTAGGTTAGGTTAGGTTAGGTTAGGTTAGGTTAGGTTAGGTTAGGTTAGGTTAGGTTAGGTTAGGTTAGGTTAGGTTAGGTTAGGTTAGGTTAGGTTAGGTTAGGTTAGGTTAGGTTAGGTTAGGTTAGGTTAGGTTAGGTTAGGTTAGGTTAGGTTAGGTTAGGTTAGGTTAGGTTAGGTTAGGTTAGGTTAGGTTAGGTTAGGTTAGGTTAGGTTAGGTTAGGTTAGGTTAGGTTAGGTTAGGTTAGGTTAGGTTAGGTTAGGTTAGGTTAGGTTAGGTTAGGTTAGGTTAGGTTAGGTTAGGTTAGGTTAGGTTAGGTTAGGTTAGGTTAGGTTAGGTTAGGTTAGGTTAGGTTAGGTTAGGTTAGGTTAGGTTAGGTTAGGTTAGGTTAGGTTAGGTTAGGTTAGGTTAGGTTAGGTTAGGTTAGGTTAGGTTAGGTTAGGTTAGGTTAGGTTAGGTTAGGTTAGGTTAGGTTAGGTTAGGTTAGGTTAGGTTAGGTTAGGTTAGGTTAGGTTAGGTTAGGTTAGGTTAGGTTAGGTTAGGTTAGGTTAGGTTAGGTTAGGTTAGGTTAGGTTAGGTTAGGTTAGGTTAGGTTAGGTTAGGTTAGGTTAGGTTAGGTTAGGTTAGGTTAGGTTAGGTTAGGTTAGGTTAGGTTAGGTTAGGTTAGGTTAGGTTAGGTTAGGTTAGGTTAGGTTAGGTTAGGTTAGGTTAGGTTAGGTTAGGTTAGGTTAGGTTAGGTTAGGTTAGGTTAGGTTAGGTTAGGTTAGGTTAGGTTAGGTTAGGTTAGGTTAGGTTAGGTTAGGTTAGGTTAGGTTAGGTTAGGTTAGGTTAGGTTAGGTTAGGTTAGGTTAGGTTAGGTTAGGTTAGGTTAGGTTAGGTTAGGTTAGGTTAGGTTAGGTTAGGTTAGGTTAGGTTAGGTTAGGTTAGGTTAGGTTAGGTTAGGTTAGGTTAGGTTAGGTTAGGTTAGGTTAGGTTAGGTTAGGTTAGGTTAGGTTAGGTTAGGTTAGGTTAGGTTAGGTTAGGTTAGGTTAGGTTAGGTTAGGTTAGGTTAGGTTAGGTTAGGTTAGGTTAGGTTAGGTTAGGTTAGGTTAGGTTAGGTTAGGTTAGGTTAGGTTAGGTTAGGTTAGGTTAGGTTAGGTTAGGTTAGGTTAGGTTAGGTTAGGTTAGGTTAGGTTAGGTTAGGTTAGGTTAGGTTAGGTTAGGTTAGGTTAGGTTAGGTTAGGTTAGGTTAGGTTAGGTTAGGTTAGGTTAGGTTAGGTTAGGTTAGGTTAGGTTAGGTTAGGTTAGGTTAGGTTAGGTTAGGTTAGGTTAGGTTAGGTTAGGTTAGGTTAGGTTAGGTTAGGTTAGGTTAGGTTAGGTTAGGTTAGGTTAGGTTAGGTTAGGTTAGGTTAGGTTAGGTTAGGTTAGGTTAGGTTAGGTTAGGTTAGGTTAGGTTAGGTTAGGTTAGGTTAGGTTAGGTTAGGTTAGGTTAGGTTAGGTTAGGTTAGGTTAGGTTAGGTTAGGTTAGGTTAGGTTAGGTTAGGTTAGGTTAGGTTAGGTTAGGTTAGGTTAGGTTAGGTTAGGTTAGGTTAGGTTAGGTTAGGT